>CM019072.1:60063053-60684804 GCA_009667805.1 Leptobrachium leishanense
TCCTGGTTCATTCCGATGTTTGGGTGCCTTTCCCTCACCCCAATATTGTAGAGTGGTGCTAAAGTGAATAAAAATGATATCAAGCAGAAGAAATCGAGGAATATTCTCTTGAACCGTGGCCTAAATTAATCAGACTGAGGCCATAAAGTGTGTGTACCATCAGAAGTACCTTTTCAGTGACGCTGCAGATGTTCTAGATTAAAGCCCATTTGCAGGTGAAACCTAGAATGAGTTGTGGGATGCGATCGCAATGTGGTGTCTTTTTTAATGAGACCATTAAAATGGGATGCACCAGCTAACCTCATCCATGGAGTTCATGCCATCTGGTAGATTGAAGGCAAGTGATTTCATATTTTTTTTTTTTGAAGTATCACTAGGATTAAGGATTATGCTTCCACTTCTACAATCTCTCATCTAAGGTTTATTTCAGACAGAACCCAGTTACTCTCCACGCTCAAAAAATGGAGAGCTATATTAAATAGAACATTAAAAATACGGACTTTCCTGAGGGGTAGGGAAGGCTGAATCCAGATACATATGGACCAAAGGAAAATGTAAACCTTGAGGAAACTGTTTTTTGTCGTGTTACATTCCCGCATTGATACAGAGATGTGCAGGGTATAATTATGAGTAACACTTGATTTGTCTATCTACGCATGTTGTGCTTTCATGGATTTAATATTTTTTTTCATCTTTCTCCTCCCAGACAAACATCCCCTTCTTGCAGAATGTACTAAACAATCACCAGTTCCTTCATGGCACCGTGGACACACAATTTATTGATGAAAACCCTGATTTGTTCAATCTCAGACCTGTACAGAATCGGGCACAGAAGCTACTCCATTACCTAGGTGAGCCGCTTTGGTACTGCAGTAAGAAAACCTGTTCACTAATGCATATTATGGACATTTGACAAAAGGAGTTTTGAAACTAGACGTGCAATTCGTTTCGTTCCGAATCCAAATTCGGACAAACATCACCATTTTCGTATTTCGGGAGCATTTCTGAAAACTAAATATCGGCAGTCCGAATTTTTGGACCGATCCGAAATTTCAAATCGATGTTTCAATACAAACAAAATCTATTCGGTATGGATAGGGAACGAAAATTATACGAAATTCTGAGAAAACGGAACAAAACGATCAAAAGCTAATACAATTCGGAACGGAAAAAAACTGAACCAAAGGATCTAAAACGAAATAAAAAGGGACCCAAATGGTCTTAAATAAAAAAAAAAAACAAACAGAACAAAATGATCTAAAATGGAACCAAAAGATCCAAAAATAATTTTAATGCAGCATATGAATCCACATTCAGCACTTCTCTGCAGTAGAATTAAGGCCGGCGTCAGACGAACGCAGTGATCACGGCCGTGTTGCCTCACAGTTTAACGACCGTCGTAGCATACAATCATGAGCAATAGAGACCCACACACAAAGTACGTGTGCACCGAACTGCGCATGCACAACGCATGTGGCAAACGGACGCAAGTTAGGCAAGAACGTGAAACCGCTAGACGGAGGCGCAGAGTGCGCCACGTCCGCGTAGCGTTCTGTGTGAGTGAGATGTCAGACACAGCACATTTGCGACGTCCAGCACCTTGACGCACAAAATGGCTTTTCAGATCCTTTTCAAATTTTTATCATATTTCCCATAATTCCCTTTTTTTTTTTTCTACGTCCGTCAACAAAAACAGACCGTGTGGCGTCTACAGTATCTTCCGTCAGTATGTCCGTCCATTGGGGATGCACACTGAGTGTGCTCAGAATGCGTTCATCTGACATTAGCCTAATTCAGCAGATAAATCCTATCCGAAAAGCGAAGTGAAGTGCACACATGGATTTGAATAAGACAAACATAACTTGCTTCCTTGCTAGATGAACACGTTCATGGTTTACATTTCCCCACCAAAAATATGGCCGGTATACTAAAATAAAAATACCAGCTGGTACCAAAATAATCCCATAGATTTCAATTAGGGATGAGCCGAACACTCCCTGAGTTCGGTTCGGAGCCGAACCCAAACTTTCCAAATGTTCGGACCCGAACTCGAACTCAATGCAAGTCAATGGGGCTGAAAATTCGGTTTTTAGAGTGCTCTCCAAGAGGGCATATATGCTAGATATTTGCCATAAAAGGTATATGGGGGTCCGGGTAGTGCCCTGGGGGACAGGAAACAAGGACAAAAATTTAAAAAAAAAAAACATTTTTAAAGGGACAGTGAGTTTTCCATGAAATAAGGGTTAAAAATAAAAACTAAAAATTCCTTCAAATATCGTGCCTAGGAGGTCCCCATAACCTGCCCGTGAAGTGGTGGATTTCTAGGATGTATAGAAATATGTAAAAACCAAAAAATGACATTTCAAATGACGGTAAATGCTTTTCCTTTAATAAACAACTGCTTGGGGCGGCAGTCTGTATGAAAAGAGGAGACATTTTCGGACACGCAGAAAAAGTTTACTGATATTTTTTTGGCGGTGAAAAGCAGGAGAATGACTGGAGAATGGAAAATTCTAGACCAAATAGCCGATTTGGAAAGTGAGAAAAATGGGAGAATATTTCTGGTTCGGCTATTTTGACCTAGAATTTTCCATTCTCCAGTCATTCTCCTGAGTTTCACCTTTCTCTGAATAACCTTGTCAGGGTTATTCAGAGAGCGGTGAAGAGCTAGAGAATGGAAAATTCTAGGTCAAAATAGCCAAACCAGAAAAATTCTCCCATTTAGGCTAGGGTCAGACTAGCGAATTTTTAACGTGCGTTTAGGCGCACTTAATCACGGCCGCACTAGCAGCAAATGACGGCCAATATACGAAGTACGGTCGCATGAAATTCCGGCTGCGCAACGCAAGTGGAAAATGAACGCATTTTTTAGAGAACGCAGAACCGCTAGTACGGATGTACAGAGTGCGCTGCGTCCACTAGCGGCGTGTGTGCGTGATTTGGAGACGTCAGACCCTGCTCAGGTCCGGACAACATAACGTCCAGACACCCAAAGTTTCCTGGTTTGGAGCCGTAAAAAATCACGCACAAAAATGCGCATCGTATGACCGTTTTCGCGCATTCTGTGAAAAAATACGGCAATGCGTTCGGACGCACTTTTGGTCGCTGTGAAAAATGCGTTAGTCTGACCCTAGCCTTATCTCACTTTCCAAATCGGCTATTTGGTCCATTATTGTTCTCTTTTCCTGCCATTCTCCTGGTTTTCACCTTTCTCTGAACAACCCTGAGAGAGAGGTGAAAGCCAGGAGAACTGGCAGGAGAAGAGAACAATCTAGACCAAATAGCCAATTTGGAAAGTGAGTTAAATGGGAGATTTTTTCTGGTTTGGTTATTTTGACCTAGAATTTTCACTTCTCCAGTTATTCTCCTGCTTTTCACCGCTCTCTGAATAACCCTGTGAATGTTTAATCCCGAGGAGAAAAATAACTTTGCTTTAGATGTTATTTTTGACCATGCGCTCAGCGCGTCCAGCCAAGTGGTTCTCCTGTGCTATGGACGCGCTGAGCGCGTCCATGCACAGGAGGCAGCAATCCGCCGGATTGCTGCCCCCCCCCCCCCCGGTGCGGGCTGACATCCTGGATGTCAGCCCAGCACTCCGGGGCCCTGGCGGAGCAATTAGATGTCATTGCGGCGGCGCGATGACATCTAATTCAGTGGCCCCCCCGGATGTGCAGAGGAAGCGCCTGGAAGGGAGGGGGGAGGTCCTTCGGACCTCTCTCCCTCCCGATCGCCGGGGGGCAGAGGGTTAATCCAGGCACCGTTTGGAAGGGCACAGCCTGCCTTTCCAAACGGTGGCTGTGATTAACCCCTGGGGAGCCGGATCACGAATCAGCGCTGAAAAGCGCCGGATCGTGATCCTCTCCTGGAACTCCAGGAACTCCCCCTGAGGACTGGTGTCATCGTGCATAGCACGATGACGCCAGTCCTGGAGTTAACCCCTAGCTGCCACCAATGGTGGAGATGGGGGGTTCCAATGAACCCCCTATCTCCCGATCCGTGGCAGCTAGGGGTTAATGTTTGATATTGTTGGATCGGCCAGAGCATGGCCTTTCCAAGGATACCAAACATGAGCATGAACAATGTTTTTTTAAAAAATATATATATATATATATATTTTAAAAAAAATCAAGTTTTTTGTTTTGTTAATGCAGCAATATTGTTCCCATTTCAATTATAATGTGAACAATAATGCTGCACTAACGATTTTTGTATGCGGTGCGTTTGTTAAAAAAGCGAAATTTTCCCCAAAAAAAATGTAAAGAGACCCCATTTCAAATTTTTTTAACAAGCGCACCCCATACAAAATATAACCGCAAACGATCGCATGTTAAAATGTGAAAAAAAACACTTTACACAAAATAAATTATTGAAAATTCAAATTTTATTGCATTTTTTGTTATAATATACAGACATGACATAATGTATACATATAATAATGACATATTATAAATCTGCCAAGTCTGCTGCAAAGAACGATATATAATATGTCTGGGTCATATATCAAAATATGGCTACAAAACGCGGTTAAACATGATGAGCGAAAGCGGTAAAAATGACCTCAGCACAGAGGTGTGAAAAGCCTCAGCAGCGAAAGGTTTAAATGCAGCATATTAGGATGTTTTAGGAGGGAAATTAATTCTCAAATCTCAATCAGAAGCAGACACCACCCCACCCCCTCAGTATATTGTACAATGTATCAAATTGATTACCAGACTGAAAACACCTGGTGTTATGCCTGTTTGTTAACAGGTCATTTAGAGTTGATAATCTTTCCACGTACACATTAGTTTTTAATTCAATATCTAATAAACCGTTGCTTATAATATTCTGCAGTAAAGAGTCTCTTTATTTCTAGATTTTTTTAGTATTTTTTTTAAGCATTTTCTATACTTTTTTCAAAATTTCTTTTTTTTTTTTTTCTTGAACCGAACACACCCAAAAAGTTTGAAGTTCGCAAACTTTCGAACTGCCAAAGTTCGGGTCGAACTCCGAACCGTACGAACCTGAACAGCTCATCCCTAATTTCAATGTTAAAAAAAAAAAATCCATGTTTTTAAAATATTTATTAAACTGTAAAAAAATTTCACTTGCAGCAATAAGCCAGTTTGTTATTTTATTTTAGGATTTTTTTTGTCATGTCTTTGGAAATTTTTGGGTTAAACTTTAGGTTTCTGAACTTATTTTAAAGAAACAAGACTTTTTTTCTTCCCAGCATAGTTTTCAATGTAAAAAAATCTGCATTTTATTAAATACCAGTTGTTAAGCTTATTGTTGTTGACTCTTGCCAGCTCAGAATTCGTGTCCACATATTTGGTTTTCAATGTCCTTTCCAAGAGTTTCTCCATATATAAATTCATTTGTAACGCGTCCGCTGCCATTTCGTCCACAACAGGAGGACTGAGTGAGCAGCTGTGATGGGTGCGGGCGCAGCTGACAGCGTATTACAATAGGCATTTATATATTAGAGCAGGTTCCTCTTCTCTCTTAGATTGTAAGCTCACAGGAACAGACCCCTCTTTTACCTCTTAGATTGTAAACTCATGGGAACAGGACCTCTTAGATTGTAAGCTCAAGGGAACAGGACCCTTTAGGCTGGGGTCAGACGAATGCAGTGTTAACGTCCATGTAGCTGCACTTTAGTACGTCTGTGGTAGCAGATAATCATGACCAATGAAGGCCCACACACGAAGTACGTCTGCACGGAAGTGCAGACGCACTACGGATGTGGCAAGTGGGCGCAGGTTAGCAAGAACGTCGAACTGCTAGAACGTCCGCATAGCTTTGTGTGAGAGATGGAACGTGGTCAGATGGACTGCATTTATACGTCCAACATTTTTGACTGACAAAATGTTTTCACATTTTAATTTATTTTCCCTGCTACATCCGTCAAAAATGACAGTCCCAAAAACTGACTGTGGCCACTAATGCGTCTTCTGTCAAAAAGTGCGTCCGTACAGCACGGGTGCACAGTCCGTAGAAAACACGCTAGTCTGACCCTAGCCTTAGATTGTAAGGTCACGGGAACAGGACCCCTTGGATTGTAAACTCACGGGGACAGGACCCCTTGGATTGTAAGGTCACGGGGACAGGTTCAAGATGGAGCTGGTGGGGTGCCCAGTTGCAGGGAGGCCAATACCTATTTCCAGCACCGTGATCAAGTCCCCAGGTTTTCGCCCTGCTGGTTCCAGCATGCGGCGCCCAGAGCCTCCCCTGCACTAGCCGCCGGGGGGGGACTCAGGGCAGAGGTGATCCGCGAGGGACAAAAAAAAGCAGATACATTGGAGAGACGCTGTGTGCGCACCTCTCCAATGGATTTTTTTTTTTTTTGTCCCTGGAGGCTTCAGAAAATCTGCACAAGTAGCCAACACTGTCAGTTTTTTCCCCAAATTAAGGTGCCCTTACTACTGGATATAGATTAGAAGATTAGAAATAGAAAATCTATTTTCTCTGGATATACTGAGAACTTGGTCACTCCGGGACCCACTGAGCACCCGGTAATTGGTATTTATTTATAATGCATTTGTCCTATGTATACGCAGTCCATTTCCTATGGTGTCCCCCGGAAAAGAACTGTGGCAAGCAATAAAACATTTCACATTTTGTACTAATGTACATACATGTTGAATAATATCACTGTAAAAAACACTTAATGATTTGTAATTGGACAATAGTAGTTTAGAAGTATTTTTGTCATTTTTCTAGGTCACGTAATGGTAAATGGACCAACTACTCCTATCCCTGTTAAGGCGAAGCCATCCTCAATAGACCCAGTCATTCCACTTGTTCCCCTGGGTAAGTATCCTTGTATCTATAATGGAGTTTACTAACATGCAGAACAGGCACTTTCTCCAATTTTTGGCTCTTCCGGCTTTGAACAGCTAAATATATATTCTATTTATATCATTTAAACATGTTTAAATTGTGCCACTGCCTCATTACTCAGACTCCATTGTACAACTGCAAACTGCTGCAGCGCACCGGAGCATCTCTTGCAGCGCACCGGAGCATCTCTTGCAGCGCACCGGAGCATCTCTTGCAGCGCACCGAAGCATCTCTTGCAGCGCACCGGAGCATCTCTTGCAGCGCACCGGAGCATCTCTTGCAGCGCACCGGAACATCTCTTGCAGCGCACCGGAGCATCTCTTGCAGCGCACCGGAGCATCTCTTGCAGCGCACCGGAGCATCTCTTGCAGCGCACCGGAACATCTCTTGCAGCGCACCGGAGCATCTCTTGCAGCGCAACGGAGCATCTCTTGCAGCGCAACGGAGCATCTCTTGCAGCGCACCGGAACATCTCTTGCAGCGCACCGGAGCATCTCTTGCAGCGCACCGGAGCATCTCTTGCAGCGCACCGGAGCATCTCTTGCAGCGCACCGGAGCATCTCTTGCAGCGCACCGGAGCATCTCTTGCAGCGCACCGAGCATCTCTTGCAGCGCACCGGAGCATCTCTTGCAGCGCACCGGAGCATCTCTTGCAGCGCACCGGAGCATCTCTTGCAGCGCACCGGAGCATCTCTGCAGCGCACCGGAGCATCTCTTGCAGCGCACCGGAGCATCTCTTGCAGCGCACCGGAGCATCTCTTGCAGCGCACCGGAACATCTCTTGCAGCGCACCGGAGCATCTCTTGCAGCGCACCGGAGCATCTCTTGCAGCGCACCGGAGCATCTCTTGCAGCGCACCGGAACATCTCTTGCAGCGCACCGGAGCATCTCTTGCAGCGCAACGGAGCATCTCTTGCAGCGCAACGGAGCATCTCTTGCAGCGCACCGGAACATCTCTTGCAGCGCACCGGAGCATCTCTTGCAGCGCACCGGAACATCTCTTGCAGCGCACCGGAGCATCTCTTGCAGCGCACCGGAGCATCTCTTGCAGCGCACCGGAGCATCTCTTGCAGCGCACCGGAGCATCTCTTGCAGCGCACCGGAGCATCTCTTGCAGCGCACCGGAGCATCTCTTGCAGCGCACCGGAGCATCTCTTGCAGCGCACCGGAGCATCTCTTGCAGCGCACCGGAGCATCTCTTGCAGCGCACCGGAGCATCTCTTGCAGCGCACCAGAGTAACATTGCACAAAGGTTGAAAGTCACCGAGCTAAACACTTCCATTGAATATGTAACGTAAACAATATTTGCATGGAGCACGTGCAAGTAGGTATTTGCCTTCCTTGCTCATTCCACATTATGGTGTGTACCTGGGTTGTGAGTATACAGTTAAATATTCTGGCTGGGTTACTGGTACCCATGTCAGTGTAATATTGGTGACCATTGGCATTCGAGGTGACACAGGGATAGAAATAAAAACAGGAAATGCAAATATGAGCAGTGATCCCAAAGGTATGATTTGACCTGGTGTATGTTAAAATATACAATCTGTTGAATCCGTTGCCTCCACTTGAAGAAATGTGTCATAGGTGTGCTACTGTTAAAGATCCATGATGAAATCATGTGGCTTAAACCGTGCATTGCAGCTCCAGTAAGGTTCATGCTGTGTTGCTGGGTACCGGTGTCCACCAGGAGCAGCAAATCACAATGTGCAAGCAACTCAGCATGAACCTTACTGGAGCTGCACAGCACAGATTAAGCCACATGATTTCATTATGGATCCCTTAACTGTACCACATCTATGACATATTCCTTCACGTGGAGGGAACAGATTCAATGGATTGTTGTATATTTGGTTATTGTGAAGCGCTGCGGAAACTTCTGGTGCTATATAAATGATAATAATTGATCTGTGACCTAATATGCTGTGTAACCGTGTGAACTGCACCTCAGTGTATGCTGTGAAGGAGATGGAGATTAGACAGATACACTATGTTCCTGTACTTTTGGATAAAAAGCACTTCACCAATTGCAATATTCTAACTTTTTTGAATTCTTTCATAATGAAGATATGTATATCTCACCTCAAACCAAAGCCAGAGTATATAATGTGTGGGTGTAGTGAATGAGTAAGCTGGCAATTACAGTTAAATACACATGGCAAAAATGCCAAGATTGCTTGGGTATCAAATGAGCAAAATGAAGCTGAAGGGGATCTGTCACATGAGTAAAAGACCTGTCTGTTGCCCTTCAGCAGTTTAACGTATGTGGATGCCATCTGGCACACCGGTGACTTTCTATATACCTTGAAAGAAGCAATTACTTCTAAAAATGTTTCCCAGAATAACCGTAATGATTCACATTAAGCTTATGCTCGTCTAAGTCTGGCTTTTTGTGTGAAAAGGCCATAATATGCTCTGCACAATTTAGATCTGATTGATGTCAAGAAATCTACAGGCAGACAGTACTTTCATCTTCTTGAAGTCTAAGCTGAATCTTGTAACTGAGGGGCCTGCATGACTACATCACAAATGGCTTGTGATCGAAACGTTAATGGCTTGTTGTCTAGCACTGTGCTGTACTTAGGGCAGCTCATAATGGGGGCTATTGGTGCCTCAGCTGCTGGTCTTCGTCCCATAGTAGGTCCAGTAAAAAGTAAACTATTGTGGCATCCAAATTGGAGAACAAAAGGTCCATATCACCAATCCGGGGTGAGTAAGACAATGGCACAACATGGGAGGGAGTACTGTAAAATGGTGAATAAATGCAGTTAGGGCACAATGGAAAATGAGTGGAGAGATTACTGCAGCACAACAGATCAAGAGAGTTGAGCAAATACACAATCACTTGAGTGCAATAATACACAACCAACCAAAACCTATAGCTCCAGTCCCACTGAACTCTTAATCCAAGATGGAGTTTTATATGAATAGTCTGCTATCCCTGACTAATCACTCTGATTCAGCCTTTGAACCTCTTTGTAAACTATGTAGGAACCAACGTGGATAAGGGAACCCATCTGGCGTCCTCCCTTCCAGACGGCGACTGATATTTTTTCCCCCTCTGGCAAATCCTGCTGAAGCTGTAATCAAATGACAAAAACCACCAGATACTATTCTGATCACCTCACTGTGTAGCAATTTTTTTGATAAGCAGCAATTATATTTAATTGGTTGTTTTTTTTAATCTGTATTGAATATACCAGATTAGCCTTTACCATTGGAATTACGGTCGATTTGTCAGTGGGATGGGGCTGGCATAATCGGTGGCAATGCTAGAGATCTGCCTCCAGGATTAAGTGCTTGGTGGATAATGGCAGGACGGATTGTGGCATAGTAAGGCCCACAGCGGCTCGGTGATCCTTTGCCTCCTTTCATCCTTAATAATGTCCTATACAGTTTGCTTTCATTCTTTTTTCTGAAATTTTGGCTAAACATGCAAAAGTACACTAGACTTGGAGTATTGTGGGAAATTTATTTCTGAAACATCTGGAGTGCCAATTGAAGCCAGCCATGGGTTATGTCATGCTATAGTCAGTATATTCTCACTATGCCAGAACACAATGTGGAGTAAACTGTTGTGTTTAAGGATGTATGTGGCTGTGATTTTTGACTAGCCTGTCTAATGAACCTTACGCGAAATTATGTGGTCTTTGCTCAAAAGATTTAGATGATTACATAGTGATTAGTAAAAAAAAAAAATCTTGTTCATCCTTTACATTTTTTTAAATCCTTTTTATTCTTGGTCATTGCTAAGGATACAAACGTACAGAGCAATAAATGAAGTATGACAAAACTATGGAACCATTCTTGACTCTAATGATGATCCAGCTTCTCCCTAATTACAATATAATTTGTTAGTAGACTATGTCATTTTGACATGGGAATCTTCATGGCTAGGAAGGAGTAGTCGAATGGTTAGTGTCTCTTTAATAGAAATAATGCTTAATATTCACTTTATATTTTTTTGTGCCGCTGTCAGAAATATGTAAATATTCTGGCACTTCAGTCATTTACATACACAGGAATGCCTTTTCAAGGACACATTCCATTTATCTCATGTACGCATTTCACATCAGGAACATCTAGAACTCCTTCCTTTAACAAAGACATCAGGGACAAACATCGTTCCCTTTCTCTGCAGAGCACAAAAACATGGGGAACTGAAATAACCTAGAGAATTTCCCTTCAATGCAGGGTCTCCAATAATGGTCTGTTTTCTGAACAAAATTGTTTCTCCTTATCCATTAGGTGATCCGCCCTCTGGTTTCAGAGACATTCTCCTTCGTGAAGGTCCAAAAGGTTTTGCCCAGGCTGTACGCCAACACCGTGGTTTATTGCTCATGGATACCACTTTCAGAGATGCCCACCAGTCTCTCCTTGCCACTCGAGTTCGCACCCATGACCTAAAGAAGATTTCTCCATTTGTTTCTCATAACTTCAGCAACCTTTTCAGCCTGGAGAACTGGGGAGGTGAGGGGCCAGCAACCAGTGTTCAAAACCAAACCGAAGCTTTGTAAAGAGTATTGAGAATATAGACTGATTACAGCCTATGTAGCCACACTTTTCAATTGTTTTGCTATAGTTTTTAATCTTTCAGTGTTTTTTTTCCATGTAGTCCTTTCATACCACATAATGGATCTTGTACAGGAGTGCCTGAAGGGGGTCTGATGAAGTACATGCTCAGAACAGATTTAACTTACCCATGCATGAGCTATATAGCAAGTTGAACACTTATTAACCTATGTAGATCATGTTTCTTGTAAAACGAGCATATTTGGTGGCCCATGGCATGGTTAGCATGCTGAACAACTTGGCCATTTATCCTTTCAAGATCAATTTAAGTCTAGGGTCAGACTAACTTCGTTTTAACGTGCATTTAGCCGCACTTAATCACGGCCATGCTAGCAGCAACTAACGTCAAATGCTGGGCAACATACGAAGAACGGCCACACGAAAGTTCGTCCGCGCAACGCAAGTGGCAAACGAATGCATTTTCTTTGAGAACGTCAAACCGCTAGTACTGACGTACAGAGTGCGCTGCGTCCGCTAGCGACATGTGTGCTTGATTGGGAGACGTCAGACGCTGCTCATGTCCGACCTTCGTAACGTCCAGACACCCAAAGTTTCCTGGTTTGGATCCGTACAAAATCACGGCCGTAATTGCGCATCGTATGACCACTATTGCGTAGTCCGTGAAAAAATACGTACATTCATTCGGACGCACTTTTTCACGGACGACGCGAAAAATGCATTCGTCTGACCCTAGCCTTTGTATTGCTGGAAAAATTCCCATCCAAAAGGTTAAATGAATAAAATGCATTAGTAGTGATATTTTTGCTCTTCAAAGCTTCATGTAGTTTTAATAAAAGCTGTCATAGGTCTCTTTATTGGACATTGCTTTTATGTTTCGTTTTTTTTTTTTCCTTTCCTCCTCCAGGTGCAACCTTTGATGTTGCCATGCGTTTCTTGTATGAATGCCCTTGGAGACGCCTTCAGGAGTTGAGGGATCTTATTCCTAACATCCCTTTCCAAATGCTTCTCAGAGGGGCGAATGCGGTAGGGTATACCAACTACCCTGATAACGCAGTGTTCAAGTAAGTTCTAATGAAGGACCATATCTAGGACTAATGCAACAAACCTTGCCTTCAGTGTTTTAAAGCCTTGACGTTTTCTAATTACCTGTTGATTGATCTTGTACCACCCAGAAGAATTTCATGCTATGCCATTGGAATTCGTATAGCTTGGTATTTTTATAGTTTAAAGCAGTGGTTCCCAACCGCGGTCCTCAAGTACCCCCAACAGGTCAGGTTTAAAGGAACACTTGAATTTATGATGAATGAATGGGCAGTGATCTTAATGAGTGGTCCCTGACTAAAGGATTAAAACCCAGAAGGACATACTGGGAGTCAGGAGTGGTTCATGTTTAACCCTTCAATCCCCTCCTCTCCCATTTCAACCCTAGAGTATCCCTTTAAGACTCCTTTTCAGTCTGTCTGTTTGGACCTCTACTTTTTGAAATACTAGCTGTGTGACTTTTGGATATCAAAGACGATAAAGAGAAATTTTCATTTTGTTTTCCATCAGGTTTTGTGAAGTTGCGAAAGAAAATGGAATGGATATATTCCGGGTGTTTGATTCTCTAAACTACTTGCCCAACATGATCTTGGGGATGGAAGCAGCTGGCCAGGCTGGTGGTGTTGTAGAAGCTGCCATCTCCTACACTGGTGATGTAGCAGACCCCAGTCGCACAAAATACACCCTAGATTACTACATAAATCTTGCTGAAGAGTTGGTTAAAGCTGGGACACACATACTCTGCATCAAGGTATGGTTTGAAAAATGTTACATTTTCATTTGTCAAGGCAGAACAATAAGGAGGTAAATTGTAGCCCTAGTCCCCGGGGTTATGTTTCGGTTGCAGGAGACACTTTGTTTTTTTGTTTTAATTCCTTTCAGGTCAAGTATTGCCATTGTTTGTCTTTATATCCTGATAATAGAAAATTTTCTCTAGATCTCTTTCCGTTGCAATTGCCCAACTTTGGAAGAAATCTATAAATAGCTGAAAACTAGAAAAATCCTAGTCTTTGCATTGGATTCTATAGAGTTGCTGCATGGTCCCCTAACCATCTGCTATGGGTTATGCTTATGGGATTTGTAGATACAAAGTTGCCACAAGTGGGTCAGAAGGAGCTGAAACATAGACGTGAACCCGATGAACTGTTTTCCAAACTTCTGCAGCTCTGTTTTGAAATGTAGAGATGGCAGAAAGGAAAATGTACACCATTACTATATACTATTGCATATGGTGTATTCCTTGAAAGGAGGACCCCCCACCCCCAGGCCGTGTCATTATGAAATACGATCTTTAGAATTCCTAAAACCTAAAATGAATTTGGGAATGTTCATTACAAAATACCTGCATCAATCTGAGATAATCTCCCCAGTATCCAAAATATAACAAAACTGGACAACACGTATAAGGCAGCGCTTCTCCACACACCTCAGGGGAGGAGATGGTAGGGAAAGGAGAAATGGAGAATGAGAACAGAGGAGGTGTGGTCCTTATCGTGTAGTGTAAAAATCATAGAATAAACGTGTACAGGACATCTGTCATATACATCGAGCAGCTGGTAAATTCAGAATGGAAAGTTCGGAATGGAGGGATGACCCTTTGAATGGGAGATTTCGTGGTACTGCCAGACAAACGCACCAAATATGTGTCTTGAATGCCTCAGAATAAAAAAAACATAACACATAGTGCAATATTGCAAACACTGAATTAGGTGTACATTCAAGATGGCAGAATGATAACTCACGCTTTTCGAGAGCTTCCAGCCCTCATATGGTAGTCTTCCAGGTTGTTATAGGCCAACCCGACTGCCTGTAATCTCCCGGCAGTTGGATGTCCACAGATGGATAGCACACCTTTGATTCTTCAGTTGGGTATTCCTTGTTGTGAAGAAAACAGTGGGCACAAGTAGTTGAAGATAAAAAGATTTGTATTTCCCCAATGGGATAAAAACAAACATAAAAATGGACAAAGGCAGGAAAATAAAAAAGGGGGCCAAACGCGTTTCACGCCTCTCTGGGCACCACCTCAGTGGCTATAAATGAAAAGTTACCGTTCTCCTCTGAAGATAATGGATGTGCTTTTTTTTTTTATAAATTGTTGGCTGCTCAGAGGGTTATTCAAACGCTAGCCATGGTTAGTATGGAATTAATTAAATGGTGAACTGTATGAATAAGTGTTTAATGTTGGTAAATGATTGTTGTATGCTAATTTTTTCATAAATCACAATGTCTGCCTATTCGTAGCGTTCTCATGTTGCCATACTTTAACCACTGGTCATCTTAACGAGTTAAGGCATGGGTCGCCGCAACCTTGGCCATCTAGATGTTTGAAACTACATCTTCCATGAGGCTTAGCCACTCATTAGGTTGGTGGGGGACTCCTGGAAAATGTAATTCCAAAATCTGCAGCGACCTGTTGCTGACGCCAGCCTTTATTCCTTAAGAAGATGAGCAGTGGTTAGAAGACACAGATCTGGGAACTATGAGCTTTCTCTTACCCTACCTCCAGGACATGGCTGGGCTGCTGAAACCTAAAGCGTCGGACATGCTGATCCGTGCATTGCGGGACAAGTTTCCAGATGTCCCTATCCATGTACACACGCACGACACAGCTGGCGCTGGTGTTGCATCTATGCTTGCATGTGCACATGCTGGAGCAGACATTGTTGATGTGGCGGTTGACTCCATGTCTGGGATGACCTCTCAGCCTAGTATGGGCGCTTTGGTGGCATGTGCCATGGGCACGGAGCAAGATACAGGTATGTGACAACACTACTTTCTGCAACCTGCTGAAATGCTAAATTTAAGTTCTTTAATTTACAGTTTAATGCCTTGGGTATAGAGTAAAATAGCCATTTAGCATACATATTGAGATGGTTGATTTAGAATAATATAAATTTGCTCATTTTTATGCCTTCTTGGATTTACCCTATTCGGCAATGTTGCTGGGACGAAAGGTGGTAAACCTTACCTTGCGCAATTTCAAATGGGGTCTGTATTATTGACATACAGTCAAAAATGATCTCTGTGCCAAGCACAGTAAATATAGTTAAATTGGTGTCTCATGATTATGGGGATTTGTAATTATCACAATGAGATTATTAGCAATGCAGCTTCCAATAAATACAAAAGGATTCTAAAAAATATCTGTGGCATATTGCCTGTATATGGAGATTACACTAACACCTTGTAGCTGTTTGTACAAGAATAAGATTTAGGTCAGGGATCTCAAAATCTGGCCCCCAAGATATTGATGGCCTACAATTCCACAAATCCTTTGATTGCAAAAGATGGCCAGAGAATCATGGGAGTTGTAGTTTAGAAACATCAGTGATGGGGGGGGGGGCAGAGTTTGAGATTCCAGATTTAAGTCTCTGTAAGTAATCCCAGAGCTCTCAATGTATTTCGTTCTCTCCCTGGTTGTTGGAATTCGGCAGTAAAATTTGTGGACCATTTGGTTATAGCGAAGGCTGCTATTTGTGTCATCTTTACAGTAATACATGGTGACAGGGGTGACATCTCAATTTAATTTCTCCCCAAGAAGACTAATATTACATTATTTACATTTACATTTATTTTTTGTATTACAATGCAAAAACCGTGTGTACACCTTTTTAGCAGCGATACAGTTAAAAGCCCACGTGAATGTAGGGGACATATTTCATCGGTAGCAAGACGTGTTACATTAAAAGTATGACTCATGGTAATACAGAGTGAAAACATTAAGGTGGTCGTTCAAACAACCTACAAATGTATGAATGTTTTATACTGCTATATTTTATTTTCACACACTGCAAATTACTGGAACTATACTGGTTTGCATTTATATTTAATATTACTTCATCTCCCATCCCCGATTTTTCTTCCTGCCCAATTGTCTTTGCAAATAGATCAGAAAAGTCTAAAAAATTATATATACAATATATTATTTTTATACTTTCAGATCTATTTTCAAAGAGAAAAGTATAAAAATCTTAAATTTAAAAAAAAATAGACCTTCAGATGAGCATATGGTTCCTGTTTTCCATCACGTTCATGGGTTGAACCTGTAAGAAGCTATATCTTCTAGTATCCATGCAAACTCTGCCCTGTGTAAGAGGTAAACTGGCATTGCTGTGTGTTCATGGTGCCATAATTGCATGTGTAACGGGTGCCTGTTACTGGTGTGTAGAAATGCTAATTAAGTTCCTTGTTCTGCATAAACAATGTGTCTGTACCCAGCATTTGTCTGAGCAGATAACGAGACAGGGACAAGGCATAATTATGCAGAGAATCTACATGCTAATTAAATTTTTGCTTTGTATGCCTTAACAATGTGAATTTCCATCGAATAATGAGCATGATTCAACTCCCACCACCAGATATGTCTCCGGCATAAACCATGACATCTAGGAAAGAACTGTCCCACTGCTCTTCCCAGTAGCAAATAAAAATCTGACTTATTAACTATGCAGCCATGAGATTTATACTGCCCTGTATTATACTTGCTTATATAACTATTATAGTCATTATAAACATGTCACTTCGTATAATTATACAGTCCATGAGCACACTTTGTTTAATGCTGAGCGCTGCTATAAACCTTCCCTACATTTTGAGTCTTTTCCTCTGGACTCACACAGAGAATACCCCTCTGTCTGTCTATTAACGGCCCCCCTGTGTTCTCTCTGGCACTCTCTTTGGCAAGCTATGTGAGGTTTAAAAGCAACAAATTGCAAATGTTACATGTACCCTGGGAGAGCTGCCTCTTAAGTAGTGATTAGCAGCTGGCATCTAACTCTGTTTTCAGATTTAAAGGCCCGGCACAGGGGAGAGAATGCTGCACGTGTATAGGTTGGCACTTCTTCCCTTCACTGCCAAAGTGCAAACTAATTGTTTCAGTACCAATGGTTAATAAAGTCTACATATACAGGCACCGCGTACGACTCCGTAACAGGCCATGCTGGATGACTGAAAGGAGTGACAGGACTCAAAGCTCCTCGTTGTGCTTGTTTCTTCTCACACTATTGTTTTGGGCATAAAAAGTGTAATTTTATTTTTTCAGCTCACCTTTTAAATATATATATATATATATATATATATCTCTCATTAGCCATCTGGAAGAATGTGCTCATACCTTTTGGCACGGTTACTCTATCCAATATTATGACAACTAGAAAGAACAGGTCCTACTCAAATGTACAAAGCAGGACAAGAATGAGAGTATTAAAGGGGACTGCTCTTCTAGGATTGACCGCCCCACCTCGCACACACAAAAAGCAATGTCTGAACCGTGTCAGAATTGATAAAATTATAATTGCGTAGCTTAATGTTCCTTAAAAGGACGTCTTCTCCTTGGGTGTCGGGTAAATGCAAAGAACAGAAAGAAAAGTATGTTAATGGAATACAGTAAAAGAAACTACACAGAGCAAAAAAGCATTTCCCTTCGACACAGAGAGGTCATATGGGTGGTAAGACTGCTCTCAGAATTTCTGTAAAATACAGGTATATAAAGATTACCAATGTCCCTCACCAGAAAACCCGAGGCTGCCACTCAATATTCAAAAGCACTTCCTCCGGGATATACCAGATTTTTGCTTTTTCTAAACCCTTGCCGCCAGGATCCTTCCAGTTGCAAGCTGGTTCTGAAAGCCGCAGGGTGGCATAGCACGCTCTGAGGCTGTCCTGAAGACCCCCCTTCCCGGTGGGCTGAGTGCATCATTGGCTGCCACAGGTCCGCCTGATTTTAGACAGTCCCGCGGCAGCCAATAACAAGCTCGGCGCATGCACATTGGGGCGGGGTATACGGAGTCAGCAGGGCATGCTGTTCCACTCCACGGTGTTAAAACCCAACGTGAGGACGACATAGCCTCGCGGTGGGAACGGGTTAAAGGATGAAACGCATTGCATTTGTTTTTATTTGCTAACAAAAAAGTCTCGTGCTCAGAATCTTGTAATGCCGACAAAAGATGTTTGGTTACTTAAAACTGCCATTTAAGCGTAAACCCAGTCGCTGCGACAAGGCACATCTCTTGAGTAAAAAGAAATTGTGTAAAACAAACATCAAATTGAAGAAATACTTCCTGAGATCACATGAAAACAGATGGAGGTGCCCTGTAGGGAGATAAAGTCGAAATAATTCCACAATAATGTGCTACCATATTCTTAAATTTAAGCTTGGGCAACTATACATCGCTGTGTTTCATCTTGTACGTTAAGAAATAAGGTGTATATTGTGGGACGACTCACAGCAATTGATTTGACTCGCCAATGCAGTGTCTCTGGTCTGTTTCAACATAGCGGCAAGCTGGTGGATCTGTGTTCAATCCAGCAAATACCTATTTGAGGCCAACTAAAAAAAAAAAAGCCAGGATGAGCAATGAATATGACTGGGTTGGCTGCTATAAAAGCATTCAACAGTGCTATTTTAGCAAGGGAGTTCCTTTTCACGGAAACTCTGACCCAGTGGGGATTTCCCCAGCGGAATACAATTAAAATTGGCTTTTGTCTCTGAATTTTTGGAAATCGATCCCCTATATGATGATACTATTTCTTCATAAGAGGGTAACCCGAAGCCCCACTTCACACGCTTTAAATTTCCTAAAAGGGATTAGTAGAGACTCGATTGGGAGAAATGTCTTTCAAAATCCTTTCTAAAGGGAAAACCCCACTATATTCATTATTCTCACAGACTAATACATTTATTACTCCCACATTGGAAGTCTGCTAAACCTTCTTTAATGGTCATTGGTTTTGCAAGCTGCTATAGTCACATAGACTGAATCCTGTGACTCTTACAAACTGTAGAAGCTAACCATTACCAGAAATCCAGTCCAACACTACCTCCAATAGGCCTGAAGATGATCTTCCATTACAATAGTGCAATAGGGGCCAAAAACCACTGAAATGCTACATTCTTTGGTTCACCATGGGGGCTTGAATTATTGAAGAGGCATTGAGTAGTTTTCTTAACCCTTTGACTGCCAAACGTGTATATGCAATTTTCCCTTGCAATATAAAGGAAAAATGGCATATTGAACACAAATTTACATTTTCAAAGCAAGATTGGTTTTCTCCCCGGAGAGAACTGAAATTTTGAACGGATGCCGGTCACCCTGTATTACTGCAAAGCTACAAGGAGCAGCCCTCACCTTCATGGAATAACTTTTCTGCTGCATTACAATAGCCAAAAAGCAGAAAACAGGGAGAGCTCTGGCATCACGCACTACTGTACAGAGACAAGAATTGGGTTGTTAGTTACAGTTGTTGATCTCTAATTTCCATAGGTGGACATTAGGCCTACAGATATTTTTATGTTCTGTCGGAATTTTATGGAGGCTGCTTTGCTTTAGGCCGGGGTCAGATGAGCACACTGACTGCACACAGTAACAGACGTACTTTTTAACTAATGAGATTGTGGTTACATAGTATCAGTTAATTTTGAGTGATGTTGAGAAAAAGCAAAACAAAACTGCATGCAGTTGTTGCTCTACATTCGTCTAGGTTTTTCACGTTGATGCCACTTTGGCGTCCGTTGCAACATGCGTTGGGCGCGCATGAAAAAGTGCGCACGTGCTTTGTGTGTTCTATATTGACTCCTTTTTGAAAAGCTGCAACGGACAGCAAACAGTGCGGTCAGACGGATGCAAAAAGTGCGCTCGTCTGACACAGGCCTTAATCCTCACGGTCACTCAGAATGCCTATAAGTAGGATGTCTGCGTCGAGTACAGGAAATATGTGTGAAGTTTTCAAACTCTTCATCCAGTGTTTTGGAACAAGATAAATGAGATTAAAATGTAAAAATTGCTTCTTTTAATCTTTATTCGCCTACATTTAAGTGTTAAAATAAACACATATTTTTAAATAGATTTCTCCTTTACAAAGTGCTTCGTAGTGGCAGTCTGAGTCACATAGCCATGTGTCTTTTGGGATGCCTGGTTTAGTTCTCATTATTATTATTATTATTATTCTTTATTTATAAAGCGCCAGCATATTCTGCAGCGCTGTACAATAAGCACAGTATAGACAGGGTTACAATACATTGAACAACATTTGACAAACAGTACAGGAGGAGATGAGGGCCCTATTCCCGTAGGAACTCACAATCTAGGAGGGTTGGGGTTGGAAACAGGAGGAGAGGACTGTAAGGTGAGAGTGATTGATGGTTGTGTCAGTGAGTTGGGTGGTAGGCTTCCCTAAATAGGAATGTTTTAAGGGAGCGTTTGAAGGAAGAGAAGTTAGGGGAAAGTCTGACAGTACGAGGGAGAGCGTTCCAGAGAGTGGGGGCTGCGCGTGAGAAATCCTGCAGTCTATCATGGGAAGAGGTGATGCGGGGAGAAGCTAGGCGCAGGTCACTGTTTGACCTTAGGGAGCGGGCTGTGGTGTATTAGGTGATTAGTGAGGACAGGTAGTGGGGAGCTGAGTTAGTGAGGGTTTTGTAGGTAAGGATAAGGATTTTGAACTTAATTCTGCAGTGGATGGGGAGCCAGTGAAGGGACTCGCAGAGGGGAGCGGCAGAGACAGAGCGGCGGGTGAGGTGAATTAGCCTGGCGGAGGCGTTCAGGATGGATTGTAGGGGGGAGAGGCGGGACAGAGGGAGGCCAGATAAGAGATTATTGCAATAGTCGAGTCGGGAGATTACCAGGGCGTGTATGAGTTGTTTTGTGGTGACAGCGGTAAGAAATGGCCGAATTCTGGAAATATTACGCAGTTGGTATCGGCAGGAGGAGGAAAGAGACTGGATGTGGGGAATGAAGGAAAGAGCAGAGTCAAGTGTAACTCCAAGACAGCGAACTTGGTTTGATGGGGAGATGGTGATACCCTCCACCGTGATAGAGAAGTCAGGAGGTGGGGAGGCATTGGAGGGAGGAATAAGTAGGAGCTCAGTCTTTGACATGTTGATCTTTAGGTGGTGGGAGGCCATCCAGGAGGAGATGCCAGATAAACAGTCACTGACTTTTGAAAGGACAGGGGGAGAGAGATCAGGGGTAGAGAGGTAGATCTGAGTGTCATCAGCGTAGAGGTGGTAATTAAAGCCAAAGCTGTTGATGATTTTGCCCAGGGAGGAGGTGTAGATGGAAAAGAGCAGAGGACCAAGGACAGAGCCTTGAGGTACACCAACAGATAGAGGCAATGAAGAGGAGGAGTTACCAGCAAAGGACACACAGAAGGACCTGTTGGATAAATAGGAGTCAACCCAAGCAAGTGCAGTGTCACCGAGACCCAGAGAGTTGAGGGTCTGTAGAAGGAGGGGGTGGTCAACAGTGTCAAAAGCAGCCGAGAGGTCAAGCAGGATGAGAATAGAATAGTGGCCGTGTTTTTTAGCAGTTAGGAGGTCGTTGGTGACTTTGGTGAGGGCAGTTTCAGTTGAGTGTAGGGGACGGAAGCCAGATTGCAGGGGGTCAAGTAGGGAATTGGAGGACAGGAAGAGGGAGAGGCGGTTGAAGACTAGTTTTTCTAAGAGCTTTGATGTGAAGGGAAGCAGGGATACAGGGCGGTAGTTGGATGGAGAGTTGGGGTCTAGGGATGGTTTCTTTAGTAAAGGGGTAACTAGCGCGTGTTTGAAGGCGGATGGAAAGGAGCCAGTGGAGAGAGATAGGTTGAAGATGTGTGTGAGAGCAGGGGTGAGGGAGGAGGAGAGGGGAGGAATTAGATGTGAGGGAATGGGGTCGAGCGGGCACGTGGTGAGATGTGAGGAGGACAATAAGGAATTGACTTCCTCCTCAGTGGCTGGGAGGAAGCGGCAGAGGGTGGCAGAGTGGACCTGTGGGAGTGGAGGTGGCAGATAACTATCTTGTGTTGGGATGTTGCTTCTGATAGTTAGAGTTTTACTGAGGAAGTAGTCTGCCAGGTCTTGAGCGCTGAAGGCAGCTGAGGGGGGAGGTGCAGGTGGGTAGAGGAGGGTGTTGAAGGTGGACCAGAGCCGTTTAGGGTTGGAGGACAGCGTAGATATAAGAGATGAGAAGGATTGTTTGGCCAAGTGGAGGGCAGAGGTGTATGACCGGAGAATAAACTTGAAGTGAACAAAATCAGCTTCTGAGCGGGATTTCCTCCAGGCACGCTCTGCAGTGCGGGAGCATCTTTGCAGGTAGCGAGTCTGGAGGGTGTGCCAGGGCTGAAGCTGGCGGCGTGGGGCCTTACAGAGTCGAAGAGGAGCAAGAGTGTCTAGAGCAGAGATAAGCGTAGTGTTGTAGTGATTAGTGGCAGCATCAGGGCAGGTGAAGGATGAGGTGTGAGGGAGGTGGTGAAGTAGGTTGGAGAATTGATGGGGGTCCACAGCATGTAGATTTCTGCGAGTGTGTGTGCGGGGTGGGGGAGCAGGGTGTTTAGGAAGTCCAGATAGGTTGAAAGAGAGAAGGTGGTGGTCAGAGATGGGGAAAGGGCGACATTTGAACTCAGAAATGGAGCAGAGGTTGGAAAAGACCAGGTCAATAACGTGACCATCGCGGTGGGTAGGGAGGAGGGAGGATTGTGTGAGTCCAAGGGAGGACGTGAGTGAAAGAAGTTTGGAGGCAGCAGGAGCGGAAGGATCGTCAATGGGAATGTTGAAGTCCCCGAGAATTAGGCATGGAAGATTAGAAGACAGGAAGTGAGAAAGCCAGGTAGCAAAGTGGTCAAAGAACTGGGAGGTTGGTCCCGGTGGGCGGTAGATGACTGCCACCCTGAGAGCCAGAGGAGAGAACAGGCGGATGCAGTGTGTCTCGAAGGAGGAGTAGGAGTGGGATGGGGGTGGAGGGAGATGCTGGTAGGTGCAGGTGGGAGAGAGCAGGAGTCCGACCCCGCCACCATTTCTCTCACCCGGTCTGGGGGTATGGCTCAAGTGTAGACCGCCATGTGAGAGAGCAGCAACGGAGGCCGTGTCAGAGGGAGTTAGCCAGGTTTCAGTTAAAGCTAGGAGGTTGAAGGAGTTTGAAAGGAAGAGGTCATGGACGGCTGTGAGTTTGTTGCACACAGAGCGAGCGTTCCAGAGGGCGCAGAAGAAAGAGGACAGGCGCTGAGGGATTATGGGAATGAGGTTGCTGGGCTTGCAGGGAGATGATTTATGTGCGATGGAGATAGGCTGAGAGGGAAGTATTGGATGTGTTGTGGGGCCAGGGTTAGGGGATATGTCACCTGAATAGATTAACAGCAGGAGGGTGAGAAAGAGAAGGTGGGAATGGGATTTGTGGGAGTGGGAGTGATTGGCAGCACGAGAGTTAGAGGGAGACCATGTTCTGAGGAAACAAAGGAGCTCATGCGAGGCCATCATGTGGGATGAGAGGAGGGAGGGAGAGATGCAGATTGTGTAGGGGCCGGTGGTAGAGGGGCAGGAGTTCCATTTGTGTTTCCACACAGATTCTCTACATTTGACACGACAAACCAGTTCTAAATTAACTGCAATTTTTCCGTTCTAGCAGAGGGGGGGGGGTTACTTGCCCATTTATTATTGCCTTTTTAAAAAAATAATCTCTTGATACTGGGCAATGACCTGCAAATGACATTAATAGAATAACTTTAATTGCAAAGTGTGTAATTGTTGTACTTCGTTTTGCCTAATTTCACTTCTTGATATTTGTCATGGAAGGATTCCTTGTTGACCTAATGAATCCTACCCATGAGACAAGACGACGAGCCACCAATAAGCTGTGCATGGCGCCTTCTCCAACCCTTCCTACAGGGATATTCTGCACCCTGAAAGAAATGCTTTCAGTTCTGTTGAAATTTAATTTAGGTATTTGAATGTAAAATCTAGGATTGCCAGAAGATGCCAAAGTAGACCACTTCATGTCTTCTCTACAGTGTCCTCAGAAGTTTCAAGCCTATTTATTTTCAATTCTTTTAGATGCAGAAGAATGTTCTTCCCGGTCAACATTCTGAATACGTATTGGAAAAAAATCTCAAGTTTTAAATGGCTAAGATTATGAGCAATTACCAATAATAACGGGAACTGTAAATCACTGAATAATGACTGAGCTCCTCATAGAATACATTGTGCAACCGGGCAATGAAACAGAACTTTATAATAGTGAAGGACATTTTTAATGGCGGGAAAAAAGACTATATGAAAGAAAATCCTAGGGAATAATCGGAGTGTAATTGAAAAATCTGCTTGGAGAAAATAGCCTTGTGCAATACAACTAACTAAACTGAGAAATTTGTGTTTAGACTATTCAATGGAGTGCGGCTTCCGTACTGTGCTTTTTGAAGTCTTCTGTCATGAGCAAGCGTGATAATGGACATGCATGCTCAGTAGGGTTGGTTAGCGGAAACACCAACCAAGAGACCATTTAAAACAAAGCCGGGTAATGGGCAATATACTGCAACTAAATATCCAGATAGGGAAGGGTACTCATGGGCTCCAAAGTAGCCAGCTCTGTATGCTCTGTGCTCCAATTCAATGGGGCTTTACTGAAAAAAATCACAACGGCAGTTTACGGCAACAGTGTTTCGACAGGTGGACATTACTGTATGTCATTGTGGATTTATTGAAGAGTCACAACATGAGTGCCTGGTCTCTTAATCTTTCTGTGTAATACACAATGGCCTACGCCTTTTGAAATTAGATGGAAGATGTGTCCCTGCAATCTGCAGGAAACGGCAAGAAAAGTGCAACCTGAATTGGAATGTTAAGATATTGTGATAATTACTCCCTTCAAGAGAAATGTTAGAATCAGTGGGTTCAAGGTTCATAGAAAATAATATAGTTATACTGCACAGTTATGAGTTTCATGATGGCATAAAATATTTATGTCCTATTATTATGTAACATGAAGCATTGAAATGGTGACAGAAAAAAATGATGCCCAATGTGTA
The DNA here is from genome assembly GCA_009667805.1 of Leptobrachium leishanense. NCBI lineage: Eukaryota > Metazoa > Chordata > Amphibia > Anura > Megophryidae > Leptobrachium > Leptobrachium leishanense. The sequence goes on from CM019072.1 coordinate 60,088,218, forward strand.
TGGCTCAACTTTTTTTATTCCATGAGGGAGCAGCAAAAAGGGGCAGTTTTCTACGTGGAGGACATTTTTGTGATTTCTAATCCAGTCAGTCATTGTGTTAACCAAACCATATTGAACTTAACAAAACTCACTTTGTCCTTTCTTTGTGACTTGTCTGAACTAGGATTCCCTGGATGCAATGGGGGGGGGCTTGTTTACTACTCGAGCCAATCAAGACCATTTTTTTTTCTTTTACCTCTAATTTATCATTTGTTAGAACAGTTCATGAAGTCAATGCTCTTTCTCTTCAGGAATCCAGCTGGACAAAGTGTTTGATTACAGTGAGTATTGGGAGGTTGCTCGTGGCCTCTACGCAGCCTTTGACTGCACTGCGACTATGAAGTCAGGAAACTCAGACGTGTATGAGAATGAGATCCCTGGTGGCCAGTACACCAACCTCCATTTCCAGGCTCATAGCATGGGACTGGGCAATAAATTCAAGGAAGTAAAGAAGGCCTATGCAGAAGCTAACAAACTTTTGGGAGATGTTATCAAGGTACATTCATTTAGTGTCAATTTTCTGTGTTTTTCCCCCCCCCCTCCAGAGTGAATATCTTGTATACCTTCCTAAATGTATTGTCTCGTAACTCTAATCTGCCGTTTTTAAACTAAATTTAACAAAAAAAGCTAACTCCTTTATTTACTTTATACACTCTTCCTTAGATCCTTGAGTGTTCTGTATTACAGGTCTATTCAAATAAAGGTGAAACTCGGGAGAATTGGCAGAAGAGAACAAACCGCCAATTTGGAAAGTGAGATAAATGGGAGAATTTTTCCAGATTGGCTATTTTCACCTAGAATTTATCACTTCTCCAGTCATTCTTCTGAATTTCACCTTTCTTTGAATAGACCTGTTAGTCTTTATCAAGTAAATATAAGGAGAAGTTATGACTTTGGAAGTACGGAGTGCGACTGAATGGCTGCCACGATATTAATTTAGTTTAGTTATTTTGTTGTATTCCGTGCTGTAGTTAATGGTGTTTTCCCTAATGTGATTTCCACGGTTTTTGCCAGCCCCCAGTACCTCTGTTGTAGCTAAATTCGTTCCCTGTTGTGTCCGGTTTGTATCTGTCTAAATTGTACAAACGAAATGTTATTTGTATCCTTGTAATATGTACGGCTTGCCTCAAATTGTATCCTGTAGTCTGCGCCCCAATAGATCACAAACACTGCTGGCGAGATGCCAAAACCCAACGCTTGTACAACTGCATGTCCTGGAGACGCTCTTACCCCCACCACAGTGCTTTTTGAGACAGTAGATCACCAGAGATGGTAGCCTGGTCTGGGGTGAGTTTGAAGGGGAAGTGCTAATGGGATCACCCCAAATCAGCCGTGAAACCCAAGTCGGGCTTACAGGTTGCATAAGACACTGAGCCGAAGCCTCCAATGAGTATCGCAGAAAGTGGGCTTGCGCTAGGGGCAGGAGCACATTCCTGAGACTGGGAAAGTCCAAAGGTGGGCCAGACAGCGTGGCACCAGAAACAGGGTTATGGCTAGGGGCAGTGGCATCCCATTCGAAGTATAGACAATGGGTTATGGCTCGGCATTGGCAAAACTGGCGCAGGGATGTCTAAGGGCAGGCTGGGGAGAGAACAATGGAACTGTAACCTATACATCTCGACCAGTATTTGGGAGAGAAACTATTATCAGGATGAATAATCGGGGCTTCACTACTGCTGACCAATATGCTTCCTAAGGGAACTGGAAGCCGGCTCACTACCACAGCTCACTCCACGGCAAACTCTGCACCTACGGCGGATCTACTCCCTTCGAGTAGTGGCATCCGTCACACGGAGGGTGAGAACAGTCTAGCCAGGAGTTTCGAGGAATCCAAAGACTGGTGACACAGCCCAAATCCTCTATAGCTGAGCGGCGGACGGGAGCAGACGCATGTTAGAGGAGCTCCGCTGTTTACCCTATACCGGGTCACAATTACAGTGTCTGAACCGTCCGATTTTGATCTGCTGAGGGCCCCCAGGACGAGTGGACTGTGGTGCTCACGGCGCCGCTGATTTCCGAGCGTTTTATCGCCCCCATCTGACTTCCTGGACCTTCGGGCCTGGTGCGGCCTAGTTGCGGCGGCCATCTTGTGGAGCCTGGGGTGTTTCCCGGAGGCCATATCGGACCTGATTCCTGGCTGGAGAGACTTTACTGTCGACTGAGCATGGGGAAGAAGTTGAAAACACTTCCACAGCGCAGGTTGGTGGACACAGACAGGCGGACATTAGAGATTCACTGAATTATAGACGCTCTGCAACAGTTATACCCCCCTCTTCCCTCCTGCCCATGGGGTATGACTCCTCTGAGGAGGAAGACTGCTCCTGGCACAACGGACGGGGGCCCGATTGGCCCGCCGAGACGTCCCGGGACAAGAATCCAATGACTATGAGTGCTGCTGCACGCAAGAGAGCGCAGAAAAAGAGGAAAAAGGCCTTGGCAGCGGAGTTACCTGAGGCCACGGCTACGGAGCCCTCCGCAGGTGGCTCAGAGGCTGATACGCTAATGTCTGGATGCAGAGGACCTGACACGACGGATGGACGGCCCGCAACAAGAGGGAGCCCTACAACCGCAGCGGATATCGGATACCCCAGGGGAGACTGGCTCTCTATTGGGTCCAGCAATGCCTCCAAGCTCTGCCGGGACCCCTGCGGCTGCCCAGATGACATGCGCCCCACTACGATGCAGGACTATAGAAACTTCATAGCGGAGATCAAATCAATATGGCTGACCGAATTATCTAACGTGCGCTCTGAGGTAAGGAGGTGCGCTCACAGATGGTGGCGGTTCAGGCTCAGAATGTGGAGTTGGCAGAAGAACAGACGGTATTGTCGGCACAGGTGACTGCCTCGCAGGTCTCAGGTGGAGGTTTTGACACGCTCAGTGGAGGCTCTGGAGTCCCGGCACCGTCGGCGTAATGTCCGTGTCCGGGGAGTTCCCGAGTCGGTTACTCCAGCGGACTTACTCTCGTACACTAATAGTCTGGCACGCCAGGTTTTGGAGGATCCGCCTGACACCCCGGAGGTGTTTAGCACGGTTTACCGCTTCGCAAGGCTGCTGAGGCCCCACGGGATGCCCGCAGAGATGTGATCGCGGTCACAGCAGATGTGCAGCCAAAACACGGATCATGACAGCGCCGGGCGCGAATGTCCTATTCGATGGAGTAACCCTGAAATTATTTCACGACCTGCCCTTCGCAACGCTGATGGCGCGCCGCAGATATCGCGAGGTGGACAACTTTCCTCAGGCATAAAGGGGTCCGGTACCGCTGGGGTCCAGCCGGCTCATTAGTGGTTACCCAAACAAAATGTCGTATGTAATCTCGGAACCGGCCGAGGCCTGGCCTGTTTTACTGGGGGCAGGTTTTGCGCCGGATGGAGCGCTCGTCTCCCCGGGCTGAGAACTTAGGTGATGGGAATCTCTGACTTGTTTGCACAACACCTTTACGAGAAGCCGCCTCTTTTTCAATGCGTTCTTTTTAGTTCATGGTTTTGCATTTTGACTCATGTTTCGTTGTTTATCTGATGTCTTTTTCTACTCGAATGTTATAGGAAGACCTCCTCTCTTTCTCTGTTGTTTTTTAATTTTTATTTTTATATAGTTTGAGGAGCTATTTAGATGGATTCGGGATTGTGTTGTGAGCCCCTTTGATAACCCCCCCCCCTCATTGCCTGTATTGCTGTATGGGATTTTGGAAGTGTCTTATGCTCCCCTTTTCCCTTTAGGTTTCAGGCCTTTTCCCCCCCCCCCCCCTATGATGGCATTTCTCCTTGGCGCCTGCAGATGTTTCAATACGCCTCTTTATTTATTTTTTATTTCTTATCTATATAATGCTTTACGACAGTTGATATCACAGCCCTGTGTGGCTGCTTTCTTGTTGGTCGACATGTGGCCCTATTTTGAAATTTCTAAATAAAAATTTAAAAAAAAAAAAAAAAAAACTCTATAGCTGGTTTATTAGGCCTTTACTGCCAGGTTTCAAGGAAAGCCTAGGCAGGGTTTTGGTCACGGCAATGACCCTTGTCTACATATTTCAGATTCCTCTCTTGCAGCCTGTTTGGTTATTAAAGTCCATTTATTAAGTCACCATTTTTAAATTTTATAGTGTTTTTAGGCAACATCTGTTAATCCTAAACTACACCGAATTTGCAGCTGTGATCCCCTTTAGGAATTCACTTGTTTTTGCAACCTGACACTTGATTAGACAAAGTTGCATTGAGAATTTATTAAAAATGGGGGTCAAGGTTATTACATTAACTTGTGTGGTTGTGTCTTTTGGCTTGAAATTACAAAAAAATGAAAAGCTAGTGTACGTATAGATCACTTTTGCCCCTCCACCCTCCGTTTGTTGTTGCATTGATCAGCCTCCCAAACCTGATACTTGTGGATCCATAACTAGAATCCAGCTTTGCTTTTCCAATGCCAGAGACAAAGTAATTTCTCACAGCAAAGTCATAAATTGACAACCGGTCAGCAGAGAAATGCAAATCCCATGAAATTACTGAAATGGATTTATCCTGATTAATGTGCAGAAGCAGAACTGTGCATTTAGCGTGTCAAGCAACATACATGACCCAGCACGAGACAATATGAAGTCATATTTTTCACAATCTTTGGAATCCTTGCAGTTTATTATAAAGAACATTAGCATTTTAAATCCTATCTACATACTCGGAGAAAGTAGTACAATTTTAAATCGAGTATTTGTATCCTCCCATGTTATGATTCATTTTAATTAACAAACTCTGACAGCTTCCAATCTAGGATTAATTGGCTGCTGTTACTAATAGCTTGGGAAGGCGCAATGATGAATGTGCAGAAAGACTAGACCTTAACACCCATGTAAATTAAGATCCAATGTAATGAAAAGACCACATGCTAATTAAACACCTTGTATAAACTCTGTTCTGCCTGTTCCTTCCCCTTTGAGTGGAATAACAGTTTTGAAGGGGAGGGGAGAGCTGTGTCGGGTATTGGTTTGGTCCGTCTAGCCTTGATAACACAAAACATAAATGTTAAGGACACTGGATGTAATAGCTTTTTCCATGGGTGTCCTAATTTTGTGCAGCAAAAGTCTTTCTTGTAAAGCATGCAATCAGATTCTACACTGTTTCCCAACCCTGTTCCTAAGAGACCCCTAAAAGGCCAGGTTTCCCAGATATTGAAGCACCGCATAAGTGATTTCATTTGCTTGGCGATTGCAGGATTCAGTCTACATGTACCCAAGGTAATGCTTTAAAACCTGGCCCTTTAGGGGTACTTGAACTACTGCGATGTGTGATTCCAAACAATTTCTTGATATTATGTCACCTTTTTTAGAGTTTAGAATATTAACCATACATGTGGTGGGGATAGGGTATGCCATTCTTTGGCAGACTAGAATGCCAACTGTATGGCACAAGTGAGTCAGGGTGTTAAGTGTACAAAAGGGGCTTGATGATGCCAGTTTCTTTTAAAACCTTCCTGTTCCTGTCAAATCTCGTGCAGAATGGATACACTGCATTTCATGACTGCCAACTCAAAGCCATGTCCATCTTCTTATCAACCCTTTCAGGTTACACCCTCTTCTAAAATCGTCGGAGACCTGGCACAATTTATGGTTCACAATGGCTTGACACGTGAGGAGGTGGAAAACATGGCAGATGAGCTATCCTTCCCACTCTCAGTGGTTGAATACTTGCAGGGTTATGTTGGGATTCCATATGGCGGATTCCCAGAGCCTTTACGCTCCAAGGTGAGTGAGCTTATCCTTATTTACTGCATTTCTCCTGCCAACACCTTTTTAACTGCACAACCTTCCTATAGGGGTTTTTATTATCATTCCTTCCCTTGGCCTCTCTATAGATGTGGTTATTTAGATGTATGTTGACCTTTCTTTATGGGTGTGTTCTGTGATTTTTATTTTTTCTAAAAGAAAAATGCGGTTTATTTCTGAAACTGTATAATCTACCATGGAGTAATTTTCTTTCAATTAACACCAAACATCGACATCTCATTCCTATATGAATGTAGATCTGTGTAAATAAATGATACGAGTTGCATAGCCTCACACTGTCTGTATAGATGTGTGGGATAAAAATAAAGCTGGTCACACAATCCCTATAAAAGAACTAGTTTATTGCAGTGACGCTATGTTTTCATTCCTTCCTCTTCAACAATTTGAACCCAAAATGTTGCACTGCTCCAATTAACCAGCTCCTTTTTCTTTTCCCTTGTGGCTTATGGGCCGACTGCCTTGTATATTGTCTGGAAGTCCTCATGAGCTATACCACCACAGTGTGCATTATAAAACCGTATTACATGCTTATATAGATGTAGCATTGCTTATTCAGCAAGGTGAGACTAAATCGAATGAGCGATTTGAAATTCGTAATGGCGTTAGAACATGGTCAACCAGATATATTGGATACAAGGTTTTTCATTCCTGTGCAAAATAGTTTGACTAAGTATAGAAGCATAGATTTCACACTTCTTCATTGAACTCCTTTGCAAATTCAGGTTCTAAAGGACCTTCCACGTATTGAGGGGAGGCCAGGGGCTACACTTCCTCCTATGGACTTCACCAAATTGGAAAACCATCTAAAGAGTAAATATGACGACCTCACCCCTGAAGATATCATGTCTGCTGCAATGTACCCTAAAGTTTTTGAAGAATACAAGGACTTCGGCACACAGTTTGGCCCTGTTGAAAGTTTGAACACGAGGCTCTTCCTTGAAGGACCCAAGATTGCAGAAGAGTTTGAGGTTAGTTTCATTACACATGGCTTATTGATTGCATCAATTTTTTTTCTTCAGATTTTTATTAAACTAGATAATCCAAGTGTTGGCAGGATTAACGTTTTTGACATGTAGCCATGGGGAAGACCCGAAATCCACATCCATCCTGCAATCTGCAGGTTTCTGTTTATCTTTGGTTGGCTTGTGTGGACACTCGGGGCATAATATTCGGAGTGCCTGAAATTATTCCGTTCATGGTTATGCTTAATGTTCACAAATATTTTATAAAGCATTGCAACTTTCCTTAAATTAGACGACACTGGGTGCAAATGCTTAAATAAACAATCCCTCTTTGAAAGTCTTTTTAGAGCATTTCTTAAATGCCCTAATAGTATCATTGGATTTGTCGCGTCAAAATATTTACAATAATCAACTGAGCCTTAAAAAGCAATTTGCAGCCTACTTCCTAGCACGTACTCGGGATCTGTTTTCCGCCAGCTCTGTTTGTATACATGCCACATCATGCAGCTACTTCAGCCGTGCCTGATTAGGAAGCTGGTTTCACAGCATGTCCCACTATTACTCTGCCTTCAGATCAGCCGTATTATGGGAATACATTATTAACGTGTGTGGCTGTGTGTACATGTAATGTGGGTCGACTGCCTGAAGTGTTGCGGGTGCTGTTTGTCGTTCGAGATGTTTATTCAAACTTCCACGACTACAATGCTGCGTGGCTTGTGTAAGGGCCTAAAACCAAAGTGAACTTGGTGCATTCAGAAAATATTCAGGTTTTCAAGCCTTGCACTAAATTTTACTTTTTTCTTGTCAATCTACGCTAATCCTGTAATGACAAACCAAAAATGTTTTGACACTGCAAATTTATTGAAAGAAGAAAAAAAACCACAAATGTCATTGATGGTATTCAGATCCTGAACTTCATATTTTTTGAAGCACCTGACTGTGATCAGACTCAAGCTTTTCTGGGATGACTGCTGAGATCCTGGATTTGGATATTTTCTGTCATTTCAACAAACACTTCCCAAGCTCTGTCTAAAGAGATCAGACAATAGCTATCCACATCCAAACTGAGATGTTAACGTCCAGGCTCTGGCTGAGCAACTCAAGGACGTTCAGTATTGTCCCAAGCCAATAGAGCGTTGTCTTGGCTGTATTGTCCATATTGTCCAGTTGGAAGGTGAGCCTTCGGTCCACGTTTAGGTCTGGAATTTATAAAGGATATCTCTGTATTTTCTGTGTTCAGCTTTCCCTCAACCCTGTCCAGCCTTCCAGCACCTGCAGCTGAAAAGTGAGTAGCGCCTGGTTCCCTCCAGAAAAGACGTATTAAACGGAGGTCATTTGAGACCGTAATGACAAGTTACTGACTGTGACAACGTGCTGTTCTTTACCCACCACTGATTCCACAGTACAGAGGATTGTGTGTTCGGTCACTGCAGGCAGGATGTGTGAAATCGTTCCCAGTCCTATTGCCTGCCTTGTGTGGTTCTCTATAGAATCCTATGGACTCAAGGAAGGGGGATACCAGTGGTGGCATGCCAGACCCCTGCTGATATTAGCAGCTCTTGAATATTAAAAGTGGAGCCCCGAACACAGCGACTTACTCTTAATAGTCAATATTAGCCACAAAAAGTTGATGGCTTGAGCTGAACTACCAATTTGAAGCTCCCTATTACCAGCTCCATTCGATCAGGATTATTCACAATGTGCCAGTTTTATCTTAATTTATTGCCTGTATTGCAATGATGACAAACGCCAGCATTTCTCAAAGCTAAAACCCAACGAGCAAGAGGAGAATCTTTAACGTGTCTCCTTCTGCAGTAAGGATTTTAGTTTTGAGAAACGCAGGTGGTCATTCCAGCAATACTGTCTATTTTTGCCAGTTTTTTCATCGCCAGCAAACCTGGCATTTGTGGATATCCCCCTTACGTGTGTATAAAGATGTTTTCTGTGATTTGCCACTTTAACTCTTAACTAATGGCATTCTGATGTAAGGAATAATCATGGAACCTTCATAATGTTTTGTAACAAAGATAATTCTTTGGAAGACAAGGGGCAAGTATTTGTTTATGCTCAAATTTCACTAAAATTGCAGTAAAAAGTTTCATGTCACCGTAATCGACCAGAAGAATATCAATTCTTTGTAAAACAAGTGACAGGAAAGCAATGTAGCCAACTGTGTGCAATTATATAGATTAATTAGCTCCAGTGAGCCGATGGCAGTAAATTCAATATACAGCAGGTGCCACAGACTTGGACTGTGTAAATACTGGCATGTACTAGCGCTGTCACTTATTTTATGAGGAACACGTTTGGTGTGTGTGTGTGGGAGGGGGGGGGTTTGTCAAGATTTTGAAGCCTATACAGATTTTTATCCCTAAGTGTATTAAATCCTTTGCTCTTCCATGGTCAGAAATAACATAGAAACATAGAAAAATTTCGGCAGATAAGAACCTTTCAGCCCATCTAGTCTGCCCAATTACATGGATACTTTACCTGGATTTATCTTTTGTTTAGGATAGCCTTATGCCTAGCCCATGCCTGCTTAAATTCAATTACTGTTTTGGCCTCAACCACTTCTACTGGAAGGCTGTTCTATGTATCCACCACCCTCTCAGTAAAATAATGCTTCCTGATGTTACTTTTAAACCTTTGCCCCTCTAATCTAAGACTATGTCTTGTTTTGCTACTTTGTTTCCGTTTAACTATACTCCCTTCCTCTACTATCAGGTTTATTCAAAGAGAATCAAAAAGTCACTTCCCGTTCGGTTACTTTTCGTTCTCTGCAATACGGTGCGATTTGGTGACCCTATTTCGGCAGCCCTGTGGTGTATTCAGCAAGCACCACAGGGCCTTCGTAATGCACGGAAAAGCCGCCGCAAACCCACTGAACACTCACTGCAAAACCCGGCGAACGCACGCCGAAACCCGCAAAAGCATCTGGATCGAACACGCCGGAGAAACCTGAGCAGCCGCCGATCGCAGAGCAGCCGTCGGAAAAAGCAGACACCGCAGACGAATGGAGTGGGAAAAAACCCCCAACAGTACGCTTGAATGTTTGAAAAGTGAAACGCTGTTTGCAAAGAAACTACAGAATGAAAAGGTCTGAAATTTACATAGAAGATCCAATGAATGATAATAAAAAGGGCTTTTACAGAAAAAAGAAAACTATTAGAATCAATTTTTTCCCAAAAAATCCCGAAAAATGCCTAAAGATCCTAAGAATCTATAAAGAGACTTTTTACTGCAGAATATTCTAATCAATGGTTTATTAGATATTGGATTAAAACGGGAATATTTTTAACATTGAAGCCTATGGAATTCGCCTGAATAAATCTGTTGCATGAAACCACCGAACAGCAGGGCAATTCGGCAACTTTTCACTGCTGTTTTTTGTTCTCTGAATAGACGAAGCATTGCTTCTTAATGGGGATTTGACTGCCATCGAACAGGCACCGTATGTGCAGGCAATTCGCCAACATTTGGCGAACTGCCTGCTCTCTGAATAGCCAAATGGCCAGGAAATTTCACTGTTCCGTTACCTGTCGGCCACAATTCGGATCTCTATGAATAACACTGTAAATTTCTCTCCTTTCCTTTGGTCCCTTTTATGTTCTGACCTGATGAATACAATGCTTCTGCGTCCAGCATCAGCTCCTGCATCTTCCAAAGTTCATTCACATTTCTATTTGTATTCAACCTACACTTGTTAAATCTCTATGACTGACAAATGGGCTTCATTCCTCTTCTTTCTGAAAGCCACTGGAACTATGGCAAGAGCAAACAAAGCCTAGCTGAGGTTTCCATGTCTTCTTCTCCTTTCCATAGTAGTTGGATTTGATGTATGCATAGAATTTAATAGTGGGAGCACAGTAGAAGTGGTCGCCTCTCCTATGCACCTGTTAATTTTTCAATTGTATTTTTAATTGAATAATAGTGGTTTATGTTCATCCGGCTGTTGCGGTTTGCACAGCTTTCATGCTGTGCATTATATGCCCTTGCCTAGTCCCATGAAAAGTGAGAAATGAATAGCTAAGCAATCATTATGTGTTTGCAGGCAAACATGTCCTTAATGCATGTAGCGTGCTCCAGGAATTCAATGCACACAGGTATCCTCTCAGCCTGTGATGTATTGTTCATCACTCTAATAGATTTATGGTTGGGGCGGTTGTTCGCCATGTGGGAACCTGCCTTATTTTGCACTTCTGTCTCTGATCTGAAGAAAATGTCATCTTGTGTCGGCATACATTGTATGTTTAATTAATTATTTTGTTTCCCGATTTCCTTCAGGGCAGAACCGTAGGAGGCTGCCAAAGGTGACCATGTGTTTTCTGAGCTTAATCTAATTGTTTTGTTCATTTCGCGGCTTGTCTCTCTCTTTTATCATCTCGAGATGCAGGTTCTGAATCATCCGGTCAGTTTATTCAGTGCTACTGATGAATTGGCAGTGCGTGATTGATTTCCCCCCCCCACTCTTAATTTGGCTACATTTGGCTGCTTTCAGGGTGAATATTCATAATTTGTTATCACCTTTGTCTCTATAACATGATGCACGTGTGAAGAATCCGATCCTTGTTTTGCTTGTATAGTAATGATGATTAGCAAACAATCCCCGATTTACAAGGTAATTCAAAGAGAATCGATAAGTCACCGCACGTTCGGTGACTTTCGTTCTCTTCAGTTCGAGTTGGCGATCCCATTTCGGCGACCCTGCGGTGTATTCAGCAAGCACCACAGGGTCCCCAAATTGCAGGGAAAAGTCACTGCAAACCTGCCGAAAACTCACCGCAAAACGAGGGCGAACGCACACCGAAACCTGCAAAAACATCTGGATTAACCTGCCGAAAACACCGGAAAAAACCGAGCAGGAGCCGATCACACGCAGCGCAAGTAAACGTAAAAAAAATAAAAAAAAAAATTCAGAAAAATGCTTAAAATATCCTAAAAAAATTATAAATAGACTCTTTACTGCAGAATTTTATAATAAACGGTTTATTAGATATTGAATTAAAACGGGAATATTTTTAACATTGAAGCCTATGGGATTCGCCTGAATAAACCTGCCGAATTAAACCACCGAATGCTGGCTTGTGTTCTCTGAAAAGCCAAAGCATTGCTTTTTTATGGGGATTTCTCTGCCCTCGAACAGGCACCGTATGTGCAGGCAATTCGTCAGGATTTAGCGAATTGCCTGCTCTCTGAATAGCCGAACGGCCAAGAAATTTAACCAAACGCTGATTTTCAGCATTCGGTTACCTTTCTCCAGCCATTCGGATCTCTTTTGGATATTCCTGTTAGTTTGTAACTGGGAGGCGGATACAGATACCTGCATTTTGTTACAGCTTGATAAAATTAGGTATGTCTTGGTGTGATTTAGCTTCTGCAAGCTTGAGTGGTTCGAACTGCTTACAACCCTAAATCCACGATTGTTAAGTGAGAAGCAAGTAGTTTACTCCCTCACACAAAAAATAATTGTGTATTTACTGCTGGTTATAATGTCCACCTTTTATACACCCTGTGCATGTTCATTGTTCCTCTTGTTCATGCCTTTTATTGAAGTTTTGATATGTGTATACTTTCCCTGTATGCGGTTTGCTCATTATGACGTGAGTCACTTTGGACTCAGGGTGCATGTATCTGCATCTTGGAAAAGCTTTCACTTCCATGCGGAGGTGTGAACAATGGTGGAACTACCGCCATAGCGACCCACACGGGTGCTATGGGGCCTGGCCAGTGGAGTATTTTGGCAGCAGTTTCCAGGGGGCGACCGCCCGCTGCTTGGTGGGGACGACCACCTGCTGCTCGATGGGGCCCGCGACCGCCAGTGTCTGAATCACCGGCCGCTGAGCGCTGTCACAACCTCCTGCAGCTGCCTGCTATGGTGCGCTACTGCGCTGTGAGGAAGTGATCATATGACGTCACTTACTCCTAGCGCGCTGCCTCCACCACATGCAGATAGAGGTGGTACAATGGACTCTCCCTGCTCCCGGTGAATAGGGGGTGTTAATGAAATGAAGAGGGGGGGACTTTAATGAGATGAAGAGTGTGTGGGCAGGGGTTTAATGAAATGAGTGTAAGGTGGGTCAATGAAATGAAGAGTGTAGTCCTGTGTATTTAATTCTGGGACTGTGTGTATAATTCTGGGGGCTCTGTGTATTCTGGGGGTCTGCTGTGTATATATAATTCTGGGGGCTCTGCTGTGTGTATATAATTCTGGGGGCTCTGCTGTGTGTATAAAATTCTGGGGGTGTAGTTCAATGGAATTTTTCTTGTGTGGGGGGTAGGCTATGGGGGGGTGTTAGGTTGCAGGCGAAGGGGGGCCCATACAACATTTTGCTGTGAGGCCCTGTGATTTCTGATTACGCTCCTGGGTGTAAATTGACAGTTCCTAATAATAGGAGGTGCTAACTTACAGTTAACTCTCACAGGGAATCGCTACATTAGATCCTTCAGTGACTATCCTAGTCAATACCAAAGTGACACTCTGACAGTCAAGTCTCTGAAATTGCAAATGTTTGTGAATAGTTTGTCTTCCCTTTGTTATGGTCTTTTGCGTAGTGGATGGTTAAGGAAGACCTGAAGAGTACTATACACAATTAGCATTGTGGACATGCAAATTACTGATGCTGAATTTTTTTTAATTTTTTCAGGTTGAATTGGAAAGGGGGAAAACGCTTCATATTAAAGCTCTTGCATTGGGAGATCTTAACAAGGCTGGTCAGAGAGAAGTTTTCTTTGAGCTCAATGGCCAACTCCGATCTTTACTGGTCAAAGACACACAAGCCATGAAGGTAAAAAGCCTTAATAAACATTTGCCTGGGATAAAAGTTGCTTTAGTATTATCACGCTTAACATTATTCCCCTACTATCTTGCAGGAAATGCACTTCCACCCCAAAGCTCTGAAAGATGTGAAGGGTCAGATTGGTGCACCCATGCCCGGAAAGGTCATTGATATCAAAGTGAAAGAAGGGGCAAAAATAGAGAAAGGTCAACCACTGTGTGTGCTCAGTGCCATGAAGATGGAGACCTTGGTCAACTCTCCTGTGTCTGGAACAATCAAGAAAATCTATGTGAAGCTTGACATGCACCTGGAGGGAGAAGACCTTATACTGGAAATCGAATAATGGAGCATAATCCTAGACAAAACATTCTTGTTTGCTGGGGTTTGGTGGTACTCTTTGTATGGCTATCTTCTTCCCTCCTCTTGTGAATAGAGGGCAAGGGTCACATTATCATGTGCTTACGGACATGTGTACCAGTATCGGCATCACTCATTAGTAGGGGTATTAACCGTTGTATTTGGGGGACCTCAATGATCATTGTTGAGTCATTTTTTTCCTGCTTGAGGATAATGGAGAAAAATGGTTTATGCTGATGTAAGCTTTTTGTTACTTGCTTTAGAGTCTCTATGGGTAGTGTTTGGAACAAAATAATATCCAGTTTACATTTTATGTTCTTAAGCAATGATTAAGTATGTCTGGACACCCGAAAACCCATGTTTACTCTAAAATTGGAACCCGACACTAGCAGCTTGACGTTTTTGGAAAACCGCTAAACGCTATTCTTGTTGGCTATATCAAACTAATAAAATGGATTCATCTTTATAGGCCTTATATTGTATGCCGCTGCTACTGCCTTTGCTGTGAGATAAGTTTCTCCCCTACTAGCTCGTTTTAACTACTCTCCCCTTAGCTTCATTACATCTGTACATGTTTTGATCCATTCAGTACCACGGACAGAGGCAGACCACGTTCATTCAAAGTAGCACTTGGCAGTGATATTTGTAAAAAAAAAAAATACCAAATGCAATAAAAATCAAGAATAACACATATTCTGAAATCCTTGTTCTCACATGGTGTTTGGTTTACTGCATGACTGTAAACACTTTTCCTTTTAGTAGTGTTTTTCATTTGCAAATACAAAAACTTAATTCTGACAATTTTGTAATTTCATGCCAAGTTTTGTATGTGTTTTTATCATGCACAGATCACCTAATCCAAGCACAAATAACATCTTGCCTGTTAAGGAATTGTATTGTAGAGTGAGAATGACCAATGAAACTGTGTGTAGAATGTGGAATCTTTAAAGAATGTATACTAGCAACAGGACAGTCTACATCTGTTTGCCTTGTATTGTTTTTTCTTTTTGTTGTGTTGCAATGCGGTGACCTGTTACTCCGCCTGTTTTCTGATTAGACTGAGTAAAGTTGTTTCTTTACTGGTTGGGGTCCATGTAGCCTCTAGTGTCATGCTGCTCCACCATCATGCTTTGAGATGCAGCCGCCTTTACCAGAGTGTGTTGACAAATACCTGCAATGACTGCCATCTTCTCTTCCGCCCTGCATTTCCCCATTATCAACAATTGTAAAATAATAAAGGAAATCATTGACAATGAAGCTGTGTGATGAAACGGTATGCTCCTTAATTTGTGCCCTACTGTGTGTGTATATATAGCGCGAGTAAAGATAGTGGCACTTTCTGTCTTCGTATTAGGAAATATTTACTGTAGAAAAGTCAACGTTTCAGTCCGTTATCCGCGGACTTTCATAAGCTGATGAAAGTTCGCAGATAGCAGACTGAAACGTTGAATTTTCTACAATAAATATTTCCTAATATGAAGAGGCAATTTTGCTCTATAAAATGATTACCTTACAACAGCCTTTCCTATACCCTAGTATTCCATGTATATCACTGTCTAGCTATGCATTTATTTTGTGTTGCCATGTAATACAGTTTGGCACATACCATAAGTGTCCTTGGATTGTAAGGTATTTTGACAGCCTGCTCATTTGATGCTCATTCCTGGGGCTGCCAGGGTCTGCGTGTAGATCCTATTAAATATGGACCGGCTACATCCGGGGAATTTAAATGTAAATTCTTAACTCTTTGCTGCCTTTTCAAACACCTAGTTTAATGAATTCTACTTACAACATGTAAATTATAATGGGAATAATCTAGCAACATTACAATAAAACATGTCAAATAAGAATATTCGCTTGCGCTGTGTGTGGAGAATTGATAGATTAATGGTAGAGCTGGTCAATAGGTAGATCTCTGCCATTTGTAGGCCTTCACCTCACTTATGGTTTTCCAGTTGAGAAATTTAATACTGCTACACATTTAAACCAAAGTGACTGAGATATTGTTCAGTTAAATCTATTACTATATTCTAGTTTAATTTGGCAATAAAATCACAATTGGCATTCTGCAGGTGTCCTACAAATCTCTATGAACAGCCATGATTATGAGGAGCATTCAGAAATAAAGCATTATGGGTAAGCCAGGTGTTATTTTATGAAGATGCCATGTTTCCATTATGCTTCATGGATTTGGATAAATACGCTTGAAGGACGTTTTGCCATAAATCCTTCAGTGGGTCGAG
Organism: Leptobrachium leishanense; assembly: GCA_009667805.1. Taxonomy (NCBI): domain Eukaryota; kingdom Metazoa; phylum Chordata; class Amphibia; order Anura; family Megophryidae; genus Leptobrachium; species Leptobrachium leishanense. The sequence goes on from CM019072.1 coordinate 60,104,368, forward strand.
CGCCTATAAGGCAGGATATACTTCTCCCCAGAGACTTTCAATGTGTCATGTTCATTATCAAGATGGCTTCAGTTATTTTAAGAGAAAACAGAACCAGACTCTCCGGGGATCATAGCTTTTTCTGCGGTGGGATTTACAGGCTTCTTGACAGCAGTGAAGGTGGCTAATGCCATGTTAACTTAGTCTGTAAAGTCCCCTCTAAATATTTAATGTATTCCCTGTAGCCGCTCTCAGAAATCCTCTAGTAATTCCAAACCTGACATTTGCGTTTCCAGCGGAGGAAGAGGGTTAATGTCCTTATTTGCTAACACTGATTCCACTCAGCTGCAGCTTAACCGATTTTGTCAACGGGCGTAAAAAAAAAACAAAACAAACTTGTGGGCAGCACGTTAGCATTTAAGGATCTCCACCTGCCTGCTTGGGCAACTCCAGGTCCCTGGTGTCTTCATGCTTTGCCTATTTTTAGGTTTTCACCACCTAACCTCCCTCACCTCGTTAAGTATTTATAACGTCTGTAGGCTGTTAGATGTGATGCAGTGTGCTGTGCATTATAACGCACCCCTCACATCGTTCTTTTCACCTTGACTGTTCCACTTAACAACTCATACTAATGTTGTGAACGCTCTTCCCAGTAACATCTTCTCACAAAGCTTAACCCTTCTGCAACCACATCATGTTCTACATACAGGCACTTTGGAATATCTGCATGTCCATAATTCTATTTTACTATTCAGAAATTAGCTGATCATTAAATCCTGGTTTACCAGAGGTCTATTATGTCTTTCGATACCCTGCCGTGCGGTGTTTACCCTCTTCCTGAGGCAAGATACCAGGCAAACGGTTACTGTTCGGCATGATATCTTTAGCATGTGATAGTTCCAATCTCACCTGAGTGGAAACCATGTAGTTAGTTTCAAAACCTAACCGTCACAGCATCACATGTACACACATTTACAGGGTTATTGAGAGAGAGGTGAAAACCAGGAGAATGGCTGCAGAATGGAAAATTCTAGGTCACAATAGCCAATTTGGAAAGTGAGATGAATGGGAGAATTTTTCTGGTTTGGCAATTTTGACCTAGAATTTTCCATTCTCCAGCTATTCTTCTGCTTTTCATCGCTCTCTGAATAATCCTGATAGCTTCTCAAATTGATACTTATCCAGCGTTGGGTTTTAGATATTAATACTGCATCCTAGATCTCCACTTTCAGCCTGTGTTATGTATTGTGGTAAAATGGGTCACGTCCCGAGACTGCTTTCACTTGGTTTCACGTTGACTTTTCTGCTGACCCATTAATCTGAACAGTGTGAAATTCACAGGGCGTAATGGGGACATCAACCTGGAGAAAATAGGACACTGACCTTGTGATATCACTCTGCATGAGCCCAATTTACAGTGGAAAAGCTGGGTGAATTGTAAAATGAGCAGTAAATCTGTGTATTTGGATATCTAGGGGGTATAGTAACAGCTAGTGGTACAGGTTTGCCCTGAGCTTTGATCTGCCTCCTTTTCTACTTCAGAAAGTGGAGGTAAATCTGCCTCTAGCCGGTGTCCCAACAAATCCAAATGAACAAGCATCAGCCATGTGCCGGCAATACAGAGCTCCTATAGTAATATCCATAAGCAAAATACAGGACTAAAAGCTAATTCATTTGATCGAATATTAATATGGGCTGCGTGTGGCACAAGGGCCTCCTTTGCCTTTTTGTTGGTATCTAACATTTTCTTTAAAGGCAATATCCCTTCAGTAAAATTGCACTGTTGGGTTTGGAGCTGTAGGGATGGGGCTTATCACAGGGTTTGATCTTAAACTTGTTTAGCTAAAAATCGGAGAAATCCTAGGTGCAGGTTAATGGTTCCTCTGGGTGTGTTTACAGTATGTGATTTAGAGGTAATATAGAGACAGGCTGGTATAGATGCAATATTCAGAAGGGCGTGCTGGATTTATTATTGAAATGCTTTAAATTTTAAACAGTGCCTGGTTCAGTTGGCTTTCATGCAGCCCTACACCAATCCTACTGTCTGATCTCGCTACATGAAGTCCCCAAACGATGAATACTTTCTATAGGGAAATATACGGAGATCAAACCCTGTCCTCCCGGAACTGAATCTTTTCCATATCCTCCTGACACGTACAAGCAACACGCACGCACGCACACACACTTACAAGCGACACACACACACAAGCGACACACACACACACACACAAGCGACACACACACGTCAATTCATTCTATTTTCTGATTGCTCCACTTGCTCGTCAAAGCCCCTTTTCTCCATACAGACATTGAATTATTCCATCAGCCAAAATACTGACCTTAATTCCTGCTAAGTAAATAAAGCAATGAGGGAGGGGGGGGGGTACCAGGCACTCCAAGTGCAAGGTGTCTTTTATTCAAGAAGTATACAATACAAGCAACCTTGCTCAACTTGCAATATGGGAGGTCTATTACACCCCTACGTTGTTTACTTCCTTGTGGTTGTTGTCCTCGCGGTTGTTGTCCTCACAGGGTTCATGAGAGCACACTTTTCTTGTATTGTGCAACTCTCTCCTTTTGACTCACTTTATTTCCTGCTAAACTGCATGGTCACTTTACTCACAAATCGCCATGATCACATTGCCTTGGCTCAGCAGGCAAGTGGTTTTACGATCAATGGTGACATAAGTACACAGATCAAGTTATGTTGCTCTCGAACCCATAAGGCAAAACCGTTTTGGTTTATTTTGCTTTTCTTTGTACCTTCAGAAACAAAAGTATGTGAAATGATGTGAACAGTTGAGGTCCAGATGAACTCTTGTGAATATTCAAGCATTAGTTTTACAAAAATAAATGTATAATCTTGAAGTAAATGCTATTTTCGTAAAGATGTAGGCTGCACTGTTATCACTAGTAAGGTTTGGTAGGCTTTGTGGACCATTTAATCTGTGATTTGTTGTCAAGCTACAACTCTTGTTTACAATATTAACTGGATAGCTGACCTACCTTTTGTGATGCCAAGATGGTCCAATTAACATGGGGTGGGGGGCTTGCTCACATGTCTTACCTGTACAAAATAATTTTTGCTTTTAGCTATTATAGATTGTCTCCAAATAATAAAAGGTGTTTAGGTTCAAAATCAAAGTTTCCTGTTTGTACTTTGTCTCTGCAATCATTCATATGAATCTGATGCCTTGTTACTTTATGTACAAAAGCCTGTCCTTTGTTCACGAGTGACCTTTTACCAAAGAGAACCTGGGAATGTTCTGTGTGGTTAAGCAGCTCCTATCAAAGGAGGAAAAGTGCTTTGCAGTCTCAAATTCTGCTGTTCATTTATCACAGTCTGGGTGATTTGAGGAAAACGTCGGGAGCCATATCACAAGTGCTTGTGTAATACATTCTCTCTGTACGGTGGTATTATTATTATTAAGCGCCAACACATTCCGCAGCGCTGTACAAGGTGTAATGGGTAAAGACAGGACAATTCTACAATACATACAGGAGACAGGTCCGTATTCCTGCCAGCAGATACATGAGGATATGAGGACCCTATTCCCGTGGGAATTTACAATCTAGATGGGTGAGGGGATTAGAAACAGGAGGGGGGGCTGCAGCGATGAGTTAATGCAGGGAGAGGTGAGGACTGTTTGTGGGTCGCTCGGATGTCTTGTTACAGAGTCAGGTGGTCGGCTTCCCTAAATAGAAGGGTCTTTAGGAGGCGTTAAAATGAAGCCAGATTTGGGGACAGTCTGATATTGCGAGGAAGTGAATTCCATAGGGTCGGCGCCGCACGAGAAAAGTCCTGCAATCTGGCATGTGAAGAGGTAATGATGGAGGATGCCAGGCGCAGGTCATTGTTGGATCGTAGGGGACGCGCTGGGGTGTATTTGGTGATTAGTGAGGGGTGGTGTTAGTGAAGGTTTTGTAGGTCAGGGTGAGTAGTTTGAATTTGTGAATCCCTGCACTGGCTCCCCATCCACAGCAGAATCCGAGAGGAGCAGCAGAGACAGAGCGACGGGTGAGATGGATAAGCTGGGCTGCTGTGTTTAGGATGGACTGCAGGGGGGAGAGGCGGGAGATAGGAAGGCCAGTCAGGAGGTTGTTGCAGTAGTCCAGGCGGGAGATAACAAGCGAGTGGATAAGTTGTTTGGTGGTGTTAGCAGTCAGAAATGGACGGATTTTGGCAATGTTATGGAGGTGATTGCGGCAAGATGATGAGAGCGATTTAGATGTAGGGGCTGAAGAAAAGACTGGAGTCAAGTGTCACTCCGAGGCAACGGACTTGTGCAGAAGGATAGATGTAGGTCTGGAAAACTCATACCATTCAAACTAGTTTTCACTACAAATTATGTAGTCATGATTTTTCTTGGGTAACCTGTTTTTATTCCAGTTTGTTAATCCAGCCATGGATCGAGGTACAGACTGTTGGAGCTGCAGCATTATACCCCAAAATAGGCCCGGGATAGGGTGAACTATGCCGCTGCCAACATGAGAAAGGGATTGGGCAGTGGCACAATGAATGGGTGTATGTTAAGAATGGGGCAAAGGAACAAAGGGAGGGGAGTAGACACCCACAAATTTCATCAGTTAACACCCATGGAACCCTTAGGATGGCCATCCACTGGGTCTGTATTTGTGCGATCATGCAATTGTCCGTCATCCATCACAAGTCAACAAATCCCGGAACATGCAGGAGATTCAGCCCTCATCCACTGCCGCTGACTTCGTGTGACTACAACAAACTAGTGTTTTTAAATGCAGTTTTTTTTTTTTTTTTTAATTGTCCATTGCAGAACAAAAAAAAAATCATCTGCGAACACTGTCAGACGCACGGGGAACTCTGCTGTCAAGCCCTTTCAGCACCAGGGACAGCACCGGAGATCCCTGCATGTATTCGACTGTGTGGGGTTTTTTATTTCCCTCTGGCATTCTGTGGTCTTGTCAGGGTTTTTTTGTGTTTTTTTTATTGTGCTGTGCTTCAGCTATATTGTAAGCTGGGCCTGTTGGTGCTCCCTGAGGACAGGGATGGAAACACTGCTCTAAACCTTGTAGCGTTAGAGCAATGTTTCCCAAACCTGTCCTCAGGAACCTCCACCTCGCCAGGTTTTCCAGATATCTGAAGCACAGCACAGGTGATAGGATTTGTTGCTCAGTGATTGCAGGATTCAGTCTGCATTTCCCCAAGGTGATCTACAAAATCTGGCCTGGTTGAAGGTCCCGAGGACAGGTTTGGGAAACACTGCATTAGAGGTTCTCGTTGAATCCCTCACATCTGAGACCTCAAGCTGTAGACTGACATGCAAGTGTATAGAACATAGCAGATCACTGTCAAAAAAGTCCAACTGCAAAGGGTTAAAATGTGTTCATAGTTTCTTAAATAGTTTGAACACTCACAAACTTGTAAAGCCATGATATAGGCTATTGCTATATGTATTTTGTACAGCATCGAAGAATGTGTTTCATCTAGGAGACCATTTTATATAAATGAACAAAGCTTTCAACAACAAAACCAGAGCTTGGATTCTTGTATCTATCACAGCTCCATAGCATTAAAACGCACTAATTCACACGGCACATTCCTGTTTTATTGCTGTGGAGCTCTAAGCTCTGGTTTTGTTGAAACCAAAGCTTTCATGGGTATAGTAAACCAGTGTTCACTTCCCTCAGACTATTCCACACGCAGGCACGCTGCTGGCACAGCAAATAGTAAAAAATAAATAAATGTGGAGTGCAACAACGCCTCTCTTCAACTCCTTCAGTTGGAAACTCTGATCTTCCGGCTTTTAAAAACTATTAAGTAAAAAAAATACTTCTACATGAACTAAACATTTAAAATATATATCTGTATATCCACACCAAGACGCGTTTCACCAGTATCCACACCGGCTTCCTCAAAGCTTTGTAAAGTCCACTCTTAATTGTTCAATTAGAATCTGCTGTTTTCATCCAGGGCTGATGAAAGCCGGGGCAAGGCATCTCCAGCACCCAGCAAAACCACCCAGGTGCTAGAACAAAATTCCTAGATGCCATGGCAACTTGTTGAGCCATCAGGAAGCTATCCAGGCTGAGAGTTTAATGTATTGAAGTGCAGACACACTAGAACAAGTGACTAACGTAGGCAGGATACAGATCGGGTTTACAAAGAAATGGAATGCCAAAACTGAGTCCCAGAAGCACCCATTTTAAAGCTGTAACATAACCATCACACAAATCTGATCTCTGCAGATCCCCTAGGACTTTTCTTTTACAGTAACCGCCAACTATATGGTTGTCCACAGGTCAGACCTCAATACTATGAACAGACCCTGAGTTCATCAATGATTCTTCCTTTGAATCCCAGTGGGAAGAGAAGACTATGAACCTGAGTATCCGAAGGGGATTCTTTGGCGATCTCAGTGTATGGTGTATCCTGAAGCCTGTTCTCCCTGCACCAGTGACCCCACCCTGGCCTGTGCTCCAGCAACCTCACCCTTACCCATGGCCCTGGTTGCAACATGTGTTCCGGAGTGGCACGCAAGCTTTTTAACATACTAAGCAGCATAGGCGACTCTACAGGGGGGCAAGGGGGGGCAATTGCCCCCCCTAGGTTATTCCTTGCCCCCCCATGTGCCCCCCCACCAAAAATCAGCTTCCAGCTTACCACTCTTCTTCGGACCAGTGTATCTCCGTCCCTGTGCATCGTATATGGACGATCTAGGTGTCATTGGAAAGAGCAGATTCTGGCCTTTCCAATGATACCCAACATGACCATATTCCGTTTGAAATAAAAGTCAAAAACATTAAATAATAACAGGCACTTAACCTTAAGCATTTTCACAGGGTTGAAATGTCTCAGCAGTTAAGTGGTTAATGTTCAGACTATACATTACATTGTGTATTACATTAGTTTTTGCCTTGGTTTAGTTGTATATTAAGGGTTAATGGGTAGGCTTCATCCCTCACATTATACATTTTATTTTTTCCTTGATTAATGGCATTTTAGGGGTTAATGTGTTAGCTATATGCCTCACAGTGTATTCATTTCATGTTTTACCTTGATCAATGGCATTTTAGGGGTTAATGAGTAGGCTAAATGTCACATTGTTTATTATTTTTATTGTATTTCCCTGGGTTTATGGCATTTCAGGGGTTATTATGGAAGTTAGAATCTAAAGGATCTAATCATCTTTAGATCCTCTGCTTTTTGTCACATTTCGGGGAATTTATTTTGCCGAAAATAAAGTGAATTCCCTATTTAGCAAATGGTCACTGTAATTTGCTAAAAGTGGAGTCGCTGAAGGAGCAATCAGACATTCAGCGAAAACTGCAGAACTGCGGCAAATAAAGTATCATGTTAGTACAATAAAAAGGCATCATTGCATCACATTACTCTGGGGTTTTGGAATCTTATTTATATATACTTATTTAAGGCACTATTACCTGGTGTGAGTTAACCCTTGCGTCGGCATGGTTTTGCGTTAGCGCCAGGTTAATCGAGTCTAGCGCCTGACCAACAGATCTTTTGCCTCTCGCTACAAACGGGAAAAATCACTTAGCGCATTGCTATTAGCGATTTGTAGCTCGAGCTTACTGTACTTTCCGCGTCCTTTACTTAACATGGGGAGCGCTAGAGATCTCTAGCGCTTTTGCAGCTAGCAGATCAGTAGGTGCCAGCGCTAATTTTTTGAGGGGCGCTAATTGCACCATTTTACCTACTGCTCAACCCTGGTGCTAACTCCAAAGATCTTCGCCCAAAATTAACAGGCAATTGAAAGGAATGCAGCACAGGTGTTCTCTTGGCCCCATACACTATAGCAATGGATATGGTCAGCAATGTCGCTGCTGTTGCAGTAAGCTCTATTATAAAAGTATCCTTTATCCACATATATCCTAATTCTAATATATTGCCTAATTTTAAACATTTTATGCTGGGGGTTATTCATAGTATGGAAGCGGTTGATTATTAGGGTGACTGTGTGGACCATGTTTAAAGGGACATGTGAATAAGTCTTGCCCTGAAACATGTATTATTTATATGCTGCAGCAGGGAAATTTTTGTCGCTCACCTGGCCTTCCTTTTGGATCTATTAAATGCAGTGTAATGATTCTACCTGCTGTTGGGTGGCATTTATCATGCAATGCCCATCAGCCTTAATATATGTGTGCATCAAACCATGGATGATACGGCCACCTTGGATGATTTTAATAATGCAGGGGTGTGAGGTTATTCACTGGATGTGTTCATATTAAAGCTTGTGAGGGCGGGGGATAGGTATGGCCCGGCACTGGAAAAAAAAAAAGTTCTATCCTGTACACAACCGCATTAGCGCTGGGTCTCAGCCCGGGTCTTAGAGTTTCCCTAGCGTGCGCTAAACGACCTTGTTCATGGACTACTGCAGACAAGGTGATCTGTTCGTGGGTCGTCAGGCACTATGTTTTAGCAACTCGCGCTAAATGTTTCCTTTAGCGATGGTGTTTTAGCTCACACCAGGTGATAGGGCCCTTAGTTTTATTCAGTGATATGATTTAGTGGTGAAAATTATTAGTGCCCCCCCCCCCAGTTTTGACTGCAGTATCTTCTGTGCCCCCCCTAAATATTGTTCCTAGAGTCGCCACTGCTAAGCAGCAGATCAATCACCTAGATGGCGATGATGAATGACGTTTGTCGACCAGGACCATCACGTAACTAGAAAAGGAAGAGACAAAAACGATAGAATCAATTCAAAAGCTGAGACTCCTTATGCATCAAGTGGCAAAATTAGATTACAATCTAGAGGGATTTGTGAATAAACCATCAAAATTTTGGTGCTTTTGACTTTGGTGCGCTTCGGCGATTACATTTTGCCAAAACTACAGTGAATTCACTATTCACCGAATGGTCACCATAGTGCGTCGAAGATGGAGGCGTGACGCCTCGTGAAGAAGTTGTAGAACGTCACCGAAGTGGCCTTGGCGAAATCCACTCAACTGCAGGAAGAAACAGAATTCTCCTAATAGGTGTTTAAACCAATAAAAATGTATTAATGTGTCTAATAAGTAAAAAGGTCTATTACGGAGATTAAAAAAATTGGGAAACAAAAATTTTGTCTAAAATACACAAAAGGTGTTAAAAAAAAAAAAAAAAAAAGGCTTTTTGCGTTCTGTGAATAGATGAATTACTTCTCTGGGACAATTTCGCTACCGCAAAGCCTGGCGAACCACACTGTATTTTGCCGTCATTTCGTCTGTATTTGTGGATTTGACAGGTTAGTGAATAGACAAAATTGCACTGAACGGTGCAATTTGCAGGTTTCGTGGAAACAAACTTGATCAAATAAAGTAATAATGTAAACTAGTAGTACCAAAAGAAAACTAAGTATGCAAATTATCCCAAATGGAAGCCTCTCTCCTGCAGTTCTGTGTGTATAGACTGCCTAGTGCACCTCATACTGGTCAAAAACGGTTGGATATTTCTAAATGAAACACTATACAAAGCAAGTGTGTGGTGCCAGAGCCGTGGCCAGGTAGGAGTACTGCCTGCGACCCGGCCTCTCCGTCAGTCTGCTGCTGGATGTGTGAAGACCATGCCTGCACAGGGAGAACAGAACAGGCCAAACGCCACGCTGAGCACAGTATGATCAAAGTGAGAAGTGTAACTTCATCCTTTGAAGTTTAGAAGGGTCTGGTGCTTAGTTAGAGCTACAGTGATTTCTAAAAAAAATAATTTCAAAAGAGGTAATTATCTGTGTGCAGAGTGAAAGTTTTATGATTGTTAATGAGAGCTCAGAACTACATTATGGAACATGAAACCTGAGACTGTTGAACAATGCCCAAAGGAGCTGAATATATCGGAGGCCCAGAATGTGACCCCTCCCCACCACCACTATTTTGAAAGGACCGTGAACGACCTGGACAATCATTTATTGAAGAAACCGTGCAGTGCAAATAGGATATAGACTAGAGCCATAGGCGTGCGCACGGGGTGTGCCGGGGCACACCCTTACGCCGGCCCCGGCACACCCCGCAGGCCCACGGAACACTCTGGGTCCTGGCTGGCCGCATCCATGGATAGCTGTCAGGACCCTTCATTTACGCAGGCCTGGCAGCAGCTTCTGCTTCCCTGGTGGTCCGGTGGCTGTGGGGGTGCTGCATTGCAATCTGTGCTTCGTGCACAGACCGCAGAGCACGTCCCACAGTGAGTGACTGGACACAAGCATCGGCGATCGCTGATGACCTGTCACCTGGCCGCTGGCGCTCACTGTCAGAGCGCAGGCGGTCAGGTGACAGGTCACCTGCGATCGCATGCGCTCAGCTTGTGTCCAGTCACTCACTGTGGAACGTGCTCTGCGGTCTGTGTGTGAAGCACAGATCGCAATGCAGCACCCGCACAGCCACCGGACCACCAGGGAAGCAGAGGCTGCCGCCAGGCCTGCGGAGATGAAGGGTCCCGGCGGCTATCCATGGAATGCGGCCAGTCGGGCTCCCCCCTCCTCGACGTCCCCCCCCCTTCTGGACCACCAATACTCAACCCCCTCCCTGCAAAAAGAAAGGTAAGCAGGAGAGGGGGCAACTTTTGTATATTAAAATACTTCTATACTCCACACATTACTGGGGTTTTCATTGTTGTGGACTTTGTGATATGCTCATAAACACCGCACTTTACTGGGGGTTTTATTGCTGTGGATTCTGTGATACCCTCATACACACTGCACATTACTGGGGTTTTATTGCTGTGGATTCTGTAATCAGCTCATACACACCACACTTTACTGGGGGGTTTATTGCTGTGCTGTGGACTTTGTGATATGCTCTTAAACACCGCACTTTACTGGGGGTTTTATTGCTGTGGACTTTGCGATATGCTCATAAACACTGCACTTTACTGGGGGTTTTATTGCTGTGGACTTTATGCACATAAACACCGCACTTTACTGGGGGTTTTATTGCTGTGGACGTTGGGATATGCTCATATACACTGCATATTACTGGGGTTTTATTTCTGTGGATTCTATAATAAGATCATACACACCACACTTTGGGGGTTTTATGGCTGTGGATTCTGTGATACCCTCATACACACTGCACATTACTGGGGTTTTATTGCCGTGGATTCTGTAATCCGCTCATACACACCACACTTTGGGGGTTTTATTGCTGTGGATTCTGTGATACCCTCATACACACTGCACATTACTGGGGTTTTATTGCTGTGGATTCTGTATTAAGCTCATACACACCACACTTTACTGGGGGGTTTTATTGCTGTGCTGTGGACTTTGTGATATGCTCTTAAACACTGCACTTTACTGGGGTTTTATTGCTGTGGATTCTGTGATATGCTCATACACACTGCACTGTATGTCGGTGTCTGTAAATGCATGTATTTGTCTTTAAACAGGCTGCTCTGCGTAAAATTCAGCACTTGTGTCCTTGTCTCAGCCCAGCGTTGCCCCCTTGCCCTGCACCCAAAAGGCTGGTATTGCTCCTAGAATCGCCGCTAGATCTTCTGCCTGCACTCCACAAAGTAAGAATAGCGACTAAAGCATCGTGAGATACAGGTAGACTAAATATTGGTGCTGGGCAGCAAGAGGTTGACCTTCCTGGCGGTACGATTTTTGACATATTTTTATATGTCAAAATCGGTGCATTTATTCAGCCCCCTGGCGGTTTTCCCTGAATGTGGCTCGGTGTTAAATTTCAATGCTGACAGCAGTAACCCCGAGCCACACCTGGGCTGTTACATACCTGTCCCTGCGCTCCCTCGCTGTCCTCTCGCAGTCGCCTCCGGCCGATCGCGGCGTCCTGTTGCAAGTGGCTGATTCCCTGCACTTTGGGGGCCCTGCGGTGAATGGTGAGTTCACCGCAGGCTGGGGCAATTTGATTCCCTGAAGTGCGGGGAACAGTCGGCGACATTTCGGCGCTCTGTGAATGATTCCTATAGTAATGATATACAGTTGTGTTCAAAATTAGTCAACCCCCACTGAAATTGAGTGTTTTGGCCAGTTTGACATTGATTTTGATCATTCAGTCATCTTGCTTACAATTAAATCAAAGAGGCACGTGTAGGTCAGACAAATATAACATAACATTTATAATGAAATAACCACAAATGTCTTTTCTGTGCTCACATCATTATCAGTTTTATTCAACCCCCAAGTGCATTCAATCTTAGTACAACATCCTTTTACAGTTATAACAGCTTTTAAACGTGAAGCATAGCTTGACACAAGTGTCTTGCAGCGATCTACGGGTATCTTCGCCCATTCGTCATGGGCAAAAGCCTCCAGTTCAGTCACATTCTTAGGCTTGCGCACTGCAACTGCTTTCTTTAAGTCCCACCAGAGGTTCTCAATCGGATTTAAGTCAGGTGACTGCGATGGCCACTCCAAAATGTTCCAGCCTTTAATCTGCAACCATGCTCTAGTGGACTTGGAGGTATGCTTGGGATCATTGTCCTGTTGAAAGGTCCAACGTCTCCCAAGCCTCAGGTTTGTGACGGACTGCATCACATTGTCATCCAATATCTCCTGGTACTGAAGAGAATTCATGGTACCTTGCACACGCTGAAGCTTCCCTGTACCTGCAGAAGCAAAACAGCCCCAAAGCATGATTGACCCCCCGCCATGCTTCACAGTAGGCAAGGTGTTCTTTTCTTCATAGGCCTTGTTCTTCCTCCTCCAAACATAGCGTTGATCCATGGGCCCAAACAGTTCTAATTTTGTTTCATCAGTCCACAGAACACTATCCCAAAACGTCTGTGGTTTGTCCACATGACTTTTGGCATACTGCAGTCGACTCTTCTTATTCTTTGGAGACAGCAAGGGGGTGCGCCTGGAAGTTCTGGCACGGAGGCCTTGATTACGCAGTGTGCGCCGTATTGTCTGAGCTGAAACTTCAGTACCCACATCTGACAAATCTTTTCTCAGTTCCTCAGCAGTCACACGGGGACTTTTCTCCACTATACGCTTCAGGTAGCGCACAGCAGTCGAAGTCAGCATCTTCTTTCTGCCACGACCAGGTAGCGTTTCAACAGTGCCCTTTGCCTTGAATTTGCGAATGATGCTTCCTATGGTCTCTCTTGGTATGTTTAACATCTTTGCAATCTTCTTATAGCCATTGCCCTTCCTGTGAAGAGTAATCACCTCTTCTCTTGTCTTCCCGGACCATTCTCTTGACTTCACCATGTTTGTAACCACACCAGTAAATGTCTAGAAGGAGCTGAGTATCACAGTCATTTTAAAGCTGCCTAATTGGTGCTTATTATGCTTTATTGCTGCTCCGTGACATCCACAGGTGTTTTCAATACCTGATTGAAAACACTTGAATGAACCTCTGTTCTTCAGAGTGGTAGTCTTTAAGGGGTTGAATAATTGTGTCAATGAAGAATTCACAAAAGAAACATTTACTACTGTATTACAAAACCAATTGATGTCATTTTAGTTGCATATGGTTCTTTAAAAAGTCCTTGTAGGATTTCATTCTGAATACAATTACAAATGTACACTAAATTCCCTAAAACCCTTTACAGCATTGGGGGTTGACTAATTTTGAACACAACTGTATTTTGGCTGAATGCGTGAGTGTGTGTCTGTGTATGTTTGCATAAGGGTGCGTGAATATTATATATATATATCACATACATTGTGTGTGTGAACTTTTGGGTGCACACCCTAATGGAATAGGCTGCGCACGTCTATGACTAGGGCCACATCCTAAAGTCAGTCATTAAACCCTGGGAGGGTCTGATTACTGTGTAAAATATCTGTGCTATATGCCACAAGAACCCTTGTAATGGAGCCAAACAGAAAAATTATTCCTGCCCAGTGACATATTTGAGAAATGGCAACACTAACAGGGTTATTCAAAGAGAGGTGAAAAGCCGGAGAATGACTGGAGAATGGAAAATTCTAGGTCAAAATATCCAAACCAGAAAAATTCTCCCTTTCATCTCACTTTCCAAATTGGCTATATTGACCTAGAATTTTCCATTCTCCAGCCATTCTCCTGCTTTTCACTGCTCTCTGAGTAACCCTTTAAACCCCCCCCCCCCCCCGGGGCAGGGCCTTTTATGAAGAAGTTTACCTCAGTCATCTTTTATAAGGGACACTTTAATATCCTATAGTGATCAGGATGTGTGTGGAGTACCTACCCCCCCCCTCGGTTTGATAGGAAATGTATTACGCAGAGAAGATTCCACATCCCACACGTGTCACCAGCCAGGATTTTGAAATCCTTCGCTGCCAGGCATCAGATTTGTCACTGGTGAAGTCAGCATGTTGTGGTTGCTGACCTCACCGTCTCTCAAACTGCCCGCGGACAGTGAGTGTCCTGAGGGAGGCAACTGATGGATCAGTTCTGTGATGTTCTGATCATTCTGTGCAGGGGATATGGAACTTGTATACAGACTACGTTTGTTCCGAGCGATACACAAATTGTGTTGCTTAGGATGCGCAAGTGCACAAACTGCGTAAAAAAAAAACAAAAAACTTTTTAGTATCAAATTCCATACTCTGGGTATAGGTGAACCGAAAAGGGCATCTTCTCTTTCGCTGGATCCACTGCTGTTCTCAGAGTCTTAACAAAATAAAGATCACAGATAGCAAACACTTTGAGCACTTTCATGTGACCCAGTGGCGTTGCAAGGTGGGGGCGGGGGGTGCGGCCCGCACCAGGTGACACCCGCCCTTAGGGTGACCCTAAGGGTGGGTGTCTCACCCTGCGATGCAGGGTTCGGCTCCCTGCGAGCGTCCGAAGCTATGGAGCTTCGGCGCTCGCCTGGGGGAACCACGTCACCAGCCAAGTTCTCGCGAGATCGCGGCTGGTCACGTGGCTCCCCCAGGCGAGCGCCCAAGCTCCATGCCGCCGGACGCTCAGAGAGAGCTGAACACGCGGCGGCAGGAGGTGAGCTGGGGGCAGTATCCATGAGAGCTGCTGGGGCAGTATCCATGAGAGCTGCTGGGGCAGTATCCATGAGAGCTGCTGGGGCAGTATCCATGAGAGCTGCTGGGGCAGTATCCATGAGAGGAGCTGAGGCATTATCCATGAGGAGCTGGGGCATTATCCATGAGAGGAGCTGGGGCATTATCCATGAGAGGAGCTGGGGCAATATCCATGTGAGCTGGGGCAATATATCCATGTGTGAGCTGGTCTGGAGCACTATATATTGCCCCCAGCAGCTCACCCATGGATATAATTGTGAGCTGGGGCAATATATCCATATGTGAGCTGTGGGCAATATATATCCATGGGTGAGCTGCTGGGGGCAATATATATCCATGTGTGCTTTCACTGCCTTCGAACAGGCACCGTACTTGCTGGCAGTTGGCAAAAATTTGTGTGAGCATATGAGAGAGCTCCACAGAAATAAACCTCACAGTAATGTCCGCCGTGTGTATAAGCATTCAGTGTTATATGGGAGTACTGATTTAGGAGTAAGATTAGTTTAAAAAAAATCCGTAAAACCTTGGGGGGTGTGACACCATAAGTTACTGCACCGGGTGACACCAACCCTAGTGACGCCACTGATGTGACCTAAGGTAAAACAGGGACGCTAAAGGCTGGAGTCAGACGAGCGCACTGACGTGCCTTCCAGCGACTGTCGCTGCGTTGTGACACTGACGGGGCTGGCTACATGCTGTTGCGTGCGCTCGAATTACCTGCGCAGCTGCGCCCATGCAGCAGCCCTCTCCGTTAAAGCGCTAGGATATGCTTTGACGGAGCTGCGAAGCGTGATCCTCCATAGGAGGATTGAGCCTTGCAAAGCAGAGCGCACTAACTGCACTCAGCGAGTTGGCCAAACGGCGTCGAGTAGAAGGAGCGTCCACTCTCACCGACGTTTCTTTCGCTCTTCAAAAACGCTCATCTGACCCCAGCCTTAGGGGGAAAAAATTGCAGCTGCAAATTTCCCCTTAACGTCCCCATTTTACAAGTCGATTACGAAGCAGCCAAGTTGAATCCAGCAGCCTGCCCCCTAACGGCCACTAACCTCTTTTGGTTCTATTCCAGAGTTGGTATAGTTGGTGCTAACTTAACTCCATAGACTATAATGGCTATGGTAAGTTTACAACAGCTCTGGTTAAATTAGCACAAACTTTGGAATAGGGCCAGTTGGATGTAATAAATCTGCCAATATAAAAAAATAAATATCCTTGCATACAACACAAGGTCTTAAGGAGGCAGCGCGAAGTTGACTGGATCCTAAATTTGAGTCGGTATGACCCGGAGTTGAAATATATACTTGGAAATGTAATTAGCCTGATCAGGAGAAAACTTTAAGGAATACTCTGCCCAGCATTCATGAAGGACTGGAGCGCTCAGGCAGAGGAGCCTGTGTGTTGTCGCTGGGGCCAGCTCGGCAAGGTTCATTTTCACAAGAGTCTCGTACGGGCCAGGCAGTGAGAAGAGGAAAGGTGGCCAGGCTGGGGTGTGGTTTACGCTGGCAGTCTGAGTGAGGAGGGAGCAGCATGTGTGACGACCGGGGAGTGGAGTGGAACAGCCAGCAGACGAGCAGGTGGATTGGGCGTCTGGACTGAGGATTGGGATCGCACACACACACAAGGATCAGAGGGGCGTGACCAGAGGATTGCTGGGATGGAGCTGGTAGTCTCAGAGGACTTGATGCACATGATTGCCGCGTTCACGCTGCAGCGATTGCACAAGATGTCGTCCAGTCCAGGTGCATTTGTGTGAGGCTCTGGCTGCGGGGGGTGTGTCCATCTGGCACCGACAGGTACGGATGTCGAGGCCTTCAGTGCAACCCCTGCACTCACTTTGGGTTGAAGAACGCGGCAATGAGGGGCAGGTGGCTGGCGAACGAGATTACGCCATGGACGCTCCATGGCCTTCCGGAACCTTCTTTGGGCCACGAGGTACCGAGCTGGTATGTCTGCTGGCAGCCTTATACGCTCAGGATTGGGGAGGGACGGTTCAGCGGAGGGCCCTTTCCCTCATGCGTCTGGCGGAATTGGCTCCTCCGCCCCTACACTGTTCCCATGGGGCTTGGGGGATGCAGGGCTGAATGCCTTGGTCGATATCAGGCTACAGGATAGGAGACGGACAGAATTCTATTATCGTCTCTGCAGCTTAGAGCTTTGTGCATATATTCTATTGGAACTTTAGGGAGCGAGGAGGGTCATTACATAAGGGTACCCCAAGAATATGCAAGTGTCTAGATATGAAACCTTCTGATTCAGTCTCATTGTGAACACTTTAATGGTGAGGCAGGGGTTTTTAACCCTTTCCTACACCTCCTTACGGTGGGGTCAGCATCCATGAGGGGGGTGAGGTTGCTTTGGAATCTACTGGGGTGAAGGTTTAATAGGCTCCAGTAGTTGCTGTGCTGTTGCCAGTTTTTTTTTTCTGTGTGGCATTTGTTGAAGGTTGTTGTACTGGTGATAGGGAGGTTCCGTTGCCCAACGTTGGGCATGGGTCCCGGCTAGATATGTGCATTCGTTTTTGTACTAAAACGATTTAGTCCGAATTTTGGGATAGTTTCGATTTTGTATGAGTTCAAGAGATACGAAACTGCTCAGTAAAAAAAAAAAAACTAAAATAAAATGCACTACATTTTAGTTTCAGTCCTTTTTGTGATATTACATTGAGTGAAGGAGACCAGTAATGAAGAGCGCAACATCGCAAAGCTACAGAAAAGGTTTGTATGCGTAATCCTTCCCGACCCCTACCCGAAAATCTGACAAGCAGGGTTTTTTAACCCTTTCCTACATCTCCTTACGGTGGGGTCAGCATCCATGAGGGGGGTGAGGTTGCTTTGGAATCTACTGGGGTGAAGGTTTAATAGGCTCCAGTAGTTGCTGTGCTGTTGCCAGTTTTTTTTTTCTGTGTGGCATTTGTTGAAGGTTGTTGTACTGGTGATAGGGAGGTTCCGTTGCCCAACGTTGGGCATGGGTCCCGGCTAGATATGTGCATTCGTTTTTGTACTAAAACGATTTAGTCCGAATTTTGGGATAATTTCGATTTTGTATGAGTTCAAGAGATAAGAAACTGCTCAGTACAAAAAACAAAAGAAACTAAAATAAAATGCACTTCATTTTAGTTTCAGTCCTTTTTGTGATATTACATTGATGAGTGAAGGAGACCAGCAATGAAGAGCACAACATCGCAAAGCTACAGAAAAGGTTTGTATGCGTAATCCTTCCCGACCCCTACCCGAAAATCTGACAGTGATAGAGCTCCAGAATACTCACTCGCGCACAGCCAGCCAGCACAGGAGAGGAAACTTTTACTTAACCCTTGCATGTCTATTAGGCAGACAAGATGATAAAAGCGGCTGGAGAAGGAAAACATTCAAATAAATCACACTGAAAGCTAATGACAGAGGAGGGCTGGATAGTAAAAACCCCTTTATAACAAGCAGCGCTGGGAGAAGAGAGGGACTTTATAAAACGTGTGTTATCTCCCCTCCCGCTCTGCGTAATAGGGGCTTAGGTCTGATACATTTTATATTATCCAGGAGCACTATCCCCCTTTCCTCATCTATAATACACGTTTTATATAAAGTCCCTCTCCTCTCCCAGTGCTGCTTGTTATAAAGTTTTTTTTACGCCTGATACATTTAGTATCCAGCTCTCACAGTTACTCTGTCATTATTAGCCTTCAGTGTGATTTATTTGAATGTTTTCCCTGGATTTAAAGTGCTTTATTTAATTATAAAACTAAATTTGCACCAGTCATCTCTTCTGAGCTTTCAGACCGATTTACGTTAATATTTTCCCTCTCCCCTGCTTTTATATTCCTTTTTTTTTTTTTTTACCTTCCACGTGGACAAGGCTTTTTTTTTTTTCGAAAACAAAATTTATTTTATCATTTAGTTGTAACATAGAAAATGCATAATGTACATAGCATTCGTAAAAACTTAGATATCAAAAAGGTATGCATGGATAGACAAGGCATCCGACAGATTGGTTGTTGAAGTCTTCTTAGAGTACAAAGTGAAATTGTAAGAGGGCATATAAATTATTGTTATAGAATGTTTTCCCAAGTTCTTCCACGTGTTTCACATCGCTCGAGTTCTCTTTAGCCGGTAGATGTTCAAAATCGTTGTGTCAGTGCGATCGTAAGCAGAGTGTGAGAAGGACAGGTAGCATGAAAGAGTGAAATTTAAAGAGGATATGTTCAGAGGGAGAAGGATAGCTAGAAATGTGATGGAAGGAGGACAAATGACAATTCATAGAAGGGATCGTGAGGTGTAGACATAGAGATAAGAGAGAGAAGAAGAAAGAGATGTAAAGAGGGAAAATAGGGGAGGAGGGGAAGGGAGAGAGGGTAAGAGGAAAAGGAAAAAAAAAGGGGGGTGGGTAGTCAGATTATGTGCCATATTTATTTAATCAAAGAGGGAGGGGATATACAAATGAATGTTATTAAATATGAATATGAATATTCTTATGCCGTGCAAGCAATAGGTCATGATCTTTATATAAACCTTCAAGGGGCATCATGTCAATCCAGGAGACCCACCCAGTATTGCCAGTGCAGTACCCCACTCCCTGGAGAAGTCCCGGAAATCTGCCGTTACCAGAGTAGTGTCCCAATAAAACCATGTATTTGTAAAGGCCTGTCTGGCTTGGTCAGTGAATACTAAGGTCTCAGACTTTTTCAACTAGTTCTGCAACAGTGGGGAGTATGGGTGAACGCCAATGTCTTGGGACTAATGCTCTAGCGCAGAGCAGTACTCTCAATAATATAGAGCGCTTTAGACCACTCATTGAACCTTCGACTTGTAATAAAAGATAGACCTCTGGGCTAAACCGAGGCGTATGATCTGTGAGTTTCGTCAATAAGGAGGAAATCAGCTTCCAGTAAATTTGAATTCGTGGGCAATCCCACCATATATGTAAGTAAGAACTGATCTGTGAGCAGTCTCACCAACAGGATGGGTCTCCATTCTCAGAGATTCGTGCCATGAGGAGAGGAGTTCGATACCAGAAGGATATTATTTTAACCCTTTCGCTGCTGAGGCTTTTCCCGCCTCTGTGCTGAGGTAATTTTTACCGGTTTTGCTCATCATGTTTAAACGTGTTTTGAAGGCTTATTTTAGTATATGACCCAGACATATTATATATATCGTTCTTTACGTCAGACTTGGCAGATTCATAATATGTCATTATTATATGTATACGTCATGACCTGTCTGTATATTATAACAATAAATTCAATAAAATATGAATTTTCAATAATTTACAACGTGTAAAGTGTTTTTTTTCACATTTTAAGATGCGAGCAATTCCGGTTATATTTTGTATGGGGTGCGCTTGTTAAAAAAATTAGAAATGGGGTCTCGTTACATTTTTTTTGGGGAAAATTACGCGATTTTTAACAAACGCACCGCATACAAAAATCGTTAGTGCAGCATCATTGTTCACATTATAATTGAAATGGGAACAATATTGCTGCATTAAGAAACCAAAAAAAAGAAAAAAAACTTGTTTATTTATTTTTTTATAATTTGTTTTTAAATATTTTTTATTTTTATTTTTAACCACTTCCATGCGGAGGACGCGCTCAGCGCGTCCTCCACATGGCTCCTGCTGTGCGGAGGACGCGCTGAGCGCGTCCTCACTTTGGGGTCAGCGTTCGGCCGGGTTCCGGCCGATCGCTGGCCCCCCCGGTGCGGGCTGACATCCTCGATGTCAGCCCAGCATCCAGAACCGCCGTCGGTGAAATTAGGTGTCATCGCGGCGGCGCGATGACACCTAATTCAGGCGCCCCCCCCCCGCATGTGCGGAGGAGGCGCCTGAAAGGGAGGGGGGGAGGTCTCTCCCTCCCGATCGGCAGCATTGCGGGGGTTAACCCAGGCACCGTTTGGAAGGGCACAGCCTGCCCTTCCAAATGGTACCTGGCATTAACCCCTGGGGAGCCGGATCACGAATCGGCGCTGAAAAGCGCCGGTTCGTGATCCTTTCCCGGAGCTGGCCGACATCTTGGATGTCGGCCAAGCCTCCGGGAACTCCCCCTGAGGACTGGCGTCATCGTGCATAGCACGATGACGTCAGTCCTGGAGTTAACCCCTAACTGCCACCAATGGTGGAGATAGGGAGTTCCAATGAACTCCCTATCTCCCGATCCGTGGCAGCTAGGGGTTAAAGTTTGGTATGGTTGGATCGGCCAGAGCATGGCCGTTCCAACGATACCAAACACTACTGTGAAAAAAGTTTTAAAAAAAAATAAATAAATAAATTCTTTTCTTTTTTTTGGTTCGTTAATGCAGCAATATTGTTCCCATTTCAATTATAATGTGAACAATGATGCTGCACTAACGATTTTTGTATGCGGTGCGTTTGTTAAAAATCGTGTAATTTTCCCCAAAAAAAAATGTAACGAGACCCCATCTCTAATTTTTTTAACAAGCGCACCCCATACAAAATATAACCGCAATTGCTCGCATGTTAAAATGTGAAAAAAAACACTTTACACTTTGTAAATTAATGAAAATTCATATTTTATTGCATTTTTTGTTATAATATACAGACAGGTCATGACGTATACATATAATAATGACATATTATGAATCTGCCGAGTCTGACGGAAAGAGCGATATATAATTTGTCTGGGTCATATACTAAAATAAGCCTTCAAAACACGTTTAAACATGATGAGCAAAACCGGTAAAAATGACCTCAGCACAGAGGTGTGAAAAGCCTCAGCAGCGAAAGGGTTAATTTTATTTTTTTAAAAAAAAACTTTTTTCACAGTCGTGTTTGGTATCGTTGGAACGGCCATGCTCTGGCCGATCCAACAGTACCAAACTTTAACCCCTAGCTGCCACGGATCGGGAGATAGGGGGTTCATTGGAACCCCCTATCTCCACCATTGGTGGCAGCTAGGGGTTAACTCCAGGACTGGCGTCATCGTGCTATGCACGATGACGCCAGTCCTCAGGGGGAGTTCCTGGAGGCTTGGCGTCATCGTGCTATGCACGATGATGCCAGTCCTCAGAGGGAGTTCCTGGAGGCAGAGGGAGTTCCAGCTCCAGGAAAGGATCACGAACCGGCGCTTTTCAGCGCCGATTCGTGATCCGGCTCCCCAGGGATTAATGCCAGGTACCATTTGGAAGGGCAGGCTGTGCCCTTCCAAATGGTGCCTGGCATTAAGCTCAGGACCCCCGCGATCGGGAGGGAGAGAGGTCCGAAGGACCTCCCCCCCTCCCTTTCAGGCGCCTCCTCCGCACACGCTGGGAGGGGCGCCTGAAATAGATGTCATCGCGCCACCGCAATGACCTCTATTGTGCCCGCGGCGGTCCCGGATTGACGGGCTGACATCCAAGAAAGGGGGCGCAATAAACCTGAGTTACCAGGTAAGTGGTGTAGGTATCATCTCAGTCTGTGATAATGAAAAGTATCTAAGAATGAAACAGGTGTTGAGGGGTCTAAATTGTTTAGGTCTACAAATTGTCCTTCTCGGAGTACATGACATACCTGAAAGCGCGGTTCATCAGTAAACTTCCTCTGGAACGATCTGCTAACCCCTTGCGGGAAGTCAGGATTATGAAGTGGTGAGGGGGCAGATGAAAGAGCGAATCTACTACGTATTGAGTGCCACACCGAAAGTGTTGCTGAGATCGAAGAGTCTGGTATTACCTTGTGTTTGAGTAAAGGTTTTCTAATCCATGGGATTGCCCATAGGGGAATACCTGCGAGGGAAGTTTCTAAGTCTTGCCAACGTTGGTCGGAGTCGTAAGACATCCAATCCACTACACGTGTCAAATGAGATGCATAATAGTACCATTTAATGTCTGGCAAGGCCAGACCTCCAGAGTGCTTGGGCAATGTGAGGGTCCTATATTGTATTCGGGAACTCCTAGTGTTCCAGATAAAGCGAGTGAATAGGGATCATAGGGAACGGAAAACAGCTGCGGGGAGTAAGACCGGGAGAGCCTGGAAGAGGAACAGCAGGTGGGGTAAAACATTCATTTTGAGTAATTCGTCCTATCCAAGACAGCGGTTTCGTTTTCCAGAAACGCAGATCATCCGTAAGGGTAGTAAACAATTATCCAAAATTATCTTCATATAATTGTTCAGGTGTGGTTGTAAGCCATATTCCCAGGTACTTCATTTTCTTATCGCACCAGCGATATGGCGTAAATTTGAGAATCTGCGTACATTGCGTACGAGTGAGTGTAACATTCAAAATTTCCGATTTGTCAGCATTAATATGAAATCCAGAGAGAGAGACAAATTGAGTCAATTCAGCAGATATTTCCGGGATAGTAGTGGTGGGTTCTGTGACCATAAACATAATGTCGTCTGCGTACGCTGATATCTTGTGAGTATGTTGGTGTCCTGCAATACCTCTAATGGTGTCATTGGCCCTATCCGATGTTAACAGTGGTTCTAGGAACAGAGCAAAGAGAAGGGGCGAGTGTGGGCAACCTTGCCTTGTACCACTGCGAACACGAAATGAGTCAGACAGTGCCCCATTAACCCTCACCCGTGATGTCGGTGTATCATATAAGGCCATGACCCACTTCAAGAACCCCTCCCCCACTCCTAGGTGTGCTAGAGTAGAGAAAAGGAAGTGCCATGATACCCTGTCAAATGCTTTATCAGCATCCATCGACATGAGTAACATAGGGGTTTGATGAGCTTGTGCTAGTTGCATAGCGGAAAAGATGCGAGTTGTAGCGTCCCGTGCTTCCCTACCCGGTATAAATCCCACTTGGTCAGAGTGGATAAGTCGTGGCATCAAGAGGGACAAGCGGTCAGCCAGTACTCTCGCCAGGAGTTTAATATCACTGTTTAACAGTGAGATAGGTCTATAATTGGAGCATTGGGTGTGGTCTCTATTCGGTTTGGGTATGACCGTAACGATAGCCGCGGTCGTGTTCGGGTGTAGAGAGGCCCCTTCATGTAATGACGATAAAGCGGACAGAAGATGGGGTAAAAGGGAAGAGTGGAATTGCTTGTAATATTCAATGGGAAGTCCGTCTGGGCCCGGACTCCGACCCAGTTTAGTGGATTTCAGTGCGTTGCGTAGTTCAGATAGCGTGAGTGGGGAGCCAAGGGCCGAAGCTTCTGTCGAAGTGAGGTGGACTTTAGTATTGGCAGGGAGATAAGAAGACAAATTAGCGTCGTACGTTGCCATTTCCTGAGGCGGGGGTAAGTTATACAGAGAGGGAAAGTAATCCCTAAAAGCTCTTTGGATGTGGAGTGGGTTGGTAGTAGAAGAGTCAGAGGGACAGATCTTAGATACATAATTTGTCTCTCTTCGTTTCCGCAATATGCAAGCCAAAAGTTTTCCCGGCTGATTTTCTCGGAGTGCGAAAAAGCATTTAGTTTTTAACTTTATTATTCAAAAGTAGCTCGAGTTGGTGTCGTAGTGTAATTAATCCTTGCGTAATGAGTTTGGTCGGTGTAAGGGAATGTTCGAGTTCCAGAGTCCTGATTTCAGTCAATAAAGTAGAGAGTTCGTTGGAACGCAATTTTTTATTCGCCGTTGCCTTACTAATAAAAACACCTCGCAGAACGGCTTTATGTGCCTCCCAGATCGTTATTTTCTGCACATCTGGGGTCGTGTTTTCCATAAAGTAATTTTGTAGTGCAGTATCTATATCTTGACAGAACATTCGGTCTGTCAATAAAGAGACGTTAAGTCTCCACAGACGTTCTTTTGGGCGAAATAAAGGTGATGTAATTTCAAGCATAACTGGTGCATGGTCCGACCATGTACGTGTACCTATCCAGGCTTTAGAAGAGATATCAAAACAGTGTTGCTGAAGGAAAATGTAATCTAATCTGGAATAAGACAAAGAGGCATGCAAATAGTGCGTGTATTCCTTTGCTGAACCACTATGGGCCCGCCACGAATCTATCAATTGCATTTTCGAAAGGGATCTATGAATGTGTTGTATCGCACTCGATGGGATGGAAGTAGATCCTTTGGAAGTATCCGTTCGAATGTCCAGGGGGACATTAAAATCCCCTGCTAGGACCAAGCAGCCAGAGGTAAAGGTCGAAAGATGATGGAGAATGGTAGCTAGCGCTTTATGTTGAGCTTTATTAGGCAAGTATATAGATGCAAACGTATACTTCGTATCCGCGATGGAGCCCTTAACAAAAAGGTAGCGGCCCTCCGGGTCTGTTTAGATATTTTCTAGTACGAAAGGGACATGTTGAGAGAATAATATCGCCACGTCTCTAGCTTTCCCAGAGGAGTAGTTACTAAAGTAACCAGTGGGGAATCTAGCGCCACCAAGAGAGGGGGCACTACCCTCCCTGAAATGGGTCTCCTGGAGAAATACCACGGACACCCATAGAGCATGTAGTTCTCCCAACAATTTACGAGGTTTCTCTGGACCGTTCAAGCCATGCACATTGTAAGAGAGCAATTGTAATGGGGTTGGAGAGTACAGTCTAGGTATGGAGATACGTAGTATATGGTATTTCTAGGATCAGGTGGGGGTAGGAGATGAGGGGAGAAGAGAAAAAAAAAGGGGTGTGTGGGGGGAGTAAGTAGGTCAAAGAGGTAGAGGGGAAAAAGAGAGGTAAAATATGAGAGAAGAGAGAGAGAGAAAAGGGCAAAACGGAGAGGTGAGACTCAAGCCCGGAGAGAAAAAACGTAGACTGCGACAAGGCACAGTCCCAACTGTCCTCCGGAGAGAGTTTGTGTGGGTCCTCGGTGGGGTTGTGAACAGGGAAGAGCACGTCACACAGGACGGAAGTCAGCCAGGAGAAGAAAAGAAAAAGGGAATAAAAACCCTGCACCGCCAACCTTAGAGCTATGGACAATGTAATACAGTCATGTATAGGTAAAATCTTCTATATATTTGCACACAAACCAAGGGGGGAATGGGGAAGGCACTCAGGAGGGAGAGTGACATAGCAAGTGGACAAAACATGCATAGGAAATTATATCGCAGAGGCATGGAATCTCGACGACAGTTCTAAGCTGACCAGGGGATACAAGGGTAAATGGATCACGGGAACTATGCATTAGAACCAAAACAGTAACTAACAAATAGAAATGTCAGATATAACGGTCTGAGATATGTAATAGAAGGTGTCTGAAGCAGTTACGATTTTTTCCCTCTCTTCCCTCCCCCCCCCTCGTATACCCCCTTCCTTCATTTCCCTCTTGTTCCTGCTTTTCCCCACCCTCCCATCCAAGTCCCCTCCCTCCTAAACTCCATCCCACCCCCATCTTATAGTCCCGTCCCTCCCCCTCCCCCTTCCCTTCTACCTTCCATTCCTCCCTCACCTCCCAGCATACATTCCATTGTCAAGTAGATTTACAACAGTAATAAACATTTCCCATACTGCCCTGCGTAGTAGAGAGCTATAGGTTACGAAACTATAATATCCCCACCCCCTAAAGAACCAATTATATCAACCAAACTATTCCGAACTGAGGGACGAGGTTACCGGGCACAGGGCTCTCCTGGCGGCGAGAGTGAAGGCCGAAAGATCTTGATAGAGCTCCATTTCCATACCTAAATAGCGCCATGGTGAGGTGTTCCTGGCCGTGTTGAGCACTTCTTCTTTTAATAAAAAATCAGTGACGTGGCAAATGATATCTCGGGGAGGGGAAGTGGGTGTCGGTGGTCGCGGCCTAAACACGCGGTGGGCCCTGTCGATGTGAGGGCACGTGAATTTTTCTGTTGCCAGAATAGTATTAAACAAGCCCAGCAGATATGTTGGTATATCGTTCACATCTTCGCTTACCCCCCTGATCCTGATATTTTGTCTGCGTGATCCAGGGCAGCCATCAGAAATGATGGGGTCCCTTACTAAACCTCACGATGGGGCCCCCCGGCACTCCCTCAAACTCTAACAGCTTTTCTCCCCCTTCAAAAAAAAGGACATAACATAGCACCACAGCAATAAAACTCCCAGTAATGTGCAGTGTGTATGAGCGTATCGCAGAATCCACAGCAATAAATCTCACAGTAATGGGCTGTATATGATGGCCTCTGGGTCTGGGCCTGGTCCCTGGGTCTGGTTTGGGCCTTGGGGTCTGGGCCCTGGGCCTTGGGGTCTGGGTCTGGGCCTGGGGTCTGGGCCTTGGGGTCTGGGCCCAGGGTCTGGGCCTTGGGGTCTGGGCCCAGGGGTCTGGGCCCAGGGGTCTGGGCCCAGGGTCTGGACCTTGGGGTCTGGGCCCTGGGGTCTGGGCCCAGGGTCTGGGCCTTGGGGTCTGGGCCCTGGCTCACCACTCCGCTGTCTTTTCTTCAATATTCTTTTCTTCTCTTCAATCTTCTTTTCTTCTGTCTTCAGCCTGGGCCCTCCAGCTCAGGCCCGCAGCTTCACTGAGTGGAGGGGGCGGAGCCAAAGCAACGTGCTTGGGAGGCCCCCACACGCTGCTTGGCCCCGCCCAGCCAGCCAGTGAAGCTGCCAGGAGCCGGAGGAGACAGTGTCTCCTCTGGCTCCTGCAGCAGAGACACAGCTCTGGATTCAGACTCCTCGAGTCCGA
The DNA here is from genome assembly GCA_009667805.1 of Leptobrachium leishanense. Taxonomy (NCBI): domain Eukaryota; kingdom Metazoa; phylum Chordata; class Amphibia; order Anura; family Megophryidae; genus Leptobrachium; species Leptobrachium leishanense. The sequence goes on from CM019072.1 coordinate 60,131,722, forward strand.
TACCGGAGCTGTAAAAGGGCGACGCCGCTGCCGAGGGGCCCGGGCCCCTTACGGCAGCATGGGGTGTATCCGCTCGGCTAGGGAGTGTGGCGATCAGCAACTCAACTCGTTTACAAGTCAGGCAACTCCTCCGAGCTATTGCCTGCCTGAGTGGATGCGGCCACCATTTTGGGATTCGGCGTGAGTGGGGAAATAGGTGCCGATGGCGATAGAAAAGTGTCTAAGGTGCCTTTTTGTACACCTCCTGGTACCTTGAGTGGTGTGGCAGTCGTTCCCCTTGATTTGGTGCGGACCATGTCGGAAAAGAAAGCAATTCTGGGTGCATATGTTAGCGGGTCTGCGGGAGCTCCGAAGCTAGGCTGCCATCTCGTGCGGGCTCCAAACCACGCCCCTGCTTTTATATTCCTGTGTCTCCCCCACAGAGATAAAGTTTAAGTAAACTTTCCCTCTCCTGTGCTGGATAAGCATTGCATTCTGAAGTTCTGCACCCTCCACATGCCAATGCAGTAGGATGTTCTATACAGAGAAGGGCATTAACTAATGCAGGAGGATGTTCTATACATTATACAGAGAGGGGTATTAATGCAGGAGGATACATTATACAGAGAAAGGTATAAATTGAGGAGGATGTTCTATACAGAGAGGGACATTAATTCAGGAGGATGTTCTATACATTATACAGAGAGGGGTATTCATTAATGCAGATGGATGTTGTATACAGAGAGGGGTATTAATTAATGCAGGAGGATGTTCTATACCTTATACAGAGAGAAGCCTTTTTTTAGCCCTTTAAATCCAGTGGCTGTGAGCGCTGAGATCGGCTGCTTGTTATATTATCTCTCAATACAATGTATCAGGCTCAGCTGTTACAGTAACTGACTAACAGCGCTCAGTTTCAGTAAAACAAGGAAATATTGTTCTAACCTCTTATATATAAAAATATTATTTACTAGTTTTACTGAAACTCTGAGCGCTGTGATGAGCAGCAGTCAGTTACTGTAACAGCTTTGCCTGACACATTGTGCTGAGAGTGAGAGATACTGTAACAAGCAGCGATCTCAGCCTTCTGTGGAACCACTACAATAGTAATTGTATCCACTGGTTTTCGGATGAATGAAATTAGTTTTCATACTAAAGAACTGAAAACGAATTTCTTTAGCAACTAAATCAATTGCATTTTAGGACTAATCCATTAGTTCAAAACAAAATTTTGTGCTGTGCACATGTCTAGTCCCGGCCTTCTGTGGCAGCTGGGAGGGAGGGAGCAAGTTCATTAGGTTTATCTTTCCAGGGGAGGATTTGCTGGATGACCGGTGGAGGATAAGGGGTGCCACAAGCAACGAAAAATGTGGCCTGCAGTTCCTTATGCAAGGGCCCTCAGACCTTTTAGACAGTGCCTTTCGAATGTGGGCGGGAGATCCCTGGCCATTTGGCTGACTCCTCCCTTCCTGTTGTGATCCCGGTTCCAGGTAATGTGGGGTTGGCGTCAGAGTTGGGCCTTTGTGGGGTGGCACGATTTAACTTTGTCCTGGTCGAGGTCTCTAATTCTGGTTCTGACTAGGAAGGGATGTTGTATGGGTGTGTTGTGGGTGTCCTTTCTGGCGCTGAAATGGGTCTCTCTCAGGGGTTCCCGTGATGGAGTTCAGGGGGCATGGGTGACCCTGCAGTGCATGTCGGATGTTCGGGCGAGCTGTTGGATGTAGTACTTTAGTTCATGCCTGAATCCACTCTGTACCACATGGGTTTCTGTTTTTGGGTTCTTGTGGCCTGCACTTGACACAGGAACATAGTGTGTGGGCACTATTGCTTGCTCTTTCTAGCTACCTTTTGGGGACCTCATCTGCCTCTACAGATGATGCTAAGAAGGCTGCTGAGCATGGAGTTCTAGGAGCATTGGGTCAACGGCTCTAGGCCTTTCATGTCTTAGTGGGGATTACAGGGGAGGCAGTGTCTCCGCACAGTTTTATGCCTTTGTGTTCAGTAGATGAGATTAGGGAGGTGTAAGGGGTTTAGAGGGTTGGCCATGGTAAAGATACACAATGCGGCTTTGTCAGCATTTGGCAACCCAACCCATGCATGAGCAGGGAACGAACGTTTTTTAGATCCCATTTACGGAGTGGGCGGTGTGATGACTTTGAGATCTGCGGGGGCTTTTCAAGGTGGGAGGGGGTCCAGGGGTGGCAGGTCCCATTTCATATCCCCCTTCTTGGTGGATTCCCGCCCTTCCTCTCCCCACGGGGCGGTTCTTAGCCAGTTGGATTTTGCTGGATTCATCACTTTCCCCTGGCGTAAGCGGTGAATGTGCCATTCACCTGTTTCTCGTTGGTATCAGGCACTCCGTTTCATTCTGGTGTTTGCTGCACGTTTATGGCTGGGTAGTCTGGAAGATTGGGCTTTCAGATGTTGCCTATACCTCTGTAGTGCCATCATATAGTGGGAATGCTGGTTTGATGGGATCTCTGCCCTCCCATGGGTGCTCCATTTCTGGCACTCACCTTGAGTCATTGTGCACTCTTGTACTGTGTTGTCAGACTGTGTTTGGTCCGAATTTCTGGAGTGTTACTTGGATGTCTTCCCATGGATGTCGGATTTGGGAAGAAACCTTTTGCCCGGGGGGCTTACTGGAGGATTTTTAGGTGGTGTGGATGCTGTCGGTCGCTACCTTTTGTGGGATCGGGGGCAGGATTCTATTCGATTTCCAGTGGATAGGGCTCTGGGAGGGGCCTTGTGGATTTGGGTCAGGTTCCTCGTGACTTCAGGTTGCTCTCTTTCCAGATTGGGGCGGCGATTGGTGCATCACATCTCGGTTTGGTGGAGTGCATCATCCAGGAGTTGGTGGGTTTCTAAGGTTTGCGGATCGTACCCTTTGTCGACCCCTTTTTGGTCTGAGGGCTGGAGGTTGTGGGGTGAAGTGTCGTGGTTTAATTCTATGGTTTTGGACATTCGGTTAGCTGAGGGTATTCTGCCTGGTCATTGTTGCTATATATAATAGTAATAAAAAAAATGGAATAACAAAAGGATTACAGTTTGTTTGTACCTGGGTGTGATCTGAGTCAGGTACTGAATGTTTCTGTATTCCGGGCATATGTGGGTGGTCGGCCCCTTCATATTTTGGGCACTGAAACGGGCTCTCCTGACAACGACTGGCTTGCTGGGTTTTCTGGTGGATGTGGCAAGACTCCAATGGTTTGGAGTACATAGTCTTTGTTGGGTGTGTTTCTTGCCCATGGTGGCAAGGACCCCCTGTGGTCCCTCATGTATTGGAGGACATGTGTCCTCAGTTCACCAGCTGATGGTTCTGTTTGTTTGGTATCACTTCCTGGTGGGGGATGGTGATCGGCTGTTGCAGAAGAGGAGTGGTGATCTGTGCCAGCTGAGGAGCTGGTTCCTGAACATGGTGTAGCCGGACGTGGTGCCATATGGTCGGCGGTTATGGGAGAGAAGTGATCTGCACGAGCAGTGGAGCTGGTTACCTACTATGGTGATTGAACATGGTGCCATGAGATAGGAGGCAATCTGCGCCAGTTGCGGCATTGGTTGCCAACAATGATGTGGTGTGGTCAAAGATAGTGCCCGGGGTCGTCTGCAGACTTGTGCAGGATTCTGCGGCAGTTTGGGGTTGTCGGTCCTCGATTCACCATCTGATGGCTACGTTTTGGCATCTCCACCTACTGGGGGAGGACACCTTTCGTTATTTTTGCCCTGATGGAGGGCTTGTCCTAGAGGTGAGTGTGGACTCTTTGAATTTGGGTTTTTAAGCATAGTGTTTAGCAGGTCTTTTTTCTTGAAGGGGAAGCTCATTCCTAAGGGGTTAGGCAAATGAGCTTGTGGCGGGGGTTGGGGGCAGTGCTGGGTAGAGATTGTTCAGTAAGAAGGAAGTGTTAAGATATTCAAGGTTTTGGAAGGAAAGAGTGTTAAGAATTAACAAGTTTAGGTTTTAAGGGAGTTTATACAAGGTTGGAAATTAAGGTACAAGCTATGGATGTTAATTTAGAATGAACTATCCTTTATTTTGAATTATGCAGGTGTGAATAATAAAATTATATTTATGGAATGAAGCTTTGGCCTGCAATAAAATAATTCCAACAAACATTTATAAAGTGTGGGTGTGAGTTATTTTGCTGAGTGACAGGTCCTTAGTCGGCGACTAGTCCCTCAGCACGCCGCGCGTTCTCCGTTTTTGGGCTCAGGGCCTCCCAAACCTGGGAGTCCCTGAATCATTACTACGCAATTTGTGCTCGTATGCAATTTACATAGAGTATGAATTTCCTATCCCGCACCGCTAAGGACCTGCACACTTTACGTAAATTATGTAGCGCCTGCGCAGAACGAACTATCTGAGCTACCCGTGCATGCACAGAATCGACTCCCTCTCTGAGAACACTATCGTTGATGGTCTGAGATGCACGAAAAGTAAAAATGCACGAAAGTGTGTGAATAATAAAAAAGGTCTTTTAAAAAAATAATAAAACTCTTACAGAATAAAAATTAAAACGCTTTTAAAAAAACTGCGAATCAAAATTTCATCGAATTTTCATCAAAAAAAGATGGTTTGCTGAAAATGAAAAGAAACTGTTGAATAAAAAAAATGCTAATGTTTGACATTGAATCCTATGGGAGTCACCTGTTTAACCTCCTTGGCGGTCTATTTATTTTAAAATTCCCCGTCTAAAAGCACTCCCCCCCCCCCCCCTAGCGGTATCCCGAGTGTGGCTTGGGGTTTAATTCCTATGCTGGAAGCGGTAACCCTGTGCTACACTCGGGATGGCGCTGGATACATCACCTGTCCCTGCACTCCCTCGATGTACCCCGCAGCCACCTCCAGCGATCGCGGCCTCATACTTCCTGGTTCCATCCTCGCGAGAAGGAATCCAGGAAGTAAAACACCACGATCGCCGGAGGAGACTGAGGATCAGCGAGGGAGCGCAGGGAGAGGTGATGTATACAGCCCGAGTGTGTCTCGGGGTTGCCGCTCTCAGCGATGAAATTTAACCCCACGACGCACTCGGGAAAACCATCAGGGGGGATAAACCTATCAAACTGATTCAATGAAAATCTAGGCATTTCACTGACATTTCGGTGCAGTTCGGCATGCTCTAAATAGATTAACCATAAATTCTCTGCGGGACAATGTCGCTGCCACCGAAGATCACCAAATTGCAGTGAACTGCATTGTATTTCTCTGTCAATTCACCAGTATTTGGTGAATTGACAGTTTAGTGAATAGACGAGCTGCCACAAAATTACACCCTACCTTTAACTTAACCAGTCGGTGGCAAATTCAGGGCTTACTCAATAATCCCTTATAGCTTTTGTAGTGAAAGGTACCTGTTCCCACTCATTCACCCTTCCAACTGACCCGGACTGCTGCGACATCTCTTCAAAGAAAGGTGCCATTAAAGGCAAAGCAAAACCTGAAAGGTTTCAACATCCACATGTTTGACTTCAACTTGTTTAACTTTTTCAATTTAACATTTAACATGGGGGTAAAAGCTTCTTGATCCAAGGAGAAATCTGACTGCCATTCTGGGGTCAAGAAGGATTTTTTTCCCAGTATGTTGCATATTGCCAAGCATTCAGACTGGGTTTTTTGCCTTCTTTTGGATCAACAGCAGTAGGTGATGTGGGAGAGGCTGAACCCGATGGACGCATGTCTTTTTTCAGCCTATGTAACTATGTACCATCTTGTGCACCTCAATCCTGCACTTGCTGGAATTGCCCTGTTCTAGTTATGCTCTCAAACATCTCCAAGCACCTGTTGTGATTCCCAACCTGGCCCTAAGTCTGGAGAGTGAAATGTTTGCCAGAGCACAGTACAGGTGTCATTGTATGTTTCTGATTACTGCTATAGGATATTTCACAGTTTAAAGATCAAGAGTTCCTATTTTTAATTCCCAATGAGCAACCACAGATAGTTAAACACAGTAGTGTTGTTTTTTTCCCCCTCTTTTCTATTTGTGCAGTTAACAAAGACTGAAAACACTAGTTATTTGAGTCATTTTGCAAAGTCATTATCCAATTATGCAAATGTTTCATTTTTGCCAATGTCTTATTATGCCTTTATGTTCTTCTCCAGCTCTAGGCCCTTTGTTTCCTTTCTCTATCCTTGACAGGTTTTCAGTTAGCTTGTCATAGAAGAGAGCAGACATATTAGAAGAATTGCTGCCCTGGATTTACAATTTGCAGAAGTATCCTTAAATATGTAGCAACTAATACATGTTTTGTAGTGGTATATGCAGACCCATATTAATATTTTAGCACTACACCACAAAACATTCTGTGGGACGCGTCTCTAAAAGATATGCAATTTGCACTTCTTGGGTAATTGGGATAAGCAATTCTAGTCAAAAGACAATTCAACTTCGGGTCCAGCTGGATACATAAGAATTATGTTCACTGGGGTTGTTTTTCCGAAAACTGGCATTGTCAAAGCCATCCTGATTTTACCAATTCTGGATCAGGAATGCTCTGAACACATGCTGCCACTCAGGAACCTGGCTCCCAAGCACTGCAGCCAGCCTTGGCACACATTGGGAGCATCTGGGCAGCCCCAGCATGTGACATGCTGCCCACAGTCACATTTGACCTTAAGTGACACTTCTAGCTACATGAGAATTTTATATGGTTCAAATCTCACAAATTTACCAAAACACTGTTATTGCATCAGGCAGTGCCACAGAATTTAATCAAACCAGACAAATGCAAATATCTTAATTTAGATAGAGTCATATGGCTATTACCCTTACAAGTCACCGAGTTGCCCAGGTAACAATTTATCTGAATAAGTATTAAAGGGACACAATCACAAAAAATGAAACATTCTTATTTTATATTGTTGACATCTTACATGGGCTTTGTTTTTCTCCTATAGGTTTAGTTAAAAAAGTACACTGTGTCACTGGGTGCATCATCTTGCGTTGTAAACTGTCACCCACCAGTATCTTTACAGCACTTCCTCCTCACTGTATGGCACGAGGCATATAATGGGTCAGATCTCCATAATACCAACCTATTGACTTGCATTGTGTGGGATGTGTACAAAGGACATAACTAGGTGGGAATATAAAGTCTATAAAAAGGTCATCCTCAGATCTCACTCAGCGATCATCTTTTACCTCATGTGACGTCCTCATGTGTTACCACTGTATGTGGAGGACGTCCTCTGGTCAGCGGGGCCTCCCTCCCTATACATACTTCTGTCCAGGGTCCTGCGGTGGTCTGACTTTTCTTGAAGTCAGACCCCGCTTCTGTACCTCCTCGCGGTGCGTTGACGCCATCACGACGGGCGCAATTGCTTCAGTTTCAGGAGCCCCCCGGCAGAACCGAGTGTTTGAAAGGGGGTGGGTCCTTTGGACCCCTCTACCTCCCGATCGGGATAAAATAGAGCAAAAAGAGAGGTATCACTGGAAAGGTCACAGTCTGACCTTTCCAGCGATGCATCTCTTTAACCCCTTAGTTGCTAGTCTGCAATCTGGTGCCAAATTGCGGACTTCTCTCAGAGGTGGCTGACATCTTGGTGCCTCTCGACGTCCACTGACATCTCACATGGGTGCAATGACCTCAGGGAATTAAGCCATAGCTGCCCCGGGATTTCTTATGGAAGATATGGGGGTCCAAACAACCCACCTTTATCTTTATCAAAGGCATGGCCTTACCAATGATACAAACTATGACCAGATTAAGCGCAGCAAAATAAAAATAAATGTTTTTTTAAATTTATTAATGCAGCACTATTCAATTATATGAACAATGTTTATACAGTTTTTAGCTAAAAATCACATTTTCTCAAATACAGTAACATGCTCCCATTTCTAATTTTTTCAGCAAGCGTACCCCCATCATCTATGTAACTGCAAAGGCTTAAATAATAAAATGTGAAAAAATTATTTTACACGCTGTAGATTACTGAAATTTTTATGGAAATTCACATTTTTTGTTATAGCATTCTGGCAGGACATGATGTGTATAATATATATATGTGATCTATTATGAAGCTGCCGTAAAAAAAAATTATACATAATTTGTCTGGCTCATACAATAAAACATGACTAGAGTGCTGTCTGCCTCGATCCACTGGGTGGTTGGAGGAGCGATTCAACATAGGATCCAGGACATCATAAAAATCACCCCCTACAATTCTATGCATGGCATTGTGAAGGTGGAGAAAAGGGAGAAGCATATTATTGAAGGTGAGTGTTAGGGTTAAATCCGCTTCTCGTCTAGATCCCTGATCTAGCCTGGTATCAGCTGCAGAAGAGGAGACCTCAAGTTACGTTGCAACTGAGAATAGCCCACAGATGAAGAAATGAAACACACAGCAAGATGGGTGTGGTAGAAGAGCCCACAGACTTTTACTGAGGGTTATATAGGACGGTTTGTACACTTTTGCACAGTCATGCACAGCAATGTAAACATTACAGAACAGCTGGACATATACATAGTGTCACCATGCAGAAAACTGGTGAAAAAACTGTTTGTAGTGGCTAGGTAAATATATCACAGATACAAAACCTTTGGTTAGCCTTGTGGTTTACGGTTTTACCATGTAGACAGAATTAGCTTGGTCAGGGAACAAAGTGCAGTACATGGTATGTGACAACTCGTATGTGCCGACACAGCTCAATCTGTAGAAGCAAATGTTAACCCGTTCCCTCAATCCCTTTTTAGATCATATCAACCTAGGTTGGGGGGTGATCATGTTAAGTATGAACCCATGCACCAATATTTGCTGCTGTTGTGCTTATGGCGCGTTTGTGTCTAGGGGCATATGTATACGTATGATTGAGCCACGGGGTGGAGGTTGTGGGTGGGGCACCATTATCTGAAAAATAGGGGGACACAGCATAGAGGAAGGCTCCAGAACCCAAAATCAATCCCCACACCCCCAATGTACATAAGCATGTTAATTTGTGGTGTGAGACTGTGTGCTTCATATTCAAAATAGGAGTAGGTTGAGCAGATGGATAGGGATAACGTGGTCCTGTTCCTCAGGGACGTCTTGCGGAGTCTCTATATGTTGAGTGACCACCTGGCCACTTCCAGGAGTAGTCTCTGGTTGGGACACCCGGGGGGTCCTGTTCTCTCTTTGGGTGGGTTTTTGGACAACCCTCTTCTCTGTTGTGGGCTTTTGGTCAGCCCTCTTCACATGTGATGCATGGACCCAAGTTGGCTCTGCTTCCATCAGAACAGCGGTCTGGGTGATGGCGACAACACAGGTGGGCTCAGAGAAAGGGAAGAGTTGGGGTTTCCAACCCTTCTGTAGACGTTTAACCAGGACCACGTCACCAACCTTAAAAGGATGAATAGGGCTCTGTGGAGACAAAGGAAGAGTACGAGCAACGGATCTCTCAGTGAATGCTATTGATACCATTATGTGACGAATATAAGAGTCTGTCAGCTGGTCGAGGTCACCTTTCTCAATCAACAGGGGGGCCTGTGCACAAGGGTGGGGGAGAAACCCGTCGATTTAGACCGTGTCATTCGCATTTCAGTTAGAATAGCTGGCAGCACACGTTTCCAGTTATGAAATGTGCCTGCTGTGGCCTTACTTATCTTGTCCTTGAAGGTCCTAGTTGTATGTTCGACTATGGCAGAGCTAGTTGGATTGAACGGCAGGTGTAGCTTCCATTCCACCCGTACTGTTTTTGCAAGTTGTTGACATATGAGGCCAGTGAAGGCAGGACCATTATCAGTGTTTATGTTCAAGGGAAAACCCCATCTGGGAATTATTTCCTCAATAAGGATGCGCACTACTGTGCAAGCATCCTCAGGAGTGGTGGCGAACACCTCTGGCCATCTGGAAAACATATCCATAATAACCAGGGCATATTCTTGGCATTTACCTGTTTTAGGAATGTGGGTGAAATCCATTTGCAGTTGTGTGAAAGAGGTGGTAGGATAGTTGAGGTGAGCCTCAGAAAGGAGAACAGATGTGTTGGGATTATTACGGAGGCAGGTCAGGCAACGGCCCACGTAAAGTTTAACTAAAGAGTTCAGGTCAGTAACGTAAAAACATTTGTTAAGTTCAGTCAGAGTCTGTTTACATCTTATATGTCCTACTCCATGAAATTGGGCTATGTATAGTGGGGCACTAGCCTGGGGGATGCAGACCCTACCTGTTTTCATGTACAGACCTGAAATAGGATCAAATGTCTTTACGGGTGCAGACCAGTCATCTATCTCGTCTGGCGTAGCGTAAGCCTGTAGGGTGGAAAGGAGGAGGGTAGCATCTGGCAGGGGTGGGGAGAGCATGGGCATGACAACAGTGGCAGGTGACTGGGCAGCAGCTACCTTCGCTTATGTCAGGGCCGCTGGCCCGTTGGCGCCTGGCGTGGCTGCCTCCCCGGGTTCCCGGCGTTTTCGCCCAGGTCCCGGTCAGGCAGTCTGCGCTGGCATCCGGCGGTACCATGCGGACCAGGGCCTTACCTCGTGGTTCTCCAGGGTCCCGGATGGATCAGGGGCTGGCTCATCCATGGGCGGCGTTGCCACTGCCAAGCAGCATCCCCCGCCGCAGCGCGAGGCTTCAGGCCTTGTCTAGGCCTCTGACAGGGTGCACGCAGGTGGTCGGGCTCCAACAAAATGGCACCTGGGGCGTGGCACACATTAATGACATCACAGGTTCTCAATTGGGCCAAAGGAGGATACAGGGTTTAAAAGGCCAGAATGCCATTACTGCCTCGCTCCAGTATTGAGATAGTTCTCCCTCTCCTAGCTCTGAGCTCACAGTATTGTTCTGTATTGACCAAAGTTTGTGACCACAGTCTCGAATCCCAGCCTGTTCCCTTCTTACTCCATGCCTTACTACGACGTCGCTAGAGTTATTCACCATCTTCTGAAGGGCAACCTGACAGCTTGTCTGTCGGCAAATGCATTACCAATGTTGATAGTGTCAGTGCCTAGAGTGTGTGCCCTGCAGTGTATTATGGCTACCGCTGATGGGAGGAGGAGTGCCGAGAGCAGAGATTTAACGAGGGTTGAATGGGAAATTGATTACCATCAGCGGCTACAAAGCCGCGTCTCACCCAAATGACCCCATGATCATGCACCACCCCGTACGCATATTTAGAATCAGTGTAAATGGTAACCTGTTTTCCTGCAAATAGGTGACAGGCCTGGGTGAGGGCAATAAGTTTGGTGGCCTGCGCGGATTGGTAGGGTATTGGTTTGGCTTCCAGGACGGAATCCTGGAGGGACACAATAGCATAACGAGCCAGGTATGTAGAGTCATTGGGGCGGCTGCAGGAGCCGTCTACAAAGACCACAGAGGAATCCGGGATGGGGGTGGACAGCATGTCTGGACGGGGAGACGTATCTTCATTTATGGTGGACGCACAGTCATGAACTGGGGGGACCTCATCCTGGTCCCCCTTAGGAACGGGACCCACAGCGGGGATGAATACTGGATCTTGAGGGTGGGACTGGACATCAGAATGACCTCATATCCACTGAGCCTCTGGGCTGACATGTGTTGGGTGTGGAGTGTTTTCAACAGAGTAGCAACATTATGTGTGGTGTGCAATATTATCTCATGTCCCAGAGTGAAGGGTGTAGCCATTTCAACAATCATAGCGCATGCAGCAAAGTGCGGGTAGACAAGCAGGCATGCCTTGGACCTGCGTTGGGACTACTTTGGGAAAAAAGCAACGGGGCGAAGGCCTGCGCCGTGACCCTGAGCTAGGACTCCCGCCATGGTTTTACAATTGTCCCTGGCATACAAATGGAACAGCTTGCCTTAGTCTGGGATGCCAAGCCTCGGGCTGGTGACCATTAGGGATGAGCTGTTCTGGTTCGGAGTTCGACCCGAACTTTGGCAGTTCGAAAGTTTGCGAATTTCGAACTTTTTGGGCGTGTTCGGTTCGGGTTCGAAAAAAAAAAAAAAGAAATTTTGAAAAAAGTATAGAAAATGCTTAAAAAAATACAAAAAAATCTAGAAATAAAGAGACTCTTTACTGCAGAATATTATAAGCAACGGTTTATTAGATATTGAATTAAAAACTAATCTGTACGTGGAAAGATTATCAACTCTAAATGACCTCTGTTCACAAACGGGCATAACACCAGGTGTTTTTAGTCTGGTAATCAATTTGATACATTGTAGAATATACTGAGGGTGGGGTGGTGTCTGCTTCTGATTGAGATTTGAGAATTAATTTCCCTAAAACATCCTAATATGCTGCATTTAACTGGTGTTTGAAAAAAATCTAAAGCAATGTTATTTTTCACCTCGGAATTAAACATTCACAGGGTTATTCAGAGAGCGGTGAAAAGCAGGAGAATAACTGGAGAAGTGAAAATTCTAGGTCAAAATAGCCAAACCAGAAAAATTCTCCCATTTATCTCACTTTCCAAATCGGCTATTTCGTCTAGATTGTTCTCTTCTCTTGCCAGTCCTCCTGGCTTTCACCTCTCTCTCAGGGTTGTTCAGAGAACGGTGAAAACCAGGAGAATGGCAGGAAAAGAGAACAATCTGGACCAAATAGCCAATTTGAAAAGTAAGATAAGGCTAGGGTCAGACTAACGCATTTTTCGCAGCGACTGTCAAAAAGTGCGTCCGAACGCATTGCCGTAATTTTTCACGGATTGCACGAAAACGGTCATACGATGCGCATTTTTGTGCGTGATTTTTTACGGATCCAAACGAGGAAACTTTGGGTGTCTGGACGTTATGTTGGCCGGACATGAGCTGGGTCTGACGTCTCCAAATCACGCACACACGCCGCTAGTGGACGCAGCGCACTCTGTACATTCGTACTAGCGGTTCTGCGTTCTCTAAAAAAATGCGTTCATTTTCCACTTGCGTTGCGCAGCCGGACTTTCATGCAACCGTACTTCGTATATTGGCCGTAATTGCCCATCATTTTCTGCTAGTGCGGCCGTGATTAACCACTTCGATTCCCGCTGGTATGCGGAGGACGCGCTGAGCGCGTCCTCCCATTGGGGTCAGCGTTCGGCCGGGTTCCGGCCGATCGCTGGCCCCCCCGGTGCGGGCTGACATCCTCGATGTCAGCCGCGCATCCGGGACCGCAGCCGCCGGAATTAGGTGTCATCGCGGCAGCGCGATGACACCTAATTCAGGCGCCCCCCCGCATGTGCGGAGGAGGCGCCTGAAAGGGAGGGGGGGAGGTCCTTCGGACCTCTCTCCCTCCCGATCGGCGGCTCTGCGGGGGTTAACCCAGGCATCATTTGGAAGGGCACAGCCTGCCCTTCCAAATGGTGCCTGGCATTAACCCCTGGGGAGCTGGATCGCGAATCGGCGCTGAAAAGCGCCAGTTCGCGATCCTTTCCCGGAGCTGGCCGACATCTTGGATGTCGGCCAAGCCTCCGGGAACTCCCCCTGAGGACTGGCGTCATCGTGCTTAGCACGATGACGCCAGTCCCGGACTTAACCCCTAACTGCCACCAACTGTGGAGATAGGGAGTTCCAATGAACTCCCTATCTCCCGATCCGTGGCAGTTAGGGTTTAATGTTTGGTATGGTTGGATCGGCCAGAGCATGGCCGTTCCAACGATACCAAACACTACTGTGAAAAATGTTGTAAAAAAAAAAAAGAAAAATAAAAATAAAATAAAAATTTTAAAAAAAGTTATAAAAAAAAAAATAAACACTTTTTTTTTCTTTTTTTTGTTTTGTTAATGCAGCAATATTGTTCCCATTTCAATTATAATGTGCACAATGATGCTGCACTAACGATTTTTGTATGCGGTGCGTTTGTTAAAAATAGTGTAATTTTCCCCAAAAAAAAATGTAACGAGACCCCATCTCTAATTTTTTTAACAAGCGCACCCCATACAAAATATAACCGCAAACGATCGCATGTTAAAAAAGTGAAAAAAACCACTTTACACATTGTAAATTATTGAAAATACATATTTTATTGCATTTTTTGTTATAATATACAGACATGACATAACGTATACATATAATAATGACATATTATGAATCTACCGAGTCTGACGGAAAGAACGATATATAATATGTCTGAGTAATATACTAAAATAAGCCTTCAAAACGCGTTTAAACATGATAAGCGAAACCAGTAAAAATGACCTCAGCACAGGGGCGGGAAAAGCCTCAGCAGCGAAAGGGTTAAGTGCGCCTAAACGCACGTTAAAAATTTGCTAGTCTGACCCTAGCCTAAATGGGAGAATTTTTCTGGTTTGGCTATTTTGACCTACAATTTTCCATTCTCCAGTCATTCTCCTGCTCTTCACCGCTCTCTGAATAACCCTGACAGGGTTATTCAGAGAAAGGTGAAACTCAGGAGAATGACTGGAGAATGGAAAATTCTAGGTCAAAATAGCCGAACCAGAAAAATTCTTCCATTTATCCAAATCGGCTTTTTGGTCTAGAAGTTTCCATTCTCCTGCTTTTCACCGCCAAAAAAATCAGTAAACTTTTCTGCGTGTCCGAAAATGTCTCCTCTTTTCATACAAACTGCCGCCCCAAGCAGTTGTTTATGGATAGATTAAAGGAAAAGCATTTACCGTCATTTGAAATGTCATTTTTTGGTTTTTACATATTTCTACACATCCTAGAAATCCGCCACTTCACGGGCAGGCTATGGGGACCTCCTAGGCACGATATTTGAAGGAATTTTTCGTTTTTGTCCTTGTTTCCTGTCCCCCAGGGCACTACCCGGACCCCCATACACCTTTTATGGCAAATATGTAGCATATATGCCCTCTTGGAGGGCACTCTAAAATACCGAATTTTCAGCCCCATTGACTTGCATGGGGGTTCGGGTTCGGGTTCGGTCCCGAACAAATGGGAAGTTCGGGTTCGGGCTCGAACCGAACTCGGTGAGTGTTCGGCTCATCCCTAGTGACCATAGCACATTTAAGAGTATCATATGCATGAATCATCTTATCAGACCATTTGAGTATATCTGGAGATTCGCCCGTAGTGGCTTGTCTCAGAATGTTGTCATAGTGGGAACAGTCAGGAATCCATTGTCGGCAGTAACCAATCATGCCGAGGAAGGTGAGCAAATCCTTCTGTGTGTGTGGGCGGACCAGACCCACTAGAGCCGCAGCTCTCTTCTGACTGACCCTTCGTTCCCCCTGCCTCAACACAAATCCTAGATATTGTACAGTTTCTTGACACCATTGTAATCTCTTTTTAGACACTTTGTGCCCACATTTGTGCAACCATTTCAACAGACTAACACCATCTGTGCGGCTGGCATCCATAGACTTGCTACAGAGGAGGAGATCATCCATGTACTGTAACAGGACAGAACCACAGGGGGCAGTCCAGGCTCGGAGCGTGGTCTGGAGGGCAATGGTGTACACAACCAGACTATCCACAAATTTCATAGGCATACGGGCCCAGCTAAACTGGCGACCCCGAAAAGTGAATGCAAAAAGGAGCCTAGTCTCTTTGTCCACAGGGACAGAAAAAAATGCATTCTTTAAATCAATCACTGTGAAATGGCTAGCCTCACAAGGGATAGAAGACAACATTGACAGGACATCAGGAACTACAGGTGCAATGGGCGTTATGAGACTGTTGATAGCTCTAAGGTCTTGGATGAATCTGTATGTTCCATCAGGTTTTTTAATGGGGTTGATGGGGGTGTTGTATGGTGAGATTATAGGTTCGATAATCTGTTGGTGTATAAAGGAGTCAATGAGGGGTGCGATCCCCTCCTCTTTCTCTTTGGGTATTGTTTTGATACACGGGAGTTGCTCCTGGTTTAATGTGTGCCTTATATGGGGTACAAGAGATGCAACCCACATCATAATCAGACGTGGCCCAGACAGTGGTCGGGAACTCAGGTTCATGGAAATCTTTCTCGTGTGTCAAGTAGAAATATCCAAGTTGTGAGTCTAATAATCTATCATGTTTGGTTTGATTGCCAGGAGGGGGTATGCATGCCACATACCCCCAATTGGACACGTTTTTATGGTAATCTGTAAAGCATGAATAAAATCCCTGCCTAACAGATTAACTGGACAATCTGGGATAATTGTGAATTTATGGTTTAGCATTATCCTATTGTTATGGTCACGTATTATTTTTAAAGGTTGTGTGAGGTATGATTTGGGGAGAATCCCATTTATTCCCAAAGAGGGTTCTGATTTCTCCAGAGGTCCTTTGTATGCAGTGGCACATAATGTACTGCGGGTGGCGCCAGTATCAACAAGGAATGGCCAGTGAGTGCCTTCTATACTCAGAAGAATGAAAGGTTCGTCATTGCATGTTGTTGTGATCTTTGGAAAAATAGGGACGAGATCCCTCGGGCAGCTTCATGCACGCCTTTGGGAATCCCATTCCAAGGGAAATTGTGGACCCTGATCTTGTGACTGATATTGGGCGTTTGGCGACACCGGAGGAGCTGACTGAAGGGTATCTGGGCACCTAATACAAGTCCCTACCTGCTGTATTTCTAAGAGCTGGATATAAGCTCCCCAAAATGTGAGTTGGATACGAACAAAATTTATCCCCACCCATTATTGATGTACTGTGCAATTTTTGGTCCTTCTCTGTGTTTTCTCCTGCAGTACACGTCCCACCACCTATATTTCAAAGAAGCATATTGCTTGAAGATAAGGACTATTAGGTTTATGGACATATAGCGTGTCTACTCCACTTTCTTACGGACCTAGGTCTTATAAGCACTGTGTTTTCCATGAGATTAGTCTATGGGAAGAGCGAGTGAAAGTTTGTGGGCCCACAACCTAGGATTGGCAGGAAAGAGGGGAGCATCATGGGGGGATACCAATTAGAAAAGAGGATTTGCATTGTAGGGAATTCTGTAGTGAGGGGAGCAGGAGGCCATTTCAGCAGCAGCCTCTCGACCCTGAAAGATGTAAATTGTGATATAATTAGCTATACCTCTCTCTGAACTGTACCAGATCCAACAAAATGTAACAAAATCAAACAACCCAAAACAACAGTTCCAAATGTGGCATCGGGAAAAGAAACGGGAAATTACCTGCGACAAAAGTAAATAAGGGAAATACTGAACAATGTACTCAAGGAACCCAGGCCAGAACCAGACAGGCCATTGTGGAAAATAAAGATGTCATATGGCCATGGTTCACCTTGCGGTCTAGGTAATGGCTGAGGGTGGAGGTGCAGGAAATAAACAAATAAAATATAGCCTCACTGTCAAATGGAGTCCACAGTTCTTCCAAAGGTGAGTAAGATGTCAGAGAGAGCGTGGATACCAGATCGGATTGATACATGGAAATCTTAATGAAGCAGCGTGTCCACGAATGGTACAACATTTAAGACAAAAAATGAAAACATAAACCAAACCTTGCAGAAACACAAATATTCTTGCAGAAATATCATGAAAACTCCACAAAAAGTGTGAAATGCGAAACGCGTACTTTGTCAGGAGGAAAAACTCCAAGACCTGGTCCCCGGGGATGAGGTGGTGGCGCGCGGAGCAGAGATCAGAATCGGGGAAGGGGAGGGCCAGTGTTATCTTGGACAATGGTAGATGCATCCGTTGGGGTTTTAAAAAAATGTAATTGACCATTTAGAACTACTCGCACTCAGGGTGGGTATTGCGGTGTTAAAGGTACGTTGTTGGCAACCAGCCTTGAGCAAAGTAGAGCGAATGCACAGCGCCTTTGGGTTAGGTATGCAGGAAAATCCTGGAAAAAGAGCAAAGTAGTGTCTCAATATTCCAGAGTTTTGAGTTTACGATAAGCGTGTAGGATTCGCATTTTATCAACACTATAATAAGTGTGTTTAATATTGCAGAAGCCACCTGCACATCACAGCAATTTCGATGAATTGCATCCCCGAGTTCCTGTGCCACATTCCTCATATGCAGCAAGGAACTCTGGGTAGGATATGCAAATGACCTCTGTCTCACTTTTATGAATCCCGGATCTGTTATTACAATCAATGCTATGCCACACTGTGGCTTTGTAGCAGAGATAAGGTTTATGCAACTGGTCAAAACCACTCCTAGGACAGCGCTGTTTCAGGTTTGTTGAACCCTCATCATATATAAATATATATATATATATAGGTATAATTAGCACCTCGCACAACTGGTCACTCACTACTAGAATTTTGAGAATAGCTGAGGGGGCAGATATGAAAAGAAAAAAAGCGTTTAAAGGTCGCGCAAAGGCTGGGTCTAGTGGAGTCAGTCCAGAGGCTAGTCTGGCGTGGGAACTAGTGCAGCGGTCAGTTTAGTGGAGTCAGTCCAGAAGCTAGTCTGGCATGGATGCCAGTGCAGAGGTCAGTCTAGTGGAGTCAGTCCATTGAAGTCAGCCTGGCGTAGGAGGCAGTCCAGAGAAGACTACCCAAGGAGCCTGGTGTGAGTGCGGTCAGAGATTGCACAGCAGAGCAGAGGGACGGCATGACCAAGTGGTGTAAAGCAAAGCCACGAGGACTAAATATCATAATTCCATTATGTCTGATATGTTTTGTTAAGGGTGCCATGTGAATCTGTTTATTGTCTTCTTTATTTACTTGTAACAGTAGCCTAATATGACAAATATCAATATATATCTGTTATTTTCACTTACACTTGTCTGTGTGTTTTACTTGCCTGCAATCTTAATCCAGTAAGTAACAAATATTGAAAATATATGATGCAGGAGGCAAACAACATACTGTCAAACAATTTGGAATAAACAGAGGAATGACTAACACATTATTACCCAACCCTCTCCTATATCTAAGTCATTCTGTGCCCATAGATGCACCGTGTCTGTGTGTTAATATTTTTTGTGTTAATGTTGTTAAACTGTGTGTCACTCAAAATCCTTTCCTATCCCCCTGACATATTTGAGTGATTTAGCATTCGCATTTGAAGCTCAATGAAGCTCAATGAAGCTCTTAAATAATGAACTACGGTGATGTTCTTTAATATGAGTAATGTTCCTGATTGTCACATGTGATCTTCCTGCAGCAATTTGTTGATTGATACTCATTTGACTACCATGATGTTTCAGGTTGATGTGTAAATTGATTAATTGACACATTTGCATTGATTAACTGATGAATTTTTCTTTTTTTTTTTTTTTTTTTATTCTTTATTTAAAGATTAAAAGTACAAAGAAAGATCACGAAATCAAACGAAAATGCGGCAATATATGGCCTGCTAAACCGAAGACGAAAAGTCCCGTGGCAAAGTCTAGCGTGAATGAGGAAAAGTTAAGCGACAAACAATGCGTTCAAATTTAACGGTCGGCTAAAAAATAGACCATGCGTGAATCAAGAAAATCGTGCCGAAGTCGTAAAGCTGAAAATTAAAAACAAATCAGAAACAAAACAGTCCGGGGGATTCGTCGGAAAAGCAATTATAACAAAAAGCATATGGAGGGGTAGGATAATCTTCATCCCGGCTGTATCTCCGGAGGGTCCAGGGGAATACCGTCCGTTGCAAGGTCAGTCCAAGCCGTAGCAGGGTCCGTAACTGTATAAGGTACATTAGCGTGCGTTACCACCAAAGTGCCTGCCAGGCCCCACCGGTAGCGAATTCCTTTCCTGCGCAGGGTAGACGTCACCTCTCTAAAACGTCGTCGTGCCATCAAGGTCTGAAACGGTAGGTCGTGGTAAAGTGCCAGGGTAGATCCCTCGAATTGCACCGGATCGCGTGCACCAGGGGTAGTCATAATCTTCACCTTGAAAGCCACATCGCGAAAAGCTACCACAACATCCCTCAGTGCTCCCGTTAGGGACGATGCAGGTCTCCAGACCCGAAATACAGAGCCAATGACATTCGGCGTATCCAATGGGAGCCCAACGACCTGGAGGGCCAAACGAGTGACATAGGGCAACAGTTCCTCAGCTGAGACCGAATCTGGGACGCCCCTGACCCGTATGTTACGGCGTCTGTGTCGGGATTCTAATGTTTCCACGGAGCGGATCAGAACCTCCATCTGCGACTGAAGTGCGACAACCTGGTCCGAGAGACGAGTCTGTTCCAGCTTCATCGCGGAGGTAGTCGCTTGGACCTCCACCACCTGAACCCTTACTGCAGCGACCTCCTCGCGGACCGCAGCCACTTCTGGTTTCCAGATTTCCCGTATCTCTCGCAGCTCATTTAAAATTCTGTAGAAGTCGCCTTTTGTGGCAGGAAGATGTTCATCTTCTCCTCTTGACGCGGAGTCAGCGGTACTCGTCGCCAGGGGGACTACTTTCGGCACAGTCACTGTCGCCTGAGGCACCAGTTCCGGGCCAGGGTTTCTATGCGGGGCCCCGCTGCTGGTGGTAGAGAGTTGAGATTCGTCGGCTGAGTCCTCGCCAGTCAGGGCCTGAGAGGACACCGCCAGCACGGCCTTACGCTTTTTCTGCGCCCGCTTCTTCGCCGCCGCGGAGAGTGGGCGCAAGTCTTGCGACAGGTTCTGAGGTGAGAGCCACATCATCCCCGCTCCGTCTCCACTGGGCCAAGAACCGTCGTCTTCCCCAGACGATCCATAATTTGGAGGGAGAGGCACAATCACCTTCCCCCTTCCAGTAACAGACCCACCTGTCAGCGTGTCCCTAATATCCCACTGGCGGGAGCTCCCCTTCGCCGTCTGGCCGTTTGGCATGTCGCTGCAGTCACCGCAGGCACAGAGGGTCAGTTCGTTGCTGGCACGAGGCTTTAAAAATGGCCACCATCACTAGGCCCAAGTCCGGGAAAAACGCGGCAGAGCACCTCGGAACACCCGGTTCGATAGCCGGTAAGGAGCACGGCAATCCCCAGACCACTCCGGGGCAACCGAGCACTGCAAGACGCCATGTAGGAGGAGGAAAAAGGCAGTAAAACGCTGGCTCAATGCGGAGCTCCTCTGAAACACGGCTGCCTGCTGCTGCTGCTAGCTCCGCCCCCGATGAATTGATTTTGATATACCTAAGGGTTGGTTTCATGAAATGTCCTTGAGGTTTTCTTAGGTCCTTGTCTAATACTGGATCTATATATATCTCTATATATATATATATATACATACACGTACGTACATACATACATAATAACGTTTTCCCCTTTTCTTTGACCAATCAGTCTCGTTTTCTGTGATTGAATACTATATTTATTACGGATTGATTGATTATGTAATAGATTCTGTTCCTGTGTATCTGTAATTTTCTGTATAGCTTTGTCATTCTCTGTATATCTGTCATGGACTGCTAAAGTATCTGTGTGTGTGTGTGTCTTTCAATCTCTCTGCATGTTTGTAAGTGCTTCTGCCAGTGTGTGTCTATCTCTGCCAGTGTCTGTGTGTTTTGTATGTAGGCTCCATTTGTGGCACATTATATGTTTGCCTTTGTGTGACTAGACATAAATGAGAATCAAAGACAATATGGAGAGACAATTTTTTTCTTAAACCCTTGCATCAGAACTTCAGCTATACAACCACTTGTCAACTACAGGTAATAGCACCACCTGGCTGACGTCCACAAATGTAAGCTTTAGATGCTGACACCATATACTAACTGCAGGTTCGTACATCCTTCAAAAACGATCACTTATTTATTTATAAAGTATTTTACCAGGAAGGATACATTGAGATTTCTTTTGTTTGTCAAGTATGTAGAATAAGAAACGTCACCTCAGCTCTTTATAAACAAAGATTATACCAACCTCATACCTTGCAACTGCTCACACCAGTACATAGGTAAGGCAACAACAATTTAGGTAGTGGAGACTTCAACATTGTAATCAGGAATCAAATTGATACATCCATATTCAGACATGTGAAGCAATACCATAATCATGAAAACATATGCTTAAACTTTACTGCTATAGAACAAATTAAAATGGGTCAATGCATAGGAGATCAACAAATAACTATTAGTAAGAGAATCTGAATGTATTTATACATATTTAAAAAACATTCTGAACTTCAGGATTAAATGACGAATTCAACTAAATGGCATTTATTTAACATTCTGTCTAGTTTAAGTTCAATCCTTCAAAAGCCTTTATCTTTGTCATCTAGTAGATTTGAATGGAAGCAATAATAAAGACTCATACATTAATCATTATTCAGGACCAATCAAGTACTTTATTGATGTTCTTCTAAGAAGAGCTGTAAAGCGCTTACATTAGATCAATTTTAACGTATCACTTTTTCTGTTTAGTCCTGTATCCTTCAAAAATATACATACTTGCAAACAAAAGCATTCCAGTGTCTTCTTTAAAAATCATTAAAAAAAAGGAACCAATTGCCGATCAAGCCATTAGGATTAACGAGTGAGCTGTTATGATTAACAAGTGGGAAAGTTATACTTAATGCGACCATCCAATTCAGCTGAGCCACAAACGAACAATAATTTGCAGGGAACAAAAAAATAATGAATCAATCCAAATGTCAAAAAAATACCGGCCATCAAAACCAGATATTAAGGAGTTTTGCATTTTACTACCATATGATCCTTACGTCACCCATACTAGCCAGATCCCTTTACACATCTGATCAGAACACTCTCCTCCACAGCTTGTTCAGATTGACGAGTAAGAATGAAAGTGACTAAGGCCTCATTCACACACAAAACAAGATTAAATTGAATATTGTGTATATGCACGCACATACGTGTGTATACGCAATATTCAATTTAATCCCTGGCCCCCTGGTCGAGTGCGGCTCGGGTGTGGCTTTTAACTTTCAGTGCTGAAAGCGGTAACCCTGAGCCACGCTTGGGCTGCATACATTACCTGTCCCTGCGCTCCCTCGCTGCCCCCCACTGTCTCCTCCGGCAATCGCGGCGCTTTACTTCCTGGTTCCCTTCTCACGAGAAGAGAATCAGGTAGTAAAACGCTGCGATCGCCGGAGAGGTAATGTATCCAGCGGCATCCCGAGCATGGGTTGGGGAAAGTTAACCCCGAGCCACACTCTGGGAAAGCCGTCAGAGTGGTTAAACTTAGTAATATACGCATACGCACACACGTATACACGCGTAAAAAGGCAAAAACACGCTACCAGGACGCAGCTCTGTTCCATTCGGTTTTTCGCATGTTTACACAATGCAAATATACGGCTCCATACGCAGCTATGTGTATGGAGCCATTTATTTGCATATGTTACATATAATACAATACGCGCGTACGTGCGTATCAGTATGAATGAGGCCTGAGATCAGGGCCGGATTAGCGTAGGGACGGATGGAGCGGCTGCTCCAGGCCCCATTTCAAAAATATGCCCACAGCAGACAAATTGATGCGTTGGCCGGCCAATGGGCCTGCCACACACTGCAAGGCCGAGGCAGCTGCCGGATCCAGATGATGCTGCCCAGCCGACGAGTGTGGCAGCTGTGACAGGCCATGGTGCACGGAGCAGAGGCGATCAACACGTGACATGTCATGTGCTCCGCCTGCACGTGCTGCTCATTAACTTACAAACTGGGAAAAGAAATTGAACAGTGCGCAGGCATGTGGATCAATCCACTCAGCCTGCAATGTCTGTTTCCTCCCTAGCCCTTAGGCTGCGGCAGCCCAGCAGGAGGAGGACAAGAAATTTGAGATAGCTGCAGACATTCCAAGGTGTGCAGGGCTGGCTGGGACAGAGCGGTAGGTGCTGCCGCATACTGTCACAGCTCCCTGGGGATCTCATCCTGCCGGCACACACACACTCACAGCAGAAGGGCGCCTGTGCTGTGACACGTGCTGGCCTTTAATGTGTAGTAAACTGCCTGGCTCCTGGTTGGCGGGCTCTGGGCTGGGTGTGCGCGATCATGCAGAGGAGCTGAGAGGAGGAGGCGGACAAGACGCTGTACAGAGGAACCTGGAAATGGCGGCTCTCTAATTAGGCAGCCGCCTAAGGTCTTGCGTGTATGGGAGGCCTTGCGGCTGCCTAACTTGCTAGCCGCTGTTGTTGCCGCGGTGGGAGATGGCACACAGTCGTTCTCATGCTGCAACGGCTGTCTGCCATATCCACTGTGGACGACAGGGGGCAAGACTCCAGAGGTGTAGGGGGCCGACTGTGCAGCTGCCCCGAGCGCAGGGGAGACTTGGGGCTGCTGCATTCACTCGCTGAGAGCAGCGAGATGGGAGACGTGCAGGAGGATGGGAAGGAGCTGACAGAAAGTGTCTCATCACTCAGCTGCTGAGCGAGGCCCCTTCTGGCTACTCCTCCCATCCTCCTGCAAGACTTCCTGTCCCCTCACCACGTGGAAGGGAGGGAGCAGTGAAGAAAAGAAGCAGGACAGGAGAGCAGAGCTAGAAAAACAAAATTTGGAACACAAGGTACCACAGGGCTCTATTACTGAATGGGGATGTAACCCCGAGGGAAACCCTCGTATTAGGTAAAAAGAGGTAGAAGGCTGGTATAATATCCAGCAAAGGGTAATAGAGGTACAAATAAAACTTAACTTTTAATAGTAAGTAAAAAACTCAACCTGACAGACAATTAGATGATAGTGAAGTATACAGAGTGCTTGATAAGGAACCAATACTTATATTAATTATCAATATGCTGCAAGAGAAAGAATATATATATATTTTTGATAATTTTGCAATATTCTCATAGGTGGCATATAATGGCCGAAATATTAGACCAATTTAGTGACACCTCCAAACAGGATATTTTTTAGTCCGAATTCACAGAGGAGAATAAACCCAGTTTCAATTGATTAGAATTAGGAGAGGGGGCGGAGCTAACTGCCGACGGGACCGGACGCTGCTCGAAGAGCTCTTCTGCTGACCTCTCTATATTACCCACTTTTTAGCGTTCCCCCGTTTTTTCTGGGACCCCCCTACGAACTTTTACACTCCAGCGGTGAGAAGCAGAGGCTGCGCTGTGACTTCTGGCTTTGGGGTGCCCAAATCGAACTCTAGACCCTTGTTTGCGGCCTACCTCTGACAGCCATTTTTGGGACCTGCAGAGTTGCCCCGGACTTCCTGGATCCGAACCTGAGGCTGCGGGCCTGGATCCGCTCGTAAGGACTTCCCTGCACCCAGGACCGCTTAACACTCCACAAACCTACCGGCGGCTGCTCACAGCCTGCACCCGGTGACGGGCTGTGTCCCTCGGGCACAGTGACGCGGCCTCTTCTGGGACCTTGCTGTCTGCAGTGATGGGGAAGAAATCTATCAAGCGAGCACCTCTGCAGGGTGACACTAGTCAGCCGGATATTCGTAAGTCCCTTGGTGGTGGGGCCCGAGTAGACGGGGTCCCTC
This sequence comes from Leptobrachium leishanense, assembly GCA_009667805.1. Lineage (NCBI taxonomy): Eukaryota > Metazoa > Chordata > Amphibia > Anura > Megophryidae > Leptobrachium > Leptobrachium leishanense. The sequence continues at coordinate 60,156,795 of CM019072.1, forward strand.
CGCTGTACTTACCTGAGGTACCAGAGGTGTTGGAAGGGAGCTATCAAGAGTCTGCAGGTGCGTCTTCTCCTACGTCACTGCGTGAGTCTCTGATTTGTACCTCGCCCTCCTTACACCACTCACCACCCCGAGGAGATGACCAGCTGGCCACTAAAGGTGATCTGAAGACCTTTTTTGCAGACCTACTCACACAATGGCAAGTGGATTTTAGAGGAGTACAAGAGGATGTGAAGGTCTTGAAGACTCAGATGACGGATACTGGGGCACAGCTGGCTGGGCTTACGGAGTCCCACACCCTTCAGAAGGCTGATGTAGTGGCCCTGCGGTCACAGATTGACACGCTTTCTCGTGCGGTGGAAGCGTTGGAAGCTCATCACTGCCGCAGAACTGTCCGTATTCGAGGGATACCGGAGGAGATACCTACTGCCTCACTGCTTCCCTTTGTTAATAGGCTGGCGATCCATTTGCTGAATCTTCCCCTGGATGTTGGAGATGTCTTTGTTGCCGCTGTGCGGATTCGCAAAGCTGCGGCTGCTCCAGAGACTGCTTCTCGTGACATTATCGCCATAGCTGCGAATGAGCAGTGGAAGGCCAAAATGATGGCTTCGGTTCCGTTTAACACGGCTATTGTTTATGAGGGGACCTCTCTCCTGTTGTTTCACGATGTGCCTTTTATGACCCTCATGTCCCGCCGCCGGTTCTGGGCTGTCTCGGCTCTCCTCAGAGAGCATTGCTTGAGATACCGTTGGGGGGCGGGGGCTCACTGCTGGTTACTAAGGGAAATGTTGTCCAATGTTCGCCACTGTTGAAGCGACATGGCCTCTCCTGGAGTCGTTTGGGATCCCGGTGCCATTCGCTGCAGGGGTTCTGTCCGTTGGTAGAATGACGGGTGACCCTGGCTGAGTATTGAGGTCACCTTACTTTATATGACTTACCCGTCTCCTTTTTCTTTTGCAACCTGTTTAGACAAGTTGGTCTTGTTGCACTTTTTGAGACATTCCTTGGGGTCGCTTTTTGACTTATCCCCCCCCCCCGATGTCTGTTACTGCTGATTCTTATTTACACCATTTTTATGTTTGATGTAGTTGTGCTGTTCTTCTGCATGCCGGATGCCGCTGTGGACTATTTCTTTTTTCCATTCCCCCCCTTTTTTTTTGGGACGGCTCTGAGGTGCGCCATTGTGGCAGTCACCATGGCTCTGCCTGCCCTATCTGGCCCTCAGGCGCCCTGGCCTTGTGACCTGCATACTTCCATGGCCTTCTGCTGTTCCTAGGACTGGCGGGAGTGAGCCAGAAAGGTCAAGTTTTTGGGCCTTTAGATCACTTTTTACGCCCCCCTCCTCTATATCATAATTTTATTTTATTTATTTTTTCTCTCACTCTCTTTCTGCTCCTGACACCGGCTGCAGATATTTCTGTATTTTTGTTTTGCTTCCCCTCCCTGTGTTTTTGAGTCATATGATGCATCCATTTCTATATGGTTCTCTGTTTAGTTTGTTCTTTTACTATTTGCTGTGATACTATATGTTGATCCTACGTGATCATTTTCATTTATTTTCACTGACCTATTGTATCGCTGACATCTGTTCAAATAAAAATGTTGAATATAAAAAAAAAATTAGGAGAGGTAGCAGGGGAATATAGAGACTGAAGAGATAAATTCTTGCATGTCAATTCCACCCTAAGCTAACCTTGGCGGTTCGTGCCGCCTATGTTACCCAGTTGGCTATTAGGAAATGCAGTCACTCAAGTCCAAGTAAGGATAGCACTCGTACCGAGACAAATACAGTTAAGAGTACAGACAAACAGCGAAACGTGTTGAGCGTCTAAAACTGCTTTTTCAAAAGTGGAGTGCTCCCTACCTCATGAGCCGTTTTATATAGTGTGGTCCTCAAAGTAAAAAGCACCGGGCGTAATTGGTTTCTGGTGTTTGTTCCCAAGGTGGTGTCCGGTGAAATACATCCTCATTTGGTGTCAGTATCTATCGGTTACCATGGGGAAGTGGACGCCATACGTGCAGACCGGAAGGGACACCTCCACATACAGGACAGGTGGGGGCTTTGCACGAGGGAGCAGAGACGAGCTGTGGGCGAGCCTTGAGGTGGCCACCTAGGCTCTCGCCACCTTTTAGGCCCTATTGCCGTCTTTCCCCGTTGGCCTCCTCTGGTGGTCCGGAGGTCTGCCGGTGAGTGCCACGTGTCTATTGTACTGGGTGCTCCCTCAGCCTCCACTTACCACCCTGTGGGTTGTTTTTTTTTATAATTTTTTTTCTCTCTCCTCCCCTGTTTTGCGCATTTTCCTCCATTCAACGCTATTTTCTTTTCCGTAGGTCATATCATTGTTCGTTCTTAAGGCTAGGGTCAGACTAACGCATTTTTCGCGTTGTCTGTGAAAAAGTGCATACGAACGAATGGACGTATTTTTTCACAGAATACGCGATAGTGGTCATACGATGTGCATTTTCGTCCGTGATTTTGTACGGATCATCAATAAAACACTTTTTGCATCTGGACGTTATGTTGGCCGGACATTAGCAGCGTCTGACGTCGCCTAATCACGCACACATGCCGCTATCGGACGCAGCGCACTCTACGTCAGTACTAGCGGTTTGACGTTCTTGAAGAAATGCGTTAATTTGCCACTTGCGTTGCCATTTAGTTTGCCACTTCGTATGCTGCCCGGCATTGGACGTAATTTGCTGCTAGCGCGACCGTGATTTAGTGCGGCTAAACGCACGTTACTACTGCGTTAGTCTGACCTTAGCCTTATGGTCGCGTTATTTTTGCCAAAAGGGCCCTTTGTGGTCTGTTTACTCTGCTGTGCTTTGTTTACTTTGATTATTTTTCAAATTTGCATTCACAAAGAATAAAAAACAAAAAAGTGTAAATGGTGACCATAGAGGAGCCGCAACCCGCTGAATCCCCTGTCACCATTAATAAAGAAAAAGTTTGTATTCTAACAATGGGGCATAAAGAGTATATAGCAATTGGCAATATAGTTTTTATCGTAAATCATTGTATTCGTAAATTGTAATTGTACTAATTAACATATTGAGGACCCAGTTGGAATAGGATATTAAATAGAGGAGGGATAACATATAGTCTGGACTGTTAGACAATTATAAACATCTACATATAATACAAAGCAATGTGAGGATGAGAGTGTGGTCAAATAAATCGAGTGAAGGTGAAGCCTTCATTCAAACCGTTTGGGTATAATGGGTATAATGCAAAACGACAATCAGAAATAAATTGCACAGTTTGAAAGAGTAGCGTTTGCCATTTATGTCACATACATTGTTGCGCCACGGCTGTGGCGCGCATGACCACTTTGTCAGGACTAGTCCGTCGCTAGCATGGTGTGGAGTGGAGAGCATTGAGGTTTCATGATTGAGACTTACTTCAAAAATGCCGACTCGGTTACCGCAACACAGCGTTTACTTCGTAGACACTTCAGGCTAGGTCGACATGCGAAAGTTCCAGATAGGAAAACCATTCTATTGTGGGTCAGTAATTTAAGAAGATTGTGTTCGAGTGTTAAAACGAAGCCGCCTGGTAGGCCTCCTAGTGTCCGAACACCAGAGAACATTTGTGCAGTGAAACATGCTTTTACGCAATCTCAACGTTCGGTCCGTAAGCATGCACTTGCTATGGGTCTCTTGGACCGCACCGTAAGGAGAATTTTACACACAGATGAAGTTCCATCCGTACAAAATTGGTAGGTGTGCAGGAACTCTGTGAACGTGATTGGGCCAATCGCAGAGCGTGTTGTGAGACTATCATGGAAGCTGTTGCAGCTGACACTAGTCTACGGGCTAGTGATGAAGCGCACTTCCATCTGTCAGGCTACGTCAATAAACAAAATTTTCGACACTGGTCAGCAACCAATCCTCGACAGATTCTTGAGCGCCCCCTCCACAGCGAACGTGTTACTGTTTGGTGCGCTGTCGCTGATTTCATAATTGTAGGCCCATATTTTTTGAAGAGGACGGAACTGTGACAGTAACATCTGATCGTTACATACAGCTGCTACGCAACTTCCTGCAGCCGACACTCAATGACATAGGGAATCCTGCTGTGTGGTTCCAACAAGATGGTGCCACTGCACACACAGCCAGGGCATCGATGGGCCTCCTCAGAGAAATGTTTCTGGGCCGTCTGATTTCCTTACGGGGTGATGTTCCGTGGCCAGCCCATTCCCGCGATCTCGCCCCTTGCGATTTCTTTCTCTGGGGATACCTGAAGGTGCGCTTCTTCCGTCGTAAGCCGCGAACACTAGATGACCTGAAAGCTGCCATCTGTGACGAAATCGAGGCAATACCACAAGACATGACCAGGAGGGTCATGCGGAACTTCAGGGAGAGACTTCAGATGTGCATAGAAAAGGACGGTCGTCATTTGGATGAGATCATTTTTAAAACCTACTGTGTAGGTGTATGTGATGTAAATGGCAAACATTGCTCTTTCAAACTGCGCAATAAATTTCTGAATGTTGTTTTGCATTGCTGTGTTATTTAAGTTTGAAATTCGGGAGTTATTTCTGCCGCACTCTGTATATCCATAAGGCTTCATGTTGGCACAATGTCTTATCAATATTTCCTTTCCTGGGGCCCAATGTGATTTGTTCAATGCCCATAAATCTGATTTACGATAAAAACTATATGGCCAAGAGCACTCCACTCTTGAAAAAGCTGTTTTAAAGAGCGAAACGCGTTAAAAGAGTACAGACATAGACGCTTAACTGTATTTGTCATGGTACGAGTGCTGTCCTTACTTGAACTTGAATGATTGCATTTTCTAATAGCCAGCTGGGTAATGTAGGTGGCACAAACCGCCGATGTTAGCTTAGGGTGGAATTGACATGCAAGACTTTATCTCTAAATGTTACCTGTCCTGTATGTGGAGGTGTCCCTTCCGGTCTTCACGTATGGCATCCACTTCCCCATGGTAACCGATAGATACTGACACCAAATGAGGATGTATCTCACCGGACACCACCTTGGGAACAAACACCAGAAACCCGGTGCTTTTTACTTTGAGGACCACACTATATAAACGCCTCATGAGGTAGGGAGCACTCCACTCTTGAAAAAGCAGTTTTAGACGCTCAACACGTTTCGCTGTTTATGTCTGTACTCTTAACTGTATTTGTCTCGGTACGAGTGCTATCCTTACTTGGACTTGAGTGACTGCATTTCCTAATAGCCAGCTGGGTAACATAGGCGGCACGAACCGCCCCGGTTAGCTTAGGGTGGAATTGACATGCGAGAATTTATCTCTTCAGTCTCTATATTCCCCTGCTACCTCTCCTAATTCTAATCAATTGAAACTGGGTTTATTCTCCTCTGTGAATTCGGACTAGAAAATATCCTGTTTGGAGGTGTCACTCTATTGGTCTAATATTTCGGCCATTATATGCCACCTATGAGACTATTGCAATATTATCAAAAATATATATATATTATTTCTTTTGCAGCATATTGATAATTAATATAAGTATTGGTTCCTTATCAAGCACTCTGTATACTTCACTATCATCTAATTGTCTGTCAGGTTGAGTTTTTTACTTACTATTAAAAGTTAAGTTTTATTCGTACCTCTATTACCCTTTGCTGGCTGTTATACCAGCCTGTAACGGTAGCTATATCGCTTCCCCAAGAGTAGCAGAGTTGAGATCCTTAAGGGCAACAATACTTTCTTGATTAACACAGAAATTGCATAAAATACAGGTTGTAACTCAAGAGCCAAGGGACTCAAAGGACTAGCTGAATTGCCTCTAGGCTCCGAGGGTTTCGAGACCGACAGAAAGCCTAGGACACGCTCAGAAACACAATACATGGGACGACAGTCCGTGAAGTATTCAAGGTGCAGGGCAGTCAGGGTTAAATCACTAAAACACGCAAACAGAGTAAAACACACGATAGAGAGAGAGTGGTCAAAGCCAAGCCGGATCAATAACAGGAGCAGGAATCTCATACAAAGCAGGGTCGTCAACAGTAAATTCAATCAGATGCAGGAAGTAGCGGTGCGTGAAACAAACTCCACAACAGGGCGACGATGCAACTCCTCGAGCCCTGTTTTAAAGCTGGTGGCTCCTGGTGATCACACCTGACCCCGCCCCCTCAGATGCCGATCTGCCAGCAGAAAGCCAGCGGTCCCCCTTCTTGCCCAGACTCCCCAGGGAGCACAGCGGGGGCTGAGGGTGTAACACAGCCTTCTACCTCTTTTTACAGGAGAGCAGAGCACTGCAGCTGCAGCCAGGGGGATACCTCTCCTTTCATAGGTAAGATCACCCCCAGCTGCTCTCACCTCAAACAGCCCCCTCTCCTGCAGCCCTCCACAGCTGATTAGCTCCATCTCCCCAGCTAATACCCCCTATAAGCTCTCTACCCCTTTTTAGCAGCTTTCCCCTAGCTCTCTACCCCCCAGCTCTACCCCCACATCTCTAACCCCAGCCCCCCACTCTGCCCCCACCCCTCTGCCCCCAGCCCTCTACCCCCCAGCCTTCTAACCCCAGCTTTCTAACCCCAGCCCCAGCTCTCTACCCCTCAGCCCTCTACCCCAGTCCCAGCTCTCTACCCCTCAGCCCTCTACCCAGCCCCCCAGCTCTCTACCCCCACATCTCTACTACCAGCCCCAGCTCTCTACCCCCACATCTCTACTCCCAGCCCCAGCTCTCTACCCCCACATCTCTACTCCCAGCCCCCAGCTCTCTACCCCCACATCTCTACTCCCAGCCCCCCAGCTCTCTACCCCCACATCTCTACCTCCAGCCCCCCAGCTCTCTACCCCCACATCTCTACCCCCAGCTCCCCAGCTCTCTACCCCAACATCTCTACCTCCAGCCCCCAGCTCTCTACCCCCACATCTCTACCCCCAGCCCACACTCTCTACCCCCACATCTCTACCCCAGCCCTCTACCCCCACATCTCTACCCCCAGCCCCCCAGCTCTCTACCCCCACATCTCTACCCCAGCCCTCTATCCCCACATCTCTACCCCCAGCCCCCCGCTCTCTACCCCCAGCTCTCTACCCCAAACCTCCAGCTCTCTACCCCAGCTCTCTACCCCCAGACCCCCAGCTCTCTACCCCCACGCCCCCCAGCTCTCTACCCCCACATCTCTACTCCCAGCACCCCATATCTCTACCCCACAGCTCTCTACCCCCACAGCCCCAGCTCTCTACCCACACAGCCCCCTAGCTCTCTACCCACACAGCCCCCTAGCTCTCTACCCACACATCTCTAACCCTAGCCCCGGCTCTCTACCACACATCTCTAACCCCCAGATCTCTTCTTCCACATATCTACCCCCCAGCTCTACCCTGCAGCCCCGCAGCTCTCTAACCCAGCCCCGCAGCGCTCTTCCCCTCAGCCGCCCAGCTCTCTTCCCCCCACATCTCTACTCACCAGCTTCCCCATAAGCTCTCCTTCCCCTCTCCGATTTTATGTCAAATCAGTTATTTCTTTTAAATAGCATTTTTTTTCTGCATCCCCCACCATGGTCCCACCCCCCAGCATCACGACACGCGCAGGGAGGGGGACCCGGAAGCAGTATGCTGCAATCGGCTGGAGGACACAGCGGGAGGACATCGAGGGAATACAGGGACAAGGTATGTATGATCCCGAGCGTGGCTCGGGGTTAACGCTTTTGGTACCGAAAATTAACCCCCGAGCCACACTCGTGATTACAGCCAGGGATGTTAATAAAGTAACGCTCCTCTCATTGAATAAAACACAACACTCTCATGTCCAGTACCCAATCCACAATGCTCTCATGTTCACTACCCTATCCACAATGCTCTCCTGTTCACTACCCAATCGATACACATTACAGTGAGTTTTACTGCTGTGGAGCTCTGTGATATGCTCATGCACACTGCACAATACTGTGAGTTTTATTTCTACGTACCCCCGGAGTTTAAGGGGGGTTATGGCTATGTATGTGAACGTATGGCTGTGTGTGTAAATGCACGTATTTGTCTTTAAACAGGCTCCTGTGCATAAACGTCTGCACCTGTGTCCTTGTCGCAGCCTGGCGTTGACCCCTAGCCTTGCACCCAAAAGGATGGTATTGCTCCTAGAAACGCCAAGTACAGTATCTGCTGCCTGCTCTGCAAAAAATAAGAATGACAGCATCGTGAGGTAGAGATAGGAGACTAAATTTTGGTGCAGGGCAGCAAGAGGTTAAATGGGCACCCTACTCAATCTTACCCCACCCCCTTTTTTCCCCTTTTACCTCTTTGCTGCTGGCGACGTGCTGAGCGCATCCTCTGGTTTCATGTTTGTGTGCAGAGGATGTACTCATTTAAATCCTGCAGCTCAGTGCCATTTCTTTCTTGCCGTGGTTGGGGCCGACTGCCCGCTCCAGTGATGTCTGTAGCTGCTGTGGTGTGGGAAGGAGGAGGCGAGCCACAAAACAGTCCAGACCCCATGGCACACCCCGCTCCACAGACAGCTTGTCCCCCTGAGCCGCGCGTATCACTTTCTGTTGACCAGAATCTGGTCACGCTGTACAGGGTGAACTGGGGGTGCATTGAAGGGTGACAGCCTCTGGGTTCTGTGGTCTGGAAGGAGAGAAGCAGCTGATACAGCCATACAACTCAGACTGCAGAACCCAGCGGCCGCCCCCCTGGGTGCCGATCTATAAGATTTTTTTTTCCTTTTTTGGGAGACACGTGACAAAGAGAGAGACGTGTGACAGAGAGACGGATCATAGAGAGAGATGTGTGATAGGCCGAGAGGGGTTAGTGAAAGAGAAGCTACTCATACACACTGCACATTCCTGTGAATTTTATTGTTGTGGAGCTCTGTGATATGCTCATACACACTGCACATTACTGTGAGTTTTATTGCTATGGAGCTCTGTGATACAGTAATGTGCAGCGTGTATGAGCGTGAGTTTTATTGCTGTGGAGCTCTGTGATACAGTAATGTGCAGCGTGTATGAGTGTGGGTTTTATTGTTGTGGAGCTCAGATACGCTCATACACGCTTCACATTACTGTGACTTTTATTGCTGTGGAGCTCTGGGATACGCTCATACACACTGCACATTACTGTGAGTTTTATTGCTGTGGAGCTCTGAAACCGTTATACACACACTCTGTGGTCTGGAAGGAGAGAAGCAGCTGATACAGCCATACAACTCAGACTGCAGAACCCAGCGGCCGCCCCCCTGGGTGCCGATCTATAAGATTTTTTTTTCCTTTTTTGGGAGACACGTGACAAAGAGAGAGACGTGTGACAGAGAGACGGATCATAGAGAGAGATGTGTGATAGGCCGAGAGGGGTTAGTGAAAGAGAAGCTACTCATACACACTGCACATTCCTGTGAATTTTATTTTGTGGAGCTCTGTGATATGCTCATACACACTGCACATTACTGTGAGTTTTATTGCTATGGAGCTCTGTGATACAGTAATGTGCAGCGTGTATGAGCGTGAGTTTTATTGCTGTGGAGCTCTGTGATACAGTAATGTGCAGCGTGTATGAGTGTGGGTTTTATTGTTGTGGAGCTCAGATACGCTCATACACGCTTCACATTACTGTGACTTTTATTGCTGTGGAGCTCTGGGATACGCTCATACACACTGCACATTACTGTGAGTTTTATTGCTGTGGAGCTCTGAAACCGTTATACACACACTCTGTCCTCTAAAACATCTGGGAATAGCTTGGTCTCTGGCCCTGTGGGGCCTTCTAACTGATCTTCGCCTAAGGCCACAGCAAATCTGGAGCCACCTCTGCCCTGAATGCAAAGTGAAGGAGGAAACCTGGCCTGTAAGAGCTCTTCCTGCAGGTATAGGAGGGGGGGGCTGCGCAGTGATCAGTAATGCCCCCTGCATGGAGGACCGGTGTCATGGCATGAAGGGAGGCACAAAATGAATTATTTAAGAAGTAAAAAAGACAGGCTTCTTATGTGAAATGCAGAGGGCAGAGCAGTCACCATAGCAAGCTCATTAGCATTAGCCATCCCCTGGCTGAGCATCATGGGAATTGCAGTCCACTAGAGAATGGCGGTTCTGCGCAAGGGACCTCTATATTATCCTAGTCCTCCATCAATCCTATTTTAAATCCACCCCAACTTTGTCTTACTGGTGTCCGTTCCTTCGGATTTTAGATTGTATATATATAAAAGGAGCTCTTAAAAAGAGGAACTGTCTCTCCAAAATAGGAAAATTGGTGTGCTGTGTACCCAAATACACACTCACATATATATATATACACAGCTGTATACAAACACCCACACAGCTATATACAAACCCATATATACAGATACGCTTACACAGATATTTACACTCAGGCTTGGATATACAGTATAAACACTATGAAGGTGTATAGATTGAGCGTATGCAGGAAATAGACTTGTCATTTCATCCCTGTGTGCTGAGCTATATTTGACCATTTCTTGCTCATGACATTGAAACTATATTTATAGAAGTCTTGTTTTATAGTAGAACCCAGACAAATTGTATATTTTTTTCAGTGGACTCCGCTGACAATATATCATTACTATGTGATATGTCATGTTCTTTCATGTTTCTCTTCCTACCTGTCCCAATGATCTTTTAGTGCCTTTTTCTGGAAGTACCTCCACCCAGTGACCTGTCTCAGTTGGAGTGCCCCAAGGTTCAGTACTGGGCCTTCTTTTTCAATCCACGCTGCCTCTCTCGGAAAACTGATCAGCTACTTTGGATTCCAGTACAACCTATACGCTGATGACACTTTCCTTTCCTCTCCTGATCTCGCTTATGGATCGTGTCACTGAATGTCTCTATGCCATCTGTAAATGAATGTATTTCCACTAAACTCAATCTTGCCAAAACTGAAATAAAGTGTGATGACCTTTGCTTCAAATTATGGTACGACTGTTTGATGCGTGAACGTCTAGTCAAACAATGGTAGTACTATTGGTTTAATAAACTACAAGACTAACATTGTTTGAAGCTATGTAACTATTTTAAGTACTTAACATAAAATATACTTTTAATTCCTTCCCTTTTTAGGCTCCAGTACAAAAATCGGCCATTAGATGGCGACCTATCAATGGGATATGAAGGATAATTGGTGAACATATATTCTCATCATTAAGTAATTTACAATATTTTTTGTGAACACAAAATTAACCCATCATACTCCCACCATTAATTTACCAATTTTAGGGCTCTATTCCATAGTTGGTGCTAATGTTGCATCTTGATATGTAATCATTAGTGCTAGGATAAGTTTAACATCTGGCATCGATATTCCGATCTTGAGGCTACAGTCAGGTGAAAAGGTTTTGTGCCTCGCAGCTTGCGCGAGCTTACTGTCCTGTAAGCGTCTCCTATATTTAACATGGGGAGCGCAATCTATTTTTACTGAGGCATTACAAAGTGCTGGCACAATTTACCTTTGGGATGCGCAAGCAACAATTTTAACAACTCCTACAAGCTGGTGCTAAATGATTCTGCAAATGCAAAATCATTTAACTGCTCGAACCCCCCCCCCCCAAAAAAAAATCCCATACTCTCATCCCGCGGCCAAAAAGGGTGGCCCAATCTGTCAATTCTACTCAACGGGAGTAAGATTTTGAACAAATAGATCACACTGCGATGCTGTGGGATCTTGCGGCACGGAAGCACAAGCCTCCATTGAGTCCTATGGACTCTAGGAGCTGATACTCGCGGTAGCCCGGAAGCGCTACTGTGGATATCAGAGAGGTTAGCTCTGCGTTCCGGAGCAAGGTGCTGAGATAGCACCTTCTTGGAAATTCGATGTTAACATGGAGATAAGAGAAATCTGCAAGTGCGGATTTTCCCGATTACCGTCTCCATATTAGCATCAAGAATGGAATACGGCCCTTAATTTGTAGGGAGAATCATTTATTTATTTATTTTTATATTGTGCCTGAGAACCAAAATACGGTTTATAATCCATTCTGTAAACTCCATCAAATTTGGAGCTCTCAGACATTAATAATCGCTGAGACAACTCCCTGCATCAAGGATTTAGTAGTAATAGTGAATTAAATGGCATTTATAGGGCCCCGGTAAACCTAAGAGTGACCCATGTCTGACTAGTACTGGGTGGTATTTATACTGTAATCCTCAGAGGAGCTGGGTCATGGCAGGAACAGCGGGATGTCATGACTGGGCAGTCAGATCTCCAGCTTGCTTGTCCTTGGCTCTTTGCCTACCTTCTGCCACGCATCCGGTCCCCACTCATGCAGACTATCAGGGTTATCCAAAGAGATTCGAATTGCTTGAGAAAGGTAACCGAACGCTGAAAATCAGCGTTCGGTAAGGCTAGGGTCAGACTGAGGCAGTGCGAACGCGCGTTCTGGCGCACTTAATCACGGCCGCACTAGCAGCAGATGCCGGGCAATGACGGCCAATATACGAAGTACGGTCGCACAAAAGTCCGGCTGCGCAACGCAAGTGGAAAATGAACGCATTTTTTCGAGAACGTGAAACCGCAGGTACTGACGTACAGAGTGCGCTGCGTCCGCTAGCGGCGTGTGTGCGTGATTAGGAGACGTCAGACGCTGCTAATGTCCGGCCAACATAACGTCCAGACACAAAAAGTGTTTTATTAATGATCCGTACAAAATCACGGACGAAAATGCGCATAGTATGACCGCTATTGCGTATTCTGTGAAAAAATGCGTCCATTCGTTCGAACGCACTTTTTCACAGACAACATAAAAATGCGTTCGTCTGACCCTAGCCTTACCTTTCCTGGCCATTCGGCTATCCAGAGAGCAGGCAATTCACCAAATCCTGGCGAATTGCCTGAACATACGGTGCCTGTTCGAGGGCAGTGAAATCCCCATAAAAAAGCAATGCTTCATCTATTCAGAGAACACAAACCAGCAGTGAAAGGTTCCCCTAATGCCCTGCCATTCGGTGCTTTAATTCGGCAGGTTTATTCAGGAGAATCCCATAGGGTTCAATGTTAAAAATATTCCCGTTTTAATTCAATATCTAATAAACCGTTCATTATAAAATTCTGCAGCAAAAAGTCTCTTTATTTATAGATTTTTTTAGGATACTTTAAGCATTTTTCTGAATTTTTTAATTTTTTTTTAAAAGTCCGATTTTTTTTTTTTTTTTTTCAGTTTACTTATTTTTTTTGTAACAGCCCTCTTTATTATCATTCCCTGGGCCTCCTGTGAAAATTTCAGACATTTTCGCTCAGTAGTTTCTTTGCAAACAGCGTTTCATTTTCCCAGATTCATACAAATGGTTTTTCTAATTTATTCACTGCCTCCTCTACGTCACAGCTGCTTCGGCTCTGTGTGATTCGGCTCTTGTTCGGCTCCTGTTCGGCTTCTTCGAAGGTTAATCCAGATGTTTTTGCTTGTTTTCAGCGTGCATTCGGTTAGTTTTCGTCAGGTTTGCGGCAGCATTTCCCTGCAATTCGGGGACCATGTGGTACTTGCTGAATACACCGCAGGGTCACCGAAATGCAATCGGCAAAAGGAACCGAATTGAAGAGAACGAAAAGTCACCGAACGTGCGGTGACTTTTCGAATCTCTTTGGATAACCCTGCCAGTTATCCAATTCTCTAAAAAGTGTAACATTTGTTTACCCATAAAACAAAGTATTTCACAATTTCTGCACTTTTGTTTATTCTTTGAGGAGGGGGGGGGGGTAATCCAGATTTTTGTGCCTATAGGCTCCTGCGATGCAATTCCAGCCAGGAACAGGGAACCGCTAAACGAAAATATCAGCTCGAGCAGATAACCATTAACAACATTATGCACCTGGTTTGAGTTGGTTTCCTACTTTGTTTGTTAGATTTATATTATATATATGGTGTCATTTTGTTGCCTACGTTATGGTTTGTTCGATTTATATTGTTATTAATAAATCATTAATTTAGGTTTATGAAAGTTAACATGTTAGTAAATTTTTCCTTTTCATACATTCAAATGTATGTATGAATTATTGGACTAAAAATACCTTTGAGAGGCGGAGCTGACTTCCGGTGGGTGCAGTCGCACATTGCAGAGCTCTCCAGCTTTATCTGACTTTATTTGCGGTACACAGCGGTTCACCCACGTGAAACTTATACCCCAAACCGACGGAACCTTGCTGGCACGCCACCTTGGCTACAGACTACAGCCCGTGAGTTTTTTGGAGCAGTTGTGGGGAGATTTGTGGCCTGCGGCCTGATTTTGCGGCCTATGCCTGGCAGCCATCTTTGAAGCACTACTATAGCCTCTCAGAGCGCTCCACTTTGCAGAACTGCCTGGGACCCCTCTGTAGCTATGGGAAAAAATTCTGGCAAGAAATCCCAGGTACCGGAAAGCCCCTGGCAGAGGGACATCCGTGACTCTTTGGGAGAGAGCCGACAGAAGCAGCAGATGGTGCCCCGAGCATACCTCTCCCCCACAGAAAAGCTCCTCTGAAGACAGGGATCCGTATTGGTCGGAGGCCTCCATCGCTGCACGGGGATCGCCCCGAGAGCTGGGGAAAATGAAACGCCCGAAGGACACACCTCGCACCTCAACACTGATGGCAGTAGGTGGCTTGGCTGAATCGTGCGGCGCCGCCCAAGATACTGCGCCCCTCACGGAAGGCGCCATGCGACGTTTACTGGGGGATACAATGGAAGAGATGAGGTCGATGTGGAGGGCAGATTTTGTGGCTATGCAGACGGACATGGTGAACGTTAAAGGCCGTTTGTCAGTGGTGGAGACACGCATGGAGGAGACTACGGCGACGCAGGCCCTTTTTGGGCCACAGGTGGAGGCCTTACAGAGCCAGATGAAGCAGCTTACCGGAGCGGTGGAGGCAGCAGAAACTCGGCACTGCCGTAAGAATGTGCGAATCAGGGGGATCCCGGAGTCAATTGCTGCTGACGCTCTGTTGGCTTATGTTAATAAATTTGCCTTGCATGTTTTGGGGACCCCAGCGGAGACTTCACCAGTTTTCCGGCACGTTATTCGGCTGCGGAAGGCAGCGACGGCCCCAGCTGAGTCGCCGCGCGATGTACTCACGATGGCAGTGGAGGAAACAGAGAAACGTCGGCTGATGTCGAGCCCGATTGCCCGAGCCCCGATTTTATATGAGGACATATCATTAACACTTTTTAATGATCTCCCATTTATGACGCTCATCGCCCGGAGGCAATTCCGTGAGGTGTCTGCATTTTTGAGGAGTAGTGGAGTTCGCTATCGTTGGGGGGTTGCGGGTTCAATGTATATTTGCCACGACAATCTGTCGCATTTAGTTACCAACCCCGCAGCGGCCTGGCACTTGTTGCGCTCTTTGGGTCTCTCCTCTCCCCGGGAGTCGCCTGCCCCTGCTCGTGGGGATTCCTCGCCTAGCTTATTAGATCCGGGCTAAGTTACTTGAGTGGTCCACGATTTATTTTTGTCCTTCCCCTGGGATGAGGGTTTTTCTACCAGTGACCTTTTTATTTTTATTTCTTTTGGCGGGAGGTTGGCTATGTTTCTCTTTTTCTCTTCTGCTTACTGCTGTTATTCACACCTTTTCCTTTTTTATATATTATTATTTTTATGACGTTCTAGTCTGGTACCGATTTGCCGTGGACAGTTCGGTTTCTGTTTATATCTGACTTTTGTGCTGACCCTGCGCGGTCTACTGTTGTTTTTGTTTTTTGCCTTGTTGCCTATTGTGACCTGTAAAACCTTTAAAATAAAGAATTATAAAAAAAAAATACCTTTGATGTCCATTTCGTCTGCGACTCGTTGCCACAGCTTTCTCTGGACTTCTCTAGCATGGAATCTTTTATCCCACATGTCTCACAAAGTGCTTAGGTCACGCACAATACTGTAGATCAATGAAACCAATAAAAATGCATTCAAATGTTTCTAAATAATAAAGGTCCTTTAAAAAATAATGAAAAGGTCTGTTACAGAATTAAATATAGCCTCAAGAAACAAAAGGGACTCAAAAACGTAATCGAAAAAAATACAAAAGATGTTCAGAAATATATAAATAAAGACTTTTTCCTGAAAATGAAATGAATAAATGCTTTAGTAAAATAAACAAGATATACTTTTTACGTTGAAACCTATGGGATTCACTTGTTTAAACCTGTCGAACTGAACCACCAAAAATCAAGACAGTTTGTCTGCACTTTGGCGCTCTGTGGTTACCTCTCTATGGTACACTTTTGCTGTCGCAGAAGATCACCGATCTGCGCCATATTTTGCCATCAATTTGCCAGTATATGGCGATTTGACAAGTTAGTGAATAGACTCGGTGCATAGAGGCGATCTTATCTGCTGAACGTATACACTTGTCAAGAATTAAGGCCTCTAGTGTTTGTTTTTTATATTGGCTGAGAGGGGAGACCCTTATCCAGTATCTGTGGGGTCCCAACTTATGGAGACCAACACCCATCAGTCCTCATTAAAAAGGTATATACCTATGTGGCACCTCATTGTTCACCAACACTCCTGCGTGTGTGAAATATAGTTGTAGTATAGTTGAGACCAGGGATACATATCTGAATATGGTGTATTTAAGAACTGGTAATTTACCAATAATGTTTTCTTGCAGATATACATCTCCCTTAAGGTCCCATAATGAAGGAGACCTCTATACAGTATCTGTGGGGGTTCCAATTTAAGGAGACCAATAGCCATCAGTCCTCATAGCACTGTGTACCTATGCGGGATCTCACTTTTTTCTAACACTCTTACGAGAGTGAGACATAGTTAAAGTATAGTTTAGACCAGGGATCCATATCCAATTTATGGTGCATTTATTACCGTATTTTTCGCTCCATAAGACGCACCTGACCATAAGACGCACCTAGTTTTTAGAGGAGGAAAACCGGAAAATAAATATTCTGAATGAAATAGTGTAATAATGGATATACTGCCCCAGCTCGTGGATATGCCTTAGCTCACACATGGATATGCCTTAGCTCACACATGGATTTGCCCCAGCTCACACATGGATTTGCCCCAGCCAGCTCACACATGGATCTGCCCCATCAGCTCATGGATTTGCCCCAGCTCACACATGGATTTGCCCCAGCCAGCTCACACATGGATTTGCCCCAGCCAGCTCACACATGGATTTGCCCCATCAGCTCACACATGGATTTGCCCCAGCCAGCTCACACATGGATTTGCCCCATCAGCTCACACATGGATTTGCCCTAGCCAGCTCTCACATGGATTTGCCCCAGCCAGCTCACACATGGATTTGCCCCATCAGCTCACACATGGATTTGCCCCATCAGCTCACACATGGATTTGCCCCATCAGCTCACACATGGATTTGCCCCATCAGCTCACACATGGATTTGCCCCAGCCAGCTCACACATGGATTTGCCCCAGCCAGCTCACACATGGATTTGCCCCAGCCAGCTCACACATTGATTTGCCCCAGCCAGCATGGATTTGCCCCATCAGCTCACACATTGATAATGCCCCAGCTCACATATGAATATGGCCCAGCAGCTCGTGGATGTGCCTCCGCTCACCTGCCGCCGCCGCGTTCGTCTCCCTCTGAGCATGCGTCCGGCGGCAGGAAGCTTGGGCACTCGCCTGGGGGAGCCACGTGACCGCGATCTCCGCGGTCACGTGGCTCCCCCAGGCGAGTGCCCAAGCTTCCTGCCGCCAGACGCATGCTCAGAGGGAGACGAACGCGGCGGCGGCAGGTGAGCGGAGGCACATCCACGAGCTGCTGGGCCATATTCGCTCCATAAGACGCACCCACTTTTCCCCCCACTTTTTGGGGGGAAAAAAGTGCGTCTTATGGAGCGAAAAATACGGTAACTGGTAGTTTACCGATAACACTTCATTGCTGATATACAGCTACACTATTTCCTCATTAGCTTGTCTAAAGAGGGGGAATTGATGCTTCACCTGGTAGAATGGCCAAACGACGTATGTCCAGTCTGAAAACGCAAAACCATTTTATTTTGGTGTGGCACATGACGTGTATAATTTTTCAATTAATAAACGTTATATTTTATCATTCACTATTATATGTTCAACGTTGAGTACCAATCACCATCACGTCTCATTTATCAGACTTTCTCTTTTTTTGTCTATATACCCATTGTTACTGGGTTATGCCCACATAGGTGATTTTATCATTGTGTCCAGGTGGGTGGTCTCTGGTCCACCCTATTATTTATTTGTTTAGTGAATAGACAAACTGCCACGAAATTGCACCATATGGGGAAATTCACCGGTCGGTGCACTTTGGGTGGCAAGTTTGGTGCTTAGTGGATAAACCCCTCTGCACAGCTGCAAAAGAGCTGAGTCTGTCCTACCCCCGCCCCTACCCAAATAGGGCTAGACCCACCTATCTCCCATACACAAACTAATTAAATAAAAATGTGTTTCTTATTACCCACCTTATTAGCTAGTCAGCATCCATCTTCTTCCAGGTCGCCAGACTTTGTGCGATAATTCCCTTTCGAATGGGAGTGGTCGCTAGTCTGATGCAGTCATTTCAAGTCATCTTAAGTTGGACGCAGTGGATGATGGTTCACCCTGCTCCTTGTTGTGAAACTGGTCGGGTAAGTTCGTATGACTTGCTAGACACAGATAAATTCAACTTTAGTAACTACACGGACAGGCACTGGCCTAAACTTCTCCGTAATCAAAAAATTAAATACCAGTCTGGACCTGATCAAATCCCAGCAATGCTGCTGAAAATCAGTGCGCTGGCAATTGCAAATCCTGTCACAACCCTAACCAATGAATCACTGGCGAATGGATACATACCCAAACTCTGGAAGACAACGAGAGTGGTACCTATCCGATAAAGTGGTGACAGTACTTTGGTATCCAACGATCGTCCGATATCATTGCTCCCTGTAATGTCAAAAATTTTGGAAAAATGCGTATACTTGCAATTACATGATTATTATCAATCCTCAAACTATTTAATCCCAGATCAATCCGGCTTTCGTCCAAATCATTCAACTACAACCGCCCTTTTAAAAGTTTGCAATGATACCCAAGCTGGCATGGAACAAGGAGACCTAACTGGAGCCATCTTCCTTGATTTTGCCAAGGCCTTTGACACAGTAGAACATGGCATCCTATTACAAAAACTTAAAAACTCTGGTATTAGCGATCACACGCTAACTTGGTTTCAATCGTATGTATCCAACCGATCACAACAGGTGTCCATTTCTGGCAGCTCCTCGCTCCCCCTCCCAGTCACGTGTGGAGTACCCCAAGGCTCGATACTCGGCCCCATGCTATTCACGAAATTCATAAATGATCTGCCCAATGTCTGCAAAGCCTCAACTGTACACATGTATGCAGATGACACTGTAATCTATAAAAGCAAGCCAAATCTCCCACAGCTGGAGGAACAATTCACAGAGGTAGAAACGTGGATTGCAGATAACAAACTTTTCTTAAATACTGACAAAACTGTTACGGTGCTCTTTGCAATTTCGGTAGTTTAGGTTTTGTTCCAAACACCCCATCTATGTGTCAGGACAAAATCAAATGACACGCTGACCACAGTCACTTCTCTCAAATATCTAGGTATGTGGTTAGACCCAAATCTATCCTTTGGCCCCACATCGAAAAACTCTCATCTAAACTTTACCCCAAACAAGGTGCCCTGTACAGAAACAAATCCTGCCTGAGCCCCGCGGAAAGAAAGCAGATTGTACAATGAATGCTTATGCCGGCTATTGAATACGGAGATGTAGTGTATGCAGCCGCCCCGCAAACACACCTTCAGAAACTTACTACGTTGTACAACTCATTCTGCCGCTTTGTGCTACAATGTACCTACATGACCCACCACTGTGACATGTTAAAAGAGCTAAACTGGCCGTCACTGGAATCTAGACGCACTCTTCACCTTTCCAATCTGGTGTTTAAGAGATTTTTTGGGAAGCTACCACCCTACCTGAATAGGCTGCTTCCCCTAGCAGTTCCCTCATCCTATAACCTCCGATCCGGGACCTGCACCTTACTCGCAATACCACAATACAAAAAGAAAGTGGCTCGATCCTCATTTTCCTACAGAGCACCACAATTATGGAATAACCTCCCAGACACCATCAAATCTTCCCCCAATCTTAAGTGACTCAAGAGCTTCCTATTAACATATCTCAATACGGAATGCACCTGTAAACATGTAACATAGTGACTATATTACTTAAATATTTATTTTTTGTGTTAATTTGTATATTTGTGTTTTGATTCTAATATCTTGCATTTATTACTTTGTTTTTCTGTAACGACTGTAAAATTTCAATGTTCTTGAACCCAGGACATACTTGAAAATTAGAGAAATCTCAATTTATCCTTCCTGGTAAAATACTTTGCAAATAAATAAATAAATAAATACAAATACGGATCCAGTGGATGGCCAGTCTCCTGGTAATAAATGCAGTTGACATTTGGCCTCTGCTCTGAAGCTGAAAAACACCAACATACATCCGTAAAATTAAAAGACATGGACAGGCACGATAGCACATCTGAGACGTGACATTGCAGAGGAATTCAAACATACTACCAATTTCTCTACTCTCACCTCTCAATCACAGCCATACTCATAAATACCTTAGCTTACTCTCACCACTCTACCATCTTCCAGAACGCTGCCACTGAACTTGATTAAACCTTTAACTGCAGCGTCAAATTCTGCAATTGTAAAGCCACTGTCATGGGAAAGATTCCTGGCCCTGATGGCTTTACAACAGTTGACTACAAAACCTCAGTACTAAATTAGATACACATTTTGTGCGAGCCTTTAATGCCGTTAAACGCTTCTCCCCACCTTCCCTCAGGAACACTAACAGCATCTGTAGCCCTCCTCCCAAAATCAGACAAGGATCCGACCCTTTGTGAAAGTTGTCATCCTTTACATTAAGCAATACAGACCTCAAACTATATTATCACAAGGATGTTTATAGATTTTATCCTTATTTAATCCTTGGGCAGAGTCCGAAGGCAGAATTGAAACAGGATGAAAATGTTCTTAAAGAGAATCTTTCACAAGCCAGAAAGTAGTAATATGCCACTCAGAAATATGCACCAGCGAGGATCAGGCCCCTAGTGAGCAATGGAACCTCAAGATATCTCCCCACATATCAGGACGAAGATGTATGAAGACGTTTAAAAGATTCCACATATTAATAGCAATGTAATTTAGATGCAATTCTCACAATTATCAATCTTGAGAAGTTCGTTGGTTGAACTGCAGCAAAAGTCAACTTGGGCACCTTTGGTGTGGATGCCAAGCAAGCTCCCCTCGCTTCTGGTTTCCTGACCTAAAGCGGTCACGTGATATAAAAAACATCGCTCTCATGCAGATGTATTGTGTCTCTAATATGGTATTTCTTCTGCACAATACCTAGTCCCATGCTTCTTTTTAAAGTGTGCACCCCTTGATTATAGTTACATAGTTATATAGGCTGAAAAAAGACATGCGTCCATCGGGTTCAGCCTCTCCCACATAACCTACTGCTGTTGATCCAAAAGAAGGCAAAAAACCCAGTCTGAATGCTTGCCAATATGCGACATACTGGGAAAAAATTCCTTCTTGACCCCAGAATGGCAGTCAGATTTCTCCTTGGATCAAGAAGCTTTTACCCACATATTAAATATTATAACCCTTAATATTCTGTGTCTGCAGGAAGTCATCCAGTCGTTTTTTAAAAGTCTGTACAGACTCTGACCCAACCACCTCAACAGGCAGAGAATCCACAGCTTTATTGTTCTCACCGTTAAAATAACCCTTCCTATGCTTTAAGCTAAATTTTCTTTCTTCCAGTCTAAATGGATGACCCCTTGTCCTATGTATAGTCCTGTTAATGAATAGGTTATCAGACAATGGTTGATAATGGCCCCGTATATATTTATATAAGGTTATCAGATCCCCTCTAAGGCGCCTTTTCTCTAAACTAAACAGGTTTAAGCTTGTTAGTCTTTCCTCATAACTTAACCCTTCCATCCCCCTTATTAATTTAGTTGCCCGTCTCTGCACTTTTTCTAGCGATATAATATCTTTTTTTAAGACAGGTGCCCAAAATTGCACGGCATATTCAAGGTGCGGCCTGACCATTGATTTATACAGAGGCAAAATTATGTTTTCATCCCGTGAGTGAACTCCCCTTTTAATGCATGCCAGTACTTTGCTGGCCTTGGCGGCTGCTGTTTGACATTGCACATTGTTACTTAGTTTGAAGTCTATGATTATTCCCAAATCCTTCTCCTGCTTGGATTTCCCTAACTCCGTACCATTTAGGGTATAAATTGCTTGTGTGTTCTTCACTCCAAAGTGCATAACTTTACATTTATCTAGATTAAATTTCATCTGCCATTTAAGTGCCCAGTCCCCCAATCTATCTAAATCCCTCTGCAGCGAAGTAACATCCTGCTCACATTGTATTACTTTTCCTAGCTTTGTGTCATCTGCAAACACTGATACATGACTTTCAATGCCTATCTCAAGGTCATTTATAAATAAATTGAATAGTATTGGTCCTATAACAGACCCCTGAGGGACACCACTTACCACTGGTGTCCATCTTGAAAATGTACCATTTATGACCACTCTCTGTTAACTCTTTTAGGGAGTCTTCAAGTCCAAAGTATATTATTATCCCTTATATTGCCCCACAGATTCCGCAAAGATTTACAAGATTATTATTTTACCCATTAGGGGTTGATATATTAGAACACCACGCATTCAAACATTACAAACTCCTTTTATCTAAATGACAAATACATTTTAATTGTACACATTTAGATTTGTTAAAAAAATAAAAAGGTCAAAGTTGATATTTAACCCCCTAGGTTCCAAAGTTTTCAATCTATGAACCAACCACATCTCCTCCTTTCCTAAATGCTCCACATGTCTCCTCCTCCAGTTCTTTCTACTGTTACCGGAGTCAATCAGGTTCACTTTCAATACGGCGCCGGACCGGACACAAGCAAGGATTGTCTGAACACGAGTCTCTTCAGGAAAGGCAAACTTTATTGTGTCGTCACACAAGTGCTCACACAGGATTGAATCGCAAAGAGTGAGCCCCGTCTCCCCCCCGGACCAGGGGTCTTATACCCAAAAATACGTAATTAGGTACATCCCAATTAGCCCACCTCCCGATGACACTTTATTCCACCCCACGTGGGTTAATACCTCCCCTCGTTAGTACAAAGAAATTCCATACATTGATAATAAATTGACAACTGTCGTGTTAGTCTGACAATCTGTGATTTGCGGCTTCACTCGACCTGGGCCGTGCCCACCTCCTCCCTAGAGGCTGTGTTTGTTATAGATTAGAGCACGGCCTGGTTTCTACGCTCTCTTTGTTTTACTGCGGTCTATGCGACCTTGTAGTAACCATTTGTCTTTCCTGTCTTTCCGTGCCAAGCGCTGGCCGATTCTTCCTCATTTTATTGCTAGTTCTCCTAATCAACCACATTCCTAAGATTCTATGTAAGCTTCGTCTCTAATGTCTACAAAAATCTACTCTAGTTATTTGCAAGTGAACCAATATTCTGAACAAGATGGCCGCTTGGCTCATAATAGCGACCATCTTCCAGCCTGATTCCACTTCATTCCCCCCTTGGCTCAAGCCTCAGGTTCTTTCCTGATGCTTGTAGCCATCACACCCCGCTATTCTGAAACTCCTCATACCTTTGGGGACCCACTCCCGTTGGGAACATATCATGTGGAATTATCAGTGGTATCTTTTGTGTTTGTGTGGGCGTCAGTGCTGCCTTGCACAGTGGCCATAGACATAGCCCTATGCAGTATATCAGTATCCCTATGATCAAGACCACCACTATCATCAGTATCATGGATCCAATCTGTGAAATAAATTTCAAGATGGATCCGAACCATTCTCCGACTGCTCCGAACCCACGGAGTGGATTCCAGCCCTCGGCAGCGATCCTTCTTGCTGCGCCCTGCAACTGTGCTACCTTTTCTTGGTGATCTTGAATTACCTGGTAATATTCTGGGACTTCATGTGAGGCGTTCCTAATGAAGGTGCAACATTCATAATGCATTGTCGTTTCACACAGTCCATTCAGAGCCGCACTGATTTGCTCGAGCGCCATTTCATGTATCATCTGCAATTTTCGTATCTTACGCATCTCCAGATTCAGCAGCTGGATATCCATACTAGTCTTATTCAGAATTTCATCCATCAAATTGACATAACTATTCAGTCTTGCCATCATCTCTTGTCCCCATCCAGTCCATGCTGGCAACCATGACCATTCGATCCATCTTCCCAAACAACTCTCTTTTTGGTCTTTCAAACGTCAGTGGGTACCTAGGGTGGAGTTCTGTGTCTATTAGTGTCTTCTCCCCTTACCCTCTGGATTGGAACTAACTTGGCCAAATAACACATCCCCGTTATTGTTGGTGGCACCCATGTGTAACACACTTTCCCACAACACACCTGGTACCCCCTTCTAACATGAATGGAGACAAATGTAGTGTTCCCTTCGCTACTTCTATCATCAGTCGTCTCATTCGTCTTGTTGTATCCAGAATACCTTGCTTTCGATCAGTCACTCCCGCAATCACTGCCTCTTGTTCACTCGTGAGCTTTCTACATTGTAGATATAGAAAATTTGCCTGCTCTTTTGTATCGATTGTGTAGATGTATGATGTCCAGTTAAACTTGCTTGAGTAACACCCGCCATCCTCCTTATGTGTGTCTTTATCTGGCCCTATTTGGAAACACCACTCTGGAGGGTATACATGCCCTATTATAGGGTATCCGGGACTGTATACTTCTGGTGGTTGCCTGGGTGCATCAAAAGAGTTTATTGTGACATTTCCTGATGCAAACATACTCAGATTCATTGGAACAGAAGCGAATGGAACATGGATTGTCTGTGGGTGCATCCTGCTACACACCCAGCACGCCGTTTGCCCAGACTTTTTGGCATAGTCATATTTGAATTGCACAAGTAAATGTCCTCTTGGCAAAATCTCAGATGTCGCTTCTCGTTTCTGTCTCCACATGGTACGGTTTTCCATCACCGGGTGCGTACCATTCCAGATATGGGAAATATCCACTTTCCCAGCGCTATTTGTACACTTGGGGCATGCTCCACATGAGAGTCCATAAATCAGATTAGCAAGATACAAAATCAGTATCACAAATGCCCCGAGTGTCAGAATCCCTTGGGCAATTCTTTTTGCAGTCACATAAACCCAATCCCTCCCCACCGGAATTGCAAAAGTAAGAACCACTTCCGGATGATCAAGGGTGGGGGCTGTGCCCCTAAAAAACACCCTTTGGGTATCCCCCGTTGGTGGGTGGTCAGGACCTGTGCCCATCAAAACACCCACTTGTGGAACCTCTTGGTTGTCTGGGTTTGGATCATTTAGGTGCTTATGGCTGTGGTCTTGGTCAGCTTCAGCCTCAGTGGATTGGTCTCGTTGGTGATGACCTTCCATACTGGTTCAGGACTGGCTGAAGCTGCTTTTACTCTGGAGTGATGTATCCACGAGACCACCTCGGCACCCTTTACTGCTGTAGGGGTTGATAACAGGACAAGGTAAGGACCTCTCCACTTTGAACCCAGTGGATCATTTTTCCACTCTTTTACCCATACTGAATCACCTGGACAGTGCTTATGCAGTGGGGGATATAAAAAATTAGGTATGTTATCTCCCACCCAAGTATTCAATTTCTGCATTGATTTCCCCAACAACACAACCTGATCATTTAGTTTAGTTTCTCCCAATGCCCGAAGGTCCCCCTTAGTCCATTAATCAGAGGGGTAGGCCGCCCGAACATAAGTTCGTACGGACTTAGCTTCAATTGGGGGGTTGGTCTGCACCTAATGTGCAAAAGGACTATCGGCAGCACATCCAACCAGCCTAGCGACGTCTCTTGGCACAATTTGGACATCAGAGTCTTTAGGGTACGGTTCATTCTCTCGACTTTTCCCGAGCTTTGGGGCCTGTAGGCAGTATGTAGCTTCCAGGTGATGCCCAACAGGCGGGCAAGCTGTTGCAGACAGTTCTGTATAAATGCAGGGCCATTGTCTGACCCTATTTCGAGAGGAAGTCCATAGTGTGGTATTATTTCCTTCATCAGACTCTTCACAACTTCCGCAGTCTTTTCAGTTCTTGTTGGGAAAGCTTCCACCCATCCTGTCAGGGTGCACACCATTACCAGTAAATATTTATATCCTTTGCAGGGTGGTAGCACTGTAAAGTCTATTTGTAGCGATGCCATTGGGGACAGCCCGATCGGCTGTTTCCCTGGAGGTTGAGATGGGCCTGTTCTTGGGTTGTTTTTGGCGCATGTCACGCACTGTTGGGCTATTGCCTTACATATTGCTGATAATCCTGGTATATAGAAATGTGGCTCCAATTGCTGTTCCATCATTTCTCTTCCTCCATGGGTGCTTGCATGGAATGTTCTTACAATTTCGGGAGCCAATGTTGCGGGGAGGACTATCTGTCCATTCTTCAACTGGAACCATCCATCTTCTCCATGTTCACCTGGTTCTTCTGACAGCCATTTCTTTTCTTTTTCTGAGTACACAGGTGTCCATTCGCTCAGCGGCGCCGGTAGGAGTGCAGCCACCACTGGTTTCACTTTGTATCGTGCCAGTTCTCCATGGTAGACGAATTCCTCCTTTGGAAAATAATAGCGCCATGCGAAGAACAGTAGATCTTGTCTGTCTTGTGTATCTCTTACTGCTGGTATGAAAAAGTCCATTGCACTTTTCTTCATTCTTGGCAGTCTGTTCTTGATAAGGATCTCCTTGAGGAAAAACCTTACCAACGGGGCTTGGTATTCTTCTGCTCCCAATTCTCCCAAACTTTGCAGTATTCGTGTAATCCGCAGATTATTATGAGTGTTGATTGTCAGATTTTCAAAACGTGAGGCGAAATTTTCTGCTCGTTCAACTTCAGTTACTTTTGTGTCTTCTCCACACTCCCCCATTATTTTTACGCCGAAGAACTTCAGCATCATTTTGTATGCTTTGCGTAGTCTTTGCTGAATTTCTGAGGTGTTAATCATTAGACGTGTCTCTTGAGGATTCAGAGGAGTGGAATAGAAATTCCGGCCTTGACATCGGGTAGGAAATAGCCATTGGATGTAATCATGATTGAGTTCTAGTAGGTCGAAATCATCTTGCCATTTGTGCAGTATTGTTTCAATAAATTCGCCTTTGGGTTCAAATTTTCTCCAATTCATATAGAATTCATAGTTTGGCATGGGAGGCTGAGGCTCTTGCTTGCAGAGCAGGACTTTGGCTTGTTCAGTTAGTATTGGTTTTGCAGCTGCTTTTGCGGCTTGGTCAGCGCGTCTGTTGCCTTTCGGGATTTCATCATGACCCTTTTGGTGGCCTCGGCAGTGCATGATGCTAACGGCGCTTGGTTTCCATACAGCTTCTAGGAGGGCCGCGATTTCAGCTGCATACTTGATTTGTTGTCCTGAAGAAGTAAGTAGGCCTCTTTCCTTTTAGAGTGCACCATGTGCATGGACTGTCATGAAGGCATATTTGGAATCAGTGTAAATATTTACTCTCTTGCCTTCTGAGATTTCTAGAGCCCTGGTTAGGGCCGTTATTTCAGCCAATTGTGCAGATGTGTGGCCTGGCAGTGGCTTTGCTTCGATAATTTCTTCTGCTGAGACTACTGCATAGCCGGAGACTTTCTTCCCATCATCCATGTAGCTGCTACCATCAGTAAATAGCTGTAGATCGTATTTGTCTAGGGGTACGTCTTTCAGATCTGGCCTGCTACTGAACACTTCTTCCATGACTTGGAGGCATTCATGATCTGGATCCTCTTCACAGTCAGGCAGTAAAGTAGCAGGGTTCAGGGTAGCGATGAGGTCCAAATGAACCCGGGGATTTTCACACATCATGGCTTGGTACTTCGTCATCCGGCTGTTGCTGAACCAGTAGCTTCCTTTCACATCTAGCAGGGCCTTGACAGCATGGGGCACCTTGACATGAAGAACTTGTCCAAGGGTCAGCTTGTCTGCTTCTGCTATCAGCATTGTGGTGGCTGCCACTGCTTTCAGGCATGGGGGTAGGCCACAAGCCACAGGGTCGAGTTGCTTGGAGAGATATGCCACAGGCCTTAGCCAAGAGCCGAAACTCTGGATCAATACTCCTGTTGCTGTTTGGTTGTGTTCATGCACGTACAGCTGGAAGGGCTTGCTGTGATCTGGCAGTCCCAGCGCAGGAGCCTCCATTAGCAGAGTTTTTAATTTCAGGAATGCTGCTGTTTGCTCTTCTCCCCAATGAAAAGGGTCTTGTTCTCCCCCCTTTGTGGCTTGATGAAGGGGCTTGGCAATATCTGCGAAGTTGGGGATCCACAGGCGGCAGAAGCCTGCAGCTCCCAGGAGCTCACGGACTTGTCTTCTGGTCTTTGGCTGGGGTATTCGCATACTGCTTCTTTTCTTTCAGCCCCCAATGCTCGTTTGGTACCTGTTAACTGGAAACCCAGGTACTTTACACTTTGTTTGCATATTTGTGCCTTCTTTCTGGAAACTCTGTAACCTGCTTGGCACAGTAGATGTAGCAAGGCTTTTGTGGCAGATAAACAGTCTTTTTCTGTGGGGGAAGCCAGTAATAAATCATCAACATATTGGAGTAACACAACTTTGTCTGGCTGAGCGTTGAAGGTGAGGAGATCTTGGCTGAGCGCGCACCCAAAAAATGGGTGGGTGAGTTTTTGAAACCTTGAGGGAGGCGCGTCCACGTCATTTGATGGCGCGCCCCCGTGGACTCTTCCCACTGAAATGCAAAAAGGGGCTGGCTTGCAGGAGCCAGACGGATGCAAAAGAAAGCGTCTTTTAAATCAAGCACTGTGTAATATTTTGTATCTCCGGGAATTAATGCCAGCAAATTATATGGGTTGGGAACCACAGGGTGTAGTGTTACTGTGGCCTCGTTGACAGCCCGTAAATCTTGAGCCCGGTACTCTTGTGTGCCCTCTTTCAGTACTGGCAGACGGGGTGTGTTCCATGGTGACACGCAGAATTTTAATATACCGTGATCTTTAAGTCTCTGTAAATGTGTCTGGATATTCTGCTTGGCTTTTTGTGGGATATGATATTGTCTTAGAGCCACAGGCGTTGCACCGGGTTTTAATTCAACGTATACCGGGGGGTATATTTACAGCGAGTCCGGGCGGGTTTTCTTCCGCCCATACCCCAGGGATTTGAAGAAGTAATGCGTGCGGGTCCGGCGCAGCCGGCAGAGTAGGTGCTGTGCGCCATTCTTCCTCTCTTGGCATAATCACCGCGATTTTCACAGACTGGGGGTGCTGGCTGGCTGGGTTATGCTGCCGAGCAGAGCTGCCACTCTCAGGCAGGTCTAATTGAGCATGGCCCCCGGTAAGAAACGTAATTTGGGCTTGCAATTTGCAAAGGATATCCCGCCCCAGGAGCTGGATGGGACATTTGGGCATATACAAAAATTCATGTTCAACATTATGCCCACCCACATTACATTTTCGAGAAGCAAGAAAGGGATATTTAGCAGACACTCCCATTGCTCCCATAATATCAACTTCATTTCCCATTGGGGGTGCAATTTGCTTTGTTACAACAGAGAATTCGGCACCAGTATCAACCATAAAAATTTCATCTTTATTTCCCACTCTCATAGTGACCGTGGGCTTGTGATTACCGAGTGGGATGGGCCCAGGTCCTTGTCAATATGCATCCTGCCCCTCAAATGACGTTCCCGCTAGTCCCACAAACCCTGCTCCGGCCACCTCATTTCTCTCATACCTGCCATCTGTTACCTGGCCGTTAGAGGCTTGACCTCCCGCTTCCCTGTGTTCCCCTTGTCCCCCAAATTTAGCCAAAAATGCAGGACAGTTGTTTTTCCAGTGACCTTCACCCCGGCACCAGGCGCACTGATTGGGTCCTAGGGGTTCCCTAGGGGCTCCCCTACCTCTTCCTCTAGCCCCCCTACCCCTTGCCCTCCCTCTATCTGGGCCACCTCGTCCTCCACCATTCCCCATATATCCGACCACACCAGAATATCCTTTCTGTTTCTTTATTTCCTCTAGATCCCGGTTATGATACACCTTATTGGCGATCTCAACTAATTCGCTAATACCTTTCCCCAAAAAACCCATCTAATCTCTGTATTTTATTCCGTATATCCCTCTGTGATTGACCAACAAATGAAGAGTTAATTAAGCTCTGGTTTTCCGCTGCCTCAGGGTCAATAGGACTATACATTCTGTATGCGTCCAACAATCTTTCCAAAAACGCACTTGGGGATTCTTTAATTTCTTGTATCACATCCGCTATCTTTCCCATGTTTGTGGGTTTCTTCCCTCCCGCTTTAACACCCAATATTACCGCTGTTCTGTACGTCTGCAGATGGGCAATACCTTCCGAGGTGTTGTACGGCCATTTGGGATCTGATTTGGGGTAACGTTCCTCTGCCCACGCTTCTGGCTGGGGCTTCGCGCCTGCTACAGCCTGGGCGAGTAAAATCTTTTGCGCGCTACTATTTATTCTGGCTCTTTCCTCAGTAGTGAACATTGTCAACATTAATTGCTGACAATCTGCCCATGTGGGGTTATGTGTGAGCATAACTGACTCTATCATACTGGCCACTGCTGCGGGATTTGTGGAATACAGTGGTGTGTGTGTTTTCCAGTTAAAAAGATCTGTTGTTGTGAATGGGACATAAGTGTATTGCACCGGCCCAGGTGCTCCATCGGCTAGTGGAGGGCCTGGCACCTCCCGCAAAGGCATTTGCATCTTACTTTTGTAGGGATCGTGTTGGTATGGATCCCGGGGTTTATGTATATTGTTCGCTGCGCGAGTGGTGGCTCCCTGTCTCTCATCCTCCCTTTCACTATCACCTCCTCTGTGGGATATTAATTTATATATGCTCCCATCGGGCATCTCAATCTTTTCTGGTGAAGCCTCTCCATCCCCTCCACCTGCTGCGCCTTGCTCTTCCTCCACAACCCCACGTGACGGAGCCAAGGGAGCCGACTGAGGAATAGCAGCTGCCTGCCCCCTCCTCTCCGCCCGCGCAGCCGCGGCACTCAAAGCTTCTCTAGCTGCCCCATAACTCGATGGATAGGTTGGGGGCAAAGAATCACTCTCTTCCGGTTGTTCTACCAACACCGGTCTCCCTCTTTCTTCATTATTTGGGGGTACCTGCCTTTTAATTTTCCCCGCTATCATTATAAAATGACTCTTATCTTTTATACAATACCTCCATATATCTATATACGGGTACTGTTCAGGATGTCCACATTGCCCGGTGACTTGGGAATGCACCTTCTGTACTAGCTCTGGGTCCATCGACCCCTGCTCTGGCCATTCTGGGACTATCAGTGGCCATACAATTGTACACATTAATTTTAGCTTCTCCTTTGTCAATTCTACACCATAGTCATGTGTTGCATATAATGCCTCAAAATTCCGCACCATATACTCTAGGGGCGTCTCACCCTTCTTTACCTGC
Source organism: Leptobrachium leishanense (assembly GCA_009667805.1). Lineage (NCBI taxonomy): Eukaryota > Metazoa > Chordata > Amphibia > Anura > Megophryidae > Leptobrachium > Leptobrachium leishanense. The sequence goes on from CM019072.1 coordinate 60,188,194, forward strand.
TTGGGCTTTGATGACCCGTTACCCATTGTTACTCTTGAAAACAGTAACCTTCTTACAACACAGATATTACTTTTAAACAATAATTAGAATCTACAGTCTGATACTTCAGCCAACAGGCGCGCGTTCACTCACAGCATTCGAATCAATTCATTCACAGCACATACTGTACCAGATACTTTCAGCACATAACAAAACATGAACACTTCAACTCTTTCTACTAGCCGAGGTTGCTCTGCCCCTCCTTTTTGGCTCCTTATACCCCGTTTATTGAACTCTAACTCTTGCCTGCTTGTGACTATGTGCACCCCGTTCTATAACTATACTCCCGTCTGCAATTCCAATTTGCCTATGGATAATCTACCCACCCGGCACCACTATCTCTGCAGCTACCACTGGCTTCAATAAGCCCTCTTCACTACACGACGTACACACTAGCACTGACTCAGGGCTCTAAACCCAGTCACAGAAATCCCTCCTCCTTTCCTTCTATCCACGTGGCGAAGCTTTGTTTACAAATACTGACTATGACTATGCAACTCCACGTGGCTACCTTCTCCCTCTCTTACAGAACTACCCTTTGGTTGGCATCCAATTCCCCCAAATCCAGACACGCGCTAGCCCCTCTGGCTCTTTTGCATTGTCCGTGCTATCAGCGGCGGGCTAGGTATACCAACGAGACCGTGGCCATCGGGTCTCCTTATCTGACTATCAGTCAGACATTTCCCTTTTTTACCGGTATCTCCTTCAGGCATACAAACATAGAAGACACTTTACCTATCGCCGGCGCTGCTCGCTGTTTCCTCGGACTCGATGGTGTCCCAGGTTCCCGGGCGGGGAGTCCGTTTGGGACGAGACGAGGTCCACTGAACAGGAAATCCTGCTTGGCGCCTGCAGATGTCCGCTCACCTTCAACGGACACCCAACCGACGGGATCACTTGCACCTGCAGTCAACCGCTACAGTGTTCAGCAGCCGTTGCTTATGCCGGAAAGGGCGACAGATCCCGGCTATCGAGCCCCCAAAAATGTTACCGGAGTCAATCAGGTTCACTTTCAATACGGCGCCGGACCGGACACAAGCAAGGATTGTCTGAACACGAGTCTCTTCAGGAAAGGCAAACTTTATTGTGTCGTCACACAAGTGCTCACACAGGATTGAATCGCAAAGAGTGAGCCCCGTCTCCCCCCCCGACCAGGGGTCTTATACCCAAAAATACGTAATTAGGTACATCCCAATTAGCCCACCTCCCGATGACACTTTATTCCACCCCACGTGGGTTAATACCTCCCCTCGTTAGTACAAAGAAATTCCATACATTGATAATAAATTGACAACTGTCGTGTTAGTCTGACAATCTGTGATTTGCTGCTTCACTCGACCTGGGCCGTGCCCACCTCCTCCCTAAAGGCTGTGTTTGTTATAGATTAGAGCACGGCCTGGTTTCTACGCTCTCTTTGTTTTACTGCGGGTCTATGTGACCTTGTAGTAACCATTTGTCTTTCCTGTCTTTCCGTGCCAAGCGCTGGCCGGATTCTTCCTCATTTTATTGCTAGTTCTCCTAATCAACCACATTCCTAAGATTCTATGTAAGCTTCGTCTCTAATGTCTACAAAAATCTACTCTAGTTATTTGCAAGTGAACCAATATTCTGAACAAGATGGCCGCTTGGCTCATAATAGCGACCATCTTCCAGCCTGATTCCACTTCACTACAACAGACCTCAAACTGTTTGCTATAATCAGCTCACCAGTTTACTTGCTGCCATCTCTCTACTCAATCCGCACCAGTCCGGCTTTCGCTCCCAGCATTACACTGAAACTGCTCTGACCAAGGTGACTAATGATTTAGTTACTGCTAAAACCAAAGGTCACTTTTCCCTGCTTATTCTTCTTGACCTTTCCGCTACATTCGGCACTGGCGTCAACTCGGCCTCTGTGACACAGCTTTCTCATTGGTTCTCTTCTTATCGCTCTCTTCGCTGCTTCAGGGTCTCCTTCACTGTCGTCTCACCACAACTTCCTCTCTCGGTTGGGGTACCTCATGGCTCTGTTCTGTGCCCCCTACTTTTCTCAAACTATACTGCCTCTCTGGGCAAACTCATTTCTTTCTACAGGCACCAATATCATCTCTATGCTGACAACACCCAAATCTACCTTCCTTCGAGTTCTCTCCATGGAATGTAATGTAATGTGTATGCATATTTGTTATTCTGTCTCTCCCATTGTACAGAGCTACGGAACTTGTTGGCACTTTATAAATGCTTGTGTAGCGCTCACCCCTGGAGGAGCCACTGAACCTCGGGATAGTCTCACCACACTAGGAAATAACTATACACCAGCACTGTTGTGGATTTTTCGATAGTATATTCTTTACTGACCAAAATAAAGCAGCATATAATACGCATGTATGGTATTTGAGTAACAAGAATTCGTAACTCGGGAAAAACACGCGGCGGTAAAACAAACCAGTTAACCCCCCTCAGTTCTGGAGCGTAAGTCCTGTGAAAAATAGCTCAAAAATATACATGTATGTGTTGTCTAGGGTACCCGGGTACTGTGTTCAACTGGCCAGTGAATGAAACAAAAACAATCTTCGACTAGTCACCGTTGGGGCCCTTAAAGACACAAATAAACAAGTGCACAATGTTCTGCATTTTCACCAGGCAGAAGCCTTCTCACCCATCCGGTGTAACCGCTTGTCCTGGACCAATGAATGCTGGGGAAAGGCATCTCTCTCAAGAGGATCTGTCCTCGCTGCCACTTGGAACCCGATGCTGTTAACGTCTGCACTCCCGATCTGGTTCTCCTCCACCAGAACCTCAAACACATAGGCCGCCAGCACTCCTCTCCAGTTTGCAGCCTCTCCTCACACGATGTCCCTCTTCTCCCAAACTGCACTTTGTCAAAAACAGTTCAGCGTAATACACAGCCGGCCGATGCACACTCTCTCTCCGATCACAATGGATGCCGCCGTCTCTCTGCGCTTGTCAGGGTGGCACCTGGCATACGCCGTGGTGGGACCCCATTGCAGGGGTTTGAGCCCTTTAGGCAGGAGTATTCAGACTGTACCTTAGAATAGGCTGGTTGGTAGCAGTCCATAGCGCAGTACAGATGGGATGGCGAGATAGAATGGTCTGGACGGTCCGAGGGTCGAATCGGCGGGCAGCAAGGAGGCAAGGTTGGTGGGTAAATCAGGGTCTGGTACACGGTTTATCAATAGGAGTATAGAGCAGGTCTGTATAGCACAAAGGATTGACTTGTAATGAAAAGCCAAGTTGCACAGTTGGAGGATTCCTTTTTATTGACAGACAGGGGTGTGGTGTGTGTTTGTGCTTAACGTTTCACTTGGGATTAACCCATATAGGTGCTGGACAGCACTTTTCCTGTATGCACACATGCAGGGCAGGTTCCTGCGCACATACAGGTACTGATCCCTGACAGAATCCCCTCCAAAAGGAGCGGCCACTGGTCGATCCAAAATGGACTCGATGCTGGGCACCTGCGGGCAAGAGGAATAAGTTCACCATACACAAGCAGCAGATATCATATACAGGTTCCGGGGTTGTATGAATAGGCCTCGGACATAAGAAGGTTCCCTGTACACAGAAAGGAGCCTCTGCCTTAGGTGCAATGTACTTTCTGGGTGCTGGTTTCGGGGTTCCAGCAGCACTGGCCATGAGGTGCTGCCTGGGAGTGATGGGAGTCGTACCCGGGGTCTGCAAGGTTATGTCCTGGGTGGTCCTGGGGGCCAAACGGCAAGGATTCATACAGAGGCTCATAGCCAGCACCCTCCACTTCACAGATCGCTGTGTCTTGCTGGCTAAGAGTGGTTGCACCTGGAGTCTGGACAAACATAATCTCCATAGGGACAGGAGGGTCAGACTCCTCAGACACTGGGTATCCTTGCTCCATAGATTCAGACCCCAGGAAGTCTGTAGGTTCTGTCTCCATGGGTAGTATTTCGTCCTCATCCTCCTCGGAGCTAGCCTCCAGGGACACCGAACCTCTGGGTACCCTGGGTATGGGTCGTCTGGGGGCAGGTTTCAGTGCAGGAGGTAACCTGAGAGCTGACTTGGGCGCTTTCTCAGGCTTTTTAACCAGTGCAGACTTTGGTGCTTTAGCAGACCTAGGTACAGGTGCAGGCATGGCAGCTTTCACCGGTTGGGGCGCCGCTGCAGGCTTGATCAACTTACCAGGCTTAGTCACTGCAGCAGACTTGGGAATTGCTGCAGGCTTAGGCCCTGGTGCAAGCCTGGTCTCTTCACGCGGGGGCAGTGTGATCTTGACACGGGGCGTACTTCTTGGCATAGAAGGTTTGTCAAGTCTTCGCCCAGGGTCTTGCTTCTTGGGTGGTCTTATTGGGCAGTCTACCAAGAAATGGTTGGAACCCCCGCAGTACAGGCATAGATTCTGGTCCATTCTCCTGGTACGCTCCTCTGGCGTCAGCGGGCCTCTAGGTCTCTTCCCTGGGGGAACATACACCTTGGGAAGGGTGCTCCTTAGAGTGTCCATCACGTCCCATATATCCTCCAGCATCACACACAACTTGTACGTCTCTCGTGGCTCTGCTCACACTCCCATGCTTTGCACGAGGCTGCGGATGTCTTTCCTCCTGTTTGTACCACCCACTTCCTGTCCTCACGCAAAGGGTGATGGAGTTCGTTTTTGTCCAGCATAGTCCACAATGTCTCTGTCTCCCTCTAGTGGTATCAACAGTTCATTGCACCAGAGCACATTTTTAAAGCAGCGCTACACTTGTAACTAACTAAAATGCTGGCTCCACGCCGCGGCCCACTTTTGTCAGGACTGGTCCAACCTTTCCAGGCCAGAGACAACACACAGTTATACATTTAATGACTATAGCCCACCGATCCCAAACTCTCACCTCATTCATATCCGTCGACCCCGAAAAGTCCTCTGACAAAGGTTGACTGGTCAGTCTTTGATTCCATACAACTTCTGGGCTTTGGTCAGCTGAGGTGTGAATGGATGTCATCCTCATATGCGGGACCCTCCGCTTCCCTCAAGATCAATGGCCGTTATTTCACACTATTTTACATACAAAGTAGCACTCTACTCTTTATTCTCGCTCTAGAACCCCTACTCCCTGCCATTTGCGTTTTGCCTTTTTTTCTCCACACATAGTGTTGTGTGTTTTTTCCAAACAACTCAATTTTGTTTTCATCTGTCCACAGAATATTTTGCCAGTAGTGCTGTGGAACATCCAGGTGCTCTTTTGCAAACTTAAAACGTGCTGCAATATTCTTTTTGGACAGCAATGGCTTCCTCCGTGGTGTCCTCCCATGTACTCCATTCTTGTTTAATGTTTTCCTTATTGTAGATGTGTCAGCAAAAATATTAGCATGTGCCAGAGATTTCTGTAAGTCTTTAGCCGACACTCTAGGATTCTGCTTTACCTCATTAAGCATTCTGCTCTGTGCTCTTGCAGTCATCTTTACAGGACGACCACGCCTAGGGAGAGTAGCAACAGTGCTGAACTTTCTCCATTTGTAGACAGTCTGTCTTACCGTGGACACATGAACATCAAGGCTTTTGGAGATACTTTTGTAACCCTTTCCAGCTTCATGCAAGTCAACAATTCTTGATCGTAGGTCTTCTGAGAGCTCTTTTCTGCGAGGCATGGTTCACATCAGGCAGTGCTTCTTGAAACCAGTAAACCCAAAACTGGTGTGTGTTTTTAAAGGGCAGAACAGCTTTCAGCAACACATCCAATAATATCACACTGATTGGACTCAAGGTTGGCTTACTCCTGGCTCCAAATAGCTCTTGGAGAAGTCATTAGGGGTTCACATACTTTTTCCACCCTGCACTGTGAATGTTTACACGTTCTGTTCAATAAACACATGAAAACATATAGTGTTTGTGTTGTATTATTTTAAGCAGACTGTTTTTAAAATTGTTGTGAATTAGATGAAGATCAGAGCACATTTTATGACCAATTCATGCAAAACTCCACGTAATCCCAAAGGGTTCACATACTTTTTCTTGCCACTGTATAGGATTATAAACTTCCACTCTCAGGGTTATTCAAAGAAAGGTGAAAACCAGGAGAACTGGCAGGAAAAGAGAATAATCTAGAACAAATAGCCGATTTGGAAAGTGAGATAAATGGGAGATTTTTTTTGGTTTGGCTATTTTGAACTAGAATTTTCACTTCTCCAGTCATTCTCCTGTGTTTCACCTTTCTTTGAATAGACCTGTATGTGCCACTACACACTCACATATCTTAAGTGTAAATGACAATCGCAGCTTGGGTGTCGTCTTCTGTTTCTCATGTACCCAAAACACCTTCGGCCCCTCGGTCTCAATTTTCTCAGGAATAGAGAATAAACAAGGATTGCTCCATAGCATAACTGTGTATAAAATTAATACTCCAAGAGAAGACAAATTCACACTCTTATTGGAGTCACTTCTGACTCTTGGGCATTCGCATATGGATTATTAATAGGATATAAATCCATTTAACCTTCTAAAAACAATCCAAGGTAGGATGGATAAAATTAGTGCTTTAATAAAACACAAGTACCAGGATATATGGTTTTTAATTCTATTTTGCCAGCTGAGTTAGCCGGTTCTTTGGGTGATCTTTCTATGGTTTTGGGGAACCACTATTTTGGTACATAGCGACTTTGGTGTGGGAGATATTGTTTGGTGTAGCGCTGCACTATTTTGCATTCATGTGGAACAAGCTTTTTTGCCATCACATTTGCCACCTCTAAAAATGATCGCACACAAGAATGTAACTTTAAATTACTTTGACAACTGCGCTACACAAAATGTTTCCATATAACCTGGTCAATTATCAGCAGTATGTTGCAGCTCGAAGCACCTACAACCATATATGGTGGAACTGCCCCAACTTCAAAAATTCTGGTCTAATGTCCTCTTCCATGTTGCAAATTCAAAGATTTTTTATCTCAATGGTCTGCAGCAGTCCTATTACATCATGTCCCCATTTATACCAGTAATTATAGAAAGTCCCTTCTGACCATCTCCTTTGTGCTGTCAAAATTCTCATCCTGTTTTTTGAAGATATAAAGACTGGATCAGGAAAGTAGAATCCATACGAGGAATGGAGGAACTTAATTTCAGTTATAAATAAATTCAGAGCAAAAATACTAGAAATCCTTCCCAACCTGGTATTCGTGGGCCAACTTTTTACGTGGCAAAATAATAATAAAAAGAAACACATGAAGGGGGGGGGGTGCAGCACAGCAGATTGATATGAGGAATAAGCAATATCACACATTTGTCTCAGTTTTCATTATTTGTATTCCTTTTTTAATTCAGGTTTTCGCCGTTTGTGACTTGTTGAACTTTATATATGCAGGCCCCTGGAACCATACTCTATTGGATATTCAGAAATGAAATATGAAACTGATTATGTGTATATGTAAATCATAAATTTGTTTACTCTCAATTGTAATGTCTATTACTGTGTACAATGTGCAAACACAACCAACAAAAAATATGGGTTGTAAGTGATTAATGGAGATGTATTATTGAATAGAATTTTAAAGTATTAAAATATTATGCTTTCTTTTAATAAATACAATAAACTACAATAAAAATGGATTCTTTACTTATGAAGTCTCTGTGTAGCGGGTTGTCGTGAAGATTTTCTTTTAATAAAATATATATAATTACTGCTGGTGTGCATTGGCAATTTTTTTTCTCTGCATCAGTGTAACATGAGGTGAACAGGTTGAAAGAAAATATATATATATATGTATATCAATGTAAGGCAACTGTGGCACATATTTTGTGTGAAAGTTTATAATTATAATTTTTTTTTAGAAAAATAGATCTTCGACTAAGTCAAGACATTTACATTTTTGAGGGCTGTTACAGCCACGGTTACTGCCAATTCAAAGCACGGTGCTTTTCTCAAAGAAATAATTTGCTTTCTGCCAACAGTTATTCGTTTTTCTAGGAAAATGTTGTGTATATTTCATTTGGACACAATCCAACAATTACATTCATTACACAGAGAATCAGACGCCGTTCACTTGGGCTGAATTCTCTTCTAATTACTCTTGGGACAGCAGGTTAATTTTCTGCACTGTAATTAGATGTTAATTAATGTTTCTTCATTAGAAACGGGGTATGCTGCAAGAAAAAACACTGGTGTAAGTTTGTGTGTGTGTGTGTATATATATATATATACATATACACATATATATATACATATATATACATATATATATATACATACACACACACACTTTTCTCACAAAGAGATTTCCATGTCAAAAGAAGCTATAAAAATGGTTTAGAATATTCATAAACTGCTGGCAGTAAGAGTCAATATCTAAAACGTATGGAGTACTACACAACAGAAGAAATGGTTCATTTACAATAAATATGAAATTATATATATATATTTATTAGTGTGATTGGATAAGCAGGTGTTATGTGTTATCCAGTCAGTTAAATCGCTTGACATTTTTCTGTCTATAAAAATTCCCATAGATTTTAATGTCGACTTTTTTGGACAAGTCATTTGGAATTTTTCTAAATGATGTATTTTTAAATGATTATCTGAAAGAATAGAGTTATATATATATATAAAAATCAAGGAATTTGTTGGTAGCCGGAAGCAGCCAAGGGAATAATATCATCTGCGCTCACTTCTATATAACTCCATGTGAGACAAAACACAATCAATCAGAGGTGTTGGTTTACTTGAATGGCCATTGAAGTGTAAGCTCACCTACCGCATTCAGACACCTCTAGTAAGGGGATTCCTACCTAATGAAACCAGAAACCGCTCCTCTGAGCAACTGCACACGCGCTTGCTGCTTCTCAGCTAAGAGGTATAATGGTGGGCTTTATTTATACATTCACCAAATACTTTCACTTAAGACTCGCCTTACTAGAGGTTCCTTGACGCGGCAGGTGAGCTTACACTTCAATGGCCATTCGAGTAAACCAAAACCTCAGATTGTGTTTTGAATCACACGTTGTATATAATTGAGTGCAGAGGACACTTTTTTTCTTGTTATGTTTTATACAGGAAGAAAATATATCATAAAATGGGGCAATTTTTTTAATCCTTAGTGTAAATAGGGCTTAACACTGGGAATATATGAAAAGGAGAAGATTGTGTCAAAAGACACTAAGGACCATAATCTTTATTAACTGTGAAATTGACAGTGTAGCAAAAATAAGCTTAGCGCATGTACAGTAAGTAAAAAATGAAAAAATGCTGCACAGGCACACGAAGAGTATCAATAACACAGTTGTAAACTCAGAGGAAAAATGATTTAAGACCCATCCTATACTATAATAGAGTAAGGCTTGGCGTGTCCGTCGCCAAGCCTTCTCTGCGCATGCGCGCGCAACCAGCGGCGGTTGGCTGCGCGCGCATGCAACCGCCGCGGCACGTGCCGGCTGTGCGCTCGCCGCGGCGGTTACGAGATGCACACGCAGCAGCCGGGTAGAGGCTGCGCTCGCAGCCTCTACCCGGCTGCCGCGCGCATCCAACCCCTGAGCGGCGAAGGGAAAGTTTCCTCTCTTCCGCTCTTTGAAGGACCCAAGCCGCGGTCACGTGGGAGTCCCACGTGACCGCGGCTTGGGTCCTTCAACGAGCAGAAGCGAGGAAACTTTCCCTGCGCCGCTCAGGCAGGTAAGTATGCAGAGACGGAGCTCCAGGGGCGGCTGTCCGAATGCCGATAGAGCATTCGAACAGCCGCCCCATGTCTGGTCTGGGGTCTGAGCTTGGGGGCAAATATCCATGAGAGCTTGGGGGCAAATATCCATGAGAGCGTGGGGGCAAATATCCACGAGCTGGGGCAATATTAACAATAGACTGCCCTCTGGACAGGCTTTCCAACTAGTGTACATATAATGAAAAAACACCCTGAACAATGGTGCTACTCTAAACAGTAACCTCTCTGTTACCTTAGCAGTAAGTCTGTCTACTTAACTTGTCTACTTGGTAACTGTATTTGGGGGTAAATTCAAAAAAAGAGTGCCCAATTGGATATCTAATTCTCTATTACCTCAGCAGTTTGTGCTGCCTACTTAACCTACTCAGACTTACTGCTAAGGTAACAGAGAGGTTACTGTTTACAGTAGCACCACTGTTTAGGGTGTATTTTCATTATACAGTCATGTCCAGAAATATTGGGACATCGACACAATTCTAACATCTTTGGCTCTATACACCACCACAATGGATTTGGAATGAAACAAACACAATGTGCTTTAACTGCAGACTGTCAGCTTTAATTTGAGGGTATGTACATCCAACTCAGGTGAACGGTGTAGGACTTACAGCAGTTTGCAGATGTGCCTCCCACTTGTTAAGGGACCAAAGGTAATGGGACAGAATAATCATAAATCAAACTTTCCCTTCTTAATACTTGGTTGCAAATCCTTTGCAGTCAATCACAGCCTGAAGTCTGGAACGCATAGACATCACCAGACGCTGGGTTTCATCCCTGGTGATGCTCTGCCAGGCCTCTACTGCAACTGTCTTCAGTTCCTGCTTGTTCTTGGGGCAAGAAAGAATTCTTCGTTCATCCACCACAGTTGTTTTCCGTGGTCTCCTGGGTATTTTGTTGTTGCTGAGCTCAACGGTGCGTTCCTTCTTTTTGAGAATGTTCCAAACAGTTGTTTTGGCCATGCCCAATGTTCTTGCTATCTCTCTGATGGGTTTGTTTTGTTTCTTCAGCCTAATGATGGCTTGCTTCACTGATAGTGACAGCTCTTTGGATATCATTTTGAGAGTTGACAGCAAAAGATTCCAAATGCGAATATCACACTTGAAATGAACTCTGGGCCTTTTATCTGCACATTGTAATTGGGGTAATGAGGGAATATCAAACACCTGGCCATGGAACAGCTGAGAAGCCAATTGTCTCATTACTTTTGGTCCCTTAATAAGTGGGAGGCACATCTGCAAACTGCTGTAAGTCCTACACTGTTCCCAGATCCCAGCCAGACGCTAGGGCCCAGCCAGACCCCCAGGGCCCAGCCAGACCCCAGGGCCCAGCCAGGGTACAGCCAGGGCCCAATCAGATCCCAGCCAGATCACAGGACCCAGCCAGACCCCAACTATACACCAAGGCCCAGCAAAGACCCAGCCAAACCCCAGTGCCCAGGCCAGTCCCAGGGCCCAGCCAAGCCCAAAGGCCATGATACAGACAGCGCATTACTGTGAGTTTTACTGATGTCGAGCTCTGTGATACGCTAATACACACCACACATTACTGTGAGTTTTATTGCTGTGGAACGGTGTTATGTCCATTTTTTGTTTTGGAAGGGGGTGAAAAGCTGTTAATGGTTGAGGAAGTTTACAGGGGGGGCCATCCTGAGGTTCAGTAAGGGGCCCCATCATTTCTGATTGCTGCCCTTCTGATGGGCATGGGCGTGACACCGCTTTTTCTGTATGTTTGCTGCTGTTCCTTTTTTCAGGTCTTTGTTTTTAACCCCAAAGTGGAAGCATTTGGTGAGCTGTGCCATATTGTATTTGCATAAAGCTATTTTTCTCCACTTATTTTCCTCAATGTCATCATTAACCAACAGTACGAGGATACAAACTGAAAGCTAAATACCAAGTGGGCTAAAAGCCATCGCATGAGGAATGCATAGTGGGAGATATTTTTACTTGAGGTCATACTTCATAATTGAAAACTGCATGGAACCTTATAAATTATGTTGGACATTATAGATAGAGGAGATTAATGGTCCTCATTTTATTGAAGTGTTTCTCTATTCACAATGGTTTAACAATGTAGTGTTTGATAGGATTATAATGAACATGCTGCAGTGCATTGCAATGCTAAGCATTTACTAATAAACAGCAGACTTGGGTTGATGGTGATATATATAGGCTTATAATGAACATGCTGTGTTAAATATTCAAGCTATATTACGAGATTTTGCTTGTAATTTTCTTCATAGATATTTTACATGAACCTCTTGCAGTAACTACCCATGAAAGATTACCCATCATGGATTTCATCTTCAGTTATATTTAGAACTAGCTTTTGCCCGCGGCTTCGCTCGCGTGGATTTTAGGATTTGTTAAAATAGTTTTTTAAAAGAAACTTGTTTTTTTTTGTAGAACCCCCCTTTCCCCCCCACTTGGGATTTTTGGAAAATTGTAAAACACGTGTTTTTTTATTTTTCAAGAAGAATGTAAGTGCCAAATTTCCCACCTGTAACATCTTTGGTTTTTGAAACATAGGTATACTGATAAAAGTATTCACATCCCTTTCCCCCACCCCCCTTAACTGGATTTTCGGAAAATGGTAAAACATGTTTTTTTTTTGCACGAAGATTGTAAATATCGAATTTCACACCTGTAATATCATTGGTTTTTGAATATAGGTATAGTGATAAAGGTATTCATCCCCCTTTTTGCCCCCCCCACTGGAGTTTTGGAAAATCCAAAAATCCTTCCTTAGTGGGTGCCTACAACATAAAAACAGTGCACCTTCAAAATTTCACATTCCTAGGTTAAACGGTTTCAGCTGGGTGTGGAGTCAATCAGTCAGGACTTTCGCGTTTATGATAAAAGTATTCAACCCCCCTTTTTGCCCCCCAAGGAATTTTCTGAAAATGGTAAAATACGTGGGTTTTTTTGTTTGTCAAGATGAATCTAAATACCGATTTTCACGTTTGTACCATCTTCTGTTCTTAAGATATCTGCTTAAAATATTTAAAATATTCAACCCCCTTCCCCCCCCCCCGTTGAAATTTTGAAACGGTAAAATACGTGTTTTTTTTATTTTTCAAGATGAATCTAAATACCGATTTTCACGTCTGTATCATCTTCTGTTTTTAAGATATAGGTATCGTGTTTAAAATATTCAACCCCCTTTTTTTGCCCCAGTCGAATTTTTGAAAAACGGTAAAATACGTGTTTTTTTATTTTTCAAGACGAATCTAAATCCCGATTTTCACATCTGTAACATCTTCTGTTTTTGAGCTATAGGTATCCTGTTTAAAATATTCAACCCCCTTTTCCCCCCCCTTAGGGGCGGAGTTTCCAAAAATCCTTCCTTAGTGGGTGCCTAGATCATAAAAACAGTGCACCTTCAAAATTTCACGTTCCTAGGTTAAACGGTTTCAGCTGGGCGTTGATGAGTCAGTCAGTCAGGACTTTCGCGTTTATATATATAGATGAACATGTCTCTTAGAATAGTTTAAGCAGACTTCTGGCTTTTTCTGACATATATTCATTAAGTGAACACTTTAGGCCATATTACATATATCACGCTAAAACGGGGACGCCAAGGCGGAAAACCTGCTTCTGCAAGTTTCTCCTTAGCATCCCCGTTTTAGCGTGATATTACGGTGCTAATCCAGCAGCCTGCACCGTAACGCGGCGCTAAGCTTCAGGATGCTCGCAACTGCGCTAAGCGCCGCTGCGAGCATCCCCTCCATGGAGTCCATAGGACTCCATTGAGGCATCCGTTGCCGGTCCCATGACCTGCAGGATTTTGCCTTGCGAGATCCAGCATGTCAATGGAGTGATTCGCAGAGGGAGACTGGGGGACTTTTTTCCTCCAGTCTCCCTCTGCTCTCGGCAGCAAGAAGAAGCAGATCGAGCCGCTGTTTTCGCCATGGGATGAGAGGCGAGTATTATTATTTATTATTATTTTTTATTTATAAAGCTCCAGCATATTCCGCAGCGCTGTACAATAGGCACAGTATAGACAGGGTTACAATTTTGTGATCCCATTACGATTCGTGATCCGGCCCCCATGGGGTTAATGCCAGGTACCGTTAGGAAGGGCAGGCTGTGCCCTTCCAAACAGTGCCTGGATTAACCCTCTGCACCCCGGCGATCGGGAGGGAGAGAGGTCCGAAGGACCTCCCCCCTCCCTTTCAGGTGCCTCCTCCGCACACTCTAATTGTGCCAGCGGCGGTTCCGGGTGCTGGGCTGACATCGAAGATGTCAGCCCGCACCGGGGGGGCACAGCGATTGGCCGGAATCCGGACGATCGCTGGCCGCAAAGGGAGGACGCGCTCAGCGCGTCCTCCGCATGGAACCCTACCTGTGGGAGGACGTGCTGAGCGCGTCCACCGCAGCGAAAGGGTTAAACACTGTTTGCACATAACTGCTTTGCAGGTTAAGATGTAGCTGCTCTTTCAGCAGCCTGGTTGACTGTTAGCTACGGCCCCCCCCCCATGTCATTATGGAGCTAGTGGGACATAATTAGTGTGTAAATAAGAGGGAGAGATATTTACGTAGCCTCAGCATCCTTAGCTTATCTCCAGGTGGTTGGAGCAAAAGCTTCTCAAACTCTTCAGCTGTGCAGGGAAAGGGGCAGCACGTGGCTTCGAAGAGCAGCTCCACCTCTCAACCTCTGCCCAAAGGAAACGCCGTGTTTTTATCCAAGTTCCAGGTTCTGCTGCAGGCATGGCTGATCAAAGCAAACTTGGCACTTGCTATCAGCCGACCAGCTCCTGTGGGCCTATTTTTAGAACGGGGCCTGGAGCGGCAGCTCCATCCGCCCCTATGTTAATCTGGCCCTGAGATGAGGGCCCTATTCCCGTAGGAACTCACAATCACAATCTCCCGTTATCTTTCGTACCGCAATTTGGTGCGCCCGTACTAGGGCTACCAAAGCTAACGTTAACGCTCACACAGCTGAGCGCTAACGTTAGCATTTTGTATGTAATATGGCCCTTTAACAGGGTTATTCAGAGAGCGGTGAAAAGCAGAATGACTGGAGAATGGAAAATTCTAGGTCAAAATAGCCGATTTGGAAAGTGAGAATTTTTCTGGTTTGGCCATTTTGACCTAGAAATTTTCCATTCTCCAGTCATTCTCCTGCTTTTCACTGCTCTCTGAATAACCCTGTAAGTTTATTTTAGGATGACAAAATAAGCACAAAAGGCAATTCTGAAAAAACCCAAAAACTTCACTATGGGCCTCCAAAACCTGAGTCCGCACACCTTATACTTGAAAGACTTGAAACCTCTACAGGAGCTATGCATCTCCCTGGTTATGTAATAAACAACAAGACAAATGGTTAAATTATTAAATCTCTCTCGTCAGCTTAGAAGAAAAAAAATATTTCTGTAACAGGGAATGTTTAACCATAATGGTGACCTTGAGTGTTGACAGTCACAGCAAAGCGATCTAGGTGATTGATAAGCTGTTTTTGTTTAGAAATGCAGAAAAAAAAACAACCTTGGCTTCAGCTCTTTACTTGAAAAGCTGAGGGCATCAGTGTTCACTTTGTACCAATTAGAAATGGTGCCTCCTACAGTCAGGTCCAGAACTATTGGGACATCGACACAATTCTAACATCTTTGGCTCTATACACCACCACAATGGAGTTGGAATGAAACAAACACAATGTGCTTTAACTGCAGACTGTCAGCTTTAATTTGAGGGTATGTACATCCAACTCAGGTGAACAGTGTAGGACTTACAGCAGTTTGCAGATGTGCCTCCCACTTATTAAGGGACCAAAGGTAATGGGACAATTGGCTTCTCAGCTGTTCCATGGCCAGGTGTGTGATATTCCCTCATTACCCCAATTACAATGTGCAGATAAAAGGCCCAGAGTTCATTTCAAGTTGCTATTTGCATTTGGAATCTGTTGCTGTCAACTCTCAAAATGAGATCCAAAGAGCTGTCACTATCAGTGAAGCAAGCCATCATTAGGCTGAAGAAACAAAACAAACCCATCAGAGAGAACATTAGGCGTGGCCAAAACAACTGGTTGGAACATTCTCAAAAAGAAGGAATGCAACGGTGAGCTCAGCAACACCAAAAGACCCGGGAGACCCCGGAAAACAACTGTGGTAGATGACCGAAGAATTCTTTCCCTGAAAACACCCTTCACAACAGTTGGCCAGATCAAGGACACTCTCCAGGAGGTAGGTGTATGTGTGTCAAAGTCAACAATCAAGAGAAGACTTCACCAGAGTAAATACAGAGGGTTCACCACAAGATGTAAACCATTGGGGAGCCTCAAAAACAGGAAGGCCAGATTAGAGTTTGCCAAACAACACCTAACAAAGCCTTCACAGTTCTGGAACAAGATCCTATGGACAGATGAGACCAAGATCAATTTATACCAGAGTGATGGGAATAGAAGAGTATGGAGAAGGAAAGGAACTGCTCATGATCCTAAGCATACCACCTCATCAGTGAAGCATGGTGGTGGTAGTGTCATGGCGTGGGTATATATGACTGCCAATGGAACTGGTTCTCTTGTATTTATTGATGATGTGACTGCTGACAAAAGCAGCAGGATGAATTATGAAGTGTTTTGGCAATATTATCTGCTCACATTCAGCCAAATGCTGCAGAACTCATTGGACAGCGCTTCACAGTGCAGATGGACAATGACCCAAAGCATACTGGAAAAGCAACCAAAGAGTTTTTGAAGGGACAGAAGTGGAATGTTAAGCAATGGCCAAGTCAATCACCTGACCTGAATCCCATTGAGCATGCATTTCACTTGCTGAAGACAAAACTGAACGGAAAATGCCCCAAGAACAAGCAGGAACTGAAGACAGTTGCAGTAGAGGCCTGGCAGAGCATCACCAGGGATGAAACCCAGCGTCTGGTGATTTCTATGCGTTCCGAACTTCAGGCTGTGATTGACTGCAAAGGATTTGCAACCAAGTATTAAGAAGGGAAAGTTTGATTTATGATTATTATTCTGTCCCATTACCTTTGGTCCCTTAACAAGTGGGAGGCACATCTGCAAACTGCTGTAAGTCCTACACCGTTCACCTGAGTTGGATGTACATACCCTCAAATTAAAGCTGACAGTCTGCAGTTAAAGCACATTGTGTTTGTTTCATTCCAACTCCATTGTAGTGGTGTATAGAGCCAAAGATGTTAGAATTGTGTAGATGTCCCAATATTTCTGGACCTGATTGTACATGTGGTGGATGACACTGAAGCAGTGATCCCCATCATTTCACAAAGATTTTGTGACGCTTTCTCGGTTAAGTAAAATCACTAACAGATTTTATAGCCCCCCCACTGAATAAAAATGTTCTTCATGGTAGGAATGAGAGGAGCCCTGCACTAAATTGTGAGCTTAAAAACCCCAAAACTAGAGGAATGTAGATACATTATTTGTTAAATTTGTTTATGTACTGGTCTGACATGTCATTATTCGAATGAGCTGCCGAATCAATAAGTTGCTTGCTCTGCTTGATAATTCTTCCCCCCTCCTGACCATTACACTGTGTGCACAATTATTGGGCAAGTTGTATTTTTGAGGATTTTATTACTGAACAACTACAGTGCTCTCAGTCAATCCAAAATTCTATGTCTTTTTTAGTCTTCTTGCCTCAAAGAAAACAGGACAGAAAACGTTGTGCAGCCAGTTTAAAACAACTGAAGTTCATATATCTTATAAAGTGTGCACTCACATTTCCAGGTGTCACCTCTTGGACACCAGATGTACTTGCAGCCGGTAAAGTTGATGGGGTACCGGATCCCCCTTTTGGATAAGTGTCAGCAGTGTTACTTTGCACCGAACAACACCAGGACCATAAAGTAAAGAGTTAAAACGATTTCAATAAAATACACCACTGAAACACATTTGTCAATCTAATCGCTTCCTCAGTCAGTGTGTAAGATCATAGTGGTCCTACAGTGTCTTTATATGCTCTTAATCTAACACAATTAGTGTTAGTGTTACATACGTACCAGTATCTCACTCAACCTTGTTGTTTTAAGGATGTAGATTTAGGAGTCCAAAAGGTCTCCCACCTCTTCTCGCAGTGGTGAATCAGCTTGTTCTTTAACAATTCTTGATCCCTGCCCCCCCCCCCCACACCCATACTAGAAAGTCATGTTTTGTATCAATGGAAAAGCCAAGGTCTGGCCTTTCCAAAGACACCACACTTGATCTTGTGGTTTGTGAATAATGGAGACACAGGGGTCCAAATTTTCCCTGCCTCTCCTTGCCACAGTGCGAGGGCTTGCATTTTAGATTACACAAATGTGTAATAAAGCACTGTTCCATCACATACTATTGGCATGGAAATTGAGAAGATAAGTTATCGCAGTGGTATTTTTTGATTTGAAGTAAAAAGCAAATCATACTGCCACTTTACAAAAAAAAGTAAATAAATATTTTAAGTTGAAGTATCACTGGAAAGGATAGACTCAGACCTTTCCAATATTACCTCGATTATATTTCTCCAAACAAATGATCATGAGAAAGAGGTCCAAAATGACTAATCCACATCCTCTAAGGCAGTGGTCCTCAATCCTGATCCGCAGGGCCCACTAACAGGCCAGCTTTTAATTAGGGCTGCACCGATACTAGTATTGGTATTGGTGCCGATACCGGGATCTGCATGAGTACTTTGTACAACGCTGGGCTGGCTTGTCGGCTGGTGTCTGTGGGGCAGTGCTCGAACGGCACTCTGCCAGACCCCTGCAAGTACTTTTCTTTCTTTGAGCGTCCACCGGCAAAGGTTGTAGTCCAGCGGCACACCTGGGATCCACCAGCCGCAGTCTCGTGAGCCCGCGGAGTTCACGAGATCTCGTGAATGCCGTGATCTTGCGAGACCGCGGCTTGTGCATGGTTGCCAACGACAGGCCGGGCTTCAACCTTTGCCAACGGACGCTCGAAGGAAGAAGAGCACTCAGAGGGGCCTGGCAGAGTGGGAAAGATTGGGACCATATAAATGTGAGCGGAGGGCAATATATTAAATGTGTGAGCTGAGGGCAATATATAAAATGTGTGAGGTGGGGCAATATATAAAATCTGTGAGCTGGGGGCAATATATTAAATCTGTGAACTGGGGCAATATATTAAATCTGTGAACTGGGGGGCAATATATATATATATTTATATTCTGTTCTTATTGAAAAGCAGTCACATGACATTAAATAAAAGTATCTACTCGGTATCGGTGAGTACCTGAAAAAAGTATCAGTACTTGTACTCAGTCTTAAAAAAAGTGGTATCGGCGCATCCCTAGTTTTAATTACCTTGGGGAAAAGCAGACTGAATTCTGCAATCACTAAGCAGCAAATCATATCACGTGTGCTGTGCTTCAGATATCTGGAAAACCTGCCCTGTTAGTGGGCCCTGAGGACCAGGGTTGGGGACCGCTGCTCTAAGGGCATTTACCAGTAGCTCTGGTCAGCCCTTCTCATGGATGTCTTCATGCCCATGCACAATGATGTCAGTGCACCAGGAGGTGGTCCAATAGCAGGTCCAACTTCCAGGTAGTCAGACCACTGTGGGATATTGGCGAGATTGCCTGCAAAATCACCCCAACAATGTAGGTATTTAACATGTGGGTCACACCCCCACAGCAAAAGGGCTAAAAAAAAAAAAAAAGGTTAGGTATAATTAAAGCCACATTAGCAGACCTGGGGAAAACTATATATCCATCATTTAATACACATGGGGCCATATTACATAGTTGGTGCTAAATTAGGCTAGGGTCAAACAAATGCATTATTCGCAGCGACAGTCAAAAAGTGCATCCGAACACATTGACGTATTTTTTCACGAAATGCGCGAAAACGGTCAGACGACGCTCATTTTTGTGCGTGATTTTTTACGGATCGTCAATAAAAACTTTTTAGCGTCTGGACGTTATGTTGGCCGGACATTAGCAGCGTCTGACATCTCCTAATCACGCACACTCGCTTCTAGCGGACGCAGCGCACTCTGTACGTCAGTACTAGCGGTTCTGCGTGCTCGAAAAAATGCGTTCATTTTCCACTTGCGTTGCGTGGCCGGACTTTCGTGTGGCCGTACTTCGTATATTGGCCGTCATTGCGCGTCATTTGCAGCTACTGCGGCCGTGATTAAGTGCGCCTAAACGCACATTTAAAATGCGCTAGTCTGACCCCAGTCTTAACCAGAGCTGTTGTAAACTTACCAGAGCCATTATAGCCTATGGAGGTTTTAAGTTTACAACTGCTATGGTTATGTTAGCACCAAGTATGTAATACTGCCCTAGGTTTTCAGTTCAGTTTATAAATATTAATTTATGACCATTAAGCACACGTGATGAAGCTAAAAATCATTAAACTAATACAATGGAAAGAGAAAAACTGAAAATGTGTATCCCCGGTTTCAGGCATATAATGCTGTGGCAATAAAGGCTGCATATGGTGATATATTAAGAATCAAATTAACATCCAAGAGCATATTATACAAGGTTTCTTACATCTGCATAGTAATACATTCACCCATAACCCCTTCACTACCATGATCAAATTAACTTGATCTTCAAAAGCAGCTTCAGATGCCCGAGATTACGTTAACGAAATCTGGTCTTCTGGAGGACAGCACACAAATGGCATTAAATGTAGGGATGAGCAGAACACCCCCCGAGTTCGGTTCAGGCCCAAACCCGAACTTCCCAAATGTTCGGTTCCGAACCCAAACTCAAACTCAATGCAAGTCAATGGGGCTGAAAATTCGGTTTTTAGAGTGCCCTCCAAGAGGGCATATAAGCTAGATATTTGCCATAAAAGGTGTATGGGGGTCCGGGTATTGCCCTGGGGGACAGGAAACAAGGTCAAAAAGTTAAAAAAAAAGTTTTAAAAAGGGACAGTGAGTTTTCCATGAAATAAGGGTTAAAAATAAAAACCAAAAATTCCTTCAAATATCGTTCCTAGGAGGTCCCTATAACCTGCCTGTGAAGTGGCGGATTTCTAGGATGTATAGAAACATTTAAAACAAAAAAATGACGTTTCAAATGACGGTAAATGCTTTTCCTTTAATCTATCCATAAACAACTGCTTGGGGCGACAGTCTGTATGAAAGAGGAGACATTTTCGTACACGCAGAAAAAGTTTACTGATTTTTTTGGCTAAATTATTGTGAAACTTATGCAGGCTTTGGATGAAAGTAACAATAGGTGCTTCAAAATTGGTCCTTTAGCATCCCCAACAGTGCCGTCACACCGTAACCCCTCTGAGGATATGAATCTGATACAGGCGTCAGTGGCAGTGCACCCAAATATTGTGCTTTTGGTGCCAGCCTGCAAGTACTATCATACAGTAACCCCTCTGTGGTATTGTGGAAGAATGCAGGGGTGAAACTTGCGGTCCTATATTAAAAAGATATGCATCTGGTTAAGGCGTCAGTGCACCCAGATATTCTGCCTTTGGTGCAAGACTGCCAGGCCAGCAAGTATCATCATACAGTAACCCCTCTGTGGTATTGTGGAAGAATGCAGGGGTGGACCATGTGGTCCTATATTGAAAATATATGATTCTGGTCAAGGCGTCAGTGCACCCAGATATTCTGCTTTTGGTGCCAGGCCAGCAAGTATCATCATACAGTAACCCCTCTGTGGTATTGTGGAAGAGTGCAGGGTTGGACCCTGCTGTTCAAAAAATTAAAATGATATAAATCTGGCACAGGCATCAGTGCAGCCAAATATTGTGCCTTTCATGGCAGCAAGTGCATTCACACCGTAACCCTTTTGTGGTATTGTGGAAGAGTTCAGTGCTGGAGGTTTTGTGCATGCAGAAGACATCCCCGACCTATTCAGTTACGTCAGCATCAGGGGATTGATAACTGCTGATCCAGGACTGATTCATTTTTATAAATGTCAGCCGGTCTACAGAGTCGGTGGACAGAAGCACTCTTTTGTCTGTGACAAAACCTCCAGCGGCACTGAACGTCCTTTCGGAAAGCATGCTAGATGAAGGGCAACCTAGTAGCTGCATAGCATATTGGCTAAATTCTGGCCAGTGATCCAATCTCAACACACAGTAAGCCAGTGGATCATCTGCTGGAAAGGTATCCAGGTCTGCCCTTGCCCCTAGGTAGTCCTGCACCATATGGTGAAGACGCTGGCAATGGGTGCCTACATTTGACGTCCCTGGGCGTTGAGGACTAAAATTTTTTTAAAATGCATCAGTCAAGCGGCCCTGGCCTGCCCCACTATTCCTCTGATCACCCGCAGCCTCAGAAGCACGTGTGTCAGCACTTGGTAATCTACCAGTGCCTGGAAAGGTGTTACACAAGTGTCGCTTTAGAGCATCCTCAAGTTTGTTCCTCCTGTGCTCCCTCTGTGCGGGCAGGATGAGCTCTGCAACTTTACCCTTGTATCGTGGATCAAGAAGGGTTGCCAACCAGTAATGATCCCTCTCCTTGATAGCACGAATCCTGGGGTCCTTTAGCAGGCTTTGCATCATTAGGGAGCCCATGCAGCGTAGGTTGGAGGTGGCATTAGCTTCTGAGTCTTCCTGGTCAATGAGGATGACCGTATCGTGCACTTCCTCCTCCCAGCCACGCACTAGTCCTTGTGTTTCTGGGCACACGAAACCCTCCCTTGAGGAATCCCCACCTTCAATGCCCCCACTACTTAAATATTCTGCCTCCTCCTCCTCATCCTCCTCCTGTCTGATCTGAGTAGGACCCGCTGGAATGCTGTCTGCGGAAAGACTGGGGCCTTGAGAGCTAGGGAAGGCCTCCTCTTCCTCCCGTTGCTCTGCCTCTAGAGCCACATCTAGAATTCCCCGCAGAGTGTGCTCCAGCAGGAACACTAAAGGAATTGTGTCACTGATGCATGCACTGTCCCTGCTCACCATCCTCGTTGCCTCCTCAAATGGTGACAGTACAGTGCATGCATCCTTGATCATCAGCCACTGCGGGGGGGAAACCAAGTTGACCTGAACCTGTCCTTGCCATACTCACACAGGTACTCGTTGATGGCCCTCTGCTGCTTGTGCAGACGCTGCAGCATTGCTAATGTCGAGTTCCACCTGGTGGGCATGTCACAGATCAGACGGTGTGGAAGGTGGAATTCTCTTTGAATTTCTGCCAGGCGAACGCTTGCTGGGAATGACCGTCTCAAGTGGCTGCAGACTTTTCTGGCCTGGGTGAGAAGCTCTGGCAGCCCTGGGTACTTGGTTAGGAAACGCTGTACCACCAGATTTAGGACGTGTGCTAGGCATGGTACATGCATCAATTTACCCTTGCGTAGGGCGGAGAGAAGGTTGCTGCCATTATCGCAGACGATCATTCCCAGCTCAAGCTGGCGTGGTGTTAACCATCTCTGCACCTGCCCCTGCAGAGCTGACAAAATTTCTGGCCCGGTGTGGCTCCTGTCCCCTAAACAAACCAGCTCAAGCACAGTATGGCATCTTTTTGCTTGAGCCATTGCATAGACCCCGTCAGGCGTCGGTTTAACCCCTTCCCGACCGCGGACGTACCATGTACGTCATTGCAGCGGGTCTCTCTTAGACCCGCTGACGTACATGGTACGTCCTGCCGTTTTTGAGCTGCTGGAAGCGATCGGATCGCTTCCAGCAGCTCAAACGCCATTGCAGGATGCCTGGGAGTCCAGGCATCCGTGCAATGGCCGTTAGAAGTGCCGGGGCACCATGTGATCGCTCCCCGGGAGCGATCTACATCCGGTTGCACCGGAGAGGTGCCCGGCACTTCTACAGAGCGCTGGAAGCGATCGGATCGCTTCCAGCTGCTCTGAGCATATTACAAGGATGCCTCGACATCGAGGCATCCTTGTAATATACTTACCTGCCGCCGGTCCGTCCGTGATCGCTCCCCCCGAGCGATCACTTCCGGTAGCGGCAGGAAGTACTGAGTGCCACGAGGTATCGTGGCACTCAGTACAAAATCGATCACTTCAGTGATCAGGTGCTCTGCTGGGTGCCTCGAGGGATCAAGGCACCCAGCAGAGAAAAAAAAGTGTAAAAAAAAAGTAAAAAAAAGTAAAAAAAAAGTGTGTAAAAAAAGTGTAAAAAAAGAAAAATAAATAAAATAAACTGACAGTTAGGGGAGGTTAGGGTTAGGGTTAGGGTTAGGGTAGGGTTAGGGTAGGGTTAGGGTTAGGGTTAGGGTAGGGTTAGGGTAGGGTTAGGGTTAGGGTTAGGGGTAGGGTTAGGGTTAGGGTTAGGGTAGGGTTAGGGGTAGGGGTAGGGGTAGGGTAGGTTAGGGTAGGGTTAGGGTAGGTAGGGTAGGTAGGGTAGGGTTAGGGTAGGTTAGGGGTAGGGTTAGGGGTAGGGGTAGGGTTAGGGGTAGGGTAGGGTTAGGGTATAGGGTTAGGGTTAGGGTTCTAAGGGCAGGGTCAGGGGTAGGTTAGGGTTCTAAGGGCAGGGTCATCTTGGGGCTGAGTGGGATGTTCCTAGCCTGCCTCATCAGAGAGGCAGGCTAGCAACATCCAATCAGAAGTTAGAAAAAAAAAATCAAAATAAAATTCTAATTTGTCAGGTCAGGCCAATATTTTGTAAAATTGGCTCTGACCTCTGTGATTCTCCCTCCCTCTCCTCACTTGTGTTTTGGTGAGCGAGAGAGAGAGATCAGATTTGACAGGTTAGAGATTTTAGTGAGATTTAGTGAGATTAGAAAAATTGAGGCAGATTTAGAGAGATTTTAGGGAGATTTAGAAGAATTGAGGCAGGTTTAGAGGGATTTAGAGAGATTTAGGTGTTTATTTGTATTTTCTTGTGAACCCAACGTTCTTCTAAGAACCAACAATCCGCTTATATATATATAATAATTTATAAAATTTATAATCTATTATATATAATGTCTGAGAGGGTGTACAGCGCCGAGGAGGCATATATGCCATCCTGGCGTCAGAATCTGAGGCATCTGCGTCAGACTCAGACCCTCATTTCGACCCCGCTAACTGCTCAGAGGCGTCGCTAGATACATTATCTATGCTGGCTGATGTATCTAGTGATGTTTCTGATGCAGATCCTGGGTCACCACCTGCCAGCAGGAGACGCACAGCTCCAGCTGAGGAGTGGGTAGTGCCTCATCGCCAGAGGCCAGATATCCCTCCTTTCACGGCAAATCCTGGCATCAATATTGATGTTGCAGGATTTACCGCCACACAGTTTTTGCAGGTGTGTTTATGGGGGATGATTTGTTGGGCCACATCGTGGCCCAATCAAATCTGTATGCCCATCAGCATTGTGCTGCGAAGCCAGACTCCTACTTGGCAAGGCAGCAATGGACCCCGCTAGATGTGCCAGAATTTCTGAAATTCTGGGCACTTACTATGCTGAGGGCATCATAAAAGAAGCCCTCAATTCGCTCCTGCTGGAGCAGTAGCCCCATCTGCTCTACCCCCATTTACCTCCAATCAATGTCACGTAGAAGGTATGAAAACATTTTGCGTTTCATGCACTTCAGTGACAACAGCCTGTGCTCCCCTAGAGAGCATCCCCAGTTTGACAGGCACCAGACTTTTACATTTTATTCGTACATTTTTATGTTCTACAATTGGTGCTGTATTTTGCCAAAATCTTTGCACACCTATGCATGGGGGGCATGGGTGTACTCAGGAGATCTTGCAGAAAACAACCTGGAGAGTTTTCATGCAGTAACAAACAACAGTGTCTGCTAAGGCTAGGGTCAGACGAGCGTGATTTCTACGGACTGTACGTCCGTGCAGTACGGACATCGTCAGTACGGAAGACGCAGTAGTGGTCACACAGTCCGTTTTTTCACTGACATTTATTTTTTGACAGATGTAGGAGGGACAATAAATTCAATTGCAAAACCATTTTGTCCGTGAAAAATGCAGGACGTATAAATGCAGTCCGTCTGACCACGTTCCATCACTCACACACAAAGCTATGCAGACGTTGCGGACGCAGCGCACTTTGTGCGGCCGTTCTAGCGGTTCTACGTTCTTGCCTGCCTTGCGTCCGTGGGCCGCGGCCGTTGTGCGTCCGCAGTTCAGTGCGGACGTACTTCGTGTGTCGGGCTCCATTGGACTTTATGTCATGCTATCACGGACGTACTTTTAGGCGCGATCACGGACGTGAACACTACGCTCGTCTGACCCTAGCCTAAATCACAGTCCAAAAACTACTGTGGGCGTAAAAATCTGAAATTTGAACAATTACCGCCACACACCTTGTTGCCAAATGTTTTTGGCTAAAACCGTTGCATCCATGGCATCAAAGCACTCCATATGCAATACCTTGGGGTGTCAACATAACAAATATAAACAATTTTCTGGCAATAATTCAAACTGGGGTATGCGGTAGACCCAAAACCAAAGCTAGGCCTAGCTGAAGAAATAATCTCAATTTCAACTCCAATGACAAAGTCATAAAAATTGTATTTGAACCTTCCCAAAATCCTGGCAAACCTATGCATGGGGGGCATGGGTGTACTCAGGAGACCTTGCAGAAAACAACCTGGAGAGTTTTCATGCAGTAAAAAACAACAGTGTCTCCTAAATCACAGTCCAAAACTGATGTGGGTGTGAAAATGAAAAATGACCACCAAACAGTATCTAATTTGTTTGGAGCAAACGGATGCATCCATAGCATAAAAACACTCCATTTACAATACTTTGGGGTGTTAGCTTACCAAATATATGCACGTTCATAAAACTGGGTATGTAAAAAGGCCCTAAAAAGAAGATAAGCAAAGAAGATACTGTATGTCAAATTAGAAAATGACAAGCACATGTCAAAGATTGGCGTAGCACCCCAAAAACAACAGAACAAATCTGTATATGGGTGGTATCAATTTACTCAGAAGATGTTGCTGAACATATTTTGGGGTGTTTTTTGGCAGTAACCCATAACTGGATTTGACAATTCATGCCTAAAGTACAATGTGTGTGAAAAAAATAACACAAAAAGTGACTACCTGAAAGTTTGACAAAGAGCTAGTGCATGGAAAGTGTTAAAATACCACTCTTTGAAGCACCCTAGGGTGTGCCCTTTCTAAAAATATATGGTTTGATGGGGGTAAATTACTTTGGCCGGCTTCAAAAATGTCCCAAATAGGACATGGGTGCATGATGACGAAATGTGAAAATTCCAAGTTGGAAAACTGAAATGCGCACCCCCAAATAAGGCCTTTTAGCCCCCAAATGACCCGACATACCTATACATGGGTGGTATCAATTTACTCAGAAGATGTTGCTGAACATATTGGGGTGTTTTTTGGCAGTAACCCATAACTGGATTTGACAATTCATGCCTAAAGTACAATGTGTGTGAAAAAATAACACAAAAAGTGACTACCTGAAAGTTTGACAAAGAGCTAGTGCATGGAAAGTGTTAAAATACAACTCTTTGAAGCACCCTAGGGTGTGCCCTTTCTAAAAATATATGGTTTGATGGGGGTAAATTACTTTGGCCGCTTCAAAAAAGTCCCAAATAGGACATGGGTGCATGATGACGAAATGTGAAAATTCCAAGTTGGAAAACTGAAATGCGCACCCCCCAAATAAGGCCTTTTAGCCCCCAAATGACCCGACATACCTATACATGGGTGGTATCAATTTACTCAGAAGATGTTGCTGAACATATTTTGGGGTGTTTTTTGGCAGTAACCCATAACTGGATTTGACAATTCATGCCTAAAGTACAATGTGTGTGAAAAAATAACACAAAAAGTGACTACCTGAAAGATTGACAAAGAGCTAGTGCATGGAAAGTGTTAAAATACAACTCTTTGAAGCACCCTAGGGTGTGCCCTTTCTAAAAATATATGGTTTGATGGGGGTAAATTACTTTGGCCGGCTTCAAAAATGTCCCAAATAGGACATGGGTGCATGATGACGAAATGTGAAAATTCCAAGTTGGAAAACTGAAATGCGCACCCCCCAAATAAGGCCTTTTAGCCCCCAAATGACCCGACATACCTATACAGGTGGTATCAATTTACTCAGAAGATGTTGCTGAACATATTTGGGTGTTTTTTGGCAGTAACCCATAACTGGATTTGACAATTCATGCCTAAAGTACAATGTGTGTGAAAAAATAACACAAAAAGTGACTACCTGAAAGATTGACAAAGAGCTAGTGCATGGAAAGTGTTAAAAACAAACTCTTTGAAGCACCCTAGGGTGTGCCCTTTCTAAAAATATATGGTTTGATGGGGGTAAATTACTTTGGCCGGCTTCAAAAATGTCCCAAATAGGACATGGGTGCATGATGACGAAATGTGAAAATTCCAAGTTGGAAAACTGAAATGCGCACCCCCCAAATAAGGCCTTTTAGCCCCCAAATGACCCGACATACCTATACATGGTGGTATCAATTTACTCAGAAGATGTTGCTGAACATATTTTGGGGTTTTTTTGGCAGTAACCCATAACTGGATTTGACAATTCATGCCTAAAGTACAATGTGTGTGAAAAAATAACACAAAAAGTGACTACCTGAAAGATTGACAAAGAGCTAGTGCATGGAAAGTGTTAAAATACAACTCTTTGAAGCACCCTAGGGTGTGCCCTTTCTAAAAATATATGGTTTGATGGGGGTAAATTACTTTGGCCGGCTTCAAAAATGTCCCAAATAGGACATGGGTGCATGATGACGAAATGTGAAAATTCCAAGTTGGAAAACTGAAATGCGCACCCCCAAATAAGGCCTTTTAGCCCCCAATGACCCGACATACCTATACATGGGTGGTATCAATTTACTCAGAAGATGTTGCTGAACATATTTTGGGGTGTTTTTTGGCAGTAACCCATAACTGGATTTGACAATTCATGCCTAAAGTACAATGTGTGTGAAAAAATAACACAAAAAGGGACTACCTGAAAGTTTGACAAAGAGCTAGTGCATGGAAAGTGTTAAAATACAACTCTTTGAAGCACCCTAGGGTGTGCCCTTTCTAAAAATATATGGTTTGATGGGGGTAAATTACTTGGCCGGCTTCAAAAATGTCCCAAATAGGACATGGGTGCATGATGACGAAATGTGAAAATTCCAAGTTGGAAAACTGAAATGCGCACCCCCCAAATAAGGCCTTTTAGCCCCAAATGACCCGACATACCTATACATGGGTGGTATCAATTTACTCAGAAGATGTTGCTGAACATATTTTGGGGTGTTTTTTGGCAGTAACCCATAACTGGATTTGACAATTCATGCCTAAAGTACAATGTGTGTGAAAAAATAACACAAAAAGTGACTACCTGAAAGATTGACAAAGAGCTAGTGCATGGAAAGTGTTAAAATACAACTCTTTGAAGCACCCTAGGGTGTGCCCTTTCTAAAAAATAATGGTTTGATGGGGGTAAATTACTTTGGCCGGCTTCAAAAATGTCCCAAATAGGACATGGGTGCATGATGACGAAATGTGAAAATTCCAAGTTGGAAAACTGAAATGCGCACCCCCAAATAAGGCCTTTTAGCCCCCAAATGACCCGACATACCTATACTTGGGTGGTATCAATTTACTCAGAAGATGTTGCTGAACATATTTTGGGGTGCTTTTTGGCAGTAAACCTTAAAGTTCACAGTACATGTATTCTTAAATTGCGTTCAAAAAAAAAAAAAATCACCAAAATTTTTTTTTTTCAAACTTTGGCATAGATTTGTGGTAAAATGGTTTGCATGGAAAGAGTCAAAAATACCCCAAGTTTAATACCTTGATTTGTGTACTTTAAAAAATAGTATATGTGGAGGGTTATTCAGGAATTAGTGACAGATATCAGTGTTACAATGTCACTATCACTAGTTTTGAAAAATAAACTCTTTGGAAATGGCAAAGTGCTACTTGCACTTATTGTTGCATAAAATAAGGAAAAAGCGAGGAATATGTAACATTGGGTATTGCTAAACTCAGTACTAAATTTAGAAAACTACTAAGGAATAAAAATTTTTGACGGTTGTTGATACATAAGAAATTTTGGGGGTCAAAGTTCGAAAAAGTGGGGTTTTTTCAATTTTTGTGTCATATTTCACAATATTTTTATAGTAAAATTATATGAAATGATGAAAAAAAATGGTATCTTTATAAAGTCCATTTAGTGACGAGAAAAACAGTGTAAAAATATGTGTGGTTACATAAACGAGTAAGAGAAATTTGACGTAAACACTAAGAGCGCAGAAACATAAAACAGCTGCGGTCACGAACGGACGGATTTGTGTAAAACCGCCCGGTCACTAAGGGGTTAACTGCCACGTCGCCAGAGAAAGAGAAGGAGGAGGAGGAAGGGAGAAGGTGGTGGAGCAGACAGACCTCATACAAGCAGCTTCTGGAGGCGTGGTGGATGAACAAGCTCCAGCACAGAGCCCCGTCTTGGATCCCTCCCAGCTGCAATCAGAGTTGCCCAGTGTGCCGTGAAGGAAATGTAATGACCCTGTCCATGCTTGCTGACCACGTGTCTTAAAGTCACATTGCACCTTGTTGCTGACTGCCTTCCCAATGACTGGATAACATTGTCTTCCACGTGCTGGTATAGTGCTGGAATGGCCTTGCGTGAAAAGTAATGGCGTTTTGTAACCTGCCATTGTGGTACAGCACATTCAGCAAATTCACGGAAGGGAGCAGAGTCCACCAGCTGGAAAGGCAGCAGCTGCAATGCGAGTAATTTTGCTAAGCTGGCATTAGACGCTGTGCTTGGGAATGGTTGGGACTATATTTTCGTTCCTTGCAGCAGCGCTGCGGCAACGTAATCTGACTGTGTAAATCTTCAGCTGCTGGGATGATGTCACATTGTGAGGAAGGAGCGGTACATCCATTACTGTAGCATCATCCCTGTCGGTGGAGGTTGTAGGCAATGACATGGCAGGACATACAGTGGGGGTAGAGACAGATGAGGAGGAGGACGACCTACGCAAAGTTTTGCGCCAACGGGATGTGTGGCAGTTGTTCATATGTCGCCTCAAGCACGTGGTACCCAAGTGTCCGGTATCTTTCCCACGCTTAAGCCTCATCTGACATAGATTACAAATAGCAACGCTGCGCTCTACTGCACATTTCTTAAAGAACTCCCAGACAACAGAGTTCCTGCGTGTGTTCTTTGAGACAACAGCGCTCTGCACCGGAGCAGCTCTGACATGTGATGCCTTGGACTGGCTAGTGCTACGGTTGGTCACAGAGGATGTTGTGCCTCGTGTTTGCTGTGCCTCCTCCTCCCCCTCTTCCTCACTTAATTCCTCTGTTCGATCAGGCACCCAGGTGGAGTCAGTGACCTCATCATCATTGTCATCATCACCCCCTATCTCCTCGTCACTGGAGCCAACTTGGCAGTATGCTGCAGCTGCTGGGGCAACATGAGTGCCAGTTATTTGTGTGTCATCACTGGCACCCCCTTCCTCTAGGTTGATTATACTCCCTTCCTCAACCTCAGAGATTGAATCAGAGCACTGTACTTGCTGCGCATCCTCAAGCAGCATGTCACTCTCATTGCAGTCAAACAATTCAGCTGATTCCTCCGTGTGTGATAGCACGGCTACGGCAGGAGTAGCTGTGGACATGGAGGCTGCATTAGATGCTTTGGCAGCTGAGGTGGACTGTAAAGCACTAGAAGCCTGGCTGGCAGAGGACTCGGTGGATTGGTTAACCAGGCCATCCTCATCCTCCAAGTCCTCTGTATGTTGCTGCTGCTTAAGACGGCCAGCACCAGTTAGAAAGGACAAGCGTGCTCCTGCAGAGGATGCACCACGTCCACCACGACCAGAGACACAGCCTTCCGACACAGGGGCTGCTTGCCCTCTTATCTGTGTCTGGGAGCGTCTGCCTGTCCTTTTTGTGCTTTCAGACATGGTGAGTGATATATAGATTAATATATACAGAACTCTGATTCAACTCTGGTATAAAGATTTAAAGAACTCTGGTATAACTCAGTGAGACACACTGATAGCTGGCAGCCAGTGACAAGAGACAAATCACCTCAATTCACAAATGTTTTAAAGAAATTAGTGAGCCACAAAATACTGCGTGGTACTGGCTGTGTGACAAGACACAGATCACCGCAATTCACAAATGTTTTAAAGAAATTAGTGAGCCCCAAAATACTGCGTGGTACTGGCTGTGTGACAAGACACAGATCACCGCAATTCACAAATGTTTTAAAGAAATTAGTGAGCCCAAAAATACTGCGTGGTACTGGTTGTGTGACAAGACACAGATCACCTCAATTCACAAATGTTTTAAAGAAATCAGTGAGCCCCAAAATACTGCGTGGTACTGGTTGTGTGACAAGACACAGATCACCTCAATTCACAAATGTTTTAAAGAAATTAGTGAGCCCCAAAAAGACTTGCTGGCACAGTGACAAGACACAGAAGATCACCTCAATTCACAAATGTTTTAAAGAAAGTTGTAAACCCCCAAAAAACTAGCTGGCACAGTGACAAGACACACATCACCTAAATTCCCTGATATTTGGTAGAAATGAGACCCCCCCAGTAGTGTGGCAGACCGACAGTAACAACACACAACTATCTCCTCTGAAATGCGTACAGAATCGACGCGTGGAAACGTTATATAGTGTGCTGCGGGACTTAGCTCTGTGAGCCCATGATTGGGCAAAATTTGCCCAATCAGGACTCTGAGCCGTGATTGGCATACTGTTGAACCTGTCTTGCACCTTGCACCAGACCTGTGGTCAGGTGCAAGGCTGTAGCCAATTACGAGCTTCAGGCCAGTGGGAAAATGCATTGTGGTCCATTGTGGTCGAACATGCGGCGAACACCCGGAAATGTTAGGTGTTCACGATCTAATTGAACAGGCTAAGTTCGGGTTGAACTCCAAACCGAACAACTCATCCCTAATTAAATGTAAATGGACTCCAGAATGTGCCCCTAAAGTTCCAGTGCATTGCACATAACCGCTGACAAACTTTAACTCTGAAGTACTGACACATCTGTGTCGCCTTTTGGAGAATCTCCCAGCACAATACTGCAATTTGGGCAGCTCTCTGTCAATCAGGGCAGCATATACTGCCTATAAACGAACTGTAGGAATCTAAAAGATTGCATTTTTAGTGTGTGGAAAGTGGTTTCCAGAAAATCATTGGTTCCTGTCAGTTTATAGAAAACACTTGACAGCGAAGGGGTTAAAGCATTGACAACTCCTTATTTCTATGCTTTGGAATTCATTTTTCTTACTTACTCCTAAAAGTAGAAATCACTACTCAATAAACTCACAATAAACAAACTATGAGAATTTACAACTAAGATATTAACTTTAAAATTCATTTATGGTCCATTACATAATGTGAACATATTTTATAAAGCGATCTCACAGTAAGGGGTATTCACCAAACAGTTGTTTCACCGAAGTTAACCGTAGTTACAAAGAATCAAGTACGGTCTCAGGGACTCAGACAGCAACCTTGTAGCATCAGATATTTGATTAGACTGTATACTGAAGAAGCAGCTATTATGCAAAATTTGGAAATAGAAGGACAGGTATGCCAACCCAGACGAACAGCAATGGAATATGGTTGGGCACAGGGTATCCAGCTTTTTCCTGTACTGCCCAACCTCAGTGCTTCCATCCAGATTCCTAAAGTGGGGCAGCACAGGGATAATCTAACCAAGGTTAGGCGGCACGGAAATAAGCCTAGACACACGGAGGTCGGGCGGCACAGGAATAAGCCTGGACACATGTAGGTCAGGCGGCACGGGAATAAGCCTGGCACACACCGATGGTGGGCCTCCACGGAGGTAAGCCGACACACCGAGGTCGAGCGGCACAGGAATAAGCCAGGCACGCCAAGTTCGGGAGGTACAGGAATAAGCCAGGAGCACCGAGGTCAGGCGGCACCAGAATAAGTCAGGCACACTGAGGTTGGGCGACACAGGAATAAGCCTTTAATTCAGGTGTCTTTTAAACACGTCAACCTTTTTTACTCAACATTACTGCATTAAAGGGATAACTGTAACAATGGTACGTCAAGCTGTATTTGATTGTAATAAACAATGTAATAATTTTCCATTATTCTTGTGTTTGTTCCCCTTGTTCGGTGTCAATAATTGTTTAGGTTACATATTGCTACAAATGGTTTGTTATACTAAAGTTTTGAGCAAACCATACGATTATTGCCCTAGACCAGATGCAATATTTGTTTTACCATAAAAGTTGTAGAATACTAAAGTCCAAATAATTGCACCTACTGCTACTGCTGAAATTAGCTCACTGCACCTAAAACTAGTATATCACTGAATATTAGGTTATCAAATTAAACATACAGTACATTTTTTACAAATGTCTGTAGAATCAATTAAGTATTTTTAATAGACATGTCATCTGTCTAGATTAGTTCCAGTTTTAAACAGCAAAGTAGACTGTTTTAGAAAAGCTTCTAGAGGCCTTTCAGACAGAGAGAAGTCTGCCGTATACTTGGAATAATTTGGAAGAATTATTGCCATGTAGCAACAAAATGGGTTGGATTACTTACTTTTAGGTTTACAAACCACTGGAATGCACCTTTAAAGAAAGTTGTTTTATTGGAGATAAGACTTAAGTCAAAGTATGTTTCTGTGTAACAATGTCTTTATTTGCTCCCTGTTTTGTTACCATGGTGCTGGTTGGTTCTTGGCAATAGGAATTTATTGCAGGTTAAATGTATCAACAGAGAAAAAAATATTATGTGTCTGCTGCTTTTTTTGATCACTTTGATACAGTTTTATTCTCAGGGTCAGATTAGGACTGAAAAAAATATGCCAAGGGCATTTCTTTTTATAGAAGTATAATTACAAGGCTTACTTGTGTATATTGTCTATATGTGCAAGTTTCTTTTTTTTATGTAACATTTTTTATTTCCATATTATATGGTATTTATCATCAAGAAAGATCAAGAAAAGGCAGAAATGTTGAATGATATATACCGAAGAAAAATAAGCAAGGAGGAAACTATGACATGAGATATGCGATACATTGATAAAAATGCACAAATAAAATGTGATTGGTTGACTAAAGAAAAGGAGCTGCAGCAACTAAACAAAGTAAATGTGAACAAAGCCCATGGGCCGGATGGAATTCATTCACTAGTACTGAGGGGAGCCATGTGAGTTAATATGTAAACCCCTATTTTAATCTTTCAGAAATCATACCAGAGATATACATACATACATAATAAAGCGATGTTGTACCCATGCCCACTAGGGCGGCTGCAACAACAACCAGGAGTAAGCAACCCAGATCATGTAGGAAACATAAGAAATGGTCATTGAAGTGTAAGCCTACACGCCTCATCAAGGCACCTCTAGTAAGGGAGTCCTACCTAATAAAACCAGAAGTCGCTCCGCTGAGCAACTGCACACTCTCATGTATCATACCACGGAATTGGAGAAAAGTGGTTGTGGTCCCTATATTCAAAAAAGGTTCAAAATGCCTGCCTGGGAATTATAGACCTGTGAGCTTAACATGTGTGGCTCGGAAAGTATTTGAGGGGTTACTAAGGGATAATATTCAGGAATTCTTTGGGAGGTATAATGTAATTAGCAGGAATCAGCATGGTTTTATGAAACACAGATCATGTCAGACTAACCGAATTGCGTTCTATGAAGAAGTAAGTAGAAGTATAGATCGGGGGGTAGTAGTGGATGGGATTTACTTGGATTTTGCCAAAACCTTCGACACAGTTCCACACAAGAGGTTACTATTTAAACTAAGAAAAATTGGTTTAGATAAAAATTCTTGTTCTTGGATAGGCCACTGGATAAAAAAAAGTGCAGAGAATGGTCATAAATGGTAAATTTTCAAGATGAACACCAGTGGTAAGTGGTGTCCCTCGGGGGTCTGTTATAGGACCAAGTCTATTCAATTTATTTATAAATGACCTTGAAATAGGCATCGGAAGTCATGCATCAGTGTTTGCAGATGACGCAAAGCTAGAAAAGGTGATAAAATGTGATCAGGATATTACTTTGCTGCCGAGGGATTTAGATAGATGAAATTTAATGTAGATAAATGCAAGGTTATGTGAAGAACACACAAGCAACTTATACTCTATATGGCACAGAGTTAGGGAAATCAATGCAGGAGAAGGATTTGAGAATAGTCTGACTCCAAACGAAGTAACAATGTCAAACAGCAGTCGACAAGGTCAGCAAGGTATTGCCATGTATTAAAAGAGGGAATTCATTCTTGGGATGAAAACATACAGGTCTATTCAGAAAAGGTGAAACGCAGGAGAATTGACTGGAGAAGTGAAAACTCTAGGTCAAAATAGCCAAACCAGAAAAATTCTCCCATTTATCTCACTTTCCAAATCTGCTATTTTGACCTAGAATTTCTACTACAGTCATTCTCCTGGTTTTCACCTCAGAGAGAGGTGAAAACCAGGAGAATGACTGAAGAAGTAGAAATTCTAGGTCAATATAGCAGATTTGGAAAGTGAGATAAATGGGAGATTTTTTCTGGTTTGGCTATTTTGGCTGTCAGGGTTATTCAGAGAGAGTTGAAAACCAGCAGAATAACTTGAGAAGTTAACATTCTAAGTCAAAATAGCCAAACTAAACAAATTCTCCCATTTATCTCACTTTCCAAATCGGCTATTTTGACCTAGAATTTTCACTTCTCCAGTCATTCTCCTGGTTTTCACCTCTCTCTGAATAACCCTGAGAATATGTATACGTCATGTCCTGCCAGAATGCTATAAACAAAAAATGTAAAAACACGTGAATTTCAATTAGAGTTTCAAACATCTACAGCAGTGGTTCCCAATCTCAGTCCTCAAATACCCCAACAGGTCAGGTTTTCCAGATGGTTCAAGCACAGCACAGGTGGTATGATTGGCTGCTCCATGATTGCAGGATTCAGTCTGCATTTCCCCAAGGCAATTCTTAAAACCTGGCCTGCTAGGGGTACTTGAGGACCGCAGTTGTGAACCACTGATCTAGAGTGTGTAAAATTCATTTTTTCACATTTTATTTTTTGTTTTAGAATACAGGTTTTTATTGATGCAACATCAGTACAGGGTAAAGGCAATCGCCTATAAAGTAATGCAAAACATTGCAGAGTGAAAAACAGATAACAAGCATCACCAATGCATACAAGCCAGTATCCTGAGTACATATAGAAAACTTTGACATTCTTGTACATATAAATAGATCAAGTGAGTGAAGGCAGTGCAATAAACAAAAAAAACAAACATTATATCCGGCAAGCAAAAAATAAGGAGAGCATAAAATAAAAAAGGTAACCTGAGGTGTAGGAGGGCAATAGACGGTCAGAAAGTAGGGGGGGGGGCAAAAATCATCCAGAGGCCCCCCGCAAAGCAACCTGGACGAGGTAGAAGTCACACCGTGGGACGGTCGGGACATGGGGGTGGGCTGGTGACTGCAAGAGCACAGGGGTCAGATGGCGGGGTAGACAGCGCATATCGCCCGGATTTTGAAAACAAAGTTGGACCGCCAGTATCAAATTTTAAAGTAGGTATCGTATTTATTCTCAAGTGTGTAGTGAAGCTCTTCCATTTCCCTCACTCTGTTGACCTGGTCAATCTACTCAAACGCTGTAGGAGGGGATGCTTGTTTACAATATTTTGGGATCAGTGCCTTAGCAGCATTGAACAGATGTAAGACCAGGGACTTAATATAACAAGACGGGGTCAACGGACCATATGTAACAAGGTCAATTGAGAGGAATGAGAAAAGTCTAAAGGAGGTGATTTCTTTAAAAGATGTCAAAACGACCTCTCAAAAAGGTCAGTATCACGGGGCACTCCCACCATATATGAATCAGGGTACCCAGGGCCCATCCACCACGCCAGCAGACCGGTGACACATTTGGGTACATATCTTATGTCTCGTAGGTTACATGCTATCACCGAGACATTAATTTGAAATTCATTTCTTGGACCTGTAGGTCCCTAGGGGAGTGAAAGATGATGTAGAAGGATTCTGCCCAGTCATCGTCAGAAATATTAACAGGAAGGTCTGTTGCGCATTTCGAGGTGAAAGGAGGCAATGTTGAATATTCAGCATCCAGCAGCAATGTATAAAGTGGTGACAGTAAGTGGGGTGATGGAGGGTCCTGGAGGCACAAAGTCTCAAAGGACGTAAGGTCTCTACGCAGTGGGTGGCGAGCAGTGAGACATTTAATAAAAAGTGTGTGAGTTGCATATTCTGTCAGGGGCGAGCAGTCCTGGTTAGAGAGTAGCGCCGTCAAAGATGTCAGTGAGCCATCTAAAGTGCACGCCCGAAATCGGTAGATAAGGGCCGCCAAAGTCAAGTCCCAAAAAGGAGGAGCGTCGCTGGGGGGGGATTCAGGGTTTCCTATCACTGGTGTAAGTGGGGAGGGCAAAGTAGAGAGAGCCCAAGCCGGTTGCGCTACCATCTCTAGAGTCGTAATGTTGGAAAAATGTTGGGGTGAGGAGAGAGACTCAGATCCGTGTATGCTGCGGTCTGCCATGATGCAGTGGCAATGGGAACAGTCAGGGACTTCTGTTCTAATTTACACCCACAATTTGTGGGGCCATGACATTGACAAAACCGTTAACAAGGATTGGTTAAATAAATCTGTTAACGGGAGTCGTCCCAGAAGACTGGAAATTAGCAAATGTTGTGCCCATTTACAAGAAGGGTAGTAGGGAGGAATCGGGGAACTATAGGCCAGTTAGTCTTACGTCAGTAGTGGGGAAATTAATGGAAACCATGTTAAAGGAAAGGATTGTTGAACATCTAAAAACACATAGATTACAGGATCAGAAACAACATGGGTTTACCTCAGGGAGATCATGCCAAACTAATCTTATTGATTTTTTTGATTGGGTAACAAAAATAATAGACACAGGTGGTGCAGTAGACATTGCTTATTTAGATTTCAGTAAGGCTTTTGATACTGTTCCGCATAGAAGGCTTATCAATAAATTGCAATCTTTGAGCTTGGATTCCAATATTGTTGAATGGATTAGGCAGTGGCTGAGTGACAGGCAACAGAGGGTTGTGGTAAATGGAGTTTATTCGGCGCAAGGTCTTGTTACCAGTGGGGTACCTCAGGGGTCAGTACTTGGACCCATTCTCTTTAATATTTTTATTAGTGATATTGCAGAAGGTATTAATGGAAAAGTATGTATTTTTGCTGATGACACAAAGATTTGCAACAGGGTTGACGTTCCTGGAGGGATCAGCCAAATGACAAATGATTTAGGTAAACTAAAACAATGGTCGGAGCTGTGGCAATTGAGTTTTAATGTGGATAAATGCAAGATAATGCACCTGGGACGTAAAAACCCAAGGGCTGAATATAGAATATTTGATACAGTCCTAACCTCAACATCTGAGGAAAGGGATTTAGGGGTCATTATTTCAGAGGATCTAAGGGTAAGTAGTCAATGTTATAGAGCAGCAGGAAATGCTAGCAGAATGCTTGGTTGTATAGGGAGAGGTATTAGCAGTAGGAAAAGGGAAGTGCTCATGCCACTGTACAGAGCACTGGTGAGACCTCACTTGGAGTACTGTGTGCAGTACTGGAGACCGTATCTCCAGAAGGATATAGACATCTTAGAGAGAGTTCAGAGAAGGGCTACTAAAATGGTGTACGGCTTGAAGGAGAAAAGTTACCAGGAAAGGCTTATTGATCTTAACATGTACAGCTTGGAAAAAAGACGAGACAGAGGAGATATGATAGAAACATTTAAATACGTAAAGGGAATCCACAAGGTAGAGGAAGGGAGTATATTTAAAAGGAAACAAAATAGCAAAACAAGAGGACATAGTCTTAGATTTGAGGGGCAAAGGTTTAAAAGTAACATCAGGAAGCATTATTTTACTGAGAGGATGGTGGATACATGGAACAGTCTTCCAGTAGAAGTGGTAGAGGCCAAAACAGTAATTGAATTTAAGCAGGCATGGGATAGGCATAAGGCTATCCTAAACAAAAGATAAATCCAGGTAAAGTATCCATGTAATTGGGCAGACTAGATGGGCCGAAAGGTTCTTATCTGCCGACATTTTTCTATGTTTCTATAATAGAACTCCAGATGAAGGAGACCCACCCCACCACAAAGTCAGGGTGTAGGGAGAAGGGCGGAGGCCGTTTGCCAGCCCATATATACCTCCCAAAAATCGATCTAAGTTTGCCAAAATAAGACAGGGGAATAGAAATAGGGAAAGATTGGAATAAATACAAAAATTTAGGCAGGCATCTTTACAACGTTCACACAGCCAAACCAGGAAAACTGTGGTTTGTCCCAGTCCCGCAGGGTCTGTGTAACCTGGGTCAAGAGTAGTTCATAGATACGGGTGTACATTGTGGAAAGATCAGTAGGGAGGAGGACCCTCAGATAAGGGAGAGCTGTGGCGTCCCAGGTAAACCAGGAAATTTTCTGGAGGTCCTGCTGCAGACCCGGGCCAAGACATATTCCCACATTTGTAGAGATTCATCTTACAGTTAGAAACAGCAGAATATTTTTCCACCTCCCGCAGAAATGCCAGTAGAGATACAAGAGGGTCACGGAAAGTTAACAAAATATTGCCCGCGAACACTGAGAACATGTATTGATGAAGTGGAGCGTCATATCCCATGATACGGTCATTGTCCAGAATTCGCTGAAGGAAAGGCTCTAATGTGAGTATAAACAGTAGCTGGGACAGGGGGCACCCCTGCCGAGTACGTAGCATATGTGGACTGGGGAGGAAAGTTCACCATTTTCCCTAACCCGAGCCGTGTGCCTATCATACAAAGCCGATACCCAGGACAGCCACGGAGGGCCCAACCCCAAGCCCTTCAGGTCAACACCGACTTCATAAGCTACTAGTCCACTCGGTCGAATGCCTTTCTTGGCATCAACTGTGGAACAGTATCGGAGCGGAAGTCTGCTTTGAGATATGAATCAAATTAATGGCCAATACGGTGTTATCCTGGGCTCTGTGGAGAGGAACAAAACCGACTTGATTGGGGTGAATAAGGGACGGGAGTAATAGCACCAGTCTGGCGGCCAGAACCTTAGCCATTAACTTAACATCATTAACCTATAGTTCTGGCAATGGAGTGGGTCCTTCTCCGGTTTAGGGAGTAGGAAGATTGTGGCCTGCAAAGCAGTGGCAGGGAGCCTATCACCATCACCTAGGTCATTCATGGAACGACCCAGTTAGGGACCTAAATCAGGGAAAAAGGTTTTATAGTAAGCAATAGAAAACAGTCCGGGCCAGGGATATTACCATGTATCAGTGTTTGCAGTCCAGTTAAATCAGAATAGTGGGTATGTGGTAATAAACTAAATTAGCAGATTAAATTATTTAATCTGCTAATTTAGTTTATTACCACATACCCACTATTCTGATTTAACTGGACTAAAACTAAGAATCCAGTGGGACATCCAGTTATTAAATATATATCAGATTTATTTTTTGTTTTTCTCACATTGAATAATTATGTACACGAAGACATTTTAATCATACCAATAAAGGTTATTTTTTAATGTGCTCCCTTGATCTAGTCACCTAGGTGACTAGTTTTTGCAATTATATGTGGGTTACCCCCCTCTTTCCCTTCAACGGGGGCAATAAACTTTATTGCTCAGTCTCAGTGTGTAGAACCTGCTTTAAGCAAGGTACTATATAACTATTTAAGAAGCAATGTGCACTGGGTCAGGTGGGGAAGTTCTTTGCACTCTGAGAATTCGTGGAGGAGTTCTCTGGTCTGATAGACCATGTGACCTTCCTTCAATCTGAAATTTAGAGCTGTAAGTGGAACAAAGCCCTGGCCAGCAGTTTGACACACCTATTCCCCTAGGTATAGAATGTGTGCTTAGTGAGGAGATGGGAGCGACATGCGGACCGGTGTAATAACTGGCGGAGTCCCAATCGGAGGGAGGCCAAAGTAGTCACCCAAACGGATCTGTGAATGTGTTAGTCTGCACCCAAGTTCCAAAAGGTTTGTTTCTTTCCATAGACATTGTGGTCTGGTCCACACCCACAGGTGCATTCACCCCCTTATATTCCCTCAGGAGCCACACAGGGGTAACCGTGTTTGCAGCACGGCATGGGGACATGTCTCCAATGCCAGGGACCTTGGCTGAGCCAACTTGCTGCTTCAGGGCCATGAATTCTCCTGGTTCCAAACCCTGCTGCTGTAGAGGTGGGTCAATTGCAACCTCTCCTTGGACTTTCAACTGTCCCTGGACAGGTAAATCAGGTAATCTATCCCCAAGAATCTCTATCTGCTCCCCAGAGGCCATGACGCCCAGGACGTCTCCCTGGAATAGAATTTGACGCTGGCAACAGGCCTCAAGCCTACCACCTACCCAGTCCTTCGTCTCACCATTCTCTGGGGTAGCGTGTTGGGGACAGGCCTCGCCTGCACTCTGTCCCATTGCCAGCAGTTCTCTTGAGTCTGCTGAGAGCTGTTCAGGCTCCCCAAGCTGGGGATCTGGGCTGACCGCTCTGCATCCTGGAAGCCCAATGGAGAGAGCCGCAGTCTCCTCCACAACCATAGAATCCAGTGTTGACCGGGGCAAATCTAGCTTTTCGAGTTCCCACACCCATCCTTGGCTGGGAGCACACACACTGTTGGGGGTCAGCTGCCCGGCATTCTTGGATAGCACCAGCGGAAGCAGTGGTCTCACACAAACTCAAAAGAAAGTCTTCTTCCAAGGAGTTCACTAGCTGAGGTTGTGTAGTCTCCCTAATGGATGCATCTCCATTGCAGCCCTGCATTAGATTCATTGAGAGATTAGGAGCCTGGAGCAATGGGCTATTCTGCAACATTACTGAATCTTCTGAAGTTATATGCCAGATCAGTTCAGGGGTAACAGGGCTGTTGATTTGTTGGTCATGGAGAACCAGCCGGGATTCCACCTCCTGGACCAATGTACAGATTACGGATGTGGGGGTCT
The DNA here is from genome assembly GCA_009667805.1 of Leptobrachium leishanense. Lineage (NCBI taxonomy): Eukaryota > Metazoa > Chordata > Amphibia > Anura > Megophryidae > Leptobrachium > Leptobrachium leishanense. Next base: position 60,230,666 of record CM019072.1, read on the forward strand.
GCTGGCAATCCAGCTCTGCCCCCCTGTACCTCATGATGGTCTGCTGCGGTCCCATCTGAAGCCTGGCCAGTTGAAGTTTTCCACTTCGGGTATCCCAGAACATTTCCACTGCCTCCACCATTGTCAGCCGAATTAGATCAAATCCCCGAGCCTTATAAAATGAGTTTGCCGTAGGGCACAAGTCTGTCTCTCACCTCCTGCACAAACTCACAGATAGCCGATATGCTTCTCATCTGTAGATGTGCCATGCGGCTTTGCTGGCAGTCCTGCTGCAATCTGGATAGCTGGTGATGATGGTCAAGGCATTCTTGAAACATGTCTGCAGCATCTATCAACGTCATCAATATAAGTTCAGTGGCATCAGGGCCATCAAGATGTGCCCCATACAGACCCAGCCAATCTTTCCCCACCATGATGAACTCTGAGGATTTCGCTGCTTTCCCGGTTCTCCTCCATCGTGTTGGTTGTTTGCTCAGCTCCTCTGTGTCCTCTCTTGCTCCACTGCCAATCTGCAATCTCCGACTGAAGACCGTGTTCTGGGCACCCACATGAGAATGGAAATCACGACGGCTGCCGCCAGTTTAACGGAAACGCTCAGGGTTCTGTCCAAAATTCCAGGACCAGCACCAGTCCGTTATTTGTCTGTCCCTTCTCTGTCCCAGAACCACACCAGGAGACCCACAGTCACCTTCCACAGTACATAGAGATTCTCCAGTGAAGCCAGGATTCAACACACACGACCAGAGAGACTTGATCCTTGGTAAAAGCAGTAATGAATGGCTTTATTTTCCAGACAGAAAGTATGTTAAAACATTGCACAATGTAGATTGGTTATCAGGGAGGGGTCTAGAACAATAGCTCTCTGCTGGCTGAGCCCCTCCTCCTCCCAGTGATTAGATTTTATATGTCCAGCACAACCAATCCCAAGGGGAGGATACATTTATATGTAAACTAACAACTCTTGGAACTGCACCACAGAAACATGCTTTAAAACTAATAAACAACATGGCAATGTCCAAATGCTCCACGGATACTCCTTGCCATAATCACCCATAGTCTGTGGGCCTGAAGCTGGCATCCGCTTCTCTCCAAAGGGCACAAAGTCCATATGCAGTGCAGCAAATGCTGCGAGTGCCCGTGCCAGTCTCTGACACCTGGAATTCAAGTCTCTCAGAAGGTGGCGGAGGCTTCCATCACACTATGCCTTGTGGCTCATGTTTCTTTAATCTACAAAATTTAACAGTTAATGAGGTGGAGGCGGTAATGTTTGGATAAGGCGGCAGGGATTTCCAGGCTGACTGGAATAAGAGATGGCAGCTGAATGAGATAGGACAGGGGTTTTAACAGACTTCTAATCTACCCTCTGGTGATATCCTTTGAATATATCCCACACAATACAATGATTTGAGTCAGTGATCAACCAATAGACTCCATTATATGGCCAATGCCACACAATAAGGACCAAGTGAAGTAAAGATACTGGTGGGGGGGGCAGTTTACAAAACTAACGGACCACAAAATGAATGCATCCAGTGACACATACAGAGTAGAATATTTTCTTAACTAAACAAGAGAAAAACAAAGCACATGTAAGATATCAGCAATTTACAATAAGCACATTTCATTTTTTTGCGGTAGTGTCCCTTTAAACTCCCGGTCTTAGCTCATTTCAGCCATCTTTTATCTCCGGTAGCTTGGAGAACACCATTTAAACAGTCACTCCTCCACCTTATTGACTGTTAAATCGAAAAACTCTCATCTAAACTTTACCCCAAACTAGGTGCCCTGTACAGAAACAAATCCTGCCTGAGTCCCGCGGTAAGAAAGCAGATTGTACAGCAAATGCTTATGCCGGCTATTGATTACGGAGATGTAGTGTATGCAGCCGCCCCGCAAACACACCTTCATAAACTTACTACACTGTATAACTCATTCTGCCGCTTTGCGCTACAATGTAACTACATGACCCACCATTGTGACATGTTAAAACAGCTAAACTGGCCATCGCTAGAATCCAGACGCACCCTTCACCTTTCCAGCCTGGTGTTTAAGAACATCTCTGGGAAGCTGCCACCCTACCTGAATATTTATAAATAAATAATAATAATAAAATAATAATAATAATAATAGACTGCTTCCCCCAGCAGCTCCCTCATCCTATAACCTCCGATCCAGGACCAGCACCTTACTTGCAATACCACAATACAAAAAGACAGTGGCTCGGTCCTCATTTTCCTACAGAGCACCACAATTATGGAATAACCTCCCAGACACCATCAAATCTTCCCCCAGTCTTAAGTCACTCAAAATTTCCCTATTAACATACCTCAATACAGAATGCACCTGTAAACATGTAACCTAGTGACTATATTTCCTACATATTTATTTTCTGTTAATCTGTATATTTGTGTTGTTAATATCTTACATTGTATTACTTTGTATTTCTGTAAATGTAACACTTCAATGTACTTGAACCCAGGACATACTTGAAAACGAGAGAAATCTCAATGTATCCTTCCTGGTAAAATCCTTTATAAATAAATAAATAAATAAATAAATAGTAGAGTAAAACTTTTGCACAGATTTTGGGGAATGCTGCATCATAGGAAAAATCCAGAAATGGAAACCGGAGATGAAAAAAAACAACTTTATTCTTCATTTTTACATGCAATAACTTAAACCCGCCTCCCTCCCAAAAAACAGCAGCATGTGTTTTAGAAGTTTGTTTTGTTTGTAGTGAACAAGTAATCTAATTACATTGTTACATAGGCTGAAAAAAAGATGTGTGTTCATCGAGTTCAACCATTCACATACCACTATTCAGCACCATGGATAGCAGCTCAGCACAATAGACAGCCCCCAAACACAGCAAGACTGAAGTAAAAAAACAACTAAAAAAAACTTTAAAAAAAAGACTAGTTAAAAAATAAATTGAATCCAAAAAGAAAAAAAAAAAAAAGAAAAATTACACTCCTGAGGTCGGAGAGTCTGCATTGGATGCAGGATATGAATCCAAAAGGTTGGTTTGGATGTTATGATTTCATTGATGCTGAAATAAAGCCTGGAATAATTTCACCATTTAAAGGACCATAATTGCCCTAGAGGACTGCACTATAGCCTAGGACCCTGCGAATCATAAATTTTCGCTCGAATCGAATCACGAATCGAATCGGCTGTAATGGTTCGAACTCGAATCGAATACTTGGATACTGTCCCCCAGCTCATGGATATGCCCCCCAGCTCATGGATACTGCCCCCCAGCTCATGGATACTGTCCCCCAGCTCATGGATACTGCCCCCAGCTCATGGACACTGTCCCCCAGCTCATGGATTTGCCCCCAACATGGATTTGCCCTCAGCTCGCTCATGGATTTGCCCTCAGCTCGCTCATGGATATGCCCCCCAGCTCATGGATACTGCCCCCAGCTCATGGATACTGCCCCCAGCTCATGGATACTGCCCCCAGCTCATGGATACTGTCCCCCAGCTCATGGATACTGTCCCCCAGCTCATGGATACGGCCCCCCAGCTCATGGATACTGCCCCCAGCTCATGGATACTGTCCCCCAGCTCATGGATACTGCCCCCAGCTCATGGATACTGTCCCCCAGCTCATGGATACTGTCCCCCAGCTCATGGATACTGTCCCCCAGCTCATGGATACTGTCCCCCAGCTCATGGACACTGTCCCCCAGCTCATGGATTTGCCCCCAACATGGATTTGCCCTCAGCTCGCTCATGGATTTGCCCTCAGCTCGCTCATGGATTTGCCCTCAGCTCGCTCATGGATTTGCCCTCAGCTCGCTCATGGATGTGCCCCAGCTCACCTGTCGCCGCCGCATTAGGCTCCCTCTGAGCGTGTGTCCGGCGGCAGGAAGCTTGGGCACTCGCCTGGGGGAGCCACGTGACCGCGATCTCGCGAGATCGCGGTCACGTGGCTCCCCCAGGCGAGTGCCCAAGCTTCCTGCCGCCGGACGCACGCTCAGAGGGAGCCTAACCCGGCGGTGACAGGTGAGCTGGATGGGATCTTCCAAATTCGAAATTTTTTCGAATCGAGCTGCTAGTTCGAATTCGAATCGAATTCGACCAGCGATTCGATTTCGAATCGAATTTCGAAGCTTCGCAGGTCCCTACTATAGCCCCCCCCATCACATGCAATGTTAAACATTTCCCCAAAATACAGTTTTTCTGGTTGGAACAGAGCATGCTTTACCAAGGTAGACTCACTTCCAGAATCAAGGGGTGCTTGAACACGTTCAGTCCTTGAACAGTTAATCAAAACAGCACTTATTACACCATACAATTCCGAGCTGGTTACCACAGTCTCATGTAGGGTTCTGGTTCCCATGTTACGCTGCATGGGCTTATCACCCTGTGGATGCTCTTGAGCAGCACCATCAGTGTCCTTACGAACTATGCTGTATACAGGGCTTAGTCCAGTGTCTCTAGCTTTACCATTTGCATAGTCATTAGCAGTTGTGAGTTTAGGCTCCAGCTCCTTTTTAGGCAACTCCTCAGCAGCCACATCTCTCTCAACTGAACACATCTTTTCTGTATCCTTTGGGTCCCCTTGGCTGACCCATTGTCGCACCGCTGTTGGCACATCTCTAATAAATTGGTCCACAACCACCGTCTCCATTATTTTGGAAGGATCAATTCCTGGCTGCAGCCATTTCTGCACACATGTCTGCAGCTCATTCATCTGGGTTCTTGCAGGTTTTCCCAGATCAGCATCCACGTTATCTGCCTCAGTCAGTTCATGCAAGTCATCAGGTGCTTGACTACATTTCCCACAATCCACAGAGCTCACTCCAGAAGGCAATATGACTTGCTGCAATAGATTAGCAAGGACCGCTCTTGCTTCTTGCTGAGTTTTTCTCACAGTTTCAACATGTACAGCCAATATACAATTTGCTTCCTTTTGTGCAGCAGTTGCTTGCATCAATGCTTTCACCAGGTCCTGCATAACAGCCAAATGAAGATATTCAAAGCTTCCACAGGCCTTCTGTTTAACACCCAGGCACACACTTTTTTTCTTCTTTCTTTGCAATAGCACCGTGCTGATCAGGCCCTCAGCAGTTCACCAGGAAACTTCACCAGGCACTTTTCCAATCTTCCATGCCCACAGACCTCTTCTGCGCTAATTGCCCGCATCCAGACACCATATTGTCACACGGGAGGGGGGGGGGCTATAGCGTGGTCCTCTAGTGCAATTATGGCACACAAAAGTCCTTGGTGAAATTATTCCAGGCTTTATTTCAGCATCAATGAAATCATAACATTCAAACCAACCTTTGGTTTCATATCCTGCATCCAATGCAGACTCTCCAACCTCAGGAGTAGCAGAAGCACCATGTGCTTATCAGTCTCTGTATTTCTCATCCGGGGCCCATTCTAATCTGCCCCTCCCTCAAGCAGAAGCTATTGAAGCCCTTAATTGCAGGGACACCTGCAGCAACACAAACACATTCCCTCCTGGGGGTTATTGTCTAAACCTTAAAACAAAAATACAAGGGGAATACACAGTGCAATCCATGCACTACATCACAATATATACAGTATACAGAGATATTCAGAGGGGACCAAAATGTCACCGATATTTCGGTGCTCTGATTCGCCGCACTTCGGCAAGTCCAATTTGCTGACTCCGATTCAGCACAGAGTTCCCGAAGTGCGGTGAATCTAAAAAAAACACCAACCGCCACAAACCCGTTGGCAACAAACCCAGCCAACGAGCCGATGAACACCATGCCAACCAGCCGCAGAAACACGTATGATGGTTCTGTTCGTACTGTCTAGATGCAACTCTTGCCAGTTGTGCAGATATGTCTGTGAGATCCATGGCCCTAACATGATGTCACGTATCCACTCGATTTAGGTCTAATCCACGTACGCAGAACTATCCTATACTGCCAGTACGTGACATTACCCCTAGTGTCTGGTAACTCTCTACTGTATTCCATATAGAAATGAGGTAGATACTAGAAAGCTCTTGAGTCAGATAGAAGGGGTTAATATGCCAGAGCTGGTCTTCAGCCAAATGCTAGGGGTCGTGATACCAGATAGGGTTATAGTCAAGAGCCGAGGGGTTAATAGCCAGGAGAAATGTCAGACAAGCCAAAATCGGTACACAGGTAATCAGAAAGATACCATAATCAAAGAAAACACTGAGAGTAGTGGAAACCACGTCAGGGCAAGGAACCAGGGCTCAGATGTCTGGTTTTAAAAGCAGCAGGTGCCTTGTCATCTAGTCACACCCCACCCGCATCACTGACCCGTGCCCACGATCTGTGGCTACATCACTCGGTGGCTGGCCAGCGAGGAAGGCGCTGCTGGTCGCCGGGACCAGACGTAGCAGAGGATGTGACAATCTTAAGGCAACAGATTCAGTCCCTTTTGATAGGAGATAAATAGATCAGTTGTATCCCAGTGTCAAGTTAATTATATTAAACATACCACAAAACAGCTTATGTATAAAACAAAACAAAAAAATCTTTCAAACCCATTCGATTATATCAGGGGTGTAACTGAAATACAGGAAGAAATTTGATTTAACTGGAGAAATGAAAATAACCTTGTGAAATTAAGGCAACTCATTTATTTGCATGGTTAAAATATGCCTAGACCTCTACTGAAATAATAATTTTATTGATCAATGGATAATAAAATAAAGACCTCTTTGACATAAGGGAAAAAAGAGTCTTTACTGAATTTGATTGCAATTTAACAAGCACATCATAGACGATAAATCTCCTGTAATCATTAACTTTACTGTTTTGTTTAATCAGAACCTTTGTTAGCGTAAGCCTGCTCATATAAATCTGACATCAATTACCCAGATCTTCTTGAGCTTCACATTCTACATGATATCACATTATCGGGTCTAATATTAGGATACCTAAAATCCAAATTAAAAATAATCTGTCCTTCGACTCTGAACATACCACAGAATCATCTGACTCGCTGAACCTGTCAGACGTATATTAGATTTTACATTTGTAGCAGAATTGCCCCTCCACATAATCTAAATAATATTTAACCTAGTATATTTGTGTAATAAACCAAACATGATTAGTTCCTTTGGACATGCTTGCTGTATCTTCTAATGATTATTCAGTTCCCCCATTCTTGAGCTTTCTTAACCCCCTCCACTGCTGGGCCATTTCACACTGTGTCGCTGAGCCAATTTCGACCAGTTTTTGGTCATCATATTTAAACGCTATTTGAAGACGTGTTTTGTAGCAGAATCCAGACAAATATATAGATTCATTATATACCATTATTATCAGGGTTATTCAAAGAGATCCGATGGCTGGAGAAAGGTAACCGAACGCTGAAAATCAGCGTTCGGTTACCTTTCTTGGCCATTCGGCTATTCAGAGAGCAGGCAATATGCCAAATCCTGGCGAATTGCCTGCACATTCGGTACCTGTTCGAGGGCAGTGAAATCCCCATAAAAAAAGCACTGCTTCGGCTATTCAGAGAGCACAAACCAGCAGTGAAAGGTTCCCGAAATGCCCTGCCATTCGGTGGTTTAATTTGGCAAGTTTATTCAGGAGAATCCTATAGGCTTGAATATTAAAAATATTCCCGGTTTAATGCAATATCTAATAAACCGTTCATTATAAAATTCTGCAGTAAAAAGTCTATTTATAGATTTTTTTTGATATTTTAAGCATTTTTCTGTATTTTTTTTAAAAAAAAAATACGTTTTTTTTTAACTTTACTTATTTTTTCTGTAACAGCCCTTTTTATTATCATTCCCTGGACCTCATATGTAACTTTCAGACATTTTCGCTCAGTACTTTCTTTGCAAACAGCGTTTCACTTTTCAAACATTCATGCAAACTGTTTTCCTAATTTACTCACTCCATTCATCTGCGGTGTCGGCTTTTTCCGGAGGCTTCGTTGTGTGTGATCGGCTCCTGCTCGGGTTTTTCCGGCGTCTTCGACGGGTTAATCCAGATGTTTTTACGGGTTTTCGGCGTGCATTCGCTCGGTTTTCGCCAGGTTTTCAGCGGGTTTTCGGCAGCTTTTCCCTGCACTTTCGACAGCCCTGTGGTGCTTGCTGAATACACCGCAGGGTCGACGAAATGGGAAAGCCGATTTGCACCGAATTGAAGAGAACGAAAAGTCACCGAACGTGCGGTGACTTTTCGATTCTCTTTGAATAACCCTGTATGTGTATATTCATTTCTCTAAAAGGAAATAAGCAATTTTATCCAAAATTGAAAAAAACAAGGGGTTTATGCAGCAAACGCCAATATAGAAGTATAAAAATTGCTAACATATTACATCGGTATTAGTACCTGTATAGAATGAACATCCCTTGTGATTGGATCCCTTGCGAATCTCCCTAGGTGCACCTTTCACAACCTCAAAAGGCAATTTTCTGCATTAATTTGAATGAATACTTGTCTGCGTTAAAAAAATAAAATAAAAAAACGCCCTTCCTACAGGTTGAGCAGCCTTTACTCGGAATTCCAAAAGAATCTGAAAACCGGAACTATAAGAGCCGTCTGGATTTTTACCAGTTCAGGATCAGGGGCACTCCGGATGGACGCCTCCACTTGGGAGCAAGGCTCACAAGCGCTGCAGCAGAACGCGGCACATACTGGGAGCCTCTGCGCAATTCCAGCGTGTGACATGAGTCATGCTGACTGACCAGCTTGTGCAAGGAGAAAGACTGAACTGTGCTCCCAGCATCTGTAAATGCTGGGAAATGCAGCAGGAAAGGGATTGTGACTTACCTGCTGTGATCTCTTTCCTCTAAAACCTTGGTCTCCACTCGGATTCTGAAATCTGGAAAAAGCTTCTGATCCATTTGCATGTTTTAGGTGTATGGAAATTTGGAACCGCAATTTTTTAAAAACACTCAGGGCTACATTACTCTATTGGTGCTAACGTTAGCGCTCACCTGAGTGAGTGTTAACGTTAGCCCAGGTAGCCACCGTATATTACAGTCCAAACGCTAACGGGTTAAGAAACCCGTTAGCGTTTGGTACCTTGCGCTTTACAGCGCAAGGTTAATTTACTTTTGCGCTCCATATGCTTAACATGGGGAGCGCAAAGTGTTAATCAGCGTTAGGATTACAAAGTCCTAACGCTGATTAACATCCGGCTGCAGATAGCAAAAGAAGTTAACCACAGCCTGGACTTGGTGCTAACGGATTCCGCTGCTGCAGAATCTGTTCACGCCAGCCAAAATCCAGATACTCCCCTAATATCCCGCAGCGAAGACCGCATCTCCGTCTGTCTCCTCCGTCCGGCGGGAGCAGGGAGAGACTGAGGGAAAATGTCAAGGTTACCACCCCCCCCCATTACCTTTAGCAGCCTAAATAGATCCAATCATATTTGGATCAGGACGATTATAACCAGATAAATACCGGATTGTAAACACAACTGAAAATCCACTTTTCAGTCAGTTCATTGACATTTTGAAATGGCAAATCTTTAGAATACTTGATTGTTCTATAGGTCTTACCCTTGGCACCATTGCTAAAGATGCTCATGCTGAAATGGTGTCTACAAATGGAGAGGAGGCATTCTACTGTTCAAAAAAAAAAAATACCCCTCTAGCAAGGTCCCTTAGTCATACCTGAGGCACTTCGCCTTGAATCCAGTACCCCTGTGGCCACTCCACAATAAATATGTTTATGTGGTCAAACTCCTGGTGTGGCCCGCTGATTTTTTATATATACTATAGGTGGACTGCGGATTTTAGATGGTGGAGCACCCCGGTGCTGACCCGGCATTTGGTGAGTCCCCCTGTGTTAAACATATTTTGTCAACATTATCCTCATGTCTAATTAAGCTTAAACCTGACTTGGAATTTAGACCTCTGTTTTCCTATTGGACTGTATGTAGAAATTAGAAAACAGGATACCTGAAATATGCAGAGATATAAAAGGACTTCTATAGTCTCATTGTCTGACATGATTGAGGAACGTGGAAGAAGAATGGTATCATAATCCTTCGAAGCTGGTAGACCATAGAAATTCTGTAGGGTCATGGATTGGACACAGAGGCAAATGGGCACCTGAATCATGAGATACAACATAGCCAGTCGATTTCTTCATTGGACTGAATAGACAGGCAACTGGCCATGGAAGGCTAAAATAATAAGTGCTGCACTCAAAACTCGTGTCTGACAGGGTAGCTGTTAGCCAGTACATCAGTTTCCTGGAACGTCGCCAATCCTAGACATGCACCACCACCAGATAGCAGGACAGGCAATAAGCTCAGGAAGGCTAAAGTTATAATTTTATTGGAGTCAAAGAAAATACAGTAATGTCCCAGCCTACCAACCCATCATCATGTTTAATTTATAAGGCAGTTTCAGAAACTAATTTGTAAATTGAGCATGAATAAGGATGACTCGGCTGAAATGTTGCTGTAGTTTCTTTGATGTCTCCAATAAAACAGGAGGAATTCTTCGGAATGCTGTAAGACTTAAGCATTGAGTGCAGCACTTACTGAATCTAGACCAGAATTTGGCCTTTCCAATGTTTCCCAACACCACTATGTATTGTGTAAAAACAAGAAGATAAAAATAATAAAATTGAATAGTTAAAAAGATATCTTTATTTTTTTAGTTCTAAAAACAGGAGTATTGTTATAAAATAACGTTATAAAATTTCCAATGCAGCTGTATTAATTTTTTCATATATATTTACAATTTGAATTTAATATAATTATTCTAATAATATATTTATTTTAATAAAAACATGTGCATTTTGATATAACAAGTTAAATATAATGGTTTTCAAACGGGTTTGAGATTTTGCATACGGCCTCCATGGGATATGAAAACAAATCCAATAACCTTAACCTCCCTGGCATTCTAATTTTTTAAAAATTTCGTATCTAAGGCTAGGGTCAGATGAACGCATTTTTCGCGTTGTCCGTGAAAAAGTGCGTTCGAACGAATGGACGTATTTTTTCACGGAATACGCTATAGCGGTCATACGATGCGCATTTTCGTCCGTGATTTTGGAAAGATGATCAATAAAACACTTTTTGCGTCTGGACGTTATGTTGGCCGGACATTAGCAGCGTCTGACGTCTCCTAATCACGCACACATGCCGCTAGCGGAGGCAGCGCACTCTGTACGTCAGTACTAGCGGTTTGACGTTCTCGAAAAAAATGCGTTTGTTTGCCACTTTCATTGCGCGGCCGCACTTTCGTGCGGCCGTTCTTCGTATGCTGCCCGGCATTGGACGTCATTTGATGCTAACACGGCCGTGATTAAGTGCGGCTAAACGCACATTAATACTGCGTTCGTCTGACCCTAGCCTTAAAGCGTCTCAATTTTTTTTAAAAGGAAGCGTGTTTTTGTACATAGTTAGCCTGTAATATTTAGGAATCACGCACTGAAATCCGTGCAATCAAGAGTCCTTACTGGTAAAATCCTTTATAAATAAAAATAAATAAATAAATAGTAAATACACGGAGTCCGATAAAGTTTGAAACACGACATAATAATTTATTATCCCAAAAATAATTATCCAAAATAATGCAAATAAATGATATTCAATAAAATACAACAAAAAACATTGAAATCTGTCTGAAAACAAGGGTGAGATGATGTATGGTCTGTTTCTTATCCTGTAGTGCAACCTATTGGCCGTTCATAAACATTGCACATTGGATTATACAGTGTATTACAATTTTTTTCTAAATTCGCTGCCTGGTCCCGCCCCCTGCATCGTGTGACTCGCAGGGAGTCTTACCAGGAAGCAGCTCGCCGCGATCACACTGCGGGGGACAGCCAGGGAGCCAGGAGGAGGTGAGTATGATCCAGCCCGAGTGTGGCTCGGGGTTACCGTTCGCGGTAGTGAAATTTAACCTGGAGTCATACTCGGGAATACCACCAGGGAGGTTAAATCAGAGATCCAGAACGTACACACTTAGTTGCATACTTTGGAATAGGCCCACCAAGATCATGTGGCGCTCAAGGAAAGCATGAACACACATAATAAAAAAACCTTCACACCATGGCCTGCAAACTGGAGGATTTGGATAATCCGGGGACACCACAATAAAAAAAAAGAGGCTGCCAAAAACGGAGGTTTCCTCCAGTTTACCTTTTCCACACACTCCTGGGTTGTGACAAAGTGATTGAGATTGACTTTGAAAAAGGTACCAGAGTCCCATGCCATACAGGACTTTGATGGCTTGCCTGGGGATGAGGAGTGTCGCCTGATATATTTTCGGCTACAAGGAGGCCATCATGGCACCATATGTTTGTGTCTTTAACACTATAGATAATAAATGTTATATATGAATAATAGGGGTTTCGTATTCCATTTGTATTGGGGTCCTATGCCCACCATACTGCCTCTTGTATTAGTCTATGTACTATTTAAGCTTATCTCCTTCTAACCCTTTCCATTTATTTGGCCTTACAACCAGCCAGGTTAAGAACAGGTAATATATTTCTGACTCTTCTTTTCTTTCATAGAGGTTAACATGTACGACGCAGTCTCCTGTCCTGCTGCCTTTACAAGCCATAGCTGAAAATTTATTGGCCTACTAAATCTTCTCTGTATAGCATAGACATGGGTGCCTCCAATTGTGTCAAGGAAGAATTAAGACCTACGTACACTAGACACTACTCTTTCCTAAGCAATTAACATTTTTGCCCTTGCTTTCAAATGCAGACACCTGTATAACATTCTGCAGGCTAGCATAGAAGTAGTAAACAGTATTATCATTTGGAAAACTAAGCAAAGCCTTCACTTCATGGTGACAATGCTTAAATTATTGTCAAGAACTTTTTTTAATCTCTCTGGACAAAAATACGTCTTGACCATTTGACACGAGAACGCGCATATACAGAACATGGTAGCTAGAAATTATTGTTTTTAATTAAAAAAAGCCTACACTACTTTGATTCAACACTGAAAGCACAGATTGGTACAACGAAGGGTTGTCGTCTTTCTAAATATAGTTACACCACTTACATTTGCAATCAGGTTTTAATTTCCTGATCTAGTTAATTTGATTGCTCATTTGCAGACTCTGCTGCAACCTTACATTTATAGAGATTCATGTGAATTATCTCTTTCATCTACAGTTTATTGGTTTTGTATATCAGCAGAATTTTACAGGCACACCTCTAATATAGAGAAATTTATTGTAGCTGGTACTCTAACACACACACACTCCTATACTTACCTGTATAAAAGCAAAAACAAAATACTATGATAAAATGTGTCAATTGATACTGGATATTATTATGGAAAGCAATTTTGAATCACTGTTCCTTTTATTTCTTTTTTCATCTATGTACTGCACCATTCAAATTGCTAGCTTGTGAATAAATTACATTTTTTCTTGTATTTTTATATTTTCAGCTTGTACCATCATATCATCAGCAGGGAACAACACAGCATGGGCATCTCAATGGATCTCACCAATATTATACAATTCATAACATAGCATTTCACATTGTGGGAAGCTACATTAAATCTAGACGCAAGAGGATTTTCTGCTTCTGTATAAATCTGCTGCAGTAGAGACAAAAACTCGAACTAAACATTTCTAAATTTAAATTTGCTGAGTATTATCATAGCAGATTAAGACGTTCATGAAGTAGCCAAGAGGATGTGCAATCCAGTTCAAAACATTGTGTATTTATATCATAACCTAACTATATGAATATAGAGAAGAGTTTTGATAGAAACATAGAAACATAGAAAAATTTCGGCAGATAAGAACCTTTCGGCCCATCTAGTCTGCCCAATTACATGGATACTTTACTTGGATTTATCTTTTGTTTAGGATAGCCTTATGCCTATCCCATGCCTGCTTAAATTCAATTACTGTTTTGGCCTCTACCACTTCAACTGGAAGACTGTTCCATGTATCCACCACCCTCTCAGTAAAATAATGCTTCCTGATGTTACTTTTAAACCTTTGCCCCTCTAATCTAAGACTATGTCCTCTTGTTTTGCTACTTTGTTTCCTTTTAAATATACTCCCTTCCTCTACCTTGTGGATTCCCTTTACGTATTTAAATGTTTCTATCATATCTCCTCTGTCTCGTCTTTTTTCCAAGCTGTACATGTTAAGATCATTAAGCCTTTCCTGGTAACTTTTCTCCTTCAAGCCGTACACCATTTTAGTAGCCCTTCTCTGAACTCTCTCTAAGATGTCTATATCCTTCTGGACTTGCTTCTGGACTGAATATTCAAATATAGGTTTGTGCTAATTAAGGACAATTAACTCTAATAGGGACGGTATTTATATCGGAAGGACCATGTACACACTATAAAACCAGCTGAGGAAGCCACAAGTCGGTGAAACGCGTCCTGGATTGGTTTGTCTTGTTTAAAATATCGTTTAAAATCAAGTAAGGATTTTCTTTTAAAATATTGCTGCAGTATTCGGGAGACTGTTTTTTGGGGTCTTCTGCCTTAAAGTCTATATGCATGTGATGCTAGAGACAGTTTAGGCTCTTTAAAGAGTAAGTGTGTGTATTTGGCTTATCCACTAATATTGGCGATTTTAATATAGAATCCCACTAGGGGAAATCCTATGTTTGTTCTCCATCTTCCCTTTCTATTCATAACGGGGAAACAATGGAATTGATATAAGGAAGAGATTGAAGGTGTGTGGCCTATGAGAAACTTGAAGAATAGTGCCCACTAGTGTATATACTGCGAGGCAGGAGGTCTCAATGTATTGTGAGTTTATTTCCTATTGATAAGAATATCTGAATAATCTTTTGAAAACTAAGCTGCACTATGTTGGGATATTTCTTTTTTCTTTATATATGCTGAGATCAAGATAGGTCTTTGATACAATTCAATATATGGACCGAAAAAGTATGGTGATATGTGAGTTACTCCAAGAGCAAGTCTGATTAGACCTGCGTTGTATCCCTGTGTTTTTTCTGTTTTGAATATACAAATAGTTGCATTGTGCAATGGCTATCTATTAATGTCAAAAGAGAAAAGGAACAACCCAAAGAGGCTAAATCTGATAATTATTTAGAAAAAAAGAAATAAACCTCTATTAGCCCAAAGCCACAGAGAACACGATTAACAAGTTAAAAAACATATTAATGAAACAGCAATTAGTAGAACTGACACATCCTCATGATAATCATACAAGGTAGATTGAAAATACCAGATTGTCAGTCCCTTAATTAGACATCCAATGATTAGCAGGTATTTATCCTCAAAAACATTGCCCTTGTGAACAAAGATTTATAAATAAGTATTTAATAACATGGAAGGATACAATGATCCACAATCTAATGTCACCTGTCACTTTATAGTAACTTAATTCCCACAGTAGCGGTATAGAGATTAGCTGTAGCTCTGAACTCATAAGTTATCTCATATACTAGGCAGTAAAAAAAGGAAGTTACCAATAGTATTACCCAAAGGGATTGCCATAGACAAGGTGCAGAGAGGATAGTACTAAATCTATACCTCAGCGGTTCATGCCGCCTACCATACGCCGCTAGTCAAGAAGTAGAAAGTTCAGATAAGAACAAGACCGTTAAAAACAAAGAGACATGCCGCTCCACGCGTTTCGCCACTATTTGCGGCTTTTTCAAGAGTGATGCAGGGCTAGCTCCCTGGGGTTTATGTCCCCGATATGTATCTGGTTTAATATTATTTTCCTGCATTTTATAGGACAGTAGCTCTGTTCCTATTTCCTTCTTTCTGCCATCTATTAATGCAATGTTTTACAGCATGAGTCAGCAATCTTGGCCCTCCAGATATTTTTGAACTACATCTCCCAATATGCTCAGCAACACATAAATTTGGCTAAGCCTTATGGAACATGTAGTTCCAAAACATCAGGAGGCCAAGGTTGCTGACCCTTGTTTTACACGGTGAAAACTAACCTGCACAACTCTGGCTAGCCTGTAGCAGTGATTTTTGTATTTCTGAAGTTGCAGGTCTTTTGCCGCAGCAATACATTTCATCATAGAAACCACAGAAACTCTTGCTTTCTTTTGAAACGCAATCTAAAGAAAATACACATTATGATTCTGAATTATTCTCAATTTAAGCTAGTGATCAGACAGCACGTTTTGTCTCAACCCCAAAATGCGACGTGAGCATTTAGAATACACATTTGACAAAATGTGGTTTTCTGAACCGCTGGAAAGAGCAGGTGTCTTAATAGAGCTGTCAAATTCAGTGCTAAAGCCGTTTCTGGTCTCTTGAAGCCTTGACTTTGACCCTAGGATTAAGGGGATTTGGAAGATCAGATACTGGCAACAAACACTGAATTTCAAGCAACTGTCTATTAACTGCTAGACAGCATCAGGAGAATCCAACATTTCTGAAATGTCTTTGCGTGTTGCCACTGCTCTGTTCTCTTATTCATCTCCACAAAACCATTAAAATACTGTTATAACTTGGAAAGGGCACTCATGAATAAGTAATAGTTTTCCTACAACGTTACTAGTAATGCTCATTACTCTGCATCTTTAGTCCGTCTTCTCCAATTACACACCTTTCTGCTGGTCAGACTGGAAATGTTCACAGTAGTAGGCGTAGAGGTTGTCTGGAATTAAGTGTGTGTCATTGATGACAGAGCTTTCTTCATGATTTAACACTCGCAGAGCAAACAGCAGTTTATCAGAGTAACCTGTATGTCAGAGAGCATGCAGATGTCACTCTCAGTTGCGATCAGTCTCAGAAAGGCAGCGGATGGAAAGGATTTGCGAATGCATGCAGCTCCGATCCATTGCTCTGCGCAGGCGCTACAGAAATTGTGTTAGTAAAATGCGTAAGTCATGTTGCAGTGCACAAAATGCGGTTCCTACGCTACACAAGTTACATTAGGAGAGCTAATTGCATGGAAAAGCTTAAGTAACTTCTGGGATCAAGAGTTTTGGGCTGAAGAGGAGGAGCTGCGCGCAACAAGGGGCAAAAAGGTGGGCAAATTCTCCTGAAATACAAATATAATTAGCCAGAGGTTGTCAACAGCCTCTGCCTAATTATTTAAAGGGCAAGAAAGGGAAGTCTAATTTTTAATACAGTATCCCTTTAATTTGTTGACAAATAGAAAATGAAAGGCTTTGAAAACTGCTAACAGTTGCCTGAAATGAGAGGAGTAGATTGCTTATGATGAAGACCAGGGGGTCATTAACCTTGGCCCTCCAGAGGTTTTGGAACACATTAGGTAAGCGGATGTTCATGAGAAACACAATTCAAAAACATCTGGAGGGTCCAGGCTGCCTACCCCTGATCTAGACATTCTACTTCCCATTGTAGAAGATCTGCTGCAATTATTAGCCAATTCGACTGATCAAACCTTTTCCCTTTTGTGAGAAAATGTTGTTCTCCACCATTCCAGTTTTTCCTCGGGTTCATGTGAAAAGGACACAGGCGAATTAAAAATCACCTAGGTTTCAGTTCCATGATTTGAGAATATTTGTTTGAAGGGGTAGGAACTGCACCTTGGCCTACTGACCTGCTGGAATCGATGCCATGCGCCGGCCTGGATGACACATGGCATGCCAGATGTAAAAATTCCCTGAAGGCGATATAGTGGTCACAAAGTCCTGAACCTTAAGTGTTTCCTGGGGATGGAAAATCTTCATTACTCAAGTCAGTCTCTAACCAAAAGAATAAGACCTTTCTTGATTGTGTGAGTTCAGATTTTCCCCATTTTATTTAAAACAGGAATGATATTTGTAGTTTCAGACAAAATAGAAATCTTATTTGAGGCAGAGAAGTTTTTATCTCATTTAGCAGGGATCTACCGATACCATTTTTTAAGAAGACCGAGCTACAAGTACCGATATACATAGAGACACACACCAGCTGTGTATTTATATACAAACATACTCTGAGGGTATACACACACACACACTCTGGTCTGACAGGTTGGTGTAATATATATATATATATATATATATATATATCACACACACACCAGCCCTCAGAGTGTGTGTGTGAGAGATATATATATTACACACACATTTCAGACCTCAGACCAGACATGGGGAGGCTGTCAGGATGCTCTAACAGCATTCCGACAGGCCCCTGCAGCTGGTCGCGTTCAAACCAGCAACGCCGGCAAAGTCTTCAAGCAGACGCTCGTTGGGACGCCCTCAGCCGAAATCTCACGAGATCGTGCACAGTTCGAGATCTTGTGGACTCGGAGATCTCGCGAGATCGCAGCTGGGTTCTTCCCATTGAACGGCTGCTCTAAGACTTTGCTGGGGGCGCTCGTTGGATCGTGGCCAGCCGCAGGTGCCTGTCGGAATGCTGTTAGAACATTCTGACAGCTACCCTAGTCCCTCGGATGCCAGCAAGCCAGGTCAGTGCTGGCTTCCGGTATCGGGGGCATGTGCACGAGTACTAAGTACTTGTGCAAATGCCGGTATCCGCCCTGATACTAGTATCGGTACATCCCTACCATTTAGCATATTTTTATTATTCTGGAGCAGTCTTTTTAGTTCCTGACATTTGCTTAATAAGGGAAGGGAAGGTTACTCTACCCATGGCCGGTGCTAGACTATTTTGCGCCCTAGGCAAGACCAGCTACTTGCACAAACCCAAAAAAGAAAGCGACACAACATGAAACTGGATGTATTTGCCCCAGCTCACACATAGATATATTTGCCCCCAGCTCACATAGATAAATTTGCCCCCAGCTCACATGGATATATTTGCCCCCAGCTCACATGGATATATTTGCCCCCAGCTCACATGGATATATTTGCCCCAGCCAACATGGGTATATTTGCCCCCAGCTCACATGGATATATTGCCCACGCTCACATGGATATATTGCCCCAGCTCACATGGGTATATTTGACCCCAGCCCACATGGGTATATTTGCCCCCAGCCCACATGGGTATATTTGCCCCCAGCCAGCTCTCACCTCCTCACTGACTGACATTTGTTTGTGAGAATTACGTACCTCAGACAGTGACCAGGAGGACAGTCAGACAAGCAGCTTTGTCTTTCACTCAGTCACGGCACCTCGTCTGTTCTCCGATTCCGCCTCCTTCAGGCGAGACTCCCCCAGAGACAGCGACTGACGTGAGGGCGCGCGTGCTGCTGCCAGCCTCAACACGTGCCGTCGTCAGCCACTGGCGTCAAGGAGACGGAGGCGTGCTGTGGAGCCTGCGGCTGGTGTGTGATCGAGCGTGCATGCATGCCATGGCCCACGAGTAAATTGTGGCGCCCGACCGGCGGACACAATGATTTAATTTCTTCAGCGGTCGGGCCCGACTATGCCCTAGGCGGGCACTGCGCTCTAGGCGGCAGCCTAGCACCAGGCCCTGACTGTACCTAAGAAAGCTACCAGGTGTACATTTGTGTAATAGCAAGTCATTGGGTGCTAGTGTAAAGTATCAATAACTGAAAAGACATGAGTTTCAAGAGGAGTCTGTGCAAGATGATGGAGAAATGAGGTGGTGGCTATATCGGAGTGTTAGAAAAGTTTGGTCAAAAAGGTGAAGGAGGGATTTTGTGAACATATGGTGGCTATGTACAAAGTACTGTAGAGGGTATTTACAAGACAGTTTCTGCAGGATCCATGGGCATAATGCACTCAGAGAAAATCAAATCTTGGATGATCCAACAGTGTTCTTCTGTAATACATATTATAAAGTTTGGAGCCTGTGGTTGGTTTATGAGGAATAACTACATTTGTGAGTCAGTTGGGAGAGAGATCTTGGTTCCCTCCGGCTCCCCCCTCCCCCTTCTGCCTCTACTACTTTATGGGGCAACATTGTGGTTATTGTTGTAACTGTTGATTTTAATAAAAAAAGTAAAAGTTGGAGGATACAATTGTGTCTGAATTAAGCGGTGATACATACATAGTCTGTGCCTTAGGATCCTCAGTTGAACTTACTATAAAGTTTCCAAAAAGAAGAGATTAAGGTTGTGGTGCTCTGTGATACACACTGTGAGTGTAAGGCAGTTGGGGTATCCTGAATGACTTGTGCACTGAGCATTACATTACAGTATTATTGATGTGGAGCTCTGATACAATAATGTACAGTGTGTATTAGTGCAGGTTTCATTATTGTGGAGCTCTTTGGGGGAGTACCGAGGAGCAGGGCCGGCGCTGCCGCTAGGCGAGCTAGTCGGGCGCCTAGAGCGCAGTGCCCGCCTAGGGCGCATCCGGGCCCGAGCAAAAAAAATAAAAAGTTTGTCCCTGGGGCGGCCGCGTGCTGCAGCCAGCCCCAATACGTGCCGGCGTCGCTGCTGGCGTCAAGGAGACAGAGGCGTGGACTTGATGCAGGAGGCAAATATACCCAGGTAAGAGCTGGGGGGCAGATATACCCATGTGTGAGCTGGGGGGCAGATATACCCATGTGTGAGCTGGGGGGCAGATATACCCATGTGTGAGCTGGGGGGCAGATATACCCATGTGTGAGCTGGGGGGCAGATATACCCATGTGTGAGCTGGGGGGCAGATATACCCATGTGTGAGCTGGAGCAGATATACCCATGTGTGAGCTGGGGGCAAATATACCCATGTGTGAGCTGGGGGCAGATATACCCATGTAAGAGCTGGGGGCAAATATATCCATGTGTGAGCTGGGGGAAAATATACCCATGTGAGAGCTGGGGCAATATATCCATGTGTGAGCTGGGGCAATATATTCATGTGTGAGCTGGGGGCAATATATTCATGTGTGAGCTGGGGGCAAATATACCCATGTGAGAGCTGGGGGCAAATATACCCATGTGTGAGCTGGGGCAAATATACCCATGTGTGAGCTGGGGCAAATATACCCATGTGTCAGCTGGGGCAAATATACCCATGTGTCAGCTGGAGCAGATATACCCATGTGTCAGCTGGGGCAGATATACCTATGTGAGAGCTGTGGAAATATATCCATGTGAGCTTTCGTTTTTTGGGGGGGGTGCAAGTAGCTGGTCTTACCTAGGGCGCAAAATAGTCTAGCACCGGCCCTGCCGAGGAGAGGATGGAGGATACAGTGTGGAGAAGATTGGAGTGGAATAGTGGTAGGGTGGAATAGAACAAAGGAGTTTTAAATGATGGACTACTGACAATGATGCACTGCACCAGCTGCAAAACACTGTCTATGAGTGGGCCATGAATTGCTCAAGCAGAAGTGGAAACCCACAAGTGACCTTTTGCTCATATGCCTTTGTTATGTTCCTCCCCGATATCTATATGTCTGATCCCTATATAGATCAAAACTCTCCAACACTAAGAGTGGTCGGTGCTATAGCAGGATCGAAGGAGTATGTAACCAGTAACAGAATAAGGGTTAACACAATACGGAATGTCAGAAGGAATGCCAAGGGTCGTATCACCAGAGTAGTAAGTCAGCCAGATGCCAGAGGTCGTATGTCAAATTAGGTAGTCTAAGGAATGCCAGGGGTTAAGAGCCGGGGAGAGAGTCACACAAGCCAGGTCGGTACACAGAAATACAATCAGATAGTATGAAAGCACTGAGGGGAGTAAGAACCACGTCAGGGCACTTTACCGGTTTCAGGCTGCTGATTTTGAACCTGGCGGGCGCCACGTCATCACACAGAGCCCGTCCATGGCATACCACATGATCACTGCCATCTGGCTTCTTCACTCGACAGTCGGCCAGCGAGCAGGGTGGAAGACACTGCCGGGTAATACAGACGGCATAAGACATAACAGCCTCTTCCGCAGTGTTAACATATATTTGGACAAGAGTAATGGTGCCTTTGGTGATTACAGCACATGCCCCAAAAATTCAAGAATCCTTAAAAATTAATACGTTTTTCTTGCAAATATCTCAGTAACTAAAAATGGTATAAATATGCACCTAGTAAGAGCAGTTGCTCTCAAGAAGATCTATCACACTGCCAAGTTTCATGCGTACCTGTGCAGCTGATTTGCCTGTAGATGTAACTAATATTATTCCGTATTAAGCCTGTGGGATTTTCAAATCAAAACCCTACAGGGTTTGCTGTAAATGTATCATCTTGCATAGAAAAGTTACACATTCTTCTACACAACACTTCTAATTTTTATATCACCTGAACATTGTGTGCATCAGTCGAATTGATTTTTTTCACAGTATCTGGCACATTTTACTGCTTTAGCCTACAATTGTTTTTTTTTGTGTGTTCTTGTAGAACAGCGGTACCCACTGTCCTCAAGTACACCTAACAGGCCAGGTTTTGCAGATCACATTGGGGAAATGGACCAGAAAACAACAAAAAAAGGTTGAGGCCAATAGGTACTTAAAATAAGGATTAAACCTTTGGAGTAGTATACACTAAAGAAACTGTACAGAAAGTTCAGGAAAAAAGTACCGTTATTGCACCGTATAAGGCTCTGGAGGAACCTTACAAAATTGTATAGATATAATGAATTTTATTAAACACACAAAAAATGATACTCAAAAAAAAGGGAACACACATCTAAAAACATAACCAATGTAAATGTTGCGGCGATGATGTTGCAATAATTATAGACAAGGAAGTGATACAATGTGATTGGTAATAATCCCTACTACAATAATGATGTCACTGGGATGACAACTCTCTATCGATTATTGGACTTAACAGAATGACTAAATATACCGTGAAAGTATACAGACTGATAATTCAAAAAGGTTTATATATAATATAATAAACCATTCAACTGTGGATACTTCGCTGTATCATATGTATTACAGTAAATGAGTTAACAGTAATCCCAAACTGTTAAAGACCCTAAACATGGATAATTAAATCGTAGGTATATTCACCTTTGCCATATAACTATATGGTACATATAATGAAGGGTCCATCAAGTGTTCAGCACAAAATTGGAAAACCCATTTACGATCAAATGTGGAGAATTCTAAGTTCGATACTTTATAACCAGATAGTGGGGAGAACATGAGAGGAGTAATAAACCAGATATTGATTATCAATGGATCAATTAAGATATATACATGTATCATATGTACATGTATCAAGATATATACATGTAAATCAAAACCCTACAGGGTTTGCTGTAAATGTATCATCTTGCATAGAAAAGTTACACATTCTTCTACACAACACTTCTAATTTTTATATCACCTGAATATTGTGTGCATCAGTCGAATTGATTTTTTTCACAGTATCTGGCACATTTTACTGCTTTAGCCTACAATTGTTTTTATTGTGTGTTCTTGTAGAACAGCCGGTACCCACTGTCCTCAAGTACACCTAAAAGGCCAGGTTTTGCAGATCACATTGGGGAAATGCAGACTGAATCCTGCAATCACCGAGCAGCAAATCATATCACCTGTGCTGTGCTTCAGATATCTGCAAACCTGGCCTATTGGGGGTACTTGAGGACCAGGATTGGGAACCACCATTGTAGAATAATGAGCAAAGTCATAAAGCTATGACATATTGCTACAAAGTATCATAAATACGAAGCCTCCGGGAAAAATCCGACACCGCAGAAGAAGGCAGTGAATAAATTAGGAAAAACAGATTGAAAAGGGAAACGCTGTTTGCAAAGAAACTACTGAGCGAAAATGTCTGAAATTTACATATGAGGTCCAACGAAAGATAATTAAAAGGGCTGTTACAGAAAAAATAAGTTAAAAAAAAATGCTTAAAATATCCGAAAAATCTATAAATAAAGAGACTCTTTACTGCAGAATTTTATAATGAATGGTTTATTAGATATTGAATTAAAATGGGAATATTTTTAACATTGAAGCCTATGGGATTCGCCTGGATAAACCTGTCGAATGAAACCACCGAATGGCAGGGCATTTCGGGAAACTTTCACTGCTGGTTTGTGCTCTCTGAATAGCCGAAGCAGTGCTTTTTTATGGGGATTTCACTGCCCTCGAACAGGCACCGTATGTGCAGGCAATTAGCCAGGATTTGGCGAATTACCTGCTCTCTGGATAGTCGAATGGCCAAGAAAGGTAACCAAACGCTGATTTTCAGCGTTCGGTTACCTTTCTCCAGTCAATCGGATCTCTTTGAATAACCCTGTACACATCCATGTGTGAGCTGGGCAATATACATCCATGTGTGAGCAGGGGCAAAATACATCCATGTGTGAGCAGGGGCACTATATATATATATATCCATATGTGAGCTGGGGCAATATATATCAGTACCCAGGACGTACTTGAAAACGAGAGAAATCTCAATGTATCCTTCCTGGTAAAATCCTTTATAAATAAAATAAATGTGTGAGCTACTGGGGGCAATATATCCATGTTTGAGCTGCTGGGGCAATATATATCAATGTGTGAGCTGCACATTACTGTGGGTTTTATTGCTGTGGAGCTCTGTGATACGCTCATACACACTGCACATTACTGTGATGTTTTTTTGCTGTGCAGCTCTGTAATGCGCTCATGCACATTACTGGGAGTTTTATTGCTGTGGATCTCTGTAATGTGCAGTGTGTCAGGATTGTACAGTATCTGTTAAAGTGATCGGCAATTTCCCACATTTTCCAAAGGGACTTTCTGTGCCGGGGTGTAGCCTTAGCTGCAATGAGTGGGTGATGGCTGCTGCAGCAGTGCGGTGGCCATCTGTAAGTATGGAGGGAGGGGGCACAATTCGCTGCTGGGTCCAAGTGGATTTTCAAAAAGGTTATTTTTTTAGGAGTTCAGAAATGAATTCTTTAGCACAATAATGTACATGTGGGTGTTGCGATGTAGGGGGTGGGGTTTTTATGGGTGTGGCCTCCTGTGGGTGCAGAACAAGGGGGGCCCCATGACCTCCTATTGCCCGGGGGCCCCATTAGTTGTCAGTCCGCCCCTGTTTGTTAGCATTCAGTTATCACACACATTTGCATAATCTATTGTTCCAATAGATAGGGATTACCTTTTCAGTCAAACACTGTCCCAGACTCAAGACTCCTTAAACAGATAACAGTTAAACATTCCACACAAAAGAGGGCATTGAAAATAACTTCAGGTTGCTTCTTTAAAACACATCTCCAAGTGCCCATTCACATACAGTAATAAAAGTACACTAAAGCTATAGCAATATACAATATATTTAAAATCACACCACGCAATATAAATGAACATAAACAGGGTTATACAAAGAGATCCGAATGGCTGGAGAAAGGTAACCGAACGCTGAAAATCAGTCAGTCGGCTATCCAGAGAGCAGGCAATTTGTCAAATCCTGGCGAATTGCCTGCACATACAGTGCCTGTTTGAGGCCAGTGAAATCCCTATAAAAAAGCACTGCTTCTGCTATTCAGAGAGCACAAACAAGCAGTGAAAGGTTCCCAAAATGCCCTGCCATTCGGTGATTTCATGCGGCAGGTTTATTCAGGCGAATCCCATAGGCTTCAATGTTAAAAATATTCCCGTTTTAATTCAATGTATATATATATATAAACGCGAAAGTCCTGACTGACTGACTGACATCAACGCCCGCTGAAACCGTTTAACCTAGGAACGTGAAATTTTGAAGGTGCACTGGTTTTATGATGTGGGCACCCACTAAGGAAGGATTTTTGGAAACTCCGCCCCTAAGGGGGTGAAAAAGGGGGTTGAATATTTTAAACACGATACCTATAGCTCAAAAACAGAAGATGTTACAGATGTGAAAATCGGTATTTAGATTCTTCTAAAAAAATAAAAAAACACGTATTTTACAGTTTTTCAAAAATTCAACTGGGGGGCGAAAAAAGGGGGGTTGAATATTTTAAACAGGATACCTATATCTTAAAAACAGAAGATGGTACAGACGTGAAAAATCGGTATTTAGATTAATCTTGACAAATAAAAAACCACGTGTTTTACCATTTCCTGAAAATTCCTTGGGGGGGCAAAAAGGGGGGTTGAATACTTTTTTGATAAATGCGAAAGTCCTGACTGACTGACTGACTCATCAACGCCCAGCTGAAACCGTTTAACCTAGGAATGTGAAATTTTGAAGGTGCACTGTTTTTATGATGTAGGCACCCACTAAGGAAGGATTTTTGGAAAATCCACCCATAAGGGGGTGAAAAAGGGGGTTGGATATTTTAAACAGCATACCAGCTCAAAAACAGAAGAGGCTACAGATGTGAAAATCGGTATTTAGATTCGTCTTGAAAAATAAAAAAACACGTACTTTACCGTTTTTCAAAAATCCAAGTGGGGGGCGAAAAAAAGGGGTTGAATATTTTAAATAGGATACCTGTATCTCCAAAACAGAAGATGTTACAGTCCTGAAAATTGGTATTTAGATTCGTCTTGAAAAATAAAACAACACTTATTTTACCATGTTCTGAAAATTCCTTGGGGGGCAAAAACGGGGGTTGAATACTTTTATCAGTATACCTATATTTCAAAAACCGAAGATGTTACGGGTGTGAAATTTGGTATTTACAATCTTTGTGAAAAAAAACAAAACATTTTTTTTGCCATTTTCCACAAATCCAATTGGGGGGGGGTCGGGGTAAAGGGGTCTGAATATTTTTATCATTATACCTATATTTCAAAAACCAATGATGTTACAGACGTGAAATTTGGTATTTACAATCTTCTTGAAAAATAAAAACAGGTGTTTTACCATTTTCCAAAAATCCCAAGGGGGGGGGAATGAAAAAAAGGGGGACTGAATACTTTTAAACAGGATATCTATATCTCAAAAACAGATGCTACATACGTGAAAATTGGTATTTAGATTCGTCTTGAGAAACAAAAAAAAAAACACCTATTTTACCATTTTCCAAAAATTCAGTGGGAGGGGACAAAAAGGGGGGTTGAATACTTTTATCAGTATACCTATATTTAAAAAACTATTTTAACAATTCCTAAAATCCACACGAGTGAAGCCGCGGGAAAAAGCGAAGTCGCGGGAAAAAGCTAGTATCTAATAAACCGTTCATTATAAAATTCTGCAGTAAAGAGACTATTTATAGATTTTTTAGGATATTTTAAGCATTTTTCTGGATTTTTTTAAAAAAAAGTAAATTTTTTTAAAAAGAAAATTTAAGTTTACTTCTCTTTTCTGTAACAGCCCTTTTTATTATCATTCCTTAGACCTCATATGTAAATTTTAGACATTTTCGCTCAGTAGTTTCTTTGTAAACAGCGTTTCACTTTTCAAACATTCAAGCTTACTGTTTTTCTAATTTATTCACTGCATTCGTCTGCGGTGTCGGCTTTTTCCGGCGGCTTTGCTGTGTGTGATTGGCTCCTGCTCGGGTTTTTTCGCTGTGTTAAATCGAGGTGTTTTTCCAGGTTTTCGGCGTGCATTCGCCGGGTTTTGCGGTTAGTTTTTGTTTGGTTTGCGGCTGCCTTTCCCTGCAATTCAGGGACCCTGTGATGCTTGCTGAATACACCGCAGGGTCGCCGAAACGGGATCGGCAAAACGAAACAAATTGAAGAGAATGAAAAGTCACCGAACGTGCGGTGACTTTTTGATTCGCTTTGAATTACCCTAGAAGTCTTTCCCAAAGCAAATGTCTGTCTTTTGGGGTTTTTGCCAGGAAAATAAAAGGTCTTGGGGGTTGAAGCGGGAGCGTTATGTCAGTTCCATGACACTGTATATACTTGGTCTGATTTTAAACATGATGAACAAAGCATTGTCAAAATGAGGGGAGCACACAAAGGTGAAATGGTTCAGTGGTGAGAGGGTTAAACAAACATAGGTGACAGCATTATTTACAGAGCACCTGGCACGCAGGAAACAATAATACAGGCTAATTCACCTCACCCGCTGCTCTGTCTCTGCCGCTCCCCTCTGCGAGTCCCTTCACTGGCTCCCCATCCACTGCAGAATTAAGTTCAAAATCCTTATCCTTACCTACAAAACCCTCACTAACTCAGCTCCCCACTACCTGTCCTCACTAATCACCAAATACACCCCAGCCCGCTCCCTAAGGTCAAACAGTGACCTGCGCCTAGCTTCTCCCCGCATCACCTCTTCCCATGATAGACTGCAGGATTTCTCACGCGCAGCCCCCACTCTCTGGAACGCTCTCCCTCATACTGTCAGACTTTCCCCTAACTTCTCTTCCTTCAAACGCTCCCTGAAAACATTCCTATTTAGGGAAGCCTACCACCCAAATCACTGACGCAACCATCAATCACTCTCACCTTACAGTCCTCTCCTCCTGTTTCCAACCCCAACCCTCCCAGATTGTGAGTTCCTACGGGAATAGGGCCCTCATCTCCTCCTGTACTGTTTGTCAAATGTTGTTCAATGTATTGTAACCCTGTCTATACTGTGCTTATTGTACAGCGCTGCGGAATATGCTGGCGCTTTATAAATAAAGAATAATAATACATATAAGCAAACATCTTTTCATGCAAATAAAACAAAGAACACACCATATTTGTATCCTTCATGTAGGCCATGCTGGCTTCTACATGAACTCAAACCAGCATGCACTGGGACTAACGTGAAAACACACTTCCAAACTTTTAATATAATACTTTCTAAAACATCCTAGACATTACTAAGGTGATGAATTACGGGTTTGTTTCTCACCTGATCAGGGAATGTTGTGATGGTTAATAAAAACACAGTTCAGGATTCTTTTCTGTAGATGTTTTCTGAAAGCAGTGTCCCATCTCCTGCAGACAAACAACTCCCAAGGCAAAAGCAATCTACCTAGGAGCACCTGTGCACAGGAATAATCAAACACATTTTCAATAAAGAAAAAAAAATAGATTATTGTATACTCTGTTTAAAGCAGCAAAGCAAGGCTGCTTGTGTGGAAAATTTGTCAATTCATTTGCATTTCCTCCAGGATATGGTCAGATCAGTTTAATTTGATGTCAGACCTCTGCAGGTGCGTTTGCAGCTCAAATCAAGCTGATCTCGGTAATGATGGAGTTAAAACACACAACACAATTAGTAGATCAACCCAATAAATCAAATAGAACCCCCCAAAAAAAAATCAAAATTATTAGATCATGTGTAGACAATCATAAGGCTATGAAAAAATTATTTTGATATAAAATATATGCCACCAGTTTGTTTCTGCGTTGAAAGAGCCCAGAGACCTTGCAGTAACCAGGGTGTTATCACATCTCCTGCGAATTGATTCACAACACATTCTATTTCTAACTTCCATAAAAAAGTTAAATTAGAGTAGCACTTTTTAGTTTCCTGTACAAGATTAGGTACTGAAATGAGACGCCGTATACTGGAATTTGAGACTTGTTTAGGGTCATATTGTTTACAATTTCGGTGCTTAGCATTTCGGCCCATTTCGGGTACTCCATTTCTCAAAGTACGGTGAATTCACTATTTAGCGAATGGTCAACGTATTTTGCTGAAATTGGAGTCACTGAAGCAGGTATCGGTCATCAGCGAAAACTGATGTATTGTGCCGATAATCGCTGAATTGGCAATTCCACAAACGTAAATAATAAAAAAAAGGAAGTCCCCTATTCTCCTAATATAATGTTAACCACTTCACTTCTGGGTCATGAACACCTCTGTGTGCTGAGCTCACTTTAACAGTTCTTGCTCATCATGTTTAAACACGTTTTGAAGTCCTGTTTTATTGTACGACCCAGACAAATTACATATCCTTTTTTTTCGTCAGACTCAGCAGATTCATAATATATAATTATTAGGTCCACTGGTTCTGTAGTTGGCCGACAGGCTGCCAAACGAGGCGAAAAAAAAGCACTGCGGGAAAAAACCCTGGCCCTGGTGCTGAAACAGGGTTTCAGCACCAATGAGAGCACCGGCGAACGCAGAGAAAGAAAAAGAAAATCATCGCTGAACAATGAGTCTACACACCCTGTCCATTGTAGCTTTTTCAAGTGGCCAAGGTGTGTGGTGTACCCTCCCCCCTCCTCCCCCGTCCTCCAAATGCTTTAAAATTACCTGATCCAATGATTCCAAACATGACCAGGTTCGGTGTAAAAAGAAATAATATAAATTAATAAATAAATAATAAAGAAAATAGATTTTTTTTTTAAAAAAATTGTCTTTGGGGGGGTTTAATTAAATGGGACCTAGGCTGTCATCTAAAAATTATGAGCATAAAACGGTCATAATGAGCTCAGCGCACATAGGTGAACTGGCTCAGCAGTGAAGGGGTTAAAAAGCAAACACATGTAAAAATTGGGTATTTATATTCTCTGGACAAAATTTTTAAACTATTTAGCCGGGGTCATTTTTGGTGGTTGTAGATTTTGGGGATTAAATTATGAAAAAGTGTGTTTTTATCATTTTTTTCATCATATTTCATATTTCTTTTTATAGGATATGATGGAAATAAAGGTATTTTTAGAAAGTCCATTTACTGGCAGGAAAAACGGTTTATAATATGTGTGGGTTGCATAAACGAGTAAGAGGAAAATTTGACCTAAACACTAACAGCGCAGAAAAGTAAAAACAGCAGCCGGCACTAAAGGATGGATTTTCGTAAAACCGCCCGGGCACTAAGGGGTTAAATCATTTATCCTTTTCTCGTCCGGTCATCTGGATATCCCTTATTTTATTTGCTTGTCAATAAATAAACCATACTTTTCAAATTCAAAGAGCAAAATAGAATACCTCCCAAAGGCAGCTAAAAAGTCAGAGCTGTCAACCCATTTTAAAATCAGAAAAAAGTGTGTGAGAGAGAATCCTGGCTAATTGTTGTCTGAAATCCCTAGTCCCTTTTTTGGGGCACCTTGCCTACACTCATGCATCCCCACTAATTGTGTAATGTTGTAACTGTGTTATGTATCTTCGTGTTTCTAACTGAAAACATAAAAAATTGCATTGGATAAAAAAGGTCAGCTGGATCCTTGAAGTTGGACTTAAGACTCAATTATTGATTACAAAATAATTACGACTTCGACAGAAACGTTAATGGAAACAACAGTGCAAACTATGGAGAGCTGCAGTGGAACTTCCCTAAATAGTGAGTTCGCTGTCGTTGACCTGCCATAGTTTACCATACAGGGTTATTCAAAGAGATCCGAATGGCTGCCGAAAGGGAACCGAACACTGAAAATCAGCATTCGGTTACCTTTCTTGGGCATTCGGCTATCCAGAGAGCAAGCAAGTCGCCAAATCTTTGCGAATTGCCTGCACATACAGTGACTGTTCGTTGCCTGTTCGAGGGCAGTGAAATCCCCATAGAGAAGCAATGCTTCGTCTATTCAGAGAAAAAAAAACAGCAGTTAAAAGTTGCCAAAATGCCCTGCCATTCGGTGGTTTAATTCGGCAGGTTTATTCAGGCGAATCCCATAGGCTTCAATGTTAAAAATATTCCCATTTTAATCCAATATCTAATAAACCATTCATTATAACATTCTGCAGTAAAAAGTCTCTTTATTTATAGATTTTTTGGGATAATTTAAGCATTTTTCGTGATTTTTTTGCCAAAACATTTTTACTGATATTTATTTATTATTTTTTTAAACGTTTGTTCTTTTTTCTGTAACAGCCCTTTTTATTATCATTCCTTGGACCTCATATGTCAATTTCAGACATTTTCTCTCAGTAGTTTCTTTGCAAACAGCGTTTCACTTTTCAAACATTCAAGCATACTGTTTTCTTTTGTACACTCGTCTGCGGTGTTGGCTTTTTCCGGCGGCTGCGCTGCGTTTGATCGGCTCCCGCTCAGGTTTTTCTGGTGTTTTCGGCGGGGTTAATCCAGATGTTTTGCAGGTTTTCAGTGTGCATTTGTCGGGTTTTGCAGTGAGTTTTCGGCGGGTTTGCGGTGTCTTTTCCCTGCAATTCGGGGACCCTGTGGTGCTTGCTGAATACCGCAGGGTTGCCGAAATGGGATCGCCAAATCGAACAGAATTGAGGAGAACGAAAAGTCACCGAACATGCGGTGACTTTTCGATTCTCTTTGAATAACCCTGATAGTCAATCTATTGTTGATAAAACAACAGTGCTTAGTGATTAATTGTCTGCATTAATTAGTATTCAAGAATGCAAAAGCCCACAACATTTTCAACTTATACTTAGCAGAAATAAATCAAATAAGGTACCTCTGTCATGGGCAAAATGATTTTTGACAGGTTAATTCTCACTATATATAATGTAGGTTCAGCGTAATTTTGCTGACCAATATAAAGAAAAAAACAGAGCTATTCTTTTTTTAAAGATTGTTCTGCGGCATGCCGCAGGTGAGAGAAGCCATTGCTAGCACAAAGATATCCTAGAGGATGGCTCCCTGCTCAGTTACGATCTGAGTGACAAGTAGCACAGCACGCTGGGGGAGATGAGAAAACTTTAGCACAAATTATCTCTGTCCTTTCATTTTTATAGGTCAGCTGAAAATCATTGATCTATATAAAATTAGATATGCCCATATCAAATGCGCAAAAGTAGTTTCGCCCATGACATGTTCACTTTAAGAAAATATATTTTTGTCTTTGAGTGAATTGGCGTCTAGAACAGTTACTCCGCATGTTACCAAAATTTGCATTATAAGAAAGATATATATATTTTTAATACTGCTGCTAAAATGTCTCGGGGAGAGAATTCGCTTTCTGCTCAACACATTTAATACTAGAGTTACTTATTTCCTAATAGGAAGGATTCGTACATAGGTAAATGAGTCCTAATAACTTTAATAATAGCTATATTATGCACAGCCATTCTCATTTACAAGTGTTGGCTTTTTTTCGTAATACATTTATTTCTTCTGATTACAATTTAACAAGCTTTCTCTACTTTACCTGTAGTTTTTTCATTTGCTCCATCTATTAATTAAAGTTGATAGTTTCTATTTAGCAGCCTCGCCGTATATCCAGCACTTTGTTCTTTTAAAGTAAGAACAATTCTCTTCAATACATTCCTTTCACCCACGGGAATTCCTCTAATAGTATATTTTCAAATGCAATTAGATGCTGAGCATAATTCCCTATCGTTCCTTTCTTGCGAATTATATTTGTCGTTATTCATTGTACATGCAGTCCTCATCTAGTAAGGTTAACTGATAAAGGCGATGTAGAATTAAACTGTACGTATGGATTTTGGCAGGCAAACGCTGGTATTATAAGCATGTTTTCTATAGAAAATAATATCAGACATATAATTTCAAATATTATGTTAAAAATATTAATGACGTACAGCACGTTATGGATAGTGGTTTTATTACTAAGATTATGCCAACATAAATATTGCTATACATGTAAAATTGCACAGATTGTGCACTGCTCCTGTAATAATGTAGGCAGTGATGTTCGGGTTTGCACAATGAACTAGTCTATGGGGTCTTTTAGGCATACAAGTTGAATTAAAATTCTCTGACTGAGCCCTATTACACGCTAGATACTAACATTATTGAGTGAGTTGTTAAGTGAAACAGCATGCTTATAGGGACATGTATAACAGCAACTGCGTTTTACTGGTATTCGGCTTGTGGACCAGACCCAAACCTGTTACAGCGTCCGTCCCTTCTCTTCAGCCAAGCTGATCCGCAGCAGTTTTCTCACAACCCTCAGCCAGAACTTGAGGGAGTGCTGTATATTTCTATGTATCTCTCCCCAAACATCAGACACAACTTAATGCAGGGGAATGGGTCCACATATATGAGAAACAGAAAGGGGGAGGTAAAATGGCAAAATCAACAGAATACATTGTCTACATGAGGCGGTGTGAATTCCTTCATAAGACGAAGAAACCTAATTAGTACACACTAGATGAGATTAGCAAATCAACAATATCAGATCAATTAAGGGGCAAACAGATAGCAAGAACAATAAGTCTACATTGTATCTCTAACAAAAAATAACTTCTAAAATACAAATAGTCTCAAGATAGAAATACATTTAACTCGTTAACCCTTAGGTGCTCACTTATGCCCATTGTCCTTGAGAACTGGCTTTGCCATATTGGTTGACGATCTCTTGGTAGGAGGTGAGCATCCACACTTCTCCAACAGACCCAGAGGCCATGTATAGTGTGGGCAAGGTGGGCAAGGGTGCTAAGGAGGGTGAGAGCACAAAGGTAGAGGGAGCTTGGGTTAGAAAATGTATCACTTGACAATTTTGTTTTAATTCACAAGGTAAACACTTTATAAACAAAAGGTTTATTTTCTTGTTTTAAACTTTGCCTCTTTTTTTCTGGCACAACCATCAGCTAGTAGGTCGCCTTGCCACTGTGGAGGTCTTTAATCCTTTGGTGTTCAGCCTGGTCAATCAATGCCTTATCTTTCAAGATCCCAGGAAGCCGGAGACAATCAGCACAAAACACGCTCAGTGAATTTCTCAAGAAAGCTTCAAAGCTGTTTTGTTTATTCACATTATGATATACCAGCTTGCGGTGAGGCGGTTAACTGAATCAACCAATCACAGTTTTGCACATTACGAAACGATCATTAATTTCTATAAAAATTCATGAAGGGCCCTATTCCTTAGGGTACTGTAGAGTACAGGTGAGGAAGCGTTAACGTAAGGATAAGTGACTTTAGCGCATACCCCCATATTACCTTCCTAACGCTAAACCTTCTATAAATAAGTGCATCTGTGATTGTGCATTGCTTGCTTGACCTTCCTGTACTTTGCGGATCCTATGTATAACATGGGGAGCGCAATCCGTAATTAGCATTAGGACTTTGTAAAACCTTACTTATCCTAAAGCTAATTACCGCACCGATGCAGTAACTGAATTTTTAGCGACACCTAAAAGCTGGTGCTAACTGATTCCACTTTTGCAGAATAAGTTAACACCAGCTAAACCCCTTAAAAAAATATGATACTAAGCTCCCGCGGCTACAACGGCGGCCTTATCCGACTGTTCTTCTGGCTGCCAGGAGCAGAGTGAGAAACGTGAGGCGGGCCTCAGGAGGGTCTGGAGAACTGCGGTGCGTGCTATGATGCTCCACCAGCGTTAAGACCCCCTGCCGGGCACCACCCGCCCAGCAGGAAGGTAAAATAATGTAGATTAAATAAACAAGAGCCACAAAGCAAAGCTTTTGGTAAATGTTTCATCATGGGAAAAATTTACAAAATGGGAACAAGAGATCAAAACCTTGCTTTATGTTTCCTTTATGTTTACACACAATTACTTCAAACAAAGAAAACCAAACGGCAGCATGTGTTTTATTAGGTGGTTTTGTTTGTAATGTACAAGTAATGCAGTTGCAACTTATGTAAGTGGTGGTGTCTCTTTAACATAACATTGCTGTCAGCAGGAATAGTGTTTTAGCATTACAGTGCACTCTGATTCTCTATAATTCAAATTATGCTTGTTCAGTGCTATTAATCCTCAAAGATCTGAAAAGAGTGCGTGTTTTATTAATTACAAGTTCCATACCACATTTATCACTATCAACAAGATGCGCATGAAGCTATAAAGACGGATGACGAGAATAACAACTATCAAAATAAGCTTAAACACAGATCTCCACCTGTTCCCTGATTGATAAAATTTCTGTTTGAGAATTAATTTCTCAAGCAATAGAGTAATTTCATATTAAAATAATTAATGTTTACAGCAGATGAGGATGCGCGAAAAAATAAAATAGTATAACCACTTTATTTAATTGTATATTAGTAACTATTCAACAAAAACATAAACAACTGTAATGGATACCTACCTCCATGTATAATGTGTCCTACTGTCTGATCGATTTATATATTTTCCAATGGCTAAAATGCTTTCATAATGTGGTATATTTTACCATTCAGAATGTATTGTAGATATGGTACACACTCTTACTTTAATGTTGTGTATGAATAATCTAATATTTTTTTGGATCTATAGGAAATAGGATACCGAGCTGTTTTTCTAGTGTATGTTATAAATGAATAGCTGTCTGTAAGATAGATGCAGCGGTACGGGAAACTGATATATTTCTCTCCCTGGTGTTTATTTGCTGTTAATGAATTTGACACGATATCCATCTTGTACACTCACATTTATATTCTGTGTCATTTCACTATACGTTTACCCTGTGATACAACAAACTATATAATTTATATCTATATTGTCAGAAATTACCCTTATATGAAAATATGCCAACATACTAGGTCTTTGTGTATCGACAATCAGTCTCCAACTGGTCTGTCAACTCCTTCCTTTTACGCCATTGGACGTGTCTAGACTCTTAACTGTACCAGCTCAAAATGGTATTACCAGAGCGGTGCAGCCTGAGCCTACCTCAGCTGGCATTCACACCTTGAGTCTGGAATGGAAAGAACTATTTGTTTATAGTGTCCTTCAAGAAATGGTGAGATAAGGTTATTCAATTCTCCTTTTAACAGAGGGATCGAAGATATTTTCCTATTTTCTAAGCCTTTTCTCTTTATTTACATTTCATGGTTTTAATTATATACAATTCAGAGAATTGAACAGGGATGGTTGTAAAGGTATAGGTAAGTCGGGTGTTTTTATAATCGATTAAACTATGTTAGACCGTTAATGTCTTGTGGCGTGCTATGCCGTCCCGGTGGCGGGTAGGCTCCTATGCCTTGCCTCTCAGCCCAGCTCCCAGCCAGACTGCGGCACATGTCATTAGCACGTGTCATTCAGTGTCCTGACTTTGTTATAAAAAGGAAAATTCCCTTAGGCGCGTGTGATATATGCTTGTGGGCTTAGAGTGGTATTAGTTATGTTGTTCTATTCGTATACCCTCTATAGTTCCAACATAACATTAAATTTTCTATGTCTTGAGAAAAGAGTGGAACATTTCTTTTACAATCAGTATAGAACATAAATTCTCACGTGGGATAAAGTATCAAAAAACAAAGATAGTCAAATGGTGGCGAAAGAATATATTATTCACTTTCTAGCGTATTATAGTCACAACAAAGTCACTGCGTGTAGTGTGAGGTGATCTTCTTGTCCAAAGATAGATGTAGAGCTGGGTCCAGGAGGTTGCCAAATAATGTCTGCTGGGTATCTTCCAATTCTACAGTGGATATATAAAACGGAGACACAATTGCGCAGCACACGGCGGTACTGGCCCCTATCTTCCCCCTATGGGTACAATAGTGGTAGGCTTCAGGCAGGTGAATGGCAAATGCATACAATGAACCAGCCATGCATTTGCCATTCACCTGCCGGAAGCCTACCACTATTGTCTCCTGTGTATCAGACCCTGCTTTCCATAGACCTGCTGATCTCTCCTGCCCACTGACCCACAGCTTACTACAGACCAAGCTCCTGGATCCTCCTCTGATACCCTTGCCTTACCACAGTCTTGCCAAGACTCCTGCGGTACCAAACCCCTATGGTGCCAAGACTCCTGCGGTGCCAAGATCCCCTGCTGTGCCAAGACCCCAGCAATGCCAAGTTTCCTGCAGTGCCAAGACCCCAGCAGTGCCAAGTCTCCTGCGGTGCCAAGACCCCAGCTGTGCCAAGAGACCTACCTTCCTGCCCCATCTGTCTCGTGTCTTGTTTCACCACCGAAGAACTGGTCCAGATTGAAGGGAATTCTGTAAGGGCAGAGGGTTGCCGGAAAATACCCTACAAGTACTACGTTCCTCAGAGCCAGGCCAGGGGCTCCCCCTTCTGTAAGTACCCCATAGGGGGAAGATAGGGACCAGTACCGCCGTGTGCTGCGCAATTGTGTCTCCGTTTTATATATCCACTGTAGAATTGGAAGATACCCAGCAGACATTATTCGGCGACCTCCTGGACCCAGGCTCTACATCTATCCTTGGAAAAGAAGATCACCTCACACTACACGCAGTGACTTTGCTGTGGCTATAATACGCTAGAAAGCGAATAATATATTCTTTCGCCACCATTTGGCTATCTTTGTTTTTTGATACTTTTTCCCACATGAGAATTTATGTTCTATACTGATTGTAAAAAAAAAATTCCACTCTTTTCTTTAAATTTTCTATGTCTTGTGGTTCTCTTAATGTTGTGTTGGAACTATAGAGGGTATACGAATAGAACAATATAAATAATACCACTCTAAGCCCACGAACATATATCACACGCGCCTAAGGGAATTTTACTTTTTATTACTATTATCTGAGTTCCTATGGGTGTCAAACATATCTTTGGGGCAGCGCACCATTAACCACTATACCGTACCCGAAATCCGTAGCACCTGTGAGTCCAATTAATCTTTTTCTCTATCCTGAATTTGTTATGTCGTGTTAACCTGAGTCATTTCACCCCTATGTGCTGAACTCACTTTCACCATTGCTTTATGTATTTTATATTTACATGTTTTATAGCAGAACCCAGACAGGTTATACATTATTTTTGAGCAGCCTTACCAGATTCAAAATATATTATTACAATATGTGTTTGTCATGTCCAATCAAAATTATAAATCATAGAATTGGAATAAGGTGTAAATTTGTATTCAGATTCTAGTACTTTACAGCATGTAAATTTATTATTTCACACTTTATCATCCAAATCTTTGTGATTATATATTCTATGGGGTAATATTTAAAAAAACAGAAATGGAGATTGAGGTGTTTTTTTCAAAGGAAATAAGTAATTTCAACCAAAATTAAGGGGAAAAAAAAAATTCTCTTGTATTTTAACTCATTGTATTTCATGAATAAAATGAGTATGTTTAACAATGGTACGAGACAGGGCTGCCTGTCATGCCCCACCTTTGAAAGACTGCTGAGGTACCTGTAATGCGCAGCCTGGCTCCCACAGCTCTTGTCATGGAACGCTTTTACATTGGGTTCCCATCAGGGTTTTACCTCAGCTCAGTGCCTTGTCCAGGCTCCTGGAGATCCAGCCTGGGTTTTCCTGTTCAGCCTTGGAGTTACAGCTGAAACCCATCTGCTATCAAGCCTCCATAAATAGCAGAGAGACCCAGCAAGGTTGGTTCTGCATTGAGGTCCCTGACTGAAGTCACTTGGCCTTGTGCATACCTGAACCAGTGTATCCTGTGCCTACAAGTGTATCCCGTGCCTACAAGTGTATCCCGTGCCTACAAGTGTATCCCATGCCCACAAGTGTATCCCGTGCCCACAAGTGTATCCTGTGCCCACAAGTGTACCCTGTGCCCACAAGTGTATCCTGTGCCCACAAGTGTGTCCTGCATCAATCTCCGTTCAGTCCTTGGCCAAAACTTCCTGGTTGCTGCACAAGTGGGTACTCTCAACTACGTAGCCCACTATCCTGTGTCTGGATATCTACCTGTGGCTCATACTGCATTCACCACCTTCCCTGACATTCAATCAAGGTACCATTGCCAGCCGTCCAGATTAATTCTTGGTGGACCCTGTCTGCAGTCTGGGACTACATTGCCCACAATCCTATGCTATTAGACTTTTACCTGTGCTGTCCAGAAGGGGCATCTTCTGTTTATTCCAGTACCTGCTGCCAAGTCCCATTTGTGTTCATTAAACCAATATTATTTGCTTGCTATCCTGTCTGGTCTCCCCTCTGTGTCACCGTCTGCTGGGCTTATACCCGAACCGCACACGCCACCTGACACTGCCCATTTTCCTCCCTATTAGTTGCCCTTACCCTTGAACCTTTTTTTTGCAGGCGATACTCTCAAACCCCAATCTGCACGGCATGTCCGTTGCCAGGAGGGAACATCGAGTAGCGGCGTATGCCGATGATATGCTGTTTTTTGTCCATTAACCCCTAGTGTCTTTACCACATTTGGTGAAGCTTTTTACAGAATACAGCACCCTAAGCAACCTGAGAATCAACATGGACAAATCAGAAATCCTACCCTTATATGTCTCTGCCGATTTGCAAGCTGCCCTGAAATAGTCATTCCTATTCCGGTGGTGTGCCGGGGGTCTGAGGTACTTAGGTGTCACACTCACGACTACTTGCACAGGCCTGCATAATGTTAATTATAAACCCCTACTCATTGCTTTGATCTCTGACCTACATCAATAGACCTACATATGACTTGTCTGCCTCGATTAAGCCGGGACACTGCCCAGTCTTAAACAGTCCGCAGGTGCTGTGATCTACGCCATACCAAGTGATAAGTATTCCTTATATTATTCTGGATGTTGTTGCATGTGATGCCTTAGTATTTTGTCATATCTTGTAATATGTATTGTACTTACTTTCCTTTATCTTGCAATAAAGCAGAATATGTTAAAAAAAAAAAGAGTATGTTTCGGCTACCATTCACCTCTTCCCTGATTGTTTTGACGTAGAGTGGCCATGTGTAAAAAAATAGCCAACCAGAAGTGAGCCTTCACTGATTGCTGAATTTGGCTGTACCTTGCCAACGCCAACCTGCGTCAAACAATGAGAGGCGCTCCAAAGATGGAGATCATAACTGGCTTACAAAAATATTTAACAGCACATGCTATTGGATAGCATTCCTAGTTGCATTAGTCACTAGACCCATTGGGCTCATTAGCCTCATGGGCTTATTGCATCATACTTTGAAAGATACAGAGAACAAATACTTGTATGGACTCCTGCTACTGCAAGTGCGATCCTGAAAGATGGTACATAAGAAAGTCTCCCACAACACTCCACAGTGCCCTATGAACTCCAGGAGTGAACACTAGCTGCAAGTGGCAGAATTATGAAGCTAGCTGCTTGTGTAGAGACTCACTGTTAATTGAGCTGGAGTTTGGCAATTGCACAGGTATAAAGGCTTGTGCCAGGTTTTAATCTTTGCACCTACCACTTAGAGTAGGGTCTGTGATGTCCATAATAATGCCAAAATTCCGAAAACAATACGGATTTGGTGGTTTATATTTCATAGGCAGAATACAAGATTTTACAAAACTTGACATCATGATGTTACTTTTATTTTAATTTATAATTATTATGTAATAAATCCTTTTAAGGTTGTAAATTTTAATAGTTGCAAATAGCAGGAGTTGCATTAATATCCACAGCAAGGCCTTAATAAGCTTCATGCATGCTGAATTA
Source organism: Leptobrachium leishanense (assembly GCA_009667805.1). Taxonomy (NCBI): domain Eukaryota; kingdom Metazoa; phylum Chordata; class Amphibia; order Anura; family Megophryidae; genus Leptobrachium; species Leptobrachium leishanense. The sequence goes on from CM019072.1 coordinate 60,271,329, forward strand.
CCAAGTGTATCCCAAGAGATTCATACATTCTCTTTTAATTACACGTGTTTGGAAAGTGTGACAGGGTGTTTAAATTAGATTCTCTGCTTGCCTGATCAACAAAGAAATGTACAAAATATATAAGACCAATCCCTGACAGTTTTTGTATGTGGCCCCAGTTATTCCTTTGTAAGACCAAATAAAGCTATGTGATAAATTATCCCTGTAATTTAAACAGTAATGAAAGCTGGTGTGTTTATGTTAATGTAAAGTAATAATTTTCCACTTTGTATGATATCTGAAGGCCACCATACTGTTTGGGTTTAATGTCATTAATTTTTAATAGAATTTAATAATAAAAGTTAACTAGCATATTATGTATTGATACTGAAAAAGTATTAATCTTGTAAAATGTATATATGGTCTAATGTCTGGAAAAAAACTGCAGCGAAAAAACAATGCAGACAAATCATTGTCTAGAAATGTCATGATATACAAACATGGAGATCTGTTCTACATTACATTATGGTTTTTAACATATATAGGGCTCTTTACATTCTTCGCGCAACCGTTAACGCGTGCGCAAAAACGCATGGGAAAAACCATATGCGCACAACGTCGTATTACAATGTCTGTGCAACGAATGCGTATATTCGTTTACCGTGGGTGAACCTGCGCTAACGCTGTGCGAGCTTACGATACTTTGCGCATCCTATACTTAACATTGTGAGTGCAAATGCGTTCATGCGCTGGTACGCGGATGGTATTACAATCTATGCGCAAATTTTGACGGACAACGTTTGTGCGCATAATTTTAAAGTTTTCGAAAAGCTGGTGTTAATGTCAAATCCGAACGTCCTGGCCGAAATGAAATACTCAGCACAAAAAAAAATACAGCTCAGTATAGTTACACATTCTACACATACCAATCCAATAAATTTGAGAATTCGTGCGTGTTTTTATTATTGCTGCAGCATGTATACTCAGATTGACTTTGACAGGCACAAAAACTTAAGTGAGTCAATTAAGGTCAATTAATGTCAATTAAGGTACTTAATTCTGATTGGCTGAATCCCACGAAAAAAACAGTCCGCACACTGATTTACGTGCTCTACGTTACTGCGTGCGTATTTATCTTCGTTTTGCTCGTTCGTTTTACTTGCATTATTTTTTGACAGATGAAAAAATGCGTTCGGATCGTAATACCACCGGAGGCGCAGGTTTTTCTTCTTTACGTTCCTGTTTTAGTGTGAAGAATGTAATGGTGTCCACTGTGTGGTAGGCAAGTATGTAATGTTAGGTGTCTTGCCCAAGGACACTTAGTGAAAATGTGTTCTGGCCTGAATTCGAACCTGGGTCTCCACGGTTATAGAGCAGTGATGTTACCTCTACTCCATCCAGAGCTAATATTTCTTACTGTATAATTAATTAAAAAATATTTTTCAAACAAACACTGGTTCCTGACAATGTTTTTTTTGGAAAATCACTTGGTAGTGAAGGGGCTAAGGATACTGGAAAGGGAGACTCAGTGCATCATGACCAATTAATTGAGTTAATGTGTTCATTGTGGCTAGCGTGGCCCTTTGATAGGATGAGAGTTACTTATTAGCTTATAGGATGTGATTTCTGTTATGGAATATATGTCAGTGCTGTGCAATGTGAGATCGTGAATTTTCAAGGTGTTAGTAAGAATGTAAAATATGTCATTTCATTTCACCAGGAAGATTTAATGAACAGCTTTGCCCCATTGTATTTTATATATATATATTTTACATTCTTGTATCAAACACATAATTTGCTACACAGAACAAAGTCCAAAAATAATTACTGAACGATGATGGGAACAAAGTTGTAGGGCAAGATGGTATTCATATTTAAGTTCTTCCGAAAGTAAGTAGTGATAGACAGTGGCGTAACAACCGGGCGCCCCGGGCGCAGGGCGAGGCCGGTGCCCCCCGGTTGTTACGCCCGGAGACCTGGGGGGCAGGGCTCGAGTCCTGCAGGAACGCAGGTTCCCGCTGTGGACCGAGCCCGACAAAGTGAGCGCCAGGGGGGGGCAAAATCTTGCGAGATCTGGTTGGTGGTTAGATCCCCAGCCGCGCAGCAGAGCTTATGCTGGCAACCGCTCGAGGAGGAAAAGCACGCGGCCGCCGGCAATGATGAGGAGAGGTGAGCTGGGGGCAAATATATCCATGTGTGACAGCTGTGGGCAAATACATCCATGCGTGAGAGCTGGGGGGAAAATATATCCATGTGTGAGAGCTGGGGGGGGCAACTATATCCATGTGTGAGAGCTGGGGGGCAAATACATCCATGTGTGAGAGCTGTGGCAAATATATCCATGTGTGAGAGCTGGGGGGGCAAATATATCCACGTGTGAGAGCAGGGGGCAACAATATCCACGTGTGAGAGCTGGGGGGCAACTATATCCACGTGTGAGAGCTGGGGGGCAAATATATCCATGTGTGAGAGCTGGGGGCCACTATATCCATGTGTGTGAGCTGGGGGGCAACTATATCCATGTGTGAGAGCTGGGGGGCAAATATATCCATGTGTGAGAGCTAGGGCAAATACTTCCATGTGTGAGAGCTGGGGCAAATACATCCATGTGTGAGAGCTGGGGGCAAATATATCCATGGGTGAGAGCTGGGGGCAAATATATCCATGAGTGAGAGCTGGGGGGCAAATATATCCACGTGTGAGACCTGGGGGGCAAATATATCCATGAGTGAGAGCTGAGGGCAAATATATCCATGGTTGAGAGCTGGGGGGGGCAAATATATCCATGGGTGAGAGCTGGGGGCAAATATATCCATGGGTGAGAGCTGGGGGCAAATCTATCCATGGGTGAGAGCTGGGGGCAAATACATCCATGTGTGAGAGCTGGGGGCAAATACATCCATGTGTGAGAGCTGGGGGCAAATATATCCATGTGTGAGAGCTGGGGCAAATATATCCATGTGTGAGAGCTGGGGGCAAATCTATCCATGTGTGAGAGCTGGGGGCAAATCTATCCATGGGTGAGAGCTGGGGCAAATACATCCATGTGTGAGAGCTGGGGCAAATATATCCATGTGTGAGAGCTGGGGCAAATATATCCATGTGTGAGAGCTGGGGGCAAATCTATCCATGGGTGAGAGCTGGGGCAAATACATCCATGTGTGAGAGCTGGGGGCAAATACATCCATGTGTGAGAGCCGGGGCAAATATATCCATGTGTGAGAGCTGGGGGCAAATCTATCCATGGGTGAGAGCTGGGGCAAATACATCCATGTGTGAGAGCTGGGGGCAAATACATCCATGTGTGAGAGCCGGGGCAAATATATCCATGTGTGCGAGCTGGGGCAAATATATCCATGTGTGAGAGCTGGGGGCAGGGCCGGTGCTGCCGCTAGGCAAGCTAGGCGGTAGCCTAGAGCGCCGTGCCTGCCTAGGGCGCAGCCGGGCCCAACCACTTAAGAAAATAAAATTGTGTCCGCGGCCCGCGGGGTGGCCGGGCGCCACAATTTACTCGCGGGCCGTGACACACATGCTCGTTCGGTACATACACAGATAAAGGCAGGCTCTGCCTCCGCAGCACGCCAGCGGCTGACACAGCGCCGCCGCCAGCACGTGTTGGGGCTGGCGGCAGCATGCGCCCTCACATCAGGTGCTGGAAGGAGGCGGAGTCGCGTCGGAGAAAAAGGCAACGAAGGAAGCTGCGCCTGCTCTGCTCTGTCTCCTCGGCTGCCGCTCCTCCTGGTCACTGACTGTCTTATGTCTAAGTGTGGACGGACCGTACACCCGATTCGAACAGGTACCGGTGGGGGGGGGGCACAATAATATCCATGATTTGAGCTGGCCTGGGCAATATATACCCATGATGTGAGCTGGCCTGGGCAATATATACCCATAATGTGAGCTAGCCTGGGCAATATATACCCATGATGTGAGCTGGCCTGGGCAATATATACCCATGATGTAGGCTGGCCTGGGCAATATATATCCATGATGTGAGCTGGCCTGGGCAATATTTATACCCATGATGTGAGCTGGCCTGGGCAATATATATCCATGATGTGAGCTGGCCTGGGCAATATATATACCCATGATGTGAGCTGAGGCAATATATACCCATGTGAGCTGGGGCAAATATATCCATGTGAGCTGGGGAAATGTATCCATGTGAGCTGGGGCAAATATATCTGGGGAAAATATACCCATGTGAGCTGGGGGCAATATATATATACCCAGGATGTGAGCTGGGGCAATATATACCCATGTGAGCTGGGGGCAAATATATCCATGTCAGCTGGGGCAATGTATCCATGTGAGCTGGGGCAAATATATCCATGTGAGCTGGGGCAAATATACCCATGTGAGCTGGGGCAATATGTATATATATATCCATAGTTTAAACAGAAATATCAAAAAAAGGGGAAAGAACAGCGCTCCTCTGTAGTATTAAATTCTAATCCTTCAAAGAGAATACCACATACTAAAAAAGGAAAGAAACTTCTAAAGCAGTTGATATTTATATACCTTTTTTGGAGAGCAACATAGGCAAATGGTATGTTATGCAGTGGTAATTCACCATACCTCCGTGTTCACGGATTTCAAATTCACAGATGAACACAGGAATCTTGTTTAGAGTATACCTCAAACAGAAAAAGTACAGTACATAGTATAGTACAGTTATAATGAATGTCCAGAATATATTAAGAAAAGCGAATTTGCACTCACACTTTGTAAGAGCTACAAGCCCTCATATGGTAGCTTCACAGGTTATTTATAGGCTAACCTGACTGCCCATAATCTCCCGATTCTTTTGATGACCTTGGGGAATAGCCGGCTCGAGATACAAAACTCCACAAAGTGAACCGTGGAAAGTTTAAAAGTATTTATTTTCCAAAGGAAAAAAAGAGAATAGCTATTCTCTTTTTTTCCTTTGGAAAATAAATACTTTTTAAAAATAGCTATTCTCTTTTTTTCCTTTGGAAAATAAATACTTTTAAACTTTCCACGGTTCACTTTGTGGAGTTTTGTATCTCGAGCCGGCTATTCCCCAAGGTCATCAAAAGAATCGGGAGATTATGGGCAGTCAGGTTAGCCTATAAATTACCTGTGAAGCTACCATATGAGGGCTTGTAGCTCTTACAAAGTGTGAGTGCAAATTTGCTTTTCTTAATATATTCTGGACATTCATTATAACTGTACTATACTATGTACTGTACTTTTTCTGTTTGAGGTATACTCTAAACAAGATTCCTGTGTTCATCTGTGAATTTGAAATCCGTGAACACGGAGGTATGGTGAATTACCACTGCATAACATACCATTTGCCTATGTTACTCTCCAAAAAAGGTATATAAATATCAACTGCTTTAGAAGTTTCTTTCCTTTTTTCATATGTGGTATTCTCTTTGAAGGATTAGAATTTAATACTACAGAGGAGCGCTGTTCTTTCCCCTTTTTTTGATATTTCTGTATAAACTATTTTCGTGGTGAAGGGAACACCACACCTTGAAAGAACTGGTAGCGATCCTAATTTCCTTTCAAAGCGCCATCGAGACATCCTATTGTATTTTCATATATATATCCATGTCAGCTGGGGGCAATGTATTCATGGGAGCTGGGGGCAAATATATCCATGTGAGCTGAGGGCAAATATACCCATGTGAGCTTGGGGCAATATATCCATGTGAGCTGGGGACAATATATCCATGTGTGAGCAGGGGCAAATATATCCAGTTTCATGTTGTGTCGCTTTCTTTTTTGGGGGGTGCAAGTAGCTGGTCTTGCCTAGGGTGCAAAATAATCTAGCACCGGCCCTGGCTGGGGGGCAAATACATCCATGTGTGAGAGCTGGGGGGGGCAAATACATCCATGTGTGAGAGCTGTGGGGGCAAATACATCCATGTGTGAGAGCTGGGGGAAATACATCCATGTGTGAGAGCTGGGGGGCAAATACATCCATGTGTGAGAGTTGGGGGGCAAATACATCCATGGGTGTGAGCTGGGGGCAAATATATCCATGGGTGTGAGCTGGGGGGCAATATTTCCATGTGTGAGCTGGGGCAATATATATCCATGTGAGCTGGGGGGCAATATATCCATGTGAGCTGGGGGGCAATATATCCATGTGAGCTGGGGGGGCAATACTTCCATGTGTGAGCTGGGGGGGCAATATTTCCATGTGTCAGCTGGAGGGGGTACCCTGGACCCATGGTATGGAAAAGGTTTGCAGGGCTGTGCAGATGGGGTGCCACGTGTGTTCTGGCAGCATGGAAAGGGTGCACTGGGCAGCCCACAACTGGGTTACCCTACACTGCATAACTGCAAGGGGTTTGGGGTATGTGCTGGGAGGGGGGTCCAGAGCCTGTATATATAATTCTGGGGGTCCAATATTTTGTCCTGGTCCGGGCCTGCTTATAACCAGAGTGGACATTTATATAATGAGGGGGAGGGGGATTCTGCTCTGGGCACCCATAACTCTGGTTACGCCACTGGTGATAGACAAATAGCTGTTTTTAAAAATTTTAGTATTCTTTTCTTGACTGCTTAAACCTGGGTCCTTATTCTTCACCCATGCCCTTAAACACACGACACCAATATGTATATATGGAAAGGGCAAAGGCCACAGCTTTTATTTAATTCTTTAACATAACAACTAATTTCACACCCCAATAATACCCCAACATGTCCAATCTGACCCTACTGCAGCAATTAACAGTAGGCAGTTATCACCACCAACCAGAGCTCGTTGCTCTCCTGGCTTACACAGGACTGAGGACATCTCTCCCATCGCCCACCTACTCCAGCGGCTTATCCATAGGACTTCCTCGCTGGCCAGGGTTCACGCAAGCTGTGACACAAATATGAAAAATAAATAACGGGGCGGAAGGGCGGGAACGTGACAACCCTTCTCAGGTCAAAAAGGGAGCGACCAGGCAAGGTTTCCCTCCCTCCTTAAATAGACCTCCTCATTAGCATACAACTGTTGCTTCCCCAATCACTAACTACTGCACACCTGCACTAATCGTCCCAGGCCAGCAGTCATGCCCCCTTCCTGAATGTTCCAGGGGCTGCTTTCAGAAAAAATATTTTGCAGAACTGAGTGCTTTTTAAAAAAGAATCAACCTGTATATGACAGACGCTGCCAGGCTGACATATGTGTTGGGAAAACAGATTGATGTATAACTGAAGAATAACACTATGGAAATATGAACAATATAATTACTTGGAATCAGTTTAGCTTAGCGGAGGGCGGACCATGTCAAATTAGCATAATTAGTAGAAGAGATTTGATGATACACCATAAGACTGCAGCGGAAATCCTCTTCTTGTTTTGTTTAAAAATAATTTGAAACAGTTTAATTCCAGAGGTCATTGCAAAAACTGAAAGCTATAGGTTAAAATGAAAAGATTGTTCTTGAGTTAATATTTGCAGGATGGTATCCTGCAGTGAGTACTTGTGAATGTTAAATATTCAAGTTGGACAAATGTGAATAGTAGAATGCCTGAGGAACCACTTCTTTGCATTTTAAAGATCTCGTAAAAGACAAATTGTAATGTGTTAATATTTCCAGAATGCACAAGTCGAGCTAAAGTAATGCATTTGGTTACAAGTATCACTTCTTCACTGTGGAGGGTCTGAGTAAATTAGGGCTGGCATGTTGTAGATGAAATTCCAAGTAGAAAATTTATGCATTTAGGAGGAAAATAATAATCTAACTATAAATAGGAACGAGTTAGCAGAGAGAGGGAGATAAAAAAAGAATATTATTAGATAACATATTAGGCATCAATTTGCAGTGCGCATTGCTAAAGTCTGTACTATCATGCATAAATACAGATATTAACCCTTGTGACTAAAACCAGAATTAAAATTTTCTTTGATTAATTGCTCTTCCTCGTCATGATAGACATAAGAGGTTATTGAGAGAAAGACGATCTGGCCCCAAAATGTAACCGGACATTGAAATTCCGTGTACGGTGACATTTTCGGGGCCATTCGGCTATTCAGAGGGCAGGCAGTTCGCCAAATTTTGGCGAATTGCCTTCACTTACGGTGCTGTCAGGATTTCAACTGTAACTTGTGCAGTTGGTGGGTTGTGAGCCCAGGATACAGTGATAAGGCAGGTTGCGGGATAACAAAAGGAGTTTATTTAGTAATAAACACAAGGACATAAGATACACGAACTAAACAACAGATCAGAACTAGACACTGGAGGAGACTGGACACAAAGGGGAATAGCTTTAGAGGAGGAGAGGGGATGCAGGAAAAGGAGGTTGAGGCAATAGGGATGGCTGAGAGTAGTGAGAGCAGAAATAGACACAAAGGGAACTTAATACAAGAGGGGCTAATGTACAGATAAGGATTAGGCAGTAGAGTGGTCGTTGGCAAAGCAGGGGTCTAGGCAAGGTGGCAGGTAGGGTGGTCAATGTCCAAATCAAGGGGTCTGGTAATCTGGGGTTCAAGATGGGGGGAACAGGGAGCAAAGGGGTTACCAGATTGAAGGGTAAACAGGGTCCTCAGGAAAGGCTTGGGAGGTTCAGCAAGGAGAGTACAGGAATAGCGCTGCACAGCAAGACAGTCTGTAACTTCAATGTGGAAGTGGTCTGGGGAGGGCATAGCTTCCTTATATGCAGGTTCAGTCAAAGCTAGGTGAGTTCAGGTGGGGGCTCCAGGGCTAGGATGCAAATGTGTGCCAAATATTCTGTGACCTGCATGTTGCAGGTTTCAAAGGGGGTGCCAGAGGGTCAGAGCGTCCAAGTCCTCCTGACAGGTGCCTATTCGAGGGCAGTGAAATCCCCATAGAGAAGCAATGGTTAATCTATTCAGAGAACACCAAACAGCAGTGAAAAGTTGCTGAAGTGCCCTGCTGTTCAATGCTTTCATTCGGTAGGTTTATTAAGGCTTTAATGTTAAAAATATTCCCGGTTTAATCTAATATCTAATAAACCATTTATTATTTTAATCTATAGTAAAAAATTTATATAAAATTTATAGAATTTTTAGGATTTTTTTGGCAAAAAATTTTTTTACGTTCTTTTTTAAATCTTTTTTTCTTTTTACTGTAACAGACCTTTTTATTATCATTCATAGGACCTTATATGTAAATTTTAGGCATTTTCGTTCAATGGTTTTTTGCAATCAGTGTTTCAATTTTGAAAATTTCAAGCGTACTGTTTTTTTTTCTTTACCCTGTTCGTCAGCTTGTCGGCTTTTTCTGACGGCTGCTCTGTGCTGTGATTGTTGTCTCGTCGGCTTTTTCCGGTGTGTTTTTTTTGGCAGTTTCTGCGGGTTTTCGGTGGGTTTTTGGCGGGTGTTCGACAGGTGTTCGGGTTTGCAAAGGGCTTTTCCTGCACTCCAGGGACCCTGCAGTGAATGTTGAATACAACGAAGGGTGGGACACTTTGATTCCCCGAAGTGCAGGGAAGCGCGGGGAACGAACGAGCACCGAAATGTCGGCGACATTTCGGTGCTCTGAATAACCCCTATAAGGATATACACAACATCAGTTGTTTTTGGGTCTTTTGTAACCATACTTTTGGCATCAGGTAGTTGTTTGCTTTTTTAAAATTTATTTATTGATCAATTTACTCATTTACTGGAGTAAGTCCAAATCAGAGAGCAAAATCTGTTTTTCTTATTTGGATTTTCAGCGCCTGCATAGCATTCAGTGGACTGTACTGTATGTAGTGAGGAGAAGAGGGGTTTGCGAGGGTCCTGAGAACGAGCAACGGCACTATTGGCCTGCTCTACGGTGGGGCCCGCTCAGGTCTCACAAGGTTTTAGCTTGTATGCGCCATTACAGGGATGAATGCTCCATATGCAAATCATCCTGCCCTCACCCAAAAGTGAAGTCCAAATCAAAGAGCAAAATCTGCTTTTCTTATTTGGATTTTCAGCGCCTGCATAGCATTCAGTGGACTGTACTGTATGTAGCCTTTCATTTCACAAAAGCTCTGTGTGATTAATTTATTGATGTGCAAAGTAGCAGACTGAATGCGTGACATGTTAAGTAAGATATATTACACAACTCAAGATATATTGGGCTCTTTAATGTTTCCAAGAACATAGTTTTTAATATTTAATAGCTAAAGAAAGTGCTGTGCAAGATTCATTGAATCTAACTTTGTGCTACGTTTGGTGATATCTCTTTATGGTTAATGATTTATTTATTACAATTACCACTGCATTTATAGCAAGTGCTCTCATTATACCTCACATGTCATATCAATAAAAGGAGTGAAGAGGCTATTGCCATTCCCATACGCTGTAACCAAGTGGTTCTTTAACACTGCAAATAATAGGTTAAAATAAGAACTCTAGACACCAGGTGCTTATAATAGCTTATTATCCACCTCGTGCAAGCAGTCAATGAACCAGGGAAGTAGCCTATTCTCACGTCATACAATTAATGTCCAAGGTTAATGACTAATAACTGTAACACAAATGGCACATCATCTATTTTTCTCTTGTCAAAAAGAGCTTTTTTTTACCTTTCCTATTCATTTCTTATTCTGCAAACTGTTTGGATCCCTTAACACAGCATATAGGCCAAATGTCTAAAGAGGATAGCTGTTGGAAATACAACAGCATGTACTATACTATTTAAACTGCAGATGGCGCTGTTATTAAAGGGTACTATGTGTTCTGCACTTGTTGGTATATTCACAGGAAGGAAGTCTGTTTTTCTCTCTCACTTCCCTTGTTTTCATGCTGTGTAATGCCTGCTGTTTTCAGTCACTAGTCTGATTATCAGGGTTATTCAAAGAGAATCGAAAAGTCACCGCACGTTCGGTGACTTTTCGTTCTCTTCAATTCGGTGCAAATCGGCTTTCCCATTTCGGCTACACTGCTGTGTATTCAGCAAGCACCACAGGGCTGTCGAAGTGCAGGGAAAAGCTGCCAAAAACCCGCCGAAAACCTGGCGAAAACCCGGCGAATGCACGCCGAAAACCCGCAAAAACATCTGGATTAACCCGTCGAAGACGCCGGAAAAACCCGAGCAGGAGCCGATCACACACAGCGAAGCCTCCGGAAAAAGCCGACATCATAGAAGAAGGCAGTGAATAAATTAGGAAAACAGTTTGCTTGAATGATTGAAAAGTGAAACGCTGTTTGCAAAGAAACTACTGAGCGAAAATGTCTGAAATTTACATATGAGGTCCAGGGAATGATTAATAAAAAGGGCTGAAACAGAAAAAATAAGTAAAGTTAAAAAAAAATGCTTAAAATATCCTAAAAAATCTATAAATATAGAGACTCTTTACTGCAGAATTTTATAATGAACGGTTTATTAGATATTGAATTAAAACGGGAATATTTTTTTTTTTTTTTTTTTACAATAATTTTTTATTGAGAGGGTTAAACAACAACAAACATTCTTCTTATGGCATGTTAATGAAACTCTCAATTTCCGTTACAATGAAAAACAAAACCAAAGAAGGAAAAAAAAAAAAGAAAAAAAAAAAAAAAAAGAAGGTGCAAAAGAACAGCAAATAAAATCCATAGGAAGGGGTGGAAAGGGAGGGGGAAATAAGGAAGGGCAATTTCACATATGAACAAAATCATCCTGTTGACGTCGGATGGATGAGGCATATAAAGTAGAAGAGGAGGGTCTCAAAGGCATCTTACGAAGTGTGGAAGGGCCCATTTTCTCCCTGTACAACGATTCCCATTATAGGCCACATGCCTTATACAACTTGTGAATATCCCAAATCACCCAGGGATCTTTTTTGGGAGGGCGTTGGCCACAGTCTGCAGTTGCCTTGGTATCAAATGTTCGATACTGGTCTAATAGAACAATAAGTTGTCGTTGCGTCGGAACTGTAGTAGTCCTCCAGTTTCTGGCCAGAAGTAGCATTGTTGTGGAAACGATAATAAAAAGCATTTTCAAGTGCTGGCGTGGAAGGTGTATCATTCCCAGTAGTAAGATCTCCGGTGAATTTGCGACCGGGTGACCCAGTGCTTCTGAGGCTAATGTAGAAATGTTTTTCCAAAGCGGGGCAACCAGAGGGCAGTGCCACCAAATGTGTCCCATCGTGCCGGGTGCTGAGGAGCAGCGCCAACAGAGATCTGAGGTATTCGGGGCAAACTTGCTCATTCTGTGGGGCGTTAGGTACCAGCGGTACATCAGTTTTCTCTGAGTCTCTATCAATGTAGCGCATTTTGAAGCTCTGTCTGCAAATGTGTGTGCCATTGCCCATTGTGTAGGAGTGAAGACCTTAGCAAGATCTCGTTCCCAGGCTGTTTGAAACGCCCATCTCATTGCCCTCTGTGGGGTGGAAATAATACGGTAAAAGAGCGAGATTGGTTTGGAGGTAGAGTGTTGATCCAACCAAAAAACCTCAGCTTCTGAGAGAAGTGGCAAAGTGTCTCTGAGTCCCGCCATAACCTCCCGCGATTTAAGAAATGAACACAACTGCATATACGACAGAAACATAGAAGGCAGTATTTTATATTTGACCTGCAGGTCTTGAAAGGACAGGATGGCAGCCGGCGCAAACAGCTGATGTAAGTGAGTAACCCCTCTACTGGTCCAAGGGAGTATCCTAAAATGAGGCATAAGATATCTTAATGAGGAGAGGGGCAGGGCCATTGGTATTGTGGTGTGGTGGGTGAGAAAAGGTTTACACTGATCCCATATCCGCAAATGAAGAGACGTGGAGGGCAGTGGGCATATTATGCGGGGTCTCTCTTTCGGTTTTAACCACAAGAGATACGACAACATGTGTCCAGAAGTGTATGCGGATTCGATAGTGAACCACTGGGGCATAGGATGGGCATGCATCATTTCCGCCAAGGAAGCTAAACATGAAGCCCAATAGTATTTTCAAAGACAGGGGACATTCAGGCCTCCATCCCGGCTCCTGTAGTAAAGCAGGGTTCTGGGGACTCTAGGTTGTTTGCGTCTCCAGATGTACGTCATGAGGACTGTCTGCAGTGTGTCTAGAAATGTCCTGGGAATATTTAATGGCAGGGAGCGGAATACATATAAGATTTTCGTCAAGATCGTTATTTTAACCGCCGCCATCTTGCCCAGCCAAGAGAGTTCTCGGTTACGCCATTGGAATACCAATGATTTTACTTCAGACAATAACCTGATGTAATTACATTTGAACAAACTTTCTGCATCGATATGCAGCCCTAGATATATTATGTAATCTGCCTTCCAGGCGAAGGTGTATCGGGATCTTAGGTCAGACAGTACTTTGGCTGGGATATTAATAGGCAACGCTTGCGTCTTAGAAAGATTAACCTTATGATAAGAGACCTGACTATAAAGATCTAATTCCTGTTGTAATGCGGGGATTGACTGTATTGAGTGTAAGGAGTATGTCATTCGCATATAAATTTAATTTGTAAGTTGTAGGGCCGACCTCGACCCCGCGGATATAGTCATTCTGTCTTATGGCTTGCGCCAGGGGTTCTAATAGGAGTGCGTACAGTAGAGGGGATAGTGGGCACCCTTTGCCGGGTCCCATTAGTAATCACAAATTCCTCCGATAAAAACCCCGAGGTGACCACCCGAGCGGAAGGAGCATCATACAGGGCCTGAATCGCAGTGGTAAATGTAGATGAACATGGGAGCGAAAGGTATAATCCCTTTCAGAGGGATGAAGCAAACGCCATACGTCATATAAGTTATATTGCTGTAAGAGCAACTGAAATTTTTTCGGGGAAGTAGCCGACTTCATAGTGTCGTTGGACGCCGAACGATCCCGGGACGGATCTAGGCAGATATTCAAATCTCCGCACAAAACTAGAATACCCGTCTGTACCTCCGACACTTTACGTAATACATGTGCTATAAATTGGGGTTGGGATGTGTTAGGAGCGTATACAGAGACTATCGTGTACGTCAGGGCTCAAAATTTCAAGTCCCGAGCTACTAGCCAAGCCTTAAGAGTTACTCGCCACCAGTTGCCACACCTAACCCCACATTCACACACAATGAAAAAAAGAAATAATCCTATACTGTCTGCATATGGCACTTGTCAAAAGCTGGGGGACATTGAGCTGACAGGTGAGATCTGTTTGATCTCCCTGCAGACCCAGAGGAGGTGCGGATGGAATGAAAACCCAGCACCACAGCATGTGTGCCGCCAGGATCCATCCACATCGGTCTGCATCTGGCAATTCTGTGTGCGCCCTCTATGGAGTGTCTCACCTGATAAACGGTGTGAAGCAGAGAGGCTCTAAACCCGGCGCATGGGGAATGTGCTGGTTGGAATAGCTTATTCTCAATCTGCTCTGGGAAGATTAACGGCTCCAATACATAGTATTGGAGACTTTAGTGCACAGTAAGCTGACGCTATGTCCAAAATGGACTAGGACAAGTTTAAATTAAGCAGAGCATGCGAGCTATAGCTCAATTGCTGCTTAGAATCCTGGTTGTGATTTGGCCTGTAGGCGTGCGCAGGGGGTGTGCATGGTGTACCCAGGCACCCCCAAATGTTGGGTGAATAGGTCCTTTTTTCACCTCTTACATTGATATTTTAGATGAAAGTAACCGTATCTCTAATTCCAGTTTTGTTATTTTTAATGGAAAATGTTTAGAAGATTTTTGCACAAAATACACAACTTTTCAATTAATACATTTTCTGTGGGTGCACGTCCTAATGTTACTGGCTGCAAACACCACTGATCTGGCCCCTTGTGTGCTGAGGCTTGCCTCACTGTCCTAGACCCTAGATTTGTGTGCTCTTCCATGATTTTTAGCCATCTCTTTTCCTGTCTGAGGAACTTTACTCATCTTTTTTATGTGTCCCTCTATGCTCTCTGTATCCTTTCATTGCTACATAATTTGCCCTCCCCCTCTTTCTCTCTGCTTTTGTTTGGTCCTTTGAGTTTTCCTTTGCTGTTCCATGTGATGCTTGTTTGTAAATTCCCTAACTCCTTTATTCCCGCCTGTCCCCATCATGAATTTGTACCTCTCTTTCATTCTTTCCCTGATAGCCTGCTCTGGTCAGGACACGTGGACGGTGGAGGGGTCTCTCTCTCACACTCAGGAATCACTGAGGCGCATCTGACATAAGACAGCTCCTCGCAGCACGTGGCCCGGGCAGTGAGACAGATCTGTCCAGTTCCTTCGGCTCTTGGTAATGCACGGCCACTTCCAGACTGGTCAGCGCATCACATGGACCACCCGGAAGCTGAGAGCAGCTGCTGGGAGCATGTGAATTCCATATGTCTCCCAGCACTCGGGCTGCGCTGCTACCAGGCACTGTTTACTTACTTTTGCGTCACTGGCAGGGGGTGGAGAGGAGCTTCCCTCCCTTCCTGCCTCCTTGTGTGAGGTCACGGAGGGAGATCATGTGGGCGGCCAGTCACTTTCACTGACCCACCAATGGAGATGACCCCGGCACCTAAGCCTCCCATCGCCAGGTGGGTGGTCCTCCTGACTTGGAGACCTATCAATGATTTCTTTCAATGGAACAGGTGTTACCGGCCATGCCACTCTCACTCACTTAATTTCCACTCGCCAAATGCGAGCAGGTGAGTGGAAATTTTTTGCCCTGGTGTACGTGGTCGAGTTAATTGTGCAAACAAGAATAACATATCTACCTCTAGTGTCTTTGATTATTCGGTGGGCCTGGAAGGCCACTCTATTATTTACTAACATGGACACCCCCCTGGATTTGGACCGATAGGTAGAGTGGTATTGTATGCCAAACCCTGGGATGTTTAACGAGGGATGGTCCAGTCGGCGGAAGTGTGTCTCCTGCAGACACACTACATCAACATCTAGGGAGCGTAGGTCCCTATAAAGCGAATGTCTCTTTACGGGTAGATTCAAACCTTTAACGTTAAATGTCAGTACCTTCATGGAGGATCGTAAGTAAGCGTCATAGATAGGGGAAACCTAGTGTGCCCTGTCCAAAGTCGGTCAGGTGCGTAGCCTATCGAGCTCGTTCGTAATAGTAGAAAACCTCTGCCCTGGGGGGGAAAAAAAGGGACACAGTATGCAAAAAAGGGGGTAACCGTCACAGCCGTGGCAAAACTATATACAAAAAGTAAACACCTCTCCTGTAGGGCTCTCATCCGAAGCAGAGCCCTACACTCCTCCGTAGAGGAGGGAGAATAGAGGGGTACCATCCGTGGCTAGGATCAACCAAACATATAAGCCTAGCTCATTGTGCAACAGCGCAGCAAGGCAGCAATATAATATAAACCATCAACGTATATTAGCGGATTACTCAATGAACAATAGTTACGGAAAGCGGAACTCTTCGAACATTTCGATGTGACCGACGTATGTCCTGCTAACATGGTCCCTGGTGGAACCTTCAACGCTTGCTCCATTCTTTTTCCTGCCGTTTGGGCCGGGATGGGCGTTTTTCCGTAATAGCTGCGAAAGATAATCCCCAGGATTCCAGAGCAAATCGGACTTCGGCCACTGAGCAGAGCACCGTGATCTTTCCATCGTGGGTGACTAACAACTTTGTGGGGTACCCCCATCGATACCCCACCCCAGCCTCCCGTAGCGCCACCGTGGCAGGGCGGAAAAGTCGTCGCTGTTGAAGAGTGGCCTGCGACAGATCTGGGAATACTGTCAAGTGAGCATACTCGGGGCCCGAAGCATTTGAATTACGCAGAGCTTGTAGGATATCTTCCCTGGGTTTAAAGTAGTGGAGCCTCAATAGGACGTCCCTTGGCACTTGAGGTGGGGCCGAAGGTGGCTTAGGGAGTCGGTGAATGCGGTCCATAAGCAGCGTTTCTGGGCCTGCATCAGGCAGGAGGTATGAAAAAAATTCCGCCACGTACTCTTGGAGGTTTTTTGTGGTCACCGATTCTGATACCCCCCGAATTTTAAGGTTATGTCTCCGGGATCGGTCTTCCAAGTCGGCCAGTTTTCTTGTACAGTGGTGCAGTTTCTCCTCCAACTCCTCCACTTTAGACGTCATGTCATTGTGTGCCTCTGCTACCTCAGACATTTTCTCCTCCAGTTTAGAGGTCCTGTCACCAATCTCCCTAATGTAATTTCTGATATCTGTTGCCACAGTGTCTAACCTGGTCATCAATGCTGCAGAGAGGTCAGCTAACATCACCTCCATCCGCTCAGTAAAAGTCGCCAACTCAGAGCTCCCCCCTGTTCCCTGCATTCCTCCATGCGGCTGAGGGGAACCGCCGCCATTTTGGGTCTCCACACCGTCCCGGCGCTTACCTGGTTTTGGCGTGAAAAAGTCCGGTTTTTCGGACATTTTTTTAGATCTTGCTGCTGCCATCAGAGTGTCCTAGCGATCCGCTGCAATGTGCACGGCTTTTAATGCTGGTTGCTGATAGATATCTGCCGTTTTGAGCCTAGCAGGAGCTGAGCTAAGAGATCACACTGCCGCCATGATCGATTGCTGGCCACCCCCCTCCAAAACGGGAATATTTTTAACATTGAAGCCTATGGGATTCTCCTGAATAAACCTGTTGAATTAAACCACCGAATGGCAGGGCATTTCGGGAACTTTTCACTGCTGGTTTGTGATCTCTGAATAGCCGGAGCAATGCTTTTTCATGGGGATTTCACTGCCCTCGAACAGGCACCGTATGTGCAGGCAATTCGCCAGGATTTGGAGTATTGCCTGCTCTCTGGATAGCCGAATGGCTAAGAAAGGTAACCGAACGCTGAAAATCAGCGTTCGGTTACCTTTCTCCAGCCATTCGGATCTCTTTGAATTACCCTGATAGTTGTTTATTGTTTTATGCACAAAGTAAAGTTTCAGATGCACGTTCACAAGATTCCAGTGCCTCTTTCATACATAACCAACAATAGCATGGTAGCAAATTCTGGATGTATATGTGGATGGTGAGAAGAGACATACAAGAAGTATAGGGGAAATGAATGAGTTTTAGCTACTAAATATACATGGACTTGAATCTTGCTCTTCTAAGTGCAATTCCTTAGAATGCTGCTACCACTTGCTGTTGAGATGCCTTCAGAGTACCGAAAATTATTAATGAAGCTAAAACTCACCTGTGCCACATATATGACTCAGCTCAGTCTAAAAAACTATTTATGCAGCTGCTATATAGTTATGTAACTTACTTTCCATTTTGTTATTTTCACTGACCCCGACTATTGACTTCACTCCAGCTATGGACCATTTTCTATCTGCCTGTGTGTGCGGTTCAATGCAACGGAGGCTCATCCACTGGGCCACTGAGGTCAGATCAACAGCAGTTTGTGAAGCAAAAAATATAAATGTGTTTATATATTGTGAGTAATCTAGTAATCTAATTTTCTGGAAGGGGAAAGTGGATAGTACTTAAAAATATATATTTTAAAATATTAAGCTATAAAGCTTGTTTTTCCACCCATGGGTGAAGTCAGTAGCATAGACGCAACTGAGAGTTTATTTATTTATTTGAAAAGTATTTTACCAGGAAGGATACATTGAGATTTGTAAAACAAAAATGTGTTTATATATTGTAATTATATAATGTAAGAGGACACAATATAGAGAATCAATAGATGCATTGGTCCTCTTTCCTGTGTAAGAGTGGTTTACACATGCTCTGTCTCTGTAAGAGGGTCCTGCCCGGACCTTAAGCTTCCTCAAGGACTTCTGAGCTAATCGTTTTCCTTAATCAAAATTCACTGTTTGGCTTATGGCTATACAGAAGGTGGCACCCCTTACAAAAAATAATTACAGTATAGCAATGAAGTACAACTTGTGTTATGTTTCCAGCCATGGAGTCCATAGGAAAGTAAGGATATCCTGCACATGAGCCAATCCAGACCAGCTCTTAGTCTTACCTTGCCCTTCTAGAATCCAGTCCAGTAGTTTCTTGTAGCCATCAACCCAGATTCCTCCTGTGCAGTGGCTACTTAAGGACATGACTCCCAATAGGCAATGCTCTGTCACTGAGTCTCAAACATTGATGTGGTTTCCATTAGACCCCTTAGCATGTTCTTGAATCATTATGTTCTTGATCAGTATTCTCAGTCCTGGTTTCTGCTTTGTCCCTGTTTGGCTGTTATATTGTTTCTATGTACCGACTGTAGTTATAGTATTTGGACACTGGTTATCTGTTATACTCATTCTGTGTACTATCCCTGGCTTTTGTGTTTGGGTTCTGGCTTAACTCTATTCTCCCTGTATGGTTATCTGTTATGCTGGTTCTGTGTTCTGACCCATGGGTATACTATATTAACTTGCTTGTTGATTGATATTGGCTGTTTGAGATGTTCTAGGAAGTAATTGATGACTTTTCCCTATGGATTGTTTGTCTGTAGGGGGAGGGGCCACACTGCTCAGACATTGCCCATAATTTGGCAGAGAAGCAGCAATTCTTTTTTCTTGAGAAAGGATTTTACCAGGAAGGATACATTGAGATTTCTCTCGTTTTCAAGTTTGTCCTGGGTGGCGAGTATGTACCGTTAGGTGTCTTGTCCAAGGACACTTACTGGAGAGGAGCTCTTGCTGGGATCGAACCTGTGTTTCCACAGTCTCTCTCCATGGTTATAGAGCAGTTGCCTCTACTCCACCCAGCCGGCACTTGCTCTTTTAACATTTCTTTTATCTCTCATCAGGTAAGAAAAACACAGGTCAGCAGGAGGAGAGCACTCCAGCCAACAAATTCAAAGATTACAACTGTAGCCTATAAATCCAAACATAAAGATTTACCAGAATGTAACCCTTTACAGATTATAACAACGCAACACTGCGTGGCAAATATTTGGGAATAGTTGAGGTTGGGTCAATATCGTAGGTCTGTATAGCTGGTATCATAATAAAACAAAGGTTCCACTCACAGACAAAGAGCCTGTAGGCTCGTTTCTGTCGCATTCAGGCCTCTAAAGGGGTGCCCCTCCCACCAACACGATACCGTCGTCTGTGCGAATATTCGTCTCTTGTGCCAGTATCTCTAGGTGAAAGAATGTATATAGTACAATATTGTATGAAAAATTATTGCATTCAAGGTAAGAAGAAGAATCCTACTTACATGCTGCTGAGCCTCCCAATAAGAGTGGCTCTGTACAATCACTTTGGACCACTTTATGGCATTGGGGGGTCCTACCCCTATGGTACCTCCTCCTCCGGTATCGCTGAGGAAGCCTGCCGACGAGCAGGAGAAACGCGTTTCGGTTTAACCCAACACGGTTTTATATTTTATTTTACCAACAAAAATTTAATTTCTTATTTTATTCCGCTTTTGTGGATTGTCTGTATCCTGCATCTCCCAGGAAGAGCGATACTGGAGGAAGAGGTACCATAGCTCGATCATCCTATGGAGGATCGCGCTTTGCAGCTCTGTCAAAGCGCGTTCTAGCACTGTGACAGAGAAGGCTGCTACACAGATGCAGCACAGCCACAGTTGCGTGCGTAATTCGTGCGCACGCAACCGTGTGTGGCTGGCCCCGTCACAGCGTCTCAATGCTGCGACAGGCGCCAGAAGGCATGTCAGTATGGGCGCACATAGTTCATCGTCTGACGCGAGCCTAACTAGTCATACCACATTTGGGGTATCGTACATGTTGCTCTGTAGGCTGGATTCCCTGCACGTCTCCTTGTAGTGGGACTCACAAATCTGGCCCGGAGTCTACTAGTCTTGTTAGTGAAAGGATTATACACATAGGCCCCTATTACATTCCTCGCGCAGCGCCTTTGCGTGCACGCAAATGCGCATTTGCGCGAGCAAAAAACCATTAGCGCATAACGTCGTATTACGTTGCGCGTTAACGTCCAACGCGAGTGACCCTGCGCGAACCCAGCGCAAGCGCAAGTTCCTGCGCGCATCCTATACTTAACATTGTGAGCGCCAATGCGTTAGTACACGTATGTGCGCATGGTATTACAATCTTAGCGCAAAATGTAACGCACAACGTTTGCGCGCATCATTTTAACATCTTTGAAAAGCTGGTGTTAATTTACAATCTGAACGTTCTGGCCGAAACGAAATGAACCTGCATTAAAAAAAATACAGCACAGTACAGTTACACCTTCTACACATACCCAAACAATAAAATTAGTAAATTGTTTAGTTTTTTATTTTTGTTGCCGCACATATACGCAGATTGACTTTGACAGGCGCAACAACCGAAACCTTTCTTAATTCTGACTGGCTGAATCCTGTGAAAAAACAGTCTGCCCACCAATTCCTGCACGCAACAGTCATTTGCGCCCAGCTTTGCGGGTCGGATTTGCGCTTGAAAAAAGTTGAAGGCTGAAAAAATGCGCTCGGATCGTAATACCGCGTTAATTTGCGTGCTAACTTTTTTCTGCGCGAAGAGTGTAATAGGGGCCATAGGTTTGAGGGCATTGGAATGATCGAAACAGGTCTTCCCAAGTGACTGACCAGGCCATCAATCAATATACAATGTACAGGTCACACAGCATATGTAAAAGATTTAAAAAACACCTAGCTGAACATCTTATGATCACAATTTGTGACAAAACATCTAGCGTTATAAATATATCTACAGCTCTGAGTTTTTAAAATCAAATCTCATATAGTACATCTAGGGGAAGTGCACTGTATATTGTATTCTTTGGTCTCGGTAGCACCCTTATATAAAATACATGTTACAGTTTGAGTGCAGCCTCACCTAGTTTTGAGGGCCATCAATCAGATTGATTGTCATCAGGTGTCAGTGGGGAGATCCATGCTCCAGCAGCTCATATCCTCAAACATCTGTGATTAAGCAGCCAGAATGAGCTCCTCTCCCTTGACTCCCTTCACTGTGATTCATATCAGCAAGATAATAATATCTCTTTCCATATATATTTCTTATATCTCTGCTTATGTGGAAATTTTTCTGCGGACTATATATCCTATTATGCTCAGCCAGCAGGCAGAATTGACTGTTAATCCTGCCTGCAGGCTGGGCGAGGATAGTAGGTTATTTCTTCCATATGTTTTCAGGACTCTGTCAGGGCTATTCAGAGAGAGGTGAAAACCTTGAGAATGACTGGAGAATTGAAAATTCTATGTCAAAATAGTCAAACCAGAAAAATTCTCCCATTTATCTCACTTTCCAAATTGGCTATTTGGTCTAGATTGTTCTCTTCTCCTGCCAATTCTCAAGGTTTTCACCAATCACCTCTCTCTGAATAGCCCTGTGTGTTTATGTTGGTGAGCTTTGAATACAGTAAATGACCATGACACCAAGAAAATCAGTAAATATCACCATGGACTGTAAAGAAAAAAGAGTCACAGGGATAAACCGTGTCATGTGAATACTTTTTAATTATTTTCTGAAAATTAATGTGCAGGTAAGTGCATAAAGCCAATACAAGAAATCAAAAATCGGACTCATATTCTGTATTCTCATATTTCGTAGAAATAATGCAATACGAAAAACATAAACTTGCTGGTGTAGACCCAATTAATGGGTTTTCAACCATTATTTATTTACTAATACTATGCATATGATATCACATTTCACATTGTTTTTTGCAGAGGGCTTTGTGTTTTTGCAATATGCTAATTTCCTCCGCATACAGCTTGTGTGAAATATTTCTGGATATAGTGAGTGTTTTGAGGCAAGTCGAAGGAGAACAATATCATCTGGATACACAACTACCTATTATATTTATGATCTGATTTTTCAGCATTTTTTTCCATCTATAAACAGAGTACAAGATAATCTGCAGACAAATGCTCAAAGTTTGTTAACACTGCAAACAAATACAAACACTTTGACAACCTGCAATGACTGGCATCAGGGCAAAATGCAGACTGTTAGCAAAAAGACTAATTTTTTTACCCTTCTTTCAATTGTTTTTAAAAAGACAGACACAGTAGTAAATGTCTACCATGTATTGAGGCAGGACCACGTCTCCTGAAAAACACTTACAGAGCTTGCTCAGTTGCAGCTAAGTTTGCTGCCAGGGATGAAAAAGAAGAATAACCCAATTTTTTTTTTTAACATCATTGAGCAGAACGGCGCATGCTCGGTTCCTTTTGCTGGAATCAGGCAAGAATGAGGAAAAAAACTTGAAAGTGTCTTAACAAATATAATAAGGTATTATAGGTATAGTAGTGGGAATGTAGCAATCGTATGAGTATCTGTAATTATATAGGGACCTACTCAAGTCTAAGTGTTCACGTACCTCAAAAACACAATCAGGGTTATTCAAAGAGAATCGAAAAGCCACCGCACGTTCGGTGACTTTTCGTTCTCTTCAATTTGGTACAATTTGGCGATCTCATTTCGGCGACCCTGCGGTGTATTCAGCAAGCACCACAGGGTCCCCGAATTGCAGGGAAAAGTTGCCACAAACCCGCCGAAAACGCACCACAAAATGAGGGCGAACGCACACCGAAACCTGCAAAAACATCTGGATTAACCCGCGGAAAACGCCAGAAAAAGCCGCTCACACGCAGCGCAGCCGCCGAAAAAAGCCGACACCACAGACGAATGCAGTGAATAAATTAGAAAAACAGTATGCTTGAATGTTTGAAAAGTGAAACGCTGTTTGCAAAGAAACTACGGAGCGAAAATGTGTGAAATTTACATATGAGGTCCAAGGAATAATAATAAAAAGGGCTTGTGACGGAACCGTTCTCTTCCGCCTGTCCTGACTCTCCAGACAACCCTTTGTTGCGGTCAACCCGGCTACTGGGAGCACTGTCCTCACCACCTCGAGCAGCTTGACCCGCCTGCTTCTCTTTCTCTGCCCTGGAGCAGTTAGGAATTTCCAGAAGGCCGCTCTGTGCCTTCTGAGGTTGAGTGTGTAGTGTAGCGTAGCTGAAGGAGACACCAGATGCGGCTGTATGTTCCAACAGGATTCTCTCTCTCTGAGATCTTTTAATGAACAAAAACGCCACAATTTATGCTGAAATCCAACAGCCATAATTTGCATAAATGACCCACATTGACCTACTAAAATGCTAATTACATTATGTCAGATATTTACAATAAACATTCCTCTTTCTACATATAACACATCATTTACATAATCTATTGTAAAGGAAATCAGTTAGGTTTTTGCTGAGACAATGGTGACTCCCAACCTCTGAGGCATGTAAATAGATAGCAGATGAACAAAGAGAAAACCCTTTTTCCTACTCACAAATTACTCAAACCTATTTTACAATCTATACGAAAGAAAGCATTTGAACTTGCTGCAGGTAGTATCTTTAAAAAAAACACATTTTTACCTAAAGAAATATAAGTACAGTTGTGTTCAAAATTATTCAACCCCCAATGCTGTAAAGGGTTTTAGGGAATTTAGTGTACATTTGTAATTGTATTCAGAATGAAATCCTACAAGGACTTTTTAAAGAACCATATGCAACTAAAATGACATCAATTGGTTTTGTAATACAGTAGTAAATGTTTCTTTTGTGAATTCTTCATTGACACAATTATTCAACCCCTTAAAGACTACCACTCTGAAGAACAGAGGTTCATTCAAGTGTTTTCAATCAGGTATTGAAAACACCTGTGGATGTCACGGAGCAGCAATAAAGCATAATAAGCAACAATTAGGCAGCTTTAAAATGACTGTGATACTCAGCTCCTTCTAGACATTTACTGGTGTGGTTACAAACATGGTGAAGTCAAGAGAATGGTCCAGGAAGACAAGAGAAGAGGTGATTACTCTTCACAGGAAGGGCAATGGCTATAAGAAGATTGCAAAGATGTTAAACATACAAGAGAGACCATAGGAAGCATCATTCGCAAATTCAAGGCAAAGGGCACTGTTGAAACACTACCTGGTCGTGGCAGAAAGAAGATGCTGACTTCGACTGCTGTGCGCTACCTGAAGCGTAGAGTGGAGAAAAGTCCCTGTGTGACTGCTGAGGAACTGAGAAAAGATTTGTCAGATGTGGGTACTGAAGTTTCAGCTCAGACAATACGGCGCACACTGCGTAATGAAGGCCTCCATGCCAGAACTCCTAGGCGCACCCCCTTGCTGTCTTCAAAGAATAAGAAGAGTCGACTGCAGTATGCCAAAAGTCATGTGGACAAACCACAGAAGTTTTGGGATAGTGTTCTGTGGACTCATGAAACAAAATTAGAACTGTTTGGGCCCATGGATCAACGCTATGTTTGGAGGAGGAAGAACAAGGCCTATGAAGAAAAGAACACCTTGCCTACTGTGAAGCATGGGGGGTCAATCATGCTTTGGGGCTGTTTTGCTTCTGCAGGTACAGGGAAGCTTCAGCGTGTGCAAGGTACCATGAATTCTCTTCAGTACCAGGAGATATTGGATGACAATGTGATGCAGTCCGTCACAAACCTGAGGCTTGGGAGACGTTGGACCTTTCAACAGGACAATGATCCCAAGCATACCTCCAAGTCCACTAGAGCATGGTTGCAGATTAAAGGCTGGACATTTTGGAGTGGCCATCGCAGTCACCTGACTTAAATCCGATTGAGAAACTCTGGTGGGACTTAAAGAAAGCAGTTGCAGTGCGCAAGCCTAAGAATGTGACTGAACTGGAGGCTTTTGCCCATGACGAATGGGCGAAGATACCCGTAGATCGCTGCAAGACACTTGTGTCAAGCTATGCTTAACGTTTAAAAGCTGTTATAACTGTAAAAGGATGTTGTACTAAGTACTAAGATTGAATGTCACTTGGGGGTTGAATAAAACTGATAATGATGTGAGCACAGAAAAGACATTTGTGGTTATTTCATTATAAATGTTATGTTATATTTGTCTGACCTACACGTGCCTCTTTGATTTAATTGTAAGCAAGATGACTGAATGATCAAAATCAATGTCAAACTGGCCAAAACACTCAATTTCAGTGGGGTTGAATAATTTTGAACACAACTGTATATTTAAAACTAAAGCTACGCCATTTTACACTAAACTAATTTAAACAAAAACCAAACAATGTAAAATATATTTAAAATCACACGATATAAATGAACATAAAGTCTCTTGGGGTTTGAAGCGTGGAGCGCTACGTCAGTTCCATGACATATGTCCCTCCTTCCAGAACGGCAGGGCAAGCTTAGATCCCAAACGGATCGCTTGCCACTAATGAGACGTCTCACTTTGTCCCTTTTCTGCGCCATCCTCAAAGTTCCAGGGTGCTGGCGCACAAGCACCATCAGTGGGGTCTGACGGTCGCTGCAGGGTTGTGGGTCCATAGTCCCGGGGTAAGAGGCAAGACACCCCTCTTGTCCAGTGTGCCACGCAACAGGCCACCACAGTCCACAGAGAAAAATTGTTCAGTAGTGGGCACACTGGGCCTCCTCCCCACATGTCTTTTTCTCCAGCATATTTCTGAAGCCCCAGGACCAGAACCCAGTCAGCATTTACAGTCCCCAGTCTCTTCTTCTGCTGATGCCCCCCTCCCAAACATTCAAAAGGGGCCCACCCCACAATCCCAAATGGATGCAATTCATCCTGGGACCAGGAATTTGGTAGCCTCTCAGGATGGTCACTCACCAGTTGCCATGGCAGGTGGGCTTCTCGTTTTCCAGCTGTTGGTGGGCAACACGCAGCATACTTTCCGATTGTCCAGCTGCTCACCCATATTGTGGCATTGCTGGGTCTCTGCAGCAAGCTGCTCCTGTAACTCTTGACATTTTCCTTCCTAGGCAGTGATAGAAGCCTGGAGTTCAGCCTTTAGTTCTTGGCACTGACCCTCCAGCTGTTGACAAGCCTTCTCGAGTAGCTGGGCCTTGCTTCGCTCTGCCTCTCCATCTGCTCTCAGTTGGTCATTCAGCAAGCTGGCCTTCTTGAGATTCTGGCCTACTCGCTCAGCGTTACTCTGTTCGGCTGTCAGCTTCTCCACCAGCTCCATAATCTGGGATTCCAGGAGACACTTTTCCCCAAGGCTGTCTGGACTTTTAAAATGCCAATGGCCATGACCTCCTCTCGCTCTCGAACAGCGTTATCCTTGGCTCGCTCAGCAGCTGTAAGTCCCGTAAGCCAGTGAGCTCCATCTCCAGGCGCTGTACATTCACCTCCGCAGCATCTCTGGATAGTCTCACCTCATCCAGCTCTCTCTGGCCATCTTGCAGCTCATTTTGCTGGTTCTGTAATGTCTCTGTCAGGGCCATTATCTGTGCTCGAGCAGTAAGCAATTCAGCCTGTAACAAGCTGACCAGATCGTCCATGGTCTCTGTGGCCCCATCTCTCATGAGGGGAACAGCCTGGGTTTCAGTCTCTCTGGTGACCTGATACTGCCCGCTGGAAGATGGTTTACTGTTGTAATCCCTGGGCTGTGACCCCGTTTTGCTTTAGTCTGCTTTGGCTCAGCCATCTCTCTTTTTCTTCTGCTTCCCGCTGGCTGGTGTGGGGAGGCTTCCTCCAGGGGCTTTAGCGACTTGTAGCTGGGCTGCAGTTTGCAACCTTTTTAAGCCTATTTTGAGTGCCCATTCCTCAGCAGCGAGTCCCTTCAGCACGGGCCAAAAGGCAGAGTCCTCATACACGTCCAGGTAGCGCCCCTGGATGCTGCACAATTCTGCATGTCTGGCAGCCTGTGGACTGCCATAATTGTCTCCCCCCTTAAAGTAGATCCATGCTCGGCCAGGACCGCGGAACACATAGCCTGGGGGAGGCTTCTCGTCAGTTTCCCAATCCTCCTCACTCACACATTGCAGCAAGTCCTCGTATTTGCACTCTAGCTCGAGCGCGGCACGCAGCCAGTGCACCAACTGGTCTCAATGGCTCACAGTGGGCTGAGGCCCCAACACTTGGGGTCTCCACAGCTGAATGTCCTCTGTGATTCTCTGCTCATAAGGAATAAATGAGCTGTCCTGCTCCATAGTCCTCTGTAGATGGTTTTCTTTCACCGCAGGCAAAAACCTCTGCGGTCTCTCTCAGCGGGGACACATCTCCACTCGCTCCGGGTTGCACACACTTGTGCCTTTGACCCTTAGTTCAGAATTCGTTCCTTCCATGGCTCTCCAGCAGTCCTTCAGGGTGTCCTGCTTGCAGGCTGTATAGTTGGCCATCTCGGGGTGTATTGGTGTTGGAGAGCCTCTATCCACAATGCTTGCCACCAGTGTGACGGAACCGTTCTCTTCCGCCTGTCCTGACTCTCCAGACACCCCTTCGTTGCGGTCAGCCCGCCTACTGGGAGTGCTGTCCTCAGCGCCTCGAGCAGCTTGACCCGCCTGCTTCTGTTTCTCTGCCCTGGAGCCGTTAGGAATTTCCAGAAGGCTGCTCTGTGTCTTCTGAGGTTGAGTGTGTAGTGTAGCGTAACTGAAGGAGACACCAAACGCGGCTGTATGTTCCAACAGGATTCTCTCTCTCTCTCTGAGATCTTTTAATGAACAAAAACGCCACAATTTATGCTGAAATCCAACAGCCATAATTTGCATAAATGACCCACATTGACCTACTAAAATGCTAATTACATTATGTCAGATATTTACAATAAACATTCCCCTTTCTTCATATCACACATCATTTACATAATCTATTGTAAAGGAAATCAGTTAGGTTTTGGCTGAGACAATGGTGACTCCCAACCTCTGAGACATGTAAACAGATAGCAGATGAACAAAGAGAAAACCCCTTTTCCTAATCACAAATTACTCAAACCTATTTTACAATCTATATGAAAGAAAGCATTTGAACTCGCTGCCGGTAGTATCTTTAAAAAAAACTAATTTTTACCTAAAGAAATATAAGTATATTTAAAACTAAAGCTACGCCATTTTACACTAAACTAATTTAAACTAATATCAAACAATGTAAAATATATTTAAAATCACACGATATAAATAAACATAAACAGGATTATCCAAAGAGATTCGAAAAGTCACCGCACGTTCGGTGACTTTTTGTTCTCTTCAATTCGGTTCCTTTTGCCGATCCCATTTCGGTGACCCTGCGGTGTATTCAGCAAACACCACAGGGTCCCCGAATTGCAGGGAAAAGCTGCCGCAAACCTGACGAAAACTAACCGAATGCAGGCTGAAAACAAGCAAAAACATCTGGATTAACCTTCGAAGAAGCCGAACAGGAGCCGAACATGAGCCGAATCACACAGAGCCAAAGCAGCTGTGACGTAGAGGAGGCAGTGAATAAATTAGAAAAACCATTTGTATGAATCTGGGAAAATGAAACGCTGTTTGCAAAGAAACTACTGAGCGAAAATGTCTGAAATTTTCACAGGAGGTCCAGGGAATGATAATAAAGAGGGATGTTACAGAAAAAATAAGTAAAGTGAAAAAAAAATCAGAAAAAAAAATCGGACTTTTAAAAAAAAAAAAAAATATCAGAAAAATGCTTAAAGTATCCTAAAAAATCTATAAATAAAGAGACTTTTTGCTGCAGAATTTTATAATGAACGGTTTATTAGATATTGAATTAAAACGGGAATATTTTTAACATTGAAGCCTATGGGATTCTCCTGAATTAACTTGCCGAATTAAACCACCGAATGGCAGGGCATTAGGGGAACCTTTCACTGCTGGTTTTTGTTCTCTGAATACCCGAAGCAGTGCTTTTCATGGGGATTTCACTGCCCTCGAACAGGCACCGAACAGGCACCGTATGTGAAGGCAAGTCGCTAGGATTTGGCGTATTGCCTGGTCTCTGAATAGCCGAATGGCCGGGAAAGGTAACCGAACGCTGATTTTCAGCATTCGGTTACCTTTCTCCAGCAATTCGGATCTCTTTGGATAACCCTGAAAGTCTCTTGGGGTTTGATTCGTGGAGCGCTACGTCAGTTCCATGATAGGGCTGTTACAGAAAAAATAAGTAAAGTTAAAAAAAAAAAAAAAAATGCTTAAAAAATCTATAAATAAAGAGACTCTTTACTGCAGAATATTATAATCAACAGTTTATTAGAAATGGAATTAAAACGGGAATATTTTTAACATTGAAGCCTATGGGATTCTCCTGAATAAACCTGTCGAATTAAACCACTGAATGGAAGGGCAATTCGGGAACCTTTCACTGCTGGTTTGTGTTCTCTGAATAGCCGAAGCAGTGCTTTTTCATGGGGATTCCACTGCCCTCGAACAGGCACCGAACAGGCACCGAATGTGCAGGCAATTCGCAGGATTTGGCGAATTGCCTGCTCTCTGGATAGCCGAATGGCCAAGAAAGGTAACCGAACGCTGAAAATCAGCGTTCAGTTACCTTTCTCCAGCCATTCGGATCACTTTGAATAACTCTGTGTGACGAAAAATATTTCATATGCAGGAAACGTATGTGTTGCGGAAGGATTGCTCCGCATAAGTCCACATTACATTGTCTCTTATTCTTATGGATTAAACATACAGTGTAACATCATATAATCAGATGTAATGGAATAAAGCTCTAAAAAAAAGGGTACATATATTTAGATGGTGTTTCTTTCCTCCCAGGTTGAAGTCCTGCAATTCAATCGCCGGGGAGGGGGGGGGGGGGGCTTTTTTAACCTCAGTATTTCCTCAATTGAGGAAAGACTCTCTTTTGCTGCTATGTCCAACTTCACGCTGTTTTATTGCTCCTGATGGCACCAATATGGTGAAACGTGTAGAGCAGAAGATAGCATAGAGACTGTTTGCTTTTTAACCCTTTAACTCTGACAACTTTTGAGGGATCCCTTGCTTGAGAGTTTACTCCACTGGTTCCACTGCAGAGGAACATTACCTCTCCTCACTCTCACTCCCTGTATACAGCATCCGCTGCATGGCTCCCCCCTCCAGGGATATGTTTACCTCTCTGTCTCTATTTATATGAATCCTACTAGGGATAACTGTAAAGGACCACCACAAGGATACTTTCAGGGAGAGACTTGTCTGTATGCATAGGCGACTCTACAGGGGGGCAAGGGGGGGCAATTGCCCCCCTAGGTTATTCCTTGCCCCCCCATGTGCCCCCCCACCAAAAATCAGCATCCAGCTTCCCACACTTCTTCGGACCAAGGTATCTCCGTAGCTATGCATTGTATATGGATGAACTAGGTGTCATTTGAAAGGGCAGATTCTGGCCTTTCCAATGATACCCCACATGACCATATTCAGTGTGATGTAAAAGTCATAAAACATCAAATAAAAACGTGCACTTAAACGTAAACATTTTCACAGGGTTGAAATGGCTCAGCAGTGAAATGGTTAATGTTCAGACTATACATTACATTGTGTATTACGTTAGTTTATGCCTTGGTTTAGTTGTATATTAAGGGTTAATGGGCAGGCTTCATCCCTCACAGTATACATTAATGGCATTTTAGGGGTTAATGGGTTGGCTACATGCCTCAGTGTATTCATTTCATGTTTTTAGGGGTTAAGGGGTAGCTAAATACCACATTGTTTATTATTTTTATTGCATTTCTCTGGGTTTAAGGCATTTTAGGTGTTATTATGGAAGTTAGAATCTAAAGGGTCTAATGATCTGTAGATCCTCTGCTTTCCGTCACATTTCGGGGAATTTATTTTGCAGAAAATAAGGTGAATTCCCTATTTAGCGAATGGTCACTGTAATTTGCTAAAAGTGGAGTCGCTGAAGCAGTTATCAGACATTCAGCGGAAACCGCCAAATTGCGTCAAATAAAATATTGAATTTAAGTATCAGGTTAGTACAACAAAAAGGCATCATTGCATCACATTACTCTGGGGTTTTGTAATCTTATTTATATATATACTTATTTAGGGCACTATTACCTGGTGTGAGCTAACCCTTGCGTCGGCGTGATTTTGCGTTAGCGCCAGGTTAATTGAGTCTAGCGCCTGACCAACAGATCGTTTGCCTCCCGCTACAAACAGGAAAAATCACTTAGCGCGTTGCTATTAGCGATTTGTACCGCGAGCTTACTGTACTTTCCGCGTCCTATACTTAACACGGGGAGTGCTAGATATCTTTACAGATCACTTGGTGCCAGCACTAAATTTTTTGAGGTGCACTAATTGCAACATTTTACCTACTGCTCAGCCCTGGTGCTAACTCCAAAAAAACAGAAAAAACAGGCCCTCGTCCAAAATTAACAGGCAATTAAAAGGAATGCAACACGTGTTCTCTTGGCCCCATACACCATAGTAATGGATATGGTCAGCAATCTCGCTGCTGTTGCAGTCGGCTCTATTATAAATGTATCCTTTATCCACATATATCCTAATTCTAATATATTGCCTAATTTTAAACATTTTATGCTGGGGGCTATTCATAGTATGTAAGCAGTTGATTATTAGGGTGACCGTGTGGGCCATGTTTAAAGGAACACATGGATAAGTCTTGCCCTGAAATATGTATTGTTTATATGCTGTAGCAGGGAAATTTTTGTCGCTCACCTGGCCTTCCTTTTGGATCTATTAAATGCAGTGTAATGATTCTACCTGCTGCTGGGTGGCATTTATCATGCAATGCCCATCAGCCTTAATATATGTGTGCATCAAAACATGGATGATACAGCCACCGTGGAGGATTTTAATAATGCTGGTGTGAGAGGTTATTCACTGGATGTGTTCATATT
This sequence comes from Leptobrachium leishanense, assembly GCA_009667805.1. Lineage (NCBI taxonomy): Eukaryota > Metazoa > Chordata > Amphibia > Anura > Megophryidae > Leptobrachium > Leptobrachium leishanense. Next base: position 60,303,619 of record CM019072.1, read on the forward strand.
CAAGCTTGTGAGGGTGGGGGATAGGTATGGAAAAGAAAAAAGGTTCTATCCTGTACACAACCGCATTAGCGCTGGGTCCCAACTTGGGTCTTAGAGTTTCCCTAGCGTGCGCCAAACGACCTTGTTCATGGACTACTGCAGTCAAGGTGAACTGTTAGTAGGTCGTCAGGCACTAACAGGGTTATTCAGAAAGCTGTGAAAAGCAGGAGAATGACTGGAGAATGGAAAATTCTAGGTCAAAATAGCCAATTTTTTTTTACCAAGAATTTTCCATTCTCCAGTCATTCTCCTGCTTTTCACCTCTCTCTGAATAACCCTGTAAGTTTTAACGACTCGCACTAAATTTTTCCTTTAGCGATGGTGTTTTAGCTCACACCAGGTGATAGGGCCCTTACTTTTATTCAGTGGTATGATTTAGTGGTGAAAATTATTAGTGCCCCCCCAGTTTTGACTGCGGTATCTTCTGTGCCCCCCCTAAATATTGTTCCTAGAGTCGCCACTGTCTGTATGGCTTACACTTTCTAGAATCTCCTCTATTTGCTTTCATCCATATGAATCCTATTAGGGACAACATTTTAAGGATCATCACAATGATCCTTCTAGGTCAGTGTTTCCTGAACCTGTCCTCGGGAACCCCAACCAGGCCAGATGTTGCAGATCACATTGGAGAAATACAGACTGAATCCTGCAATCACTGAGCAGCAAATCATATCACCTGTGCTGTGCTTCAGCTATCTGTCAAACCTGGCCTGTCAGCAGGTGCTGAGGACCGGTTTGGGAAACACTGTTCTAGGTAGAGAGACCTATTTTGCACGGTATACGCTTTCAGAGTTTCTTTTATTATATGCTATTTGTGGTTGTGTGCAGAGGCGTAACTAGAAACCTCAGAGCCCAGGTGCAGGAATCCATGAAGGGTGCCCCCCTTGGCAAAAAAAGGACCCCCCCATCATCCCCATGCACTGGGCATCTCCAGGTCCACAATGTTGACTCTAGACAATCAGTGTCCCATTATTTTCCAGGTCCACTATGACCACGTCAGTCCATCCCAGTTTTAATGTGATGTGCACCATGTTTATCTCAGAGCTCCACAGCAATAAAACTCACAGTAATGTTTGCGGTGTATGAGCGAATCATAGGTGAGGCCAGGCCCTTGCCAAGCCGCCCAGGTGAGGCCATGGCCGGCTGTGTGTGGGCCCCCCTGAACTCACGGGTCCCATTGCAGTTGCACTCTCTGCACCCCTGGTAGTTACGCCCCTGCATGTGTGGCATCACCTGTATGACACAAATGTATTTGTTTTAACTATCCTAGTAAAAGTTCAGTTTTATCTTATCAATGCTCTTCTGTGCCTGGTCTGCCAGCACATACTGTTTCTTCCAGCCTTGATATTACACACAGTTTATTTTTTATACTATTTAATTGTATTTATTAATTTGCCCACAATAAACAGGGTTGCTGCCCCTACTGCCCCATTACAGGATCCTCCAGTGTCTTATAATATTCACTCTTGGGTAGTGACTGTCATGGTTCCAGCCCTGTATGGGAGTCGATCCAGGTTGGCTCTTACCCCTGTCTGATCCACCTTTCTCCACCTTCCACTCCTGGATTTCCCTGTAGCCTGCCAAGTCCTTGACCACCTGACCCATTGCACTGGCCTACACCCAATAAAAGCCAGTCTCTCACATTCAGCAGGGCTCTGTCATAAGGGTTATTTAGCTCCTTTGTTTCTGTTCCTGCTGCCAGTATTTCTGTTATTTTCCCATTGTATGTTTTGTTCAGTTTATTTCTGTTTTCGTGTTTCTATTGCCTGTTTAGTCCTGTTTTCCTTATTATTTATTTCCTTTGTATTTTCCCTGCTTTTTCCCTTTCCTTACGGTTTATTTTGTGGTTTACACTTCAGTGTGATTCCCATAGTCTCTAGTTGCTTTACTCTGTATGACCCCTGTATTTTCCCTTGTGGTCCTTGATTTCCTGTGTAACGATTCCTAGCTTGTTCTGACGCCCACCTCTGGTTCTTACCTCCTGGCTATGGTATGGCTATCTGATCTGGTTCCTAACTTCAGCTCTTGTTCTTTTACTGAATCTCTGGGTTTGCCCCTCTAGTTCTGTGATTTATTTCTATGTGCTTCACCCAGCAGTACTGTAACTACCCTTAGTTTAGAGACAGCCATTTAAGGACTGGTGTTCAGATTAGGATTTGTTGTATGCTGCTTGGTGCCTGTGTATTGGTTCTCTCCCTAAGACTTGCCCTCCCTGCTGTTTAGTGGTTTGCCAGTCTGCCTGTTATGCAGTCAGCAGCACTCCTACCCTAAGGGCTATCAACCCCAAATACGGGCTCCGCCATGGCTCACGCTGGGTGCCCCCGTGACAGTGTCTGAGTTGTAGAGGGTTTCTCTGGGATGTAGACACTGGTTCATAAACTATGCTCTACTGGAACTATAGGAATTATGTATAGGAATTCTGTGTTGAACGATGTGCTTCAACCTTTGTGGCTATCAAGAGACAATCAAAAAGCTTAATCGAGGAAAAAAAAATAGTGAATCATTTTTCTGTTCCACGTTAATCGAAAAGCTACTTTGCATCTGATTTCTACAGCAGAAAGCTATACCAAGGTCAAGCTTTAACTTCAGTGATGCGTTCTGCATGCATCATAAAAGTTATAATATACAGTCAGGTCCAGAAATATTGGGACATCGGCACAATTCTAACATCTTTGGCTCTATACAGCACCACAATGGAGTTGGAATTAAACAAACACAATGTGCTTTAACTGCAGACTGTCATCTTTAATTTGAGGGTGTAGCGCAGGCTACTTGAACTGTGTGTGTACTATTGTGTTTCTCAGACAGGCAGCCTGTCACAGCTGTGGAGTACTTCCCCCTCCCTTTTTTCTCTTTCTCTTCACTGGCAAAGGAAGCTGTTAAGACAGGAAGATGCAAAGGATTCTGGAACATGTAGTCTCAATTACAGAGGGCCTATGCAATTTGTCAGGAAGAGAACTACACCTCCCAGCAGTGCCTAAGGGAAGGGGCGTTTTCCAAGGGAAGTGCATGTGCAGAGCAGGGAGAAGGGAGAGAAGGGGAGACTGCTGAGGTGAACGGTCCTATGTATGGATCGCACGTCCAGAGGCTGCCTCGTGCGTTCAGCGAAGGAGAGATCCAGTTGCCCTCACGTGTTGCCAGCACCAGCGGATCGTGCATCCAGCTGTCCTTGTGCATCCAGTGAAGAAGGGGTCAGTTTGCCTTCGTGTGTGTTCCAGTGACAGAGGGATTGACCGAGTACATTCAGCGGAGAATAAATCCGGCAGTCCTTGAGTGATTCCAGCGCTAAGAGATAGCGATCGAGCTACCGTCCAAACGAAGAGAGGTATTCAGCCATCCTGCGTGAGTTGATATTGCTAACTTTATTGTCTGGCCTAGTTCTACTGCACGCGCAGTTGCAGCTAAAAGGAGGATCGCTGCAGTTAAAAATCTTGCTGTTCTGTGACACTTTACGAAGATTTCTTTCTCACTTTGTGGAATACAAATATGGTTTCATGTTAACCCCTTCACTGCTGAACCATTTCACGTTTTAAAAAAAACCACATTTTTCTTTTTTATTATTATTATTGTTATTATTTTTTTTCTTTACTTTAAACATGGTCAAGTTTGGTATCATTGGAAAGGCCATGCTCTGGCCTTTCTAATGATACCAAACATGACCCTGAAAAATGAAGCTGAAAACAGTCGGGAGATATCGGGGTTCAAACAAACCCCTATCTCCACCCCTATCTTTCCTTAGGAGTCAGTAAGGAGGTTTCCCACACGTCCTCAGCAGTGAAAGGGTTAAAGGTACCCAACAATAGAATCAAGGGCCCCACCGCTAGCAATCTTGAACGCTTGTATAATTTCCACTGGCCAGTGGTTAGGCAGAATGTATAAGGTTTAGACAGGTTACTGATATTGGTTACATTGATTATCTATATATATATATAAACGCGAAAGTCCTGACTGACTGACTGATTGACTGACTGACTGACTCATCAACGCCCAGCTGAAACCGTTTAACCTAGGAATGTGAAATTTTGAAGATGCACTGTTTTTATGATGTAGGCACCCACTAAGGAAGGATTTTTGGAAACTCCGCCCCATAGGGGGTGAAAAAGGGGGTTGAATATTTTAAACAGGATACCTAAAGCTCAAAAACAGAAGATGCTACAGATGTGAAAATCGGTATTTAGATTTGTCTTGAAAAATAAAAAAACACGTATTTTACTGTTTTTCAAAAATTCGACTGGGGGGCGAAAAAGGGGGGTTGAATATTTTAAATATTTTAAACAAGATATCTATATCTTAAAAACAGAAGATGTTACAGATGTAAAAATCGGTATTTAGATTCTTCTTGAAAAATAAAAAAACACGTATTTTACTGTTTTTCAAAAATTCGACTGGGGGGCGAAAAAGGGGGGTTGAATATTTAAAATATTTTAAACAGGGTACCTATATCTTAAAAACATAGGATGGTACAGACGTGAAAATCGGTATTTAGATTCATCTTGACAAATAAAAAACCACGTATTTTACCATTTTCTGAAAATTCCTTGGGGGGGCAAAAAGGGGGGTTGAATACTTTTATCATAAACGTGAAAGTCCTGACTGATTGACTCATCAATGCCCAGCTGAAACCGTTTAACATAGGAATGTGAAATTTTGAAGGTGCACTGTTTTTATGATGTGGGCACCCACTAAGGAAGGATTTTTGGAAACTCCGCCCCTAGGGGGGTGAAAAAGGGGGTTGAATATTTTAAACACAATACTCTGCTCAAAATCAGAAGATGTTACAGTCGTGAAAATCGGTATTTAGATTCTTCTAGAAAATTAAAAAAAACATCTATTTTACCGTTTTTCAAAAATTCAATTGGGGGCAAAAAAGGGGGTTGAATACTTAAAATATTTTAAACAGGGTACCTATATTTTAAAATCAGAAGATGTTACAGATGTGAAAAATCGGTGTTTAGATTCGTCTTGAAAAATAAAAAAATCACGTATTTTACCATTTTCTGAAAACTCCATGGGGGGCCAAAATGGGGGCCAAAAATTTTGAAGTTGCACTGTTTTTATGATTTAGGCACCCACTAAGTAAGGATTTTTGGAAAAATCCACCCATAAGGGGGTGAAAAAGGGGGTTGAATATTTTAAACAGGATACCTATAGCTCAAAAACAGAAGATGCTACAGATGTGAAAATCGGTATTTAGATTCGTCTCGAAACCCCCCCCCCCACGTATTTTACCGTTTTTCAAAAATCCAAGGGGGGCGAAAAAAGGGGGTTCAATATTTTAAATATTTTAAACAGGATACCTGTATCTCCAAAACAGACGATGTTACAGTCCTGAAAATTGGTATTTTAGATTCGTCTTGAAAAATAAAACAACACTTATTTTACCATGTTCTGAAAATTATTTGGGGGGGCAAAAACGGGTGTTGAATACCTTTATCAGTATACCTATATTTCAAAAACCGAAGATGTTACCGGTGTGAAATTTGGTATTTACAATCTTTGTGAAAAAAACCAAACATGTTTTTTGCCATTTTCCTCAAATCCAATTGGAGGGGGGGGGGGTCGGGGGAAAGGGGTCTGAATATTTTTATCATTATACCTATATTTCAAAAACCAAAGATGTTACAGACGTGAAATTTTGTATTTACAATCTTCTTGAAAAATAAAAACAGGTGTTTTACCATTTTCCAAAAATCCCAAGGGGGATGAAAAAAAGGGGGCTGAATACTTTTAAACAGGATACCTATATCTCAAAAACAGAAGATGTTACATACGTGAAAATTGGTATTTAGATTCGTCTTGAGAAACAAAAAAACACCTATTTTACCATTTTCCAAAAATTCAATGGGAGGGGGCAAAAAGGGAGGGTTGAATACTTTTATCAGTATACCTAGATTTCAAAAACCAAAGATGTTACAGGTGTGAAATTTGGTATTTACAATCTTCGTGAAAAAAAACAAACATGTGTTTTGCCATTTTCCACAAATCCAAATAAGGGGGGGGGGTCGAGGGAAAGGGGTCTGAATACTTTTATCAGTATATCTAGATTTCAAAAACCAAGATGTTACAGGTGTGAAGTTTGGTAATTACAATCTTTTGAAAATAAAGGAACACGTGTTTTACCATTTTCCAAAAATCCAAGTGGGGGGGTAAAAAAAAGGGGGGTGAATACTTTTAAACAGGATACCTACATCTCAAAAACAGAAGATGTTACAGATGTGAAAATTGGTCTTTAGATTTGTCTTGAGAAACAAAAAAACACCTATTTTACCATTTTCCAAAAATCCAGTGGGAGGGGGAAAAAGGGGGGTTGAATACTTTTATCAGTATACCTATATTTCCAAAAACCAAAGATGTTACAGGTGTGAAATCTGGCACTTAAAATCTTCTTAAAAAATAAAAAAACACGTGTTTTACCATTTTCCAAGAATCCCACGTGGTGGGTGAAAAAAGGGGGTGAATACTTTTCAACAGGATACCTATATCTCAAAAACAGAAGATGTTACAGATGTGAAAATTGGTATTGGATTCATCTTGAAAATAAAACACATATTTTACCATTTTCCAAAAATCCAGTGGGGGTGCAAAAAGGGGGATGAATACCTTTATCACTATACCTATATTTCAAAAACCATTGATGTTACAGGTGTGAAATTTGAGATTTACAATCTTCGTGCAAAAAAAAACATGTTTTACCATTTTCCGAAAATCCAGTTAAGGGGGGTGGGGGAAAGGGATGTGAATACCTTTATCAGTATACCTATATTTCAAAAACCAACGTTGTTACAAGTGTGAAATTTGGCACTGATGTTCGTCTTGAAAAATAAAAAAAAAAACACGTGTTTTACAATTTTCCAAAAATCCCATGTGGGAGGGAAAGGGGGGGTTCTACCAAAAAAAACTCAAGTTTCTTTTAAAAAACAATTTTAACAAATCCTAAAATCCATGCGAGCAAAGTCGCGGGCAAAAGCTAGTAGTTGATAATCGAAACTGCACTGAAGTATGGTAAAGATTGCTGTCTTGTTCATTCATTATTTAAACATGTAACATAACGACTATTTCCTACATATTTATTTTCTGTTAATCTGTATATTTGTGTTGTTTTTTAATATCTTGCATTGTATTACTTTGTATTTCTGTAACTGTAACACTTCAATGTTCTTGAACCCAGGACATACATGAAAATGAGAGAAATCTCAAAGTATCCTTCCAGGTAAAATCCTTTATAAATAAATAAATTATTGAGTTGAATAGTAATGCTAAATTAACTCTTTCAATACTGTTATACTGTTGATTACTTTGTCCTACAAAGGGTTTGCTCACTAGTCCTAATAAACCCCTTTTTATTTAAAGTCATCTTGTCCTGGTAATACTTGGCGCCGAAGGTGGAGGTGGGTAATAACTGGAGTGAGACAGAAGGCCCGTCAAACTCATCGACTCTGGCGGGAGTAGCGCTACAGGGGTATGTACATCCAACTCAGGTGAATGGTGTAGGACTTACAGCAGTTTGCAGATGTGTCTCCCACTTGTTAAGGGACCAAAGGTAATGGGACAGAATAATAATCATAAATCAAACTTTCCCTTCTTAATACTTGGTTGCAAATCCTTTGCAGTCAATCACAGCCTGAAGTCTGGAACGCATTAATATACAGTCATGGCCGAAATTATTGGCACCCAGACATTTTTCCAGAAAATCAAGTATTTCTCACAGAAAAGTATTGCAGTAACACATGTTTTGCTATACACATGTTTATTCCCTTTGTGTGTATTGGAAAAAAACAAAAAAGCGAGGAAAAAAAGCAAATTGGACATAATGTCACACAAAACTCCAAAAGTGGGCTGGACAAAATTCTTGGCACCCTTTCAAAATTGTGGATAAATAAGATTGTTTCAAGCATGTGATGCTCCTGTAAACTCACCTGGGACAAGTAACAAGTGTGGGCAATATAAAAATCATACCTGAAAGCAGATAAAAAGGAGAGAAGTTCACTTAGTCTTTGCATTGTGTGTCTGTGTTTGCCACACTAAGCACGGACAACAGAAAGAGGAGAAGAGACCGGTCTGAGGACTTGAGAACCAAAATTGTGCAAAAATATCAACAATCTCAAGGTTACAAGTCCATCTCCAGAGATCTAGGTTTGCCTTTGTCCACAGTGCGCAACATTATCAAGTTTGCAACCCATGGCATTGTAGCTAATCTCTCTGTGGGTGGACGGAAGAGAAAAATTGATGACAGGTTGCAACGCAGGATAGTCTGGATGGTGGATTAGCAGCCCCAAACAAGTTCCAAAGAAATTCAAGCTGTCCTGCAGGCTCAGAGAGCATCAGTGTCAGCGCAAACTATCCATCGACATTTAAATGAAATGAAACGCTATGGCAGGAGACCCAGGAGGACCTCACTGCTGACACAGAGACATAAAAAAGCAAGACTGCAGTTTGCCAAAATGTACTTGAGTAAACCAAAATCCTTCTGGGAAAACGTCTTGTGGACAGATGAGACCAAGATAGAGCTTTTTGGTAAAGCACATCATTCTACTGTTTACCGAAAATGGAATGAGGCCTACAAAGAAAAGAACACAGTAGCTACAGTGAAGTATGGTGGAGGTTCAATGATGTTTTGGGGTTGTTTTGCTGCCTCTGGCACTGGGTACCTTGAATGTGTGCAAGGCATCATGAAATCTGAGGATTACCAAAGGATTTTGGGTCGCACTGTAGAGCCCAGTGTCAGAAAGCTGGGTTTGCGTCCGAGATCTTGGGTCTTCCAGCAGGACAATGACCCCAAACATACGTCAAAAAGCACCCAGAAATGGAAAGCAACAAAGCGCTGGAGAGTTCTGAAGTGGCCAGCAATGAGTCTAGATCTAAATCCCATTGAACACATGTGGAGAGATCTTAAAATTGCTGTTGGGAAAAGGCGCCCTTCCAATAAGAGAGACCTGGAGCAGTTTGCAAAGGAAGAGTGGTCCAAAACTCCGGGTGAGAGGTGTAAGAAGCTTATTGATGGTTATAGGAAGCGGTTGATTTCAGTTATTTTTTCCAAAGGGTGTGCAACCAAATATTAAGTTAAGGGTGCCAAGAATTTTGTCCAGCCCATTTTTGGAGTTTTGTGTGATATTATGTCCAATTTGCTTTTTTCCTCCCTTTTTTGTTTTGTTCTAATACACATGTAGCGCTGTGTTTAAAACCTTACTGTGGCAGTACCTATTTTTGGCCACCGGAGGGAGACAAGCGCGATAAGAGACACTGAACATTGGGACTACGTTTCCCGGCATGCTTTGTGAACAGACACAGGAAGTGGGTGGGACACAGACGCTGTACATCCTGAGCCTCGTGGAGATAGCTGGCAGAGCGCGCCAGGGAGTGCATGAGACAGGACACAGTATTGCAGAGCGGAGCAGAGACTAGGCCGGAGCGCAGGTGGGGCCTACCAGGATTCCAATCCAGATTATCCAGCTTTACCAGACGGAACCCTAGTTATCCACAGACATTACCTAAGCTACTATCCAGGCAAGCAGAGGACCCCGAGTAAGGAGTACCGCAAGTCCATTGGAAGGGAGAGCAGGCAGTAGCTGGACAAGTCCGGGCCGGAGCAAAGAAAGCCTGACCACAGATCCAGTAGCCGGTATCCCAGCAAGGCGACAAGCGGAGAGACGTCCTGGGTCAGTGGAGCTTGGTGATCGAGCGGATGGGTGAGAGGCCTCCAAGGCCGGTTTATAAAGTCAAGAAAGCACGCTGCTGTTTGTCCTCAAACCCACAGGGCCCCAACTTGACTAGTCGAAGACATCGCTATAAGTAATTCACTGGCCAGTTGAATAGTACCCGGGTACCATAACACACACATACACTTACAGTCCGGGACTTAACCTGTGCGGGACTCACTCCCTAATATCCCAAAAAGGGGTAAAGATTCGCATTTTATTTGTTTCCGCTGCGCGTTTCTCGAATTACAAAATATTGCATTCTCTTTTCCGCTACGCGTTTCTCGAAATTACGAAGCATTGTATTTTTTTCTGTTCGGCTGCGTTTTTCCCGAAATACGAAACCTCGTATTTCTTTTTCCGCTGCGCGTTTACCGCGATACGAAATACTGTAAATATATCTACGAACACCGTGTCTGATTATATGCTTTTTACTCTAGTAAACTATATAAATTATAAAATCCACAACTGTGCTGGAGTATATTTATTCCCTAGTGCGGGGAGACTGACCCATGGTTCATTTTCAGCGGCTCCTCCGGGAGTGAGCGCTACACACACAAAGGGAATAAACATGTGTATAGCAAAACATGTGTTACTGCAATACTTTTCTGTGAGAAATACTTGATTCTCTGGAAAAATGTCTGGGGTGCCAACAATTTCAGCCATGACTGTAATAAGGTGAAGGGGATCATCTGGGCTGTATATTCCTCCTATATTTGCGAGGGAGGATTGGGTTGTTTGAGCCCAGGAGGGCCATATGTGTTTTCAATTGATCCTTGCTGCAAAGTCCCCCCGCCCCACCTGTTAGTTATGAAGCCCTTAAATGTTTCCTATGTGAAAGGAAGCAGATAGAATTGAATGAGAGAGACAGACAGACAAAGAGAGCAAGGTGAGCTCTGAGGTTGGCCGCATGACAAGGTGCTGACAGCAGGACAGAAAACCAAACCAGGTTGTTCCATTTTTGTTAGTATTCCCAAAATGAGAGAGGGATCTTCACTTTAAGTTAGTTAGAGATCAGATGAGCCAGGTTTTATGTTCTATTTTATTTAGTTTGTGGAAGCTGCATTAATTCTATTCAACATATAAACTATTCAACATATAAAGAGACGGCATCTGACTGATGCGATTGCCCTAGAGGACCGTGCTATTGTGCCCTGTGACGGTGCTGGATCACAATGTATATTCTAAATTGCTATGCAAGTATGGATTCAGTAATCAAAAAGGGGAATATTTTTCTAACAGGAAGCTGCATCTGATAATTATGTTTCATTCACTAATACCTGCTAGGAATTTATAAACCAATTTGATTAGATAATATAATCATTGTTAATCAGCAGCGCATTCATCTTTAACCTCTCGCTAGCTAGTAATTAACCAAAAATCCAATTGATTTACACTCATGGCTAGGAACTGGCCGAGGGTCATGTGAGAAGTCATCCAAGACACTATTAGGATTATTCGAAGTGAAAACCAGGAGAATCACTGGAGAAGTGAAAATTCTAGGTCAAAATAGCCGATGTGGAAAGTGAGATAAAAGGGAGAATTTTTCTGGTTTGGCTATTTTGACCTAGAATTTCCACTTCTCCAGTCATTCTCCTGGTTTTCAACTCTCTCTCAATAACCCTGTAAATATAATTATAATTGTTGTGTACGGAAGATGTACAAGGTGTAACTCTTCATTTAAAGCCTTGCATTAAATTTTTGTATTAAGATTTAGAAAGAGCATCCAAAAACAGGATAACTGAATTATTTATTGTTCTGAATATTGTAAAGCAAAATTTGTATTGCATTTATCTTCAAATGCTACTTACTGGTCCATTGGTGCATATACTAAAGAAACGGACTACATCTTCTGTTTTATCCTGTCCTATAGAGCTGTCCATCTTTTTTTACCTGTATAGACAATGTGCAGTGTATAAAGTCTTGTTGTGGTTAGGGTTTTAGCAACGATTTAACACTTGGATTTCAGAGCTACATTCTACAGTCATGGCCGAAATTGTTGGCACCCCAGAAATTTTTCCAGAAAATCAAGTATTTCTCACAGAAAAGTATTGCAGTAACACATGTTTTGCTATACACATGTTTATTCCCTTTGTGTGTATTGGAACAAAACAAAAAAAAGGGAGGAAAAAAAGCAAATTGTACATAATGTCACACAAAACACCAAAAATGGTCAGGACAGTATCTTACCTCAGATTTCTCAGACTCCCGGCTACCAAGTCACAAACCTTCATCCACTCTACCCACCAAGCCTCCAGACCGCGTATCTTCCAAGCATCCTTCCAGCTTAGCTTTCAAGCCTCCAGCCAGTTTGCCCTCCAAGTCTCCAAGAGGCCTCCAAGTCTCCAGGATCCTGCACCCTACTCCTCCCTCCCTCCCTTCAAGACCCCTGAATTTATACGTGCTCTGCTACCCACTTCTACAGCCTATAGCCCTGCTAACCTCACCTTATCTCTAGTCTAGTGACCCCTGTGTCTTCCTTTGTGTAGTATATCATAGTGTTATATCTATCCACCACTAGAGGGCGCATGTTGTAGGTATTATCTGTGTTAATGGTTCCGCCAAACTCTGTAGATCCTCTGGATATGCAACATGTCTATTTCTCACCTGATCTATGTGACGACGCACAAGCTGGCCATTTCCAAGTGCAACAGTGCATGACACAGGACCTGTCTGCGTCTGAACAGTCCCCGGAATCCAGGAAGGTCCCACACCAAAATTTCTAGTGTATACTTTGTCACCTTCCCGCAGATGTCTCTCCTTGGCATGTTGATCATGATAAAGTTTTTGCTTCACCTGCTTTTCTTGCACCTGGCCTTTAAAATCCAGATGTATGAGATCCAACGTGGAACGCAATTTCCTCCCACACAAGAGCTCTGCAGGTGATTTTCCAGTCGTGGACTGAGGAGTTATCCTGTAACTAAACAACGCTCTGGCCATCTTGACCTCAATGGAATCTCCTGAACTTTTTTTTATCAGCCCTTTAAATGTCTGCACCGCCCTTTCGGCCAGTCCATTGGACGCTGCATGGTAAGGCGCTGTGGTCACGTGCTTAATACCATTTCGAGCCATGAATTCTTGAAACTCCATACTCGTAAAACTGGTGCCATTGTCCGACACCACCATTTCGGGAATTCCATGCTGGCTAAAGCTCTGTCTGAGGCATTGAATAGTCACTGCGGAGGTGGATTTACTTAACGGGTACGCCTCTATCCATTTAGAGTAAGCATCCACCAAAATCAAAAACATCTTGCCCATCCACGGGCCCGCATAATCAATGTGAAGTCTTCTCCATGGAAGGTTTGGTACTTCCCAAGGATGTAAAGGTGCACACTGGGGAGAATTTCTATTTTCTTGGCACATGGTGCAAGTTTTTACCATTGCTTCTATATCGGCATCCATCTTCGGCCACCACATATAGCTCCGCGCCAGCCCCTTCATCCTGATTATTCCTGGGTGAGTCGTGTGTAAGTGCTTCAGTAGGTCTGTGCGACCTGGGGGTGGAATGACCACACGGGCACCCCACAAGACACAACCTGCCTCCACACTAAGTTCCTCCTTCCTTTTCACATAAGCTCCAAACACTGATTTCTCCACTCTTTTTGGCCATCCTCTGAGGACGAACTCTCTAACCCGTGCTAAAACGGTATCTTTATCTGTCCATTTCCTCACCTGGTCGGCTTTAACCAATGGTACGCCATTTTCTTCCAATAGAAGTACTCTCTCTTCCTCCGCAGGCGTCTCCACCCCTGTTTCCGCGACTGGCAACCGGCTCAAGCCATCAGCATTTTGATGATCCTTGCCTGCTTTGTACACGATGGAGTACTCATATCCACATAATGTCACAGCCCATCTTTGAATGCGTGGCGAGGCCATTTGTGGAACCTCCTTCAGTTCATTAAATAATGAGATCAGTGGTTTATGATCTGTAACAATGGTGAATTGTCTCCCATACAAGTATGTGTGAAACTTCTTCACCCCAAATATCACCGCAAGGCCCTCCTTCTCAATTTGAGAATAATTTTTCTCAGCTGCATTCAGTGTACGTGAGACGAACCCTATTGGCCGTTCAGATCCATCCCCCATCCTGTGCGACAACACAGCACCCACACCATAAGGTGAAGCGTCACAAGCCAGGATAATAGGTTTGTTGACATCATAATGTACCAACAAGGCATCCGACTGGAGAAGATTTTTGGACTTTTCAAAAGCCTCTTTTTGCTCACAACTCCAGGTCCATTTAGTCTCTTTCCTCAATAGTGCATGCAGCGGTGCCAGTAACGTGGACAGGCTCGGTAAGAATTTGTGGTAATAGTTCAATAGGCCTAAGTAAGCCTTTAGTTCACTCACAGACCGCGGTGTGGGTGCCTCTTGTATGGCCTGGACCTTTTCTGCGACTGGCTGCACACCCGCAGCACTGATCTTGTGACCCAGAAAAACCACTTCTGTTCCCAGAAACTTGCACTTGCTCCTTTTTAGTCTCAGGCCACTTTGTTTTAGCCGAGACAAGACCTCCTCCAGATTTCTTAAATGATCGTCCTCGCTGACCCCAGTAACTAAAATGTCATCTAAGTAGACTGTGACGTGCGGCATGTTTTGTAGGATGCCCTCCATAGTGCGCTGGAAAATGGCTGGACTCGACGCCACACCAAACGGCAATCTACCATAAGTATACAGTCCTTTGTGTGTATTAACAGTCACATACACGTTCCACAGTACAACCTGTTTACCCTCGTCGCCAATGTGATATCTCCATATCTTTGAAAGCAGAGACAGGCTGTGGAAGGTTCTTATTCTTTATTTACTGGAGCTGCGCACAGCGTCCGCACGCTGCCTTAGAACTCTACCATGTGATCAGGAAACTTTATTTACAATGAACAGGAACACAGATAATACCTACAACATGCGCCCTCTAGTGGTGGATAGATATAACACTATGATATACTACACTTTGAATCTCCTTGTGTCCCGTATGCTCTTTTATCTCTTTGTGCCATGTGCCTACCTGTGTTCTTGAGTCTTGTGTATCCCTGTCAACCTCTGTATCCAGCCCTATTCCTGTTCTGTTCACCCACAGTTCCCAGTTCTATTTTTGCCTTGTCTATCTTCTGTGTCAACTCCCTTTGTGTCTCCCCTGTCTGTCTCTCCATCATTGCTCCTATCTGCTGTGTCAGTTCTTGCACTGCTGCCATTGCTCATCCCATGCTCATCTGTCTTATTTCTAATAAACCCCTTGTACCACAGCTACAATCTTTTATCAACTGCATCCTGGGCTCTAACCCCTGTGCACCGTGACAAAATACAGAAGCCAAACGTTGAGCCTGCAGTGATGCAAACTCTAAAGTCCGTGTTAAAATCCCTCCTTAATGCTAATTTGAGGAGCTATGCTGGAGTGTTTTTGTCACGTTTTCACATGCGGGCCAGCTCTTGGTTTGTCTGGGCTAGCCAGCCAGGCACTCCGCCGCTGGATCTCCCTGTGGCTGTTCTAGCCTGGGATCACATGTCCTGTTTCATATATATATATATACAAAAAACATGGAGGGGGTAGCACTCAGCCTTAACTAAGCGTTTCAGTGCGGGTGCGTCTCAGAACAAAATACAAAACAAAAACATGGAGAGCGCACTCCAGACAAACACATTCAAAAACCTGCAACAACAGCTCCATGCATGGGTACATAATACCAGCTTTTACCACATGGTGAAAATTGCCACAGGTACTCCTCCTCCAGGTTCTATTTAACCTTGATCTGCGGGAGCTTCATGAAGGGACCTGTTCCTCAGTAAGTGAGTTTATCCCATTATGGGCAGTCATTAGGTTTGCAGAGTAGGACCTGCCAGAGGGTGGATTACATGGACGCTGTTGGCAGGCTTAAGCAATTCACGGCCGTTCATTGCGAACCAAATTTCCACCATTTTATTCAGCAAAGCTCAGAGTTATGAAATTTTCACCATGTGGTAAAAGCTGGTATTATGTACCCATGCATGGAGCTGTTGTTGCAGGTTTTTGAATGTGTTTGTCTGGAGTGCTCTCTCCATGTTTTTGTTATATATATATATATATATATATATAAAGTACACTAGCTGAGCACTCCAGCTTCCACGTTCCCCTGATGCCCGGTGCCTGCCGAGTTTAGGCTGGATTTCAAGCAATTTTTAAAGAGAGGACGGCGGCACTCCAGGACGGTAAACAAACCAAACGTTTTATTCCAGAGTCGTCAACGTTTCAGCCCTGACCCAGGGCTTTCATCAGGACATAAATACAACATAAAAATACACAACACTTATAAACATCGCTATACTCACCACTCCCTCTGAACCGGCGTTCCCAAACGTCTAGTGCGCATGCACCAAGCGCCGACAACATAATTAGACGTAATCGGCATGTAACCCTGGCAACCCACAGCGCACACCTGTTCACGCACACCAGAGTAGTAAAGGAAAATAAAGCACAAAAAACAAGTATGAGACTAAGAAAAAATGTGACAACAAGAAAAGCAAATGTGTAAAATTTAAAAAACAGGAGCCCACATGCAGCAGAGTATCTAATTCGCCAGCACCTATTGTTATAGAGATACTAGAAGGGAAATCTAATGGTAATGAATTCTTTGCTAAAAATAAGGTTTAGACAGATTAGCTCAAGCCCTCTACATGAATGGATAGCCAAGGATAGATAACACTCACAGCAGCTTTAGATCTAATTATGAAGGAGCCAGGTAAAACAATATACATAGCCATAACCCCCTCTAGCTATTAAAACATAGAAAATGTCAATTTTTCGTTCAAACCATCCGGATATACAGTCCTTAGATGATGGATCCAAAAAGTTTCTTTCTGTAAAAGCAATTTACCACGATCCCCCCCCCCTCTTCTGGGTGGCGGGATGTGGTCAAAGGCTACAAATTTCAAGGAAGTCAAGGGATGGCTCAAATCCAGAAAGTGTCGGGCTACCGGTTTATCGGAGCGACCATCACGGTAGGCTATGCGGATATTCGAGCGATGATTGTGAATCTGTTCGCATAGTGGTGTTTCTGTTTTGCCAGTGAAGGCTAGCCCGCACGGACACGTAATTTTATAGACCACATAATCGGTTTTACAGGAGATGTTGTAACGGATTTTGAAGATTTTGCCAGTATGTGGATGAGAGAACGTTTTGGAGGGTAACATGTGGCCACAAGTGACGCACCCCAAGCATCTCTTGCAGCCAGCATTAGAGAACAATCCAGCTCCCCGGGAGTAGCTATGTACGGGATCTGTTCGGACCAATAGGTCCTTCAGGTTTTTACCTCTCTTATAACAAACCATTGGTCTCTGTTTGAAAACGACCGGCAACGAAGAGTCCTGTTCTAACATATGCCAGTTCCTATTGACCGATGCAATAAGTTTGGGAGTCGCAGTGTGATATTGCATAGGGAACCTAAGGCAAGGCTGCAATTTCATTGATGTCTCCTGTGTCGAGTTGACCTTCGTCAGGGCCAAGTCTAAAGCTCTAGTTGAGTAACCCCGAGCCCTAAACTTCTCATACATAGATTGCATCTGCTGCTCACGATTTTCCGGTTCAGAGTTATTCCTGGCCACCCTTAAAAATTGTGCATATGGTAACGATTTCAGGATGTGCTGAGGATGGGCACTGGAAGCATGTAACAATGTGTTGCGGTCAGGGGGCTTTGAGTATAAGGAGTAGTGTAAACTGTCCTCTTTGAGGTAGACCTCGATATCCAGGAATTGTATCCTTGTGGTGTTTACCTGTATGGTTACTTCGACAGGCGTTCCTAGATTGTTAATATACACTTCCAATTGCATTGCTTCTTCTACCGTGCCCCGCCAAACAATGAAAATGTCGTCGATGTATCGTAGGTACTCGACAATATTTTCTGCAAAACGGGATAGAATGTGGTGTTTCTCCCGTGTATACATATACGCATTGGCATACATCGGTGCCATCGCTGCACCCATGGACATCCCTGTACACTGTAGGAACCAATCATTCTCAAAACGGAAATAATTATTCTGAAGAGTCAACAGCAACAACTCCAAAACGAACTCGATACAGGGTCCCGTGTATCTATCGGATAGACAGAGTAACTCTCTCATCGCTTCTACCCTGGCCTCATGAGGGATGATGGTGTAGAGGCTCCTAACATCCATGGTCACTAAGATGACTTTACTGAGGTCGCCTTTTATCTCGGAGAGCCGGTGAAGAAATGCTGGTGTGTCTTTGACGCACGTTGATATATCGAGAACCGGTGCTTTGAATAGAGAATCCAGCCACTTAGCAATGGGTTCTAGGACTCCGTCTACTGCCGATACAATAGGGCGCATAGGGGGCACCGATGGATTCTTATGCACTTTGGGAAGTCCGTACAGTACCGGAGTTCGAGGAAATTTTTTGTTCAAAAACCCAAACAGCGGGCGTGGCCTGGAGTGGGATGAGAGCAGACGTGTAGGCTGATCTCTCCGTCCTGACGAGCTAAGAACCTGAGTTAAACCGGAGCAGATTCATTCCACATCGACTCCCATCACCGCCGATTGCCTCCTGTTGTCTCTCGCTAAGGTATCACGGGCAAAGGGGACCCCGGGCACGTCGGTGGCCCCGATCTTTTGCCCTTTCTCATCCGGGCCTACTCCTCAAGATGGCGGCCGCGACTCCCCAGCAGCCTCCTCCGCGTGCTCTAGCCCCGGAGGGCCTCCTGAGGCGGCAACAAAGGGGGATGTGCAACAGATCCTCGGCCGGCTGGTCGAGGTCCAACAATTCTTAGCAGGGGAGCTGGACAGGTCGGCGTGCGCCATTCGGGCAGAGATCCATGCGGTTGCCGCCCGAACCTCCGCCTTGGAGGAAGCGGTGACTACACTGTCCAAAGGCCATAATACAGTGCTAGACAGGTCCAACATATTGGCAGAGCGTATCCAGCACTTGGAACAGCAAGTGGAGGACCTCCGCTGCCTTAGAGAGGACGGTACTGACTATGCTACACACCCTGATGCGCGATTTTACCGCGGGCCAACTTCTACTAGACCGGGTGCACCGCGCCCTGAGAGCGAGGGTGGCCCCCCCGGCAGGCCCTAGAGACATGATTTTCCGTTTCCACTACTTTACATCAAAAGCAGCGGTACTGCGGCCTCTGCGTTACTCTACCCTTATGTACCAAGACGCAGAGCTACAGGTCTTCCAAGACTTGGCGCCTACCACGCTGGCCCGACGCCGGCCCTGGAAGCCCGTCGCTGACCACTTGAGGCGCCACGGAGTCCGTTTCGCTTGGGGCTTCCCCCTAAAAATGTTGGCCTTCCACAATGGCACCACGACCATCTGCACCTCGTTGGCGGGGGCTCCCGCCTTTTTGGCCCAACTCAGCCTCCCAGCCTTGGAGTTACAAATGCCGGATTCCTCCCTGCAGCCTTTGGAACCGGTGGAGGTGGAATGGGAGGTTATTCCCCTATCAGGCTCCCCTCGCCCTCCGTCGTGAGGGGGGAATTTCTGTTGCATCGTTGATCTGGTTCCTTTTTGCCCGGCTGACATCTCCCTGGTGACGTTCTCCGCTCATGGGAGCCTTCATGGGTAACATTGAGGGGTGCTGGGAACGGCGGGCCTGTGGTCACTTGGGAAGCTGTGCCCTGTTGGGGTGGAGGCTTCCCTGCCTTCCCCTTCCCACGGCACTAGCAGGGCTTTGCATACCGTTCTATTTTCTGTCAAGTTCATCAATTATTTGTTTGATTTTCTGATCTGCGTTTACATTATCTTGTCATATTTCTAGTTTTTGGGTTCTTTCTAAGTCCATATGTATGCTGCTTCACGCGTCAATTAAGGAGGTAGCGTGTGCGGTTACCATGTCCTCCTTATCCGTCCCCCCTATCGAGGGACTACCCGGGACTCTGTTGAGATTGTCTCGGGCTTTCCTTCTATGTCTTTCTCTGTTACTTTCTCTTCCCCCTTCTGTATCTCCCTTTTTGTGTCTTATTCGTTTTGTTTGTTTGCATGTTCCCCTGTCTATGTTATATGTGAGTTTGGCACTGATGTGGGTTGAGAGCGCTGGAGTACAACGCCACCTCATTCCTAAGAACTATGATACCACCTAGAAAGGTTACAGCCCTCTCACTTAATGTGAAGGGCTTAAACTCCCCCCAGAAGCGGAGATTGTTATTTCGAGATCTTCGACGCAAACATGTTGATATAGCGTTTCTCCAAGAAACCAGGCTGCCTCGGCAGGATTCGAACAGGCTGCGAGATCCCCGTTTCCCCCAAGTGTTTTCCTCCTGCGCTCTCAACAAACATAATGGAGTGGCTATCCTTATAAATAGAAACTATCTTTTTACGAAACATGATGTATATACTGATCTAGCCGGACGTTATGTTATCCTATCTGGCACCCTTGGTCTGAGACCCGTCACCTTAGTTAATGTTTATGCTCCGAACACGCCTGATAAACTTTTCTGGGATGCCCTCCACGCTGACTTGGACAGGTGTGCCTCGGGGGACGTTCTTATGTGCGGGGACTTTAACGCTGTCCCCTGTCCCGCTATTGACCGGTCTCGCCCTGCCGCCGACCCTCCCCTGACAGTGGGCTCAAGACAGGACACCGTGTTTGGCTCTTTTTTGACCCAGAAGGCCTTGATAGATATTTGGCAGGTCTCCCATCCCTCCACTAAAGATTTTACCTTTTATTCTAATCCCCACGGGTCCTACTCCAGGATCGACAACATTCTCATCTCTCCCTCCCTCCACCCATGGGTGGTGGCGGCTTCTATCGGGGTTATCAGTTGGTCAGACCACGCGGAGGTGGTCCTGGAGCTTGGTCTCCCTGACTGCTCCCCGGTGTGGAACTGGCGAATCGGCTCCCATACATTACAGGACGCGGGGTTGGTCGAGGAACTGACGGGGGAGCTGGAGGCATACTTCCGAGACAATGTCGCGGGGGAGGTTTCCTTTTCCACCGTCTGGGCAGCACATAAAGCTGTACTGAGAGGGGAGATTATTAAAAAGGTTTCCTATCGCAAGCGCCTCAAGTTGCAACGCGTATTAGATTTACAGCACACGCTACAGGCGCAGGAATTGGATCCTAAATCTGCGCCCTCACAGGGGGTTTTGACCGCTTGCAGGGCACCCGACAGGCTCTGAACAGGTTGTTGCTCGAAGATGTCGCTAGATCGATGAGCTGGTCGAAGCGCCGGTACTATGAATCCGCGAACAAGATGGACACGCTGTTGGCGCAGTAGATACGCCCGCGTCCCCCGGCGACCCGCATTACCTCCCTCAGAGACTCGGCTAGTAGACCGATCAAATCCCCACAAAATATTAAGCAAACCTTTACAGACTACTACTCCTCCTCTCTTTATAATCACTCCCTTCTACACTCGCCTCCCACGTCTTCCCACTTAGCTGATATCAATTCTTTTCTCTCCAGCGTTGACTTACCCAAACTTTCGTCGACTCAAGGGGAAGCGCTTGCGAAGGACTTCTCTCTCGAGGAGATCTCAGAAGCCATAGCTTCACTAAAACCGAATAAAGCTCCCGGTCCAGACGGCTACACAGCCCGCTATTACAAAACATTCCTCCCGATACTTGGTCCCCACCTGGTCACTCTATTTAATGCGGTCAAGGGGGGCAGCCCTTTTTCCGTCCGACTCCCTGCTGGCGTCCCTGGTAGTTCTTCCTAAACCGGGTAAAGACCTCTCCAACCCATCGGGTTACCGCCCCATATCCCTGTTGAACCTGGATGTTAAGATCTATGCCAAGGTGTTGGCTACCAGACTCAACCCGCTGTTACCGTTTCTAATACACCCTGATCAGGTGGGATTCATACAGGGATGTCAGGCGTATGAGAACACCGGTAGGGCGGCAGGCGCGATTTGGCACCTGGAGACAGAGGGTCAGCCTTCCTTGCTTTTGTCCCTGGACGCAGAGAAGACATTCGATCATATAGAGTGGCCCTTTCTCTTTGCCCTGCTGGAGCATATGTCCTTCCCCCCTGACTTCTGTTCCGCGGTTCAGGCCCTCTATCATAACCCTAGGGCTGACGTTGTTGTACCCGGTTCTCAGATGTCCCCTTTCTCTATTCACAACGGTACCCGCCAGGGCTGTCCTCTCTCTCCCCTTCTGTTCGCTCTCACCCTAGAACCCCTACTGATGCACATACGCTCTTCCCCAGACATCAAAGGCATAACGGTTCAGGACGGCTCCTTTAAGGTATCCGCCTATGCGGACGACGTTCTGCTTACTCTGACCTCCCCGGAATCTTCACTGACGGCCACTTCTGCATTATTGTCCCGTTTTTCAGCTGTTTCGGGGTATAAAGTTAATCTCGATAAATCGATTATCTTGCCTTTCCACCTCTCCCGCACTGGGATGCAAGACTTGATTGCCCGATTCGGGTTTAAGATAGCGTCTACCTCAATCCCATATTTGGGTATACACTTACCGAACAGGTATAAGGACCTATACAAGGTTAATTACCCACCTTTATATGCTAAACTCCGGCAGGAGATGGAGGCGTGGAATAGGGAATGCATTTCCTGGCTTGGACGAGTACATTGCATTAAAATGAATCTTTTGCCTCGCCTGTTGTACCTGTTCCAGGCACTTCCATCTCCCGTCGACCCAAGTGACCTCCGTTTTTGCAATCTCACATCGATGCGTTTGTGTGGAGGGGGGGGAGGCGTCGGGTGGCACGATCTACACTTTACCGCCCACGAGAATTGGGGGGGCCTCGGACTTCCTAATCTACAATGGTACTTCCAGGCGGCGCAACTGTCCCAGGTGGTGGCACTACACTCTCCGCCCAACACCCACCGCTGAGTAGACTTTGAGTCGGCATGTATGTTCCCAGAGGAACCCAGATACTGGATGTGGCTCCCTAAACGTCTACGACCCAAAGAACCGGTACCCTGCCCTCCACTAAGTCACTCAATGGCGATATGGGATTCCCTCGCCTCCAACCAAAAAGCTGCGCCAAGTCTCATCTTCCATGCTCCCTCTGTGGAGAAATCCACAGTTCCCACCGGGGCAAGCGCCGGACCAATTCTCTAGAACCCAGGGCTTACATGGCCTCTTCCTTTCTGATTACCATCGGGCCAAGAGAATACCCAGAGGGTTTAGGATTAACAACATCCCAACCCTGGGAAGATCTAAACACAAGGTCTGTAAGAACTGGACGGCAGTCCTGAATAAATGCTCGTTGGACCTGATGTTGGTGGCTATCCAGGATGTTAGAGAGGAGCTTGAGGATCTCAAGAATAGTATCAGTACTTTTGAGCTGGAACACGAGAATTTGTTGACATCCCCTGAAGGTCTAGCCTTGATACAACGAGTCTGCGAGGAAAACCAGAAGTATAAAAATGAACTGGTCAAATTCAAACGGGACAAATTTGAACGGGTTAAATTAGACTATCAGGAACATAGGGTATACAAGTGGCTTAGCAGCAACAGTAATAGCTATCCTAGACCTTACAGGAAACCACGTAGAAGGATTTATAAACCCAATATTACCACCATAGATGTAACATCGGGTGAGTCGGCTTCTGAGGGTGAATCATCTGGCACAGGATCTTTGAGAGTGGAAAATGCCGAACAGGATCAGGTGTCAAAAAACTCAGGAACTACAACCAGGAGTCGGCTAAAAACCACCGAAAACCCAGGATGTCAAGAAGAGGCCAAAAGGGGCAATTACATTGGACAAAGAGGCAAACCACCTCTCAACAAGAAATAAACCCCATATTCAATCTGTCCTCTCGCACACTTACTGTTGAAGAAACAAAAGTTTTGGCAAAAGGTCTATCATATGTTCCTACGGCAAAACCGCAGGAACTACAGTGGAATGTGGAGCTACATAAATTTGGTCGGACTTTGAGAATTACTGACTTTTTTAAGAATGATGAAACTGATAAACCTTCAGAGTTTCGTCCACGCAGTACCTTCGACCCGGTCCCTAATAAAGCCTCCAATAAAACCTTCCTAAAAACAGTTAAAACAGATACTGTTCAAAAAATTCAACATCACCAAATGAGACATAGTAACATTACGAAAAAGGAATGGCGTATAATTAAGGATTTGGCTGGGGACCCAATGATCACGATACGGGCTGCTGACAAGGGCGGATCGATAGTCGTTATGGACTATTCCAAATATGCCGACCAGATGCGTCTTCTTTTGAGTGATGCCACTACATATAAAAAATTACGGAATGACCGTACGGTAGGCATTCAAAGGATTTTTGAGGATAGCCTGATGAGAGGTTTGCAAATGAATTTTATCTCTATTGAGCTGTTTGGGCTTTTGAACAAAAAATTTCCTCGAACTCCGGTACTGTACGGACTTCCCAAAGTGCATAAGAATCCATCGGTGCCCCCTATGCGCCCTATTGTATCGGCAGTAGACGGACTCCTAGAACCCATTGCTAAGTGGCTGGATTCTCTATTCAAAGCACCGGTTCTCGATATATATCAACGTGCGTCAAAGACACACCAGCATTTCTTCACCGGCTCTCTGAGATAAAAGGCGACCTCAGTAAAGTCATCTTAGTGACCATGGATGTTAGGAGCCTCTACACCATCATCCCTCATGAGGCCAGGGTAGAAGCGATGAGAGAGTTACTCTGTCTATCCGATAGATACACGGGACCCTGTATCGAGTTCGTTTTGGAGTTGTTGCTGTTGACTCTTCAGAATAATTATTTCCGTTTTGAGAATGATTGGTTCCTACAGTGTACAGGGATGTCCATGGGTGCAGCGATGGCACCGATGTATGCCAATGCGTATATGTATACACGGGAGAAACACCACATTCTATCCCGTTTTGCAGAAAATATTGTCGAGTACATACGATACATCGACGACATTTTCATTGTTTGGCGGGCACGGTAGAAGAAGCAATGCAATTGGAAGTGTATATTAACAATCTAGGAACGCCTGTCGAAGTAACCATACAGGTAAACACCACAAGGATACAATTCCTGGATATCGAGGTCTACCTCAAAGAGGACAGTTTACACTACTCCTTATACTCAAAGCCCCCTGACCGCAACACATTGTTACATGCTTCCAGTGCCCATCCTCAGCACGTCCTGAAATCGTTACCATATGCACAATTTTTAAGGGTGGCCAGGAATAACTCTGAACCGGAAAATCGTGAGCAGCAGATGCAATCTATGTATGAGAAGTTTAGGGCTCGGGGTTACTCAACTAGAGCTTTAGACTTGGCCCTGACGAAGGTCAACTCGACACAGGAGACATCAATGAAATTGCAGCCTTGCCTTAGGTTCCCTATGCAATATCACACTGCGACTCCCAAACTTATTGCATCGGTCAATAGGAACTGGCATATGTTAGAACAGGACTCTTCGTTGCGGTCGTTTTCAAACAGAGACCAATGGTTTGTTATAAGAGAGGTAAAAACCTGAAGGACCTATTGGTCCGAACAGATCCCGTACATAGCTACTCCCGGGGAGCTGGATTGTTCTCTAATGCTGGCTGCAAGAGATGCTTGGGGTGCGTCACTTGTGGCCACATGTTACCCTCCAAAACGTTCTCTCATCCACATACTGGCAAAATCTTCAAAATCCGTTACAACATCTCCTGTAAAACCGATTATGTGGTCTATAAATTTACGTGTCCGTGCGGGCTAGCCTACATTGGCAAAACAGAAACACCACTATGCGAACGGATTCACAATCATCGCTCGAATATCCGCATAGCCTACCGTGATGGTCGCTCCGATAAACCGGTAGCCCGACACTTTCTGGATTTGAGCCATCCCTTGACTTCCTTGAAATTTGTAGCCTTTGACCACATCCCGCCACCCAGAAGAGGGGGGGGGGGATCGTGGTAAATTGCTTTTACAGAAAGAAACTTTTTGGATCCATCATCTAAGGACTGTATTTCCGGATGGTTTGAACGAAAAATTGACATTTTCTATGTTTTAATAGCTAGAGGGGGTTATGGCTATGTATATTGTTTTACCTGGCTCCTTCATAATTAGATCTGAAGCTGCTGTGAGTGTTATCTATCCTTGGCTATCCATTCATGTAGGGGGCTTGAGCTAATCTGTCTAAACCTTATTTTTAGCAAAGAATTCATTACCATTAGATTTCCCTTCTAAGTTCTACTATCTCTATGACAATAGGTGCTGGCGAATTAGATACTCTGCTGCATGTGGGCTCCTGTTTTTTCAATTTTACACTTTAGCTTTTCTTGTTTTCACATTTTTTCTTAGTCTCATACTTGTTTTTTGTGCTTTATTTTCCTTTACTACTCTGGTGTGCGTGAACAGGTGTGCGCTGTGGGTTGCCGGGGTTACATGCCGATTACGTCTAATTATGTTGTCGGTGCTTGGCGCATGCGCACTAGACGTTTGGGAACGCCGGTTCAGAGGGAGTGGTGAGTATAGCGATGTTTATAAGTGTTGTGTATTTTTATGTTGTATTTATGTCCTGATGAAAGCCCTGGGTCAGGGCTGAAACGTTGACGACTCTAGAATAAAACGTTTGGTTTGTTTACCGTCCTGGAGTGCCGCCGTCCTCGCTTTAAAAATTGCTATATATATATATATATATATTATATATATTGCAAGCAGTGCATTAGCCCCTGGTTCTTGCATGGGTCTTGTTCCTGAGGGTCAGTGCTTCCTGTATTCCTGGTACTAATATCTTGTCTCTTGTTATTTCTGCGTATGATCTTGGCCTGGTATTGACAACGCTATTGGATTATCCCTATACTCTGTGTATTGCTATTCTGTGTACCATACTCCTGGCTTGTCTGACTTACTCTCCTGGCTCTTAACTCTTTGGCTTCAGTTCTGACGATTCTATTGTATTATCCCTGTGCTCTGTTTTCCTGTTCTGTGTATCACCCGCAGCATTATTTTCATTAGTTTAGAAGATCATTCAAGGACCTTATCCCAGTTCAGGGTTTCCCTGTGTGTGCTGCTGGGTGTGAGTATATTGTGTTGCTGTATCTTTTTTAACCCTCACCCTTCCTGTTCTCAAGGACCTTATTCTAGAGATAGGGTTCCCTTTAGTATTCTGTGTTCCCCTGCCATTCCTGTTGTTCCAGTTGTTCTGTTATTTCTCTTGTCCAGTACCTGTGCTGTGGTCTGTGTCTATCAGCCAGCAGCTAACCTGCCTCAAGGGCTGAATATCAAGTATAGAGGGCCCACCTTGGCTCACTCCAGGTGCCCTTGTGACAGTTGTCTTCAGAGCCTTAATGGCACATCAACCAAGGTGTACATCAGTCCACCAAACAAAGGCAGCCATAACCCTCTATCTCATGAGGAGCATGACAGAAGGGCTTAAAACCTTTATTTTTATTACAGGGAACCTGTAATACATCGAATAATACACTGGCCAGTTAGACCCTCCAAATCAGCTGGGTCATCTGCTGTCAGAACTTATGATCTGATCACTACAAACAAGGACGTTGTTACTTCTCTCCTGGATGATATCCTGCGTGCAGTAACCCGAGATCAACCTTTAGAGCCACAGTCTGTGCCGGAAACACCTGCCATCATTCCTGACCCAAATGTTCCCAAGAAAACATCAGATTGAGCCCTGGTACCAGCACCCAGGAAGAAAACTCACCTGAATAAGGTACCTGAAAAGGCTGTAGTGGCTGCCACAACTGCTATTCCTATCGCTCCAAGCCGGCAGTCCCTTGCTCCTACTATAACTCCTGTCACTGTAACTGCACCGAGGAAGAAGACACTCATCACACTTGCCACCAAGAGGGATGTCACCAAAGCCTCCCTTGTTGCTGAGACTCCTGTTCTCAAACTGCCTCATGCTAAGACATATGTTAGGGTTTCTCCCATCAAGACTGCAACTTCTATTGATCATAGTCAGCATCCCCTAGTATTGGCTCCAGCTTTCAGGTTTGTGTTCCCAGAGATTCCATCATGGACAAATCTTTTGTTGCCACAGGTCTAAGCCTACAAAAACAAGTGAACCCTAATGTGCTGCCCAGTAGGGGTGAGCTGTTCGGTTCGATCAGTTCGGAGTTCGATTCGAACATCGGCAGTTCGAAAGTTCGTGAATTTCGAACTTTTTGAGGTGTTCTAATTTTTTTTTTTTTTAAAGTATAAAAAATGCTTAAAAAATACTAAAAATTCTAGGAATAAAGAGACTCTTTACTGCAGAATATTATAAGCAACGATTTATTAGATATTGAATTAAAAACTAATGTCTAGGTGCAAAGATTCTCACCTCTAAATGACCTGTGCTCTCAAACGGTGTAAACAACAGGTATTTAATTAGTGTTTGGAAATAACATGTGCTTCTAAGTAGTCCAGTCTCATGAATTTGATACATTGTATGCAGACTGGGAGTGCTAGGTGTCGTGTGTAGGTCTGTGATGGCGCTGTTTCCATACATCCTACAAATCCGCCACTTCACGGGCAGGTTATGGGGACCTCCTAGGCACGATATTTGAAGGAATTTTTCGTTTTTATTTTTAACCCTTATTTTATGGAAAACTCACTGTTCCTTTAACCCTTTCACTGCTGAGGCATTTCACCGCTGTGTGCTGAGCTAATTTTTACCGCTTTCGCTAATCATGTTTAAAAGCGATTTGAAGCCACATTTTATTATACGACCCAGACATATTATATATCGTTCTTTCCGGCAGACTCGGCAGATTCATAAAATATAATTTTTATATGTATACGTCATGTTCTGTCTGTATATTATAACACAAAAATGCAATAAAACTTGAATTTTTAAACATCTGCAGCGTGTAAAGTGTTTTTTTTCATCTTTTATCAAATGAACAGTTGCGGTTATATTTTCTATGGAGTGCGCTTGTACAAAAATGAGAAATGGGGACTTATTAAATTTTTGGGGGGGAATTATGTGATTTTTAGCAAACGCACACCATAGAAAAAAATCATTAGTGCAGCATCATTGTTCACATTATAATTGAAATGTGAACAATATTGCTGCATTAATAAAAAAAACACACAAAAAAACATGTTTTTTTAATTTTTTTTTTTTTTACTTTATACCTGGTCATGTTGGGTATCATTCGAAAGGCCATACTCAGGCCTTTCGATTGACACCCTCCGTGATCCCCTAGCTGCCACGGTTCTGTAGGTATCAGGGGTCAAATGAACCCCCTATCTCCACCAGGGGATTCCGGGCAGCTAGGGGTTCCCCGGCTTTCTGACATCATCACGCTATGCGTGAGGACGTCAAGGAGTTGAGGGGAGACCTGGGAGTTGAGCCGCCATCCAAGATGGCGGCCCCCACTGGAGCTTGGCCGCACTTTGGCGCCACAAGGCGCCGAAGTGCGACCCAGTGCCTAAGGGGTTAAAGCCAGGCACCGCTTAAAAGGGGAGACTCTCCCCTTTTAAGCGGTGCCTGGATTTTTTTGTGGGACCTCCCGATCGGGAGGGAGAGGGATCCGAACGGATCCCCCCTCCCTTCCAGGCGATCTCCCGGCATTGCCCGGGTCGCCTGGAAATGACGTCATCGCACATGGCGCGATGACGTCATTTACGTCGGGAGGAGCTTGACTTCAGTGTCTGAGGACGCTGAAGTTAGAACGCCGCGGGACCCTGGACAGAGAGGTGAGTATCTCCGCCGGGGGTCCCGCAAAGCTGATGACGTGTGGGACACGTCCTCCTCAGCATACGGCGGGAGTAACTGAGGATGTGTCCCACACATCGTCAGCAGTGAAGGGGTTAAAAATGTTTTTTTTTGTTAAACTTTTTGTCCTTGTTTCCTGTCCCCCAGGGCACTACCCGGACCCAGACATTGTTTTTAAATGTTTCTATACATCCTACAAATCTGCCACTTCGCGGGCAGGTTATGGGGACCTCCTAGGCACGATATTTGAAGGAATAGGATTTTTTGTTTTTAATTTTCATAATGACCTGGTGGACCGTCACATTGCTTTGCAAACAGCGCATGACACCATGGCAATGAAACTGGCCGATATGGAGGATCGCTCCAGGCGTAATAATATACGGATCCGGGGCATTCCGGAGGCAGTGGGCTCTTTTGATCTCCAGCCTTACATCATAGAACTTTTCCAGATCTTGGCACCTACATACTCATTGCAGGATTTCCTGATGGATCGAGCGCACAGGTTGCCGCGTGCAAAAAACCTGCCGCCATCCGCCTCTAGAGATGTTTTGGTCCGGGTGCATTTTTTTCACGTTAAAGAAGCGTTAATGAGAGCGTCACGGAAATCTATGCCTCTACCGTCTCCGTATGCCGAAGTTTCTTTCTATGCAGACCTGTCAACGGCTACTATGTCTAAAAGACGGGAATTTTCGTCCTTCACCAAAATTTTGCGTGACCACAACATGGCGTATCGTTGGGGATTTCCCACAAAGATCTTGCTATGGCGGGAGGGAGTTCTGCACGTCATTCCGGAGCCCACCACTGGCATGCGTCTGCTGACAGAATGGAAAGTGGTGGCTGAGTTTACTCCCCCCGTGAGGAATCATCTTCGCCGCTGAAAGTTTCTCCGGAGTGGCACCGGGTTCGGCCTAAGTGAGATGATATGGTCCGGCATTTTTTCGCCTATGGGCGTGTTCTTTTATTACACCAGGTGCTCTATCGTGGTTTCGGGACTCATCCCCTTTTGTGATTCGGCCCTTGGGTGGCGCTTTCTGGGGTTCTGTTCCTGCGACTGACTAGCCCCGAGGCTTTTTACTGGCCTGTATACTGGCGCAGTCACCTTCACGGATGAAGTTGGGACTGTGTTTTTCCCCCGTTGTTTTTTTTTTCTTCAACGTGTTGCTTTTCCAATTATACCATTCAGCTGTGTTGATTGACCCCACTCAACTGCATTTACGGAATGCAGTTCTCCTTTTTTTTTTTTGGTTTGTTAGGTTTTTTCTGTTTTTATTTTTATTTTTATTTTATTTTTCTGGTTCGTCTTAGGTTTGTCTTGTACGTACTGTTTGTCTTATTGGTATGCACTGTAATATATCATTCTGGGCATTATTGTACGCTGGGAAGTTCTCCCATCTTCCCACGGAAATTGTCTGTCAGGACCGCTGTGAGTACCAGGGGGTTGGGGGCAAATAATGATGAGTAAACCTCAATTCCAAATTTATTCCTTAAATGTTCGAGGCTTAAATACTCCGTACAAACGCCATGCTTTATTTCGTGATCTGCACAAGTCTCAACCAGCTATTGTATGTTTGCAAGAGACTAATTTTTGTACGAGACGTCCGCCATCTCTGAAATCGCGCATGTATACTGAGGCGTATCACTCCACTGCTCAGACGAAGTCTAGAGGTGTCTCGATTCTATTCCACAAAGACTGGACCTTTGTATGTTCGGCTCAGTATGTTGATCCGTTGGGCCGCCTAGTGATTCTTGTGGGCACGTTGAACGAATTACCAATTACTATTGCTAACCTATATCTCCCTAATGAAAACCCAATTTCTTATCTTCGGAAAGCTTATGGCAGAGTGAAAAAAATATCTAGTGGTACGTTGTTTCTATGTGGGGATTTTAACTGCACCCCTGACCCTGACGTTGACACCCAGTCGAGCCACCCCAGCTCCAAACCCCGTTCCCCCCCAGCCTCTAGTAAACAACTAAGGGAATTCATGCACTCGTTTGAACTCTATGATACTTGGCGGATATGTCACCCTACTACGCGTGATTACACTTTTTTTTCTCATGTTCATTCCTCGTATAGTAGAATTGACTTGGGTTTGATTCATAGCTCGGCTTTGTCCCGCCTGTTGGAGGCGACCATAGGCATTATCACGTGGTCTGACCATGCTCCGCTTACGCTTACCTTTGAGGCGGCCTTCCCGCCGAGGGGTATGGGGAACTGGAGACTCAATGACTCGCTTATTGTAAATGAAGATGACGTGGCTAACACTATGCAACTCCTTCAGGAGTATTTCACGACGAACATAACTGAGGATGTTGCGACATCGTCGGTTTGGCTGGCACACAAGGCTGTTCTGCGAGGACATTTTATTCAGAAAGGAGCGCAGAAGAAGAGACGTTTTAATGCTCAGACGTCTGCTCTTCTACGACGAATCACTGAGTTGGAGTCCCAGAATAAAACCGCTCCTGCCCCACATATTACTGCTCAGCTGACTCTACAGCTCCGTGAGTTGGAGCATCTTATGCTCCAGGTCACGGCGCGCTCACTTAGAAGGCTTAACTATGCCCACTATACCCAAGGGAATAAACCGGGGAAATTGCTGGCGTCTAAATTGAAAGGGAAAAGAATGCAAACTAACATACCGTTCCTTTTGGATGCTAATAGCGTGAAGATTTACAATCCTGCCCTTATCACTGATGAATTTGCACGCTATTATGCCTCCTTATACAACCTGGGACTAAACAACACCGTGCCGACCCCTGCATTAGACGACATAGAGCTCTTTCTCCAAACGGCTAATCTCCCTTCTATAACTGCCCCTCAGGCTACAGGTTTGCTGGCTGCGTTCACAGAGGAGGAGGTATATAAGGCTATTAAGGAGCTCCCAAAAAATAAAGCTCCAGGTCCCGACGGTTTTACGAATCTGTACTACCAGAAATTTGCTTCCTCTCTAGTCCCGATTCTTACCCTGGTTTTTAATAATATTAAAGATACCGGCATTATCCCTTCGGAGATGCTGCAAGCGACAATAGTCACCCTGCCTAAACCTGGTAAAGCCCCGACACATTGTGCCAATTTCCGTCCCATCTCCCTGTTGAATGTAGATGCCAAGTTATATGCTAAATTGCTGGCAAATAGATTGGCCCCTCTACTCCCTTCTTTGATTGCGAATGAGCAGACTGGCTTTGTCCCGGGCCGCCAAACGTGTGACAACACCCGACGGTTTTATGATATACTCGACCTGGCCCATAGGACTAACAGTTCTGGACTCCTGTTGGCATTAGATGCTGAAAAGGCATTTGATCGCCTGCACTGGGGGTATATGCGGACGGTGTTACTGAAGTTTGGCTTCCCAGAACAATTTATAAACAGCATTATGGCCCTCTACTCAGATCCGTCGGCAAAAGTATTGGCTTCAGGGTTTCTATCATCCGCTTTCCATATAACAAATGGCACCCGTCAGGGATGCCCTTTATCCCCGCTAATATTCATTCTGGCCTTAGAACCCCTGGCGTTGCAGATTAAAACGGCTCCGGCTATTAAGGGCTTATCAACCCCGAATGGGGAACATAAATTGGCACTGTTTGCGGATGACATACTGCTCTTCCTGACCACACCGGAGACCTCGCTCCCTCCCCTGTTTAGCCTCCTCGATAATTTTGGCGCGATATCCTATCATAAAAATAACATAAGTAAAACGCAAGCTCTCCCCATAAATATTGCTGCTTCATCCCTCAGCTCTCTGCGTAGTAAATACCCCTTTGACTGGCGTTCTACCTCTTTAAAATATCTGGGTATATCCCTCTCTAAATCGCGAGGAACGATCCTTAGAGAAAACTTTACGCCACTCTTGAACTCTATTGGGGCGCAGCTCTCCAAATGGAGCACAATCGACTCATCTTGGCTGGGTCGTATGGCGGCCATGAAGATGTGTATCTTACCCCAAATTTTATATTATTTCAGGAATATCCCGGTTTTCATCCCGGCGCATTTATTGCTCCGGATGCAAAAACTAATTCATGCACACATATGGAAGGGGAAGCCTCCTCGAGTGTCGGCCTCCACGGTTACAACACCGCGACGTAATGGTGGGTTGGGGTTTCTGGATCTGCAATCTTATTATAAAGCAGCCTTACTAGCCCAACTGTTGTCATCAATGTATCAAAAAGAACCACCACTATGGCTGCAGCTGGAGAATGCCATGATCTTCCCATACCGACTCCATGACCTGATGTGGCTCACATTCCTGCCGAGGAATAGTACCACGGGTTTGTTGCCTGTTTCGATGCTCTCCCTCATGGCGTGGCGATTGTGGGGCCGTCAATTGGTGAGGCCTTACAACTTACTATGCCTTGCCCCTTTAAGGGTTTTATGTCGCTTTATTCCCGATTTAAACTTAGACTCCTGGATCAGGCGAGGTTTGACTCATGTATGGCAGCTCGTCATGCCACACTCTCTGAAAACCTTCCCCGATTTGGTACAGGAATTCGCTATCCCATCAAGGGAATGCTTCACATATCTTCGTGTGAGGCATGCTTTGACCCAGAAAGGCCTTACCTCTTTCACGGATGTGAACCTCTCGGCTTTTCATAAATTGTGTTTGGGACGAAAATGTCACATGAAACCGCTGTCCCTTTGTTACAACAGCCTCCTAACTCCGACCCCGCCTAAAAAACTACCCTATATGGTTAATTGGGAAAAAGACCTAGCCTTAACACTTTCCATAGAAGATTGGTCATACGCCATGGACACGATATATAAATATTCTAGAAGTACCAATTTACGAGAGCCCATATCAAACTCCTATGCAGATGGTATTTAACACCCACCCGGTTGGCCCATATTTCAGGGAACACTGGTCTCTGTTGGAGATGTCTTACAGGCACTGACTCATTATTGCACACTTTCTGGCTTTGTCCCATGCTGGGGGGATACTGGGAAAAGATAAATAGGTTGATCTCTCATTGCACTTCACTTAAATTCCCACTTTGTCCGAAAATGTACCTCTTACACCTTATACCTGTTACAATTCAGACCCGTCATAGGAGGTTTATCTCCATGGTACTTGGTACAGCTAAAATTGTAATAGCTAGACATTGGCGGTCCTCTATGTGTCCCTCTATGAAGGAAGTTATGGGGGCCCTGGAAAATGTTTTCAAATATGAGGAAATGTTTCACACCGCGAACAATTCTATGTGCCTGCTACATGATACGTGGGAGGGATGGAAGATGTTTGTGGAATCTGGAAATCTGATATAAGACATGACGACTGTAAGATGATAGTGCTGCCCTGTTTTTTATTTTATGTTTTATGTTAGTTTAGGAATTATATGTTATTAGAAAATGGAGTGTGCACAACTGACCCCCTTTTTCAGTTTACGAAGATAATCCAATTGAATTATACTGTTTATTACCATTGCTGCTTATTTATGCTTTTTCCTTTGGATGGTTCTTTCATTTAAATGTATGTACCACTTTTTGTGTAAACTCCAATAAAAATTCTTTATATGAAAAAAAATATATATTTTCTTGCCCAAGGGGTCTCTTGTATGATCTAATTCTACAGCTTCATTCTCATATGTACAGAAATTGTATAGTCCTCTGGTCTGCGCATCCTCTCCGCTTCAGTTAGACTCACTTTCTCTGGAGTACTCTTTCTTCTGGATCCTTAAGGTCTTATGAGACATATCTTGAGATCCTACACAAGGCTGGGTGGTGCTTTATGTTCCTACTTTAAACCTTTCTCTTAGTTGACTTGGTCTATCCACCAAATTTTCTACTGCACCAGAGCAGTGTATTTATTAATTGGTTCATGTGCTAAAATAGAGGCATTATGGTAAATTATATCCATTACCTGGTGCTTTCTAGTTAATCTGTATCACCAACTTAATAATGAAACCAACTTAAACTATTCATCCTTACAAAATCACTATAACCATATTAGTCAAATTAAAAACAAATAAACTTAAGGGTTAACCCAAAATGCAATATAATTGTTTACCTCACAAATAAAATCATTACTCCAACCACTGCATCCCCGGCTCCTCTGGGACAAAGGACTAGGAGAAAAAAATTAAATCCTACAAAAAGGAACCCACTCCACTATTTATTGAATATTTAATAGCTATAAATTTTAAAAACATACAATTCGTGAAGCACATCTACAACATACACAGCTCTTATTATCCTTGAAATTGTATTTCCAGTAGTGATGTAACCTATGCAATTAACCTCTTTCCTGCACACCATGGAGACAAAGTTTTATTCCCAAATCAAATCACAGCTAAGAAATACCTGAGATAAAAAGCAGAAAAACAGGAATACAAAACAACTGTGTTTGCAGATTTTAGACAAAGCTTAATCCAACATATCTACATCCCTTTTAGTCCCACTTGCATGAGACACAACCTATATCAGTAGCAATGCTATCACATCACAGCAATCCAAAAAGACAGCTGAAATCAATAATATCTCAGTGAAATAGAATCTCTGAAATCATCAATAACATTGATTAAGGCACCACCCTCAATAAGGACTAATGTTTAAGAAAGTTCTTTCTAAATCAAAATGTTGCATGGACTTTTCCATTAATAAAACTCCTTGACTTGCATTAAAGTATCTACTTTTCTTGGCTTTCAAAACATCTTTGCACCATCGGCAAACACTGTCTCTTTCTGAATAATGCCAAAATAAACCCCAAATGTAAATATTCTTCTTTCTCAGCTCAAATTCCTGCTTTAAATCATCTTTAAGAATAATGAATATTATGTTATTGTTTCTTATCTGTTGCAAATTCATGATAGGGTTCTCCTTTTAGCATCTTTTCATCTCATGTAAAATCAGAATATATAATCTTTGCAGTAAAATGCAGTAAAATAAATTAGTTACTAAACTATAAAAGATACTTTTGGAAATTTTGCAATTTATACAGATAAAGTCTAAGGAAAATCTAGCTACAGTAAATACAGTAAATCAGACTTCTTTTGTCGTATTGTAAATTTGCAAAAATGTGGCAATGCTTGAACAATCCTATTCTGTCCAAACAAATCTTACAAAGAATGCAATAGAAACACCACTCAAACATTTTCTGTACTAAAATATAGGGATGGGCTGCCGGTTCGATGCGAACATGAGTTTGCATCGAACATTGGCAGTTCAACTGTTCGCTGAACGGCGAACATTTCCGCGTGTTCACGCGTGTTCTCCCACAATGGACCACAATGCACTGTGCCCTGGCCTGAAGCTTGTAATTGGCTACAGCCTTGCACCTGACCACAGGTCAGGTGCAAGACTATGCCAATCAGGCTCAGAGTCCTGATTGGGCAAATTTTGTCCAATCATGGGCTCACAGAGCTAAGTCCCGCAGCACACTATAGAAGGCTTCCCTGCAGTCCTAGCATGTGTGTTGCAGGAGTGAATCAGAGAGGAGAGGAGATTGTTGGATTCGCAGGAACAAGCTGGCAGTGGCAAATAGCAGGGAACTGGCAGCCTGGCTGTGAAATATCATACCACAGTTGAATCAGAGTTCATCTGTATCTTTAATCTGTATCTTTATCTATTCAGAGTTGAATCTTGCCAAGTTGCCAGCTATCAGTATGTATCACTAAACTAAAGCAGAGTTCTGGAAAATCTGTATATCTTTAATCTAATTCTAGATACCATAGAATACCACAGTTGAATCAGAGTTCTGCATATCTCCAATCTATATACCAGAGTTGAATCAGAGTTCTACATATCTCCAATCTTTAGAACAGAGTTGAATCAGAGTTCTGCATATCTCCATCCAATCTATATACCAGAGTTGAATCAGAGTTCTGTATATCTTTAATCTATATATCACTCACCATGTCAGAAAGACCAAAAAGGACAGGCAGACACTCCCAGACACAGATAAGAGGGCAAGCAGTCTCTGTGTCAGAAGGCTGTTCCCCTGGTCGTCGTGGACGTGGTGCATCCACTGCAGGGGCACACTTGTCCTTTCTAACTGGTGCTGGCCGTCTTATGCAGCAGCAACATACAGAGGATTTGGTGGATTGGCTAACCAGGCAATCCTCATCCTCCGAATCCTCTGCCAGCCAGACTTGTAGTGGTTTACAGTCCACCTCAGCTGCCAAAACATCTAATTCAGCCTCCATGTCCACAACTACTCCTGCCGTAGCCTCACCATCATACACGGAAGAGTCAGCTGAGTTGTTTGACTACAATGACAGTGACATGCTGCTTGAGGATGCGCAGCAACTCCAGTGCTCTGATATTGACTCTGAGGTTGAGGAAGGGAGTAAAATCAGCCTAGAGGGAGGGGGAGCCAGTGACACACAAAGAACTGGCACTCATGTTCCCCCAGCAGCTGCAGCATACTGCCAGGTTGGCTCCAGTGATGAGGAGATAGGGGGTGATGACGATGATGAGGTCACTGACTCCACCTGGGTGCCTGATCGAACAGAGGAGTCAAATGAGGAGGAGGAGGCACAACAAAAACGAGGCACAACATCCTCTATGAGCATCCGTAGCCAGTCCAAGGCATCAGAAGTCAGAGCTGCTCAGGGGCAGGCACTGTTGTCTCAAAGCACACGTCCAGGAACTCTGCTGTCTGGGAGTTCTTCATATGTGCAGCAGACTGCAAAGTTGCTATTTGTAAGCTATGTCTGAAGAGGTTCAAGCGTGGGAAAAACATCAGATGCTTGGGTACCACGTGCTTGGTGCGACATATGACCACCTGCCACGCATCCCGCTGGCACAACACTTTGCATAGGTCCTCCTCCTCATCTGTGTCTACCCCCACTATATGTCCTGCATGTCATTGTCTACAACCTCCACTGACAGGGATGATGCTACAGTAATGGGTGTACCAGGTCCTTCCTCAGAATGTGACAGCATACCATCAGCTGCATATTTATGCAGTCAGATTTTGTTGCCGTAGCTGCTGCAGCGTAAGAATAGATATAGTCCCAACCATCCCCTTGCACAGCGTCTAAATGCCAGTGTGGCAAAATTACTCGAATGTGCTGTACCACAGTGGCAGGTTCCAATTTGCCAGTTCTTTACATGGAAGGCCATTCCAGCACTATACCAGCACGTGGAAGACAATGTTATGGAGTCATTGGGAAAGGCAGTCAGCAGCAAGGTGCACAT
The DNA here is from genome assembly GCA_009667805.1 of Leptobrachium leishanense. Taxonomy (NCBI): domain Eukaryota; kingdom Metazoa; phylum Chordata; class Amphibia; order Anura; family Megophryidae; genus Leptobrachium; species Leptobrachium leishanense. The sequence goes on from CM019072.1 coordinate 60,342,042, forward strand.
TACTTTAGACACGTGGTCCGGCAAGCATGGACAGGGCCATTACATTTCCTTCACGGCACACTGGGTAACTCTGCTTGCAGCTGGGAGGGATCCAGGCCGGGGCTCTGTGCTGGAGCTTGCTCATCCACCACACCTCCAGGAAATCTGCTTATATGAGGTCTGTCTGCTCCACCACCTCTTCCTCCTCCTCCTTCTCTGTCTCTGGTGAAGTGGCAGTGAAACAGACACGTGGCAGGGGCTACGCAATGACTCAAGCAAAAAGATGCCATACTGTGCTTCAGCTGGTTTGTTTAGGGGACAGGAGCCACACCGGGCCAGAAATTCTGTCAGCTCTGCACGGGCAGGCGCAGAGATGGTTAACACCATGCCAGCTTGAGCTGGGAATGATCGTCTGTGATAATGGCAGCAACCTTCTCTCCGCCCTACGCCTGGGTAAGTTGATGCATGTACCATGCCTAGCAAACGTCCTAAATCTGGTGGTACAGCCTTTCCTAACCAGGTACCCAGGGCTGGCAGAGCTTCTCAGCCAGACCAGAAAAGTCTGCAGCCACTTCAGATGGCCATTCCCAGCAAGTGTTCGCCTGGCAGAAATTCCACCTTCCCACAAACCGTCTGATCTGTGACATGCCCACCAGGTGGAACTCGACATTGGCAAGGCTGCAGCATCTGCACAAGCAGCAGAGGGCCATCAATGAGTAACTGTGTGATTATGGCACAAAGACAGGTTCAAGTCAACTTGGTTCCCCCCCCACAGTGGTTGATGATCAAAGATGCATGCACTGTACTGTCACCATTTGAGGAGGCAACGAGGATGGTGAGCAGGGACAGTGCATGCATCAGTGACACAATCGCTTTAGTGTTCCTGCTGGAGCGCACTCTGCGGGGAATTATTGATGTGGCACTAGAGGCAGAGCAGTGGGAGGTAGAGGAGGACTTCCCTAGCTCTCAAGGCCCCAGTCTTTACGCAGACAGCATTCCTGCGGGTCCTCAGATCAGACAGGAGGTATGAGGAGGAGGAGGAATATTTAAGTCGTGGGGCATTGAAGGTGGGGATTCCTCAAGGGAGGGTTTTGTGTCCCCAGAAACACAAGGACTAGTACGTGGCTGGGAAGAGGTAGTGCATGATAGGGTCATCCTCAGTGACCAGGAAGACTCAGAAGCTAATGCCACCTCCAACCTACGGTGCATGAACTCCTTTATCCTGCAAAGCCTGCTAAAGGAGCCCAGGATTCGTGCTATCAAGGAGAGGGATCATTACTGGTTGGCAACCCTTCTTGATCCACGATACAAGGGAAAGGTTGCAGAGCTCATCCTGCCCTCACAGAGGGAGGACAGGATGAAACAACTTGAGGATGCTCTAAAGCGACACTTGCGTAACACCTTTCCAGGCACTGGTAGGTTACCACGTGATGACACAGGTGCTTCTGAGGCAGCGGTTGATCAGAGGAAGAGCAGTGAAGGGGCCGCTTGACTGATGCCTTTTGCAATTTTTTAGTCCACGACGCCCAGGGACGTCAAATGTAGGCACCCATTGTCAGCGTCTTCACCATATGGTGCAGGACTACCTAGGGGCAAAGGCAGACCTGGATACCTTTACAGCAGATGATCCACTGGCTTACTGGGTGTTGAGATTGGATCACTGGCCAGAATTTAGCCAATATGCTATGGAGCTACTAGGTTGCCCTTCATCCAGCGTGCTTTCTGAAAGGACGTTCATTGCCGCTGGAGGTTTTGTCACAGACAAAAGAGTGCGTCTGTCCACTGACTTTGTAGACCGGCTGACATTTATAAAAATGAATCAGTCCTGGATCAGCAGCTATCACTCCCTTGAAGCTGATGTAACTGAATAGATCAGGGATCTCTTCTGCATTCCCAAAACCTCCACCACTGCACTCTTCCACAATACCTCTGTGGGGTTACGGACGGTGTGAAGGCACTGTTGCCGACACTAAAGGCCCAATTTTAAAGCACCTATTGTTACTTTCATCCAAAGCCTGCATAAGAGGCACCATAATTTAGCCAAAAAAATCACTAAACTTGTTCTGCGTGTCCTAAAACGGCTCCTCTTTTCATACAGGCTGCCATCCCAAGCAGTTTTTTATGAATAGATTAAAGGAAAACCATTTACCGTCATTTAAAATGTCATTTTTTTCTATTTAAATGTTTCTATACATTCTACAAATCCGCCACTTCATGGGCAGGTTATGGGGACCTCCTAGGCACGATATTTTAAGGAATTTTTCGTTTTTATTCTTAACCTTTGTGTCATGGAAAAATCACTGTTCCTTTAAAAATGTTTTTTTAAAACTTTATGTCCTTGTTTTCTGTCCCCCAGGGCACTACCCGGACCCCCATACACCTTTTATGGCCAATATCTTGCATATATGCCCTCTTGGAGGGCACTCTAAAATTCGAACGTTCGAGTCCCATTGACTTGCATTGAGTTCGAATCGTGTTTGCGTTCGAATTCAAACTTTTTAAATTGTTCGAGTTCGAATGCGAACCAAACACAGAAGTGTTCGGCCCATCCCTAGTGAAATACACCATAGATAGATTTTTACCCTCACAAACTCCTATAAGTGGATACCCACAACTTCTATTAGGTCGGTAAAACAAGGACATTTGAATGCTGACAGCAACAATACAACAACCAAAGCAAGCCTACCGCTTGCTTTGTTTGTTGTATTGTTGCCAGGTAATCAATAGCACTAAAGTGATAGATTAATTGTTTAAAGGACAAGATTGCTCTTTTTTAATGAGGAGATGTCACCATTTTACCAATGAGGAAACATGCAAAAAATTACTATGTGGGAGTAAAATAGGTCTAATTAGAATCAACAGCAGTTCTGTAATATGACAAAACTGTGGTATTTGGCATTATGTATATTTGCTTATTTTCAGATTTTAAAGATGGGAAAGAGAACAATTGAAAGCATTTGTGAGGAAAATAAAATTGACACTGATACATAAAAATAATAAACATAAACCTAATAGTTTGGACACAAATATTAGAAGAGTGGCTTGGTTAGCCCTTTCGCTGCTGAGGCTTTTCCCGCCTCTGTGCTGAGGTCATTTTTACCGGTTTTGCTCATCATGTTTAAACGTATTTTTAAGGCTTATTTTAGTATATGACCCAGACATATTATATATCGTTCTTTCCGTCAGACTCGGCAGATTCATAATATGTCATTATTATATGTATACGTCATGACCTGTCTGTATATTATAACAAAAAATGCAATAAAATATGAATTTTCAATAATTTACAAAGTGTAAAGTGTTTTTTTTTCACATTTTAACATGCGAGCAATTGCGGTTATATTTTGTATGGGGTGCGCTTGTTAAAAAAATTAGAGATGGGGTCTCGTTACATTTTTTTTGGGGGAAAATTACACGATTTTTAACAAACGCACCGCATACAAAACTCGTTAGTGCAGCATCATTGTTCACATTATAATTGAAATGGGAACAATATTGCTGCATTAACAAAACAAAAAAAAGAAAAAAAACTTGTTTATTTTTTTTTTTATAATTTCTTTTTTTAATATTTTTTATTTTTATTTTAAATTTTTTTTTAACAAACTTTTTCATACTCATGTTTGGTATTGTTGTAACGGCCATGCTCTGGCCTATCCAACAATACCAAACATTAACCCCTAACTGCCACAGATCGGGAGATAGAGGGTTCATTGGAACCCCCTATCTCCACCATTGGTGGCAGTTAGGGGTTAACTCCAGGACTGGCGTCATCGTGCTATGCACGATGACGCCAGTCCTCAGGGGGCATTCCCGGAAGCTTGGCCGACATCCAAGATGTCAGCCAGCTCCGGGAAAGGATCACGAACCGGGGCTTTTCAGCGCCGATTCGTGATCCGGCCCCCATGGGGTTAATGCCAGGTACCATTTGGAAGGGCAGGCTGTGCCCTTCCAAACGGTGCCTGGGTTAACCCCCGCAACGCCGCCGATCGGGAGGGAGAGAGGTCCGAAGGACCTCCCCCCCTCCCTTTCAGGCGCCTCCTCCGCACATGCGGGGGGGGCGCCTGAATTAGGTGTCATCGCGCCCCCGCGATGACACCTAATCACTCCGGCGGCGGTTCCGGATGCTGGGCTGACATCGAGGATGTCAGCCCGCACCGGGGGGGCCAGCGATCGGCCGGAACCCGGCGAACGCTGACCCCAAAGAGAGGACGCGCTCAGCACGTCCACCGCATGGAACGTGACATGCGGTTGGACGCGCTGAGCGCGTCCACCGCAGCGAAGGGGTTAAATGACTGAGCAAGAAGAAACTAAGACATGGAATATCATCTGTACAAAAAGATGGGAAAAGAAAGGATCTATGCACCAACAGGGACAAGATGAGGTGGGGATTTAGCTGTATACAGAATCATAGGGTCCAGTTCAAAGTTATTCAGGGTTATTCAAAGAGATCCAAATTGTGGCCGAAAGGTAACCGAACAGTGAAATTCAGCGTACGGTTACCTTTCCTGGCCATTCGGCTATCCAGAGAGCAGGCAGTTCGCCACATGTTGGTGAATTGCCTGCATATAGGGTGCCTATTCGGTGTTTGAAAATACAAGAGACCACAGCGTAAGCAGCTTACCATCTAGCCATTACCAGGCTATACGCAACATTTTGTATATCTACCCTTAAAAATTTCTTGAATCTGGACTGACCAAGGATGACTGCCATCCCTGGCAATTATCTCTTTGAGGCAGAGCCTTCCAAAACGAAAAGAAAATAAAGAAGTTTTCTACTGGAAAGCACATCTTTATCCAGAAGGATAGGCAAATGAATTTCATGTACAAGTAAAGCTAAGACTATGCAAAGTATATTTACATTTAAGTGGAAATTAATTTTTCTATATAATGAGAATGCCAATCGAAAGGATAACTTACGATACATATATTGGGTTCTTATGTGGTGTGTATTGTATATCTCTGACACAAGTCAATGCCTCCCCAGCCTTTGACCTCACCGCACGTCAGGGTTAAGTTGTACTTTTCATCTATGACTAATTTCTCAGGGAATCCTTAATCAGATGTATTAGCTGTCAATCCAATGTGCAGTTATGGAGAAATATTACAAGACAAAAAGTGTCATCTGTGCTTATTCCTATTTAGCTTCATGTAAAATGAAACCCAATCAGAGGTTTTGGTTTACTTGAATGGCCATTGAAGTGTAAGCTTACCTGCCCCATCAAGGCACCTCTGTAAGGTGAGTTATACCTAATGAAACGAAGAGCTGCTCCTCTGAGCAACTGCACACTCTCATTCCACTTTTCAACTGAGAGACAAAATGGTGGGCTTTATTTATACCCTCACCACATACTTCCACTTTGGGATTAAAAACAAAAACATGGAAAAGGGACAGCAGCAAAAATTACCTGGCTGAGGTTACAACAGAATATATATATATACAGGAAAAGCGGTGTCATGCCTATTCCCTACCAGGGCGGCTGCAACAACCAAAAATTAAGCAACCAAGTTCATTTATAAAACATAACAAGAAAAAAAGTGTCATCTGCATCTGGAAGACGTGTGGGGAACGTTATGGGGATTCCCCACTATAGGCAGGGGACATTCCCCACACAGTATCCACTAAGGATGCTATCCTTCCTAATACTTACCTCTCCCTCTGGGGTCCTGCGCTGGTCTGACTTCATCGCGACGGGCGCAATGACGTCAGTTTCAGGCGGCCCTGGGCAAAGCCGGATGAGCACAGCTCTGCAGTGTCTCCCAGTATATTTCTCTGGTGGTGCAGCTTTTTTTCTTGTGGCTCCCCTGCTACATCCCCCTCCTCTTCATAATCAGAATTCCAGCAGGATTCTGAGATCTGGAAGAAACTGAAATCCAAAATGCTCAGAGTCCCAGCATTCCAAATAAAGGTTGCTCAACCTGTATATATATTTTTAAGTATGTGTGTTATGTGTATAGATGCATGCTGAGTGTTTGCAATGCATACCTGAAATCTAATTTGATTTGTGTACAATGCACGCTGTGTTTAAGTGTATGTGCTGGAAGTGATGATGGCTCATGTCCTGTACAATTAACTCCCTTTGTGATTTTGGAGTGAGTGAGGGAAGAGCCGGCCCGTCCATGGGGCCAGATTGGGCCATGGCTCCAGGCAGTTCTTTGCCATGTGCAGCATTTTGCCGCCCTGTCAAAGGCAGTGGTAAAGAGCGGCCGCCTGGGCCTCAACCAGTGGATATTTAACTGTGTGGGTATGTGTGACCACGTGTGTGGATGTGTGGGTATATGGATTTGTGGCTGTGTGGCGGGATATGTGGAGCTCTGTGATACACACTGCACATTACTATGAGTTTTATTGCTGTGTCGCTCTGTGATATGCTCGTACAAACTGCACATTACTGTGAGATTTATTGCTGTGTCACTCTGTGATATGCTCGTCGTACAAACTGCACATTACTGTGAGATTTATTGCTGTGACGCTCTGTGATATGCTCATACAAACTGTACATTACTGTGACATTTATTGCTGTGTTGCTCTGTGATATGCTCGTAGAAACTGCATATTACTCTGAGTTTTTATGCTGTGGCCCTCTGTGATACGTTCATACATACCATACATTATTGTAACACAGAGCTCCACAGCAATAAAACTCAGAGTAATGTACGGTTTGTATGGGTTTGCGTTTTATTGCTGTGGAGCTCTGTGATATGCTCATACATGCTACCTTTTTTTGGGAGCGGGGCAGCATTTCATCCTTGGACCCAGGCAGCATTCTCAAGTTTATTTGTTACTTCTAGGTGTAGGCTACATATTATTTTATATGAACCTCCGTATATGTTTATTGTGTTGTTTTTATATTTAACCTAACATTTTTTTCTCCTTTCAGCAGAGTCGGTTTGACATCAATAGGAAAGGTGCATATTATTCCAATCAAACTACATTTGAAGTGGCTACCAATATCTGATATTTGAGGCTTGCTAATTTAAAATATATAGTTTCCATGAAAACATATAATTGTAAAGACAATTGGTTACATGAAAATTGCATTTAATATTCTTATTATAAGTTCCTTGTGGGTCAAAAGGCATTCAGCGTATTTTCAGCAAAACAAAGAGCAATATATCCTAGCAACTATGTCTGATAACAAAGAGATGTATTTCAATCTCGTCGCTTAGAAACTAACATACATGAAAAGAGACGTAAAAGGCTGTAACAGCCAGTATTCAATATGTCATTGCAATTATGTCATTTGGTTCCCTGGTTGGGTTGACCCTTTCAAACAGACCATTGTCTGTAGAATATCTTTACTTGAGAATGACCATAATTGGGTTTACAAGCAAACTAAACAGTGCTGTTATAAACAAAATATGTGTAATTGACAATTCTTAATGAGATAACAATAAAAATATGATTTTGAAGCTGTTTATAGCACAATTGTGCGTTATAAATGATTTTTATGGACAACTACTATGCCTCTGCAAACATAGTCGTTAGCTGGAGACACTGGTATGGACAGACACTGGGACACTCTATATTTACTTTCATACCTCTTTATTTGGATATATTTCTACCTCAAAGGAACCACTTGGTTAACGTTCCCCTTTTTTCTATGTGTACGGAGTGTGTTTAGCAAAGCTACATGAATGGTTGCTGTTATGTGGCAGAATCAGCCTATTGACTGCAGTTTGAATCTGGAAAGAAATGTGGGGAGGAGGCAGGGAGGAACATGGGAGATGTTCCCCTGGATGTTTCCAGTTTTCCTACTTAAAAATCTGTATATATGGAGAGCACAGTATTAAAGATTGTTTCTGTTTCAACCTCTAATTGAGTTCTGCCTCGCTCCTGGTCATTTTCTTCCTTTCACTCATTCCCCAACTCTTAAAAGAGTGGATGTTGATCCTGGTCCTGAACAAACTTTTCTAACATTGCTCTTGTCAGAGCCGCTGGAAGCTTTTATCACCCCTAGGGCAGGTGGCCAAAGGTCTTTCTTAGGATTCGGTACTTCCTCCTGCTCTGCTTTAATCACATTTCTAAAGAGCCTCTTGCAGAAGGTCCTTATCAGGATTCTTTTGTTCTGCAGGTGCTTCCACACACTCTCCTCACTGAGTCGTGTCTCAGTCATCCCTGTAATGGCACAATCAAGCTAAAACCTTGTTTGTGAGACCTGAGCGGGCACCCACCGTAGAGCAGGCCATTGTGCTGTTGCTCGTTCTCAGGACCCTCACAAACACCCCCCTTATTTCTTACTGTAATTGTAAAGGGTCATCCAGACGTGGACCCCTTGCTTGATGTGCCTAGAGGGGTGTCAGCTATACCCTCCTGACGAGGCCCAATAAGGCCGAAACGATCGTCGGGGGTTGCTGCACCTCTCGTGCAGAGATGACGTCCTTGGCAATCAGCACTGGCCACCCTTTCTGGGTGAGAGCAGGCTGATTTGCATATGGAAAATTCATCCCTGTAATGGCACAATCAAGCTAAAACCTTGTTTGTGAGACCTGAGCGGGCCCCCCTCCGTAGAGCATGCCATTGTGCTGTTGCTCGTTCTCAGGACCCTCACAAACACCCCCTTGTTTCTTGCTGTTATGTGGCAGAATCAGCCTATTGACTGCAGGTTGAATCTGGCAAGAAATGTGGGGAGGAGACAGGGAGGAACATGGGAGATGTTCCCCTGGATGTTTCCAGTTTTCCTACTTAAAAATCTGTATATATGGAGAGCACAGTATTAAAGATTGTTTCTGTTTCAACCTCTAATTGAGTTCTGCCTCGCTCCTGATCATTTTCTTCCTTTCACTCATTCCCCAACTCTTAAGAGAGTGGATGTTGATCCTGGTCCTGGACAAACTTTTCTAACATTGCTCTTGTCAGAGCCGCTGTAAGCTTTTATCACCCCTAGGGCAGGTGGCCAAAGGTCTTTCTTAGGATTCGGTACTTCCTCCTGCTCTGCTTTAATCACATTTCTAAAGAGCCTCTTGCAGAAGGTCCTTATCAGGATTCTTTTGTTCTGCAGGTGCTTCCACACACTCTCCTCACTGAGTCGTGTCTCAGTCATCCCTGTAATGGCACAATCAAGCTAAAACCTTGTTTGTGAGACCTGAGCGGGCACCCACCGTAGAGCAGGCCATTGTGCTGTTGCTCGTTCTCAGGACCCTCACAAACACCCCCCTTATTTCTTACTGTAATTGTAAAGGGTCATCCAGACGTGGACCCCTTGCTTGATGTGCCTATAGGGGTGTCAGCTATACCCTCCTGACGAGGCCCAATAAGGCCGAAACGATCGTCGGGGGTTGCTGCACCTCTCGTGCAGAGATGACGTCCTTGGCAATCAGCACTGGCCACCCTTTCTGGGTGAGAGCAGGCTGATTTGCATATGGAAAATTCATCCCTGTAATGGCACAATCAAGCTAAAACCTTGTTTGTGAGACCTGAGCGGGCCCCCCTCCGTAGAGCATGCCATTGTGCTGTTGCTCGTTCTCAGGACCCTCACAAACACCCCCCTTGTTTCTTGCTGTTATGTGGCAGAATCAGCCTATTGACTGCAGGTTGAATCTGGCAAGAAATGTGGGGAGGAGACAGGGAGGAACATGGGAGATGTTCCCCTGGATGTTTCCAGTTTTCCTACTTAAAAATCTGTATATATGGAGAGCACAGTATTAAAGATTGTTTCTGTTTCAACCTCTAATTGAGTTCTGCCTCGCTCCTGATCATTTTCTTCCTTTCACTCATTCCCCAACTCTTAAAAGAGTGGATGTTGATCCTGGTCCTGGACAAACTTTTCTAACATTGCTCTTGTCAGAGCCGCTGGAAGCTTTTATCACCCCTAGGGCAGGTGGCCAAAGGTCTTTCTTAGGATTCGGTACTTCCTCCTGCTCTGCTTTAATCACATTTCTAAAGAGCCTCTTGCAGAAGGTCCTTATCAGGATTCTTTTGTTCTGCAGGTGCTTCCACACACTCTCCTCACTGAGTCGTGTCTCATGTCAGTGGAGGTTTCCCCAATGGAGGAGCTCTTTTCAGGGCTCTGTGAGCCTTTACACCAATATTCTATTGCCGAGAGAGATATAGAAGACAAAAGTAAGTATTCAGAATTGCAGTGCAGAAATGGAAAAATATAGTGGGCTAAATTACAATCTCCATGCTAAAATGGGGGCAGTAGGGAGAAAAAACTGTGCCCGCAGTTTTCCCCCTACCGCCCCCATTTTAGCGTGGAATTACAATGCAGGTGCTTAAAAAGCTGATTGCATTGTTATCCCACGCTACGGCCCCGCGATGCTCTCGGCAGCGCTGAGCGCTGAGTCTTTCCCTGTTCCCGCTGGCCAGAGTAGGCAGTCGGAGCCGCGATCCTCGCCGCGGGACAGGAGGTGAGTATAGGATTCTGTTTTTTTATTTTTAGGCTGGTGTTAATGGATTCTGCAGAAGCGGAATCCGTTAACACCAAGTCCTGGCTTTGGTTAACTTTCCGCTAACCAGAGCCGGACGTTAATCAGTGTTAGGACTTTGTAATCCTAACAATGATTAACACTTTGTGCCCCCCATGTTAAGTATAGAGAGCGCGAAGTACAGTAACCTTGCGCTGAAAACCGCAAGGTACCAAACGCAAACGGGTTACTGCGATTGGATTGTAATATGCGGTACACCGCGGCTAACGTTAATACTCACGCAGGTGAAAGTTAAAGTTAGTGTTAAGATTGTAATGTGGCCCAGTATGTAGTAGATCGCAAACTGATTGAGATGCATTTTCAACAATTTCCAGGACAATTTTTGAGATTTTTTCTAAAAGAGTGGTGGCATGCGTTATCATTTGAGATTCATTGAGCTTTTTACTTCGCACACAATAACCAGAAGCATCCGTCCAACTAAGGGAGTAGAAGCATCTCCCATGCACAAAGAAAAACATAGCTTGTTAGTAGGTGTTTTTTTATACTTGTGAATTGGTAGGCACTAGGCAGCCAAGTTTTAACTATGGAGGAAGATGTAGTGAAATTGGAAGAGAGGGGATTTTAAAGAGAACAGTGATTTGAATAAGGTGATATTCACAGGGCTACTCACAAGCTGCCAGTGTTGCAACTATGACAAACATTGCCATTTCACAAGCAAAAGTTCCATAGAACGGGAGAAGAAGCGTCACTGTGCAGATCAAGGTAGTAGCCCCATCACTCAGATCAAACACAACAAATCAGAAAGATTGCTGTTTAATTCTCTCATCCCCAGTGTATATTATTATTATTATTATTATTCTTTATTTATAAAGCGCCAGCATATTCCGCAGCGCTGTACAATAAGCACAGTATAGACAGGGTTACAATACATTGAACAACATTTGACAAACAGTACAGGAGGAGATGAGGGCCCTATTCCCGTAGGAACTCACAATCTGGGAGGGTTGGGGTTGGAAACAGGAGGAGAGGACTGTAAGGTGAGAGTGATTGATGGTTGCGTCAGTGAGTTGGGTGGTAGGCTTCCCTAAATAGGAATGTTTTCAGGGAGCGTTTGAAGGAAGAGAAGTTAGGGGAAAGTCTGACAGTACGAGGGAGAGCGTTCCAGAGAGTGGGGGCTGCGCGTGAGAAATCCTGCAGTCTATCATGGGAAGAGGTGATGCGGGGAGAAGCTAGTCGCAGGTCACTGTTTGACTTTAGGAGCGGGCCGGGGTGTATTTGGTGATTAGTGAGGACAGGTAGTGGGGAGCTGAGTTAGTGAGGGTTTTGTAGGTAAGGATAAGGATTTTGAACTTAATTCTGCAGTGGATGGGGAGCCAGTGAAGGGACTCGCAGAGGGGAGCGGCAGAGACAGAGCGGCGGGTGAGGTGAATTAGCCTGGCGGAGGCGTTCAGGATGGATTGTAGGGGGGAGAGGTGGGACAGAGGGAGGCCAGATAAGAGATTATTGCAATAGTCGAGTCGGGAGATTACCAGGGCGTGTATGAGTTGTTTTGTGGTGACAGCGGGAAGAAATGGCCGAATTCTGGAAATATTACGCAGTTGGTATCGGCAGGAGGAGGAAAGAGACTTGATGTGGGGGATGAAGGAAAGAGCAGAGTCAAGTGTAACTCCAAGACAGCAAACTTGGTTTGATGGGGAGATGGTGATACCCTCCACCGTGATAGAGAAGTCAGGAGGTGGGGAGGCATTGGAGGGAGGAATAAGTAGGAGTTCAGTCTTTGACATGTTGATCTTTAGGTTGTGGGAGGCCATCCAGGAGGAGATGCCAGATAAACAGTCACTGACTTTTGAAAGGACAGGGGGAGAGAGATCAGGGGTAGAGAGGTAGATCTGAGTGTCATCAGCGTAGAGGTGGTAATTAAAGCCAAAGCTGTTGATGATTTTGCCTAGGGAGGAAGTGTAGATGGAAAAGAGCAGAGGACCAAGGACAGAGCCTTGAGGTACACCAACAGATAGAGGCAATGAAGAGGAGGAGTTACCAGCAAAGGACACACAGAAGGACCTGTTGGATAAATAGGAGTCGACCCAAGCGAGTGCAGTGTCACCGAGACCCAGAGAGTTGAGGGTCTTTAGAAGGAGGGGGTGGTCAACAGTGTCAAAAGCAGCCGAGAGGTCAAGCAGGATGAGAATAGAATAGTGGCCGTGTTTTTTAGCAGTTAGGAGGTCATTGGTGACTTTGGTGAGGGCAGTTTCAGTTGAGTGTAGGGGACGGAAGCCAGATTGCAGGGGGTCGAGTAGGGAATTGGAGGACAGGAAGAGGGAGAGGCGGTTGAAGACTAGTTTTTCTAAGAGCTTTGATGTGAAGGGAAGCAGGGATACAGGGCGGTAGTTGGATGGAGAGTTGGGATCTAGGGATGGTTTCTTTAGTAAAGGGGTAACTAGCGCGTGTTTGAAGGCGGATGGAAAGGAGCCAGTGGAGAGAGATAGGTTGAAGATGTGTGCGAGAGCAGGGGTGAGGGAGGAGGAGAGGGGAGGAATTAGATGTGAGGGAATGGGGTCGAGCGGGCACGTGGTGAGATGTAAGGAGGACAATAAGGAATTGACTTCCTCCTCAGTGGCTGGGAGGAAGCGGCAGAGGGTGGCAGAGGGGACCTGTGGGAGTGGAGGTGGCAGATAACTATCTTGTGTTGGGATGTTGCTTCTGATAGTTAGAGTTTTATTGAGGAAGTAGTCTGCCAGGTCTTGAGCGCTGAAGGCAGATGAGGGGGGAGGTGCAGGTGGGTAGAGGAGGGTGTTGAAGGTGGACTAGAGCCGTTTAGGGTTTTAGGACAGCGTAGATATAAGAGATGAGAAGAAGGATTGTTTGGCCAAGTGGAGGGCAGAGGTGTATGACCGGAGAATAAACTTGAAGTGAACAAAATCAGCTTCAGAGCGGGATTTCCTCCAGGCACGCTCTGCAGTGCGGGAGCATCTTTGCAGGTAGCGTGTCTGGAGGGTGTGCCAGGGTTGAAGCTGGCGGCGTGGGGCCTTACAGAGTCGAAGAGGAGCAAGAGTGTTTAGAGCAGAGATAAGAGTAGTGTTGTAGTTATTAGTGGCAGCATCAGGGTGTATAGTTCAGGTGGTACTATCTCTGTTTACCCCTGTTTGGTAAATATGACTTAATAAAATGCCCTTTTAATATCATTGTTAACTTCAGTATTACGTATGGTAAAAATGTATAGGTTATATTATCTCATGTTTGGCAGGCATCATTCTCCTTAGTGTTACAGTACATGTACACTCTTTTATTGTCCTTTTTATGTGAGTTCTAATTAAGTTGGTTCCTGTTTATCAGTGTTAGACATTACAGTGTTTTATAATGAACGTCACTAATGATCCAATTTAGTTTTCTTATTTCTTTCTCTTTAGAGCTGGACAACCATAAAAATGGGTCTGTTCACTAAGATCACGGTGGTCCATGACATACATGATATATGGTTTAAAAGGGCACAACCTTTCACCTGCAACATTCACTGAACTTCAGCCACCTGTGACAGCATCCCCTACCTTTTGGGGGGAATACTTTGACACCCTCCTGGTTCATGTGTCTCCATTTCTCATGCAAGAGAAGGGGCTGATCCTGCAACATCCAACCTGGACCCATTAGAGAACTTCTCCTGATCAAGCTATGTTCACCACAACCAGCCATGAAGGAGTTCCACATCATACTTGCTGCTCACCGCGTATCCCAACACTACATCCCATGACCAATGAACTTGCTAGTATCCCTCTTACACCTGACTTTCCTGGCTATTTTTTCTTCCTCCTGTTAGATTACTAATAGCATATGTTAATACTTTGAAGAGTCTCTCCTTGGTTATCCATTAACTGAAAGCTTTAACATTTGATAATTTGTGCATTGGTTAAACATCATGGGGCACATTACAATCTTGATGCAAACGTTTGCCCGAATTCCGAATTACATACTAAGCGCAACAACCGCACGCAAATCGTCTACCACGAGCTTACTGTACTTTGCGCGTCCTATACTTAACATTGTGAGCGCAAATGCGAATGTGCGCTGGGACAAGTAAGGTATTACAATCTATTCGCGGTAATTACTGCATGGCCTTATTGCGCATAATTTTAGCAACTCCTAAAAGCTGATGCTAATGGCAAATCTGAACAACCTGGCTAACCCCAAATATCCAAGCCAATAAAAAGGAATGCACCAAAGCACAGTGGCCCATTCAAATCATACCAAACCAATACAATGGATGAAGTTGTGTGTGCATGTGTTATTGCTGCAGCATATATGCTCAGATTGACAGTGGCAGATGCAATTTGTTAACGTGAGACAGGTGTGGTTCTTAATTCTGATTGGCTGAATCTCTAAAAAAGATTTTTGCGCGAGAGACGGTACTGTGCATGCATTTGGGCATGTCCTGTTTGCGTGCGCTATTGAGCAGCGGATTAAAACACGCGCGAAGATTGTAATTCAAATGGTGATTTGCGTGCGCAAAACTTTACCGCTTAGCGCTAAGATTTCACTTTGCATGAGGATTTTAGCATTAAGAATGTAATGTGGCCCCATGTTCTTTTATAGACTCATTATTTGAACATGTTATATTGTTTACAATATAACGGTTTGAGCCATTGTTAATATTTAACAATCACGGGGGGCGGAGACATGGCTTACTTTATCGGCCATCAATGAAGCCGGCTGCTATCCCCCAGACTGCTACCTGCCTTGCATCGCCTCCTCTGGGCTGTTCCGCTCTCTCTCCTGATGGCTGACCCCGACTCCCTGCCCCTCACAAGATGGCTGAACTGCTGTGGAAATTCAGGGCTTTGTGTATTCGTGCCCAACAGGAAGCTGGTTGGGGCGGCACGGTGATCCCTGCTTCGATGGTGGATGATGAGTGCATGGCGGAGGTGAGGCCCTGCTGCAGTGACCCAGCTGAGGATGGATGGGGCCCTGATGACCCAAGGACAGCTGACCCTTCATCGACCGGACAGGCGCTGACTGTACTCCCTGATCCCTCGGAGATCTTGCCTGCTGTGGTGGTGGCTGCTTAGGGCCCGGAGGGACCCTCTGCTCCCCTTGAAGCACTTGGGCGGTCTGGTGGCTATAGGCTGACCCTGACCTTCCGCGGGTATGGGGATGGATTATTATTATTATTCTTTATTTATAAAGCGCCAGCATATTCCGCAGCTGGATCTGTCGCTGCTGCTGTGTACCTGATGTCTGCCATACTCTGTGCAGGGGCGAATCCAGACACAAGTTTCGGGAAGGGCACTTCACCAATTTTGGCTTAGAGCTGGTGTGTGGGTCACAGTAATAGTGACATCCAGAACCGCACCAAATCGCAAGCTGCGCTCGTCACACTCACTATTCCCTGGACATTGCCAGACAGGGTCTGTCATTCAGGTGACACCTGTCGTTCCTCAATCTGCTTTCTGGCACATGTATATGTCATGTCATGTTAGAATGCCATTAAACAAATATGTAAATTTCTATTAAGATACCAATAATTTTCGTCATGTAAATTTATTTACCCACATGTTATCATCCAAACCGTTGTGGTTATATATTTGACAGAATATTCATTTTCAAAAATATATATATATATATATATTTAAAAAAATTCTCTTGTATTTTATTTCCCTATTTTTTTCATTGTACACTGGTCTTTTCAGTGACACCTCAGCTGACCATGGGCCAAATTACATTCCTAGCGCTAAAATGCAGGTGCTAGGGAGGAAAAACTGCTAGATTACAATGCAGGCACTAGAAAAGATGCTAAGTTTGTGAGCGCTAAGCCCGAGGAGGCGCGCGGCAACGCTAAGCGCAGCCACGCGCATCCTCTCAATGGAGTCCATAGGACTCCATTGAAGCAGACACCGGCAGTCACATGACCAGTCGGATCTCGCCTTGTGAGATCCGGCCTGTCAGTGTAGTGATACGCAGGGGGAGACTGGGGGGACTTTTTCCCCCAGTCTTTCCCTGCTCCCGCCGGACTGAGGAGGTAGACGGAGCCGCGCTTCTTGCCGCGGGACAGGAGGTGAGTATCTGATTATTTTTTTTTGTTTTTTGGCTGGTGTTAACAGATTCTGCAGAAGTGGAATCCGTTAGCACCAAGTCCTGGCTCTGGTTAACTTTTTGTTAACCGCAGCCAGACGTTAATCAGCGTTAGGACTTTGTAATCCTAATGCTGATTAATAGACATGTGCACAGCACAAAATTTCGTTTTGAACTAATGGATTTGTCCTAAAATGCAATTTATTTAGTTACTAAAGAAATTCGTTTTCAGTTCTTTAGTATGAAAACGAATTTCATTCATCCGAAAACCAGTGGATACAATTACTATTGTAGTGGCTCCTCAGAGGGCTGAGATCGCTGCTTGTTACAGTATCTCTCACTCTCAGCACAATGTGGGCCATATTACATAGTTGGTGCTAACATAACCAGAGCTGTTGTAAACTTCCCAGAGCCATTATAGCCTATGGAGGTTTTCAGTTTACAACAGCTCTGGTTAAGTTAGCACCAACATTGTAATACTGCCCCGTGTCAAGCAAAGCTGTTACAGTAACTGACTGCTGCTCATCACAGCGCTCAGAGTTTCAGTAAAACTAGTAAATAATATTTTTATATAGAACAATATTATTTCCTTGTTTTACTGAAACTCTGAGTGCTGTTACAGTCAGTTACTGTAACAACTGAGCCTGATACATTGTACTGAGAGATAATGTAACAAGCAGCCGATCTCAGAGCTCACAGCCACTGGATTTAAAGGGCTGAAAAAAAAGGGTCCTCTCTGTATAATGTTTAGAACATCCTCCTGCATTAATTAATACCCCTCTCTGTATAATGTATAGAACATCCACCTGCATTAAATAATACCCCTCTCTGTATAATATATAGAACATCCTCCTGAATTAATACCCCTCTCTGTATAATGTATACAACATCCACCTGCATTAATTAATACCCCTCTCTGTATAATATATAGAACATCCACCTGCATTAATTAATACCCCTCTCTGTATAATATATAGAACATCCTCCTGAATTAATGTCCCTCTCTGTATAGAACATCCTCCTCAATTTATACCTTTCTCTGTATAATGTATATAACATCCTCCTGCATTAATACCCCTCTCTGTATAATGTATAGAACATCCGCCTGCATTAATTAATGCCCCTCTCTGTATAGAACATCCTACTGCATTGGCATGTGGAGGGTGCAGAACTTCGGATGTTGTGCTCTTCATTGCTGGTCTCCTTCACTCATCAATGTAATATCACAAAAAGGACTGAAACTAAAACCTAGTGCACTTTATTTTAGTTTCTTTCGTTTTTTGTACTGAGCAGTTTCGTTTCTCTTGAGTCATACTAAAACTAAATTATCCCAAAATTCTGACTAAATCGTTTTAGTACTAAAACGAATGCACATGTCTACTGATTAACACGTTGAGCTCCCCATGTTAAGTATAGGGAGCGCAAAGTACAGTAACCTCGCGCTGCAAAGCGCAAGATACCAAACGCTAACGGGTTACTTAATCCGTTAGCGTTTGGATTGAAATATGCGGTAAATACTTGGGCTAACGTTAACGCTCACGCAGGTATGTAATTTGGTCCCATGTTGGGTTTATGGAACGGGAAATACAGAGATTTCAAATGTCCGAAGGTCCCCTGTATCTCCTAAAGTGAGATTGCAGCTGGGGGGGATGGACAAAAATGCCCCTTGTTCCTCCTCCCTGGAACCACCAGTAATTTTATCAGGGGAAACGTAGTTGCTTCCACCCATCTATTTTATTCCCACTGAATGTATATAATCTATACAAATTCCTAGGTTCATTTCTGGAGTTCAGTGACCCCCCCATCCCTTCCCCCAGCAAGCACCACACGTGACGCAGGTACTTTGAGTTGGGCTTGGGCCTTGGGCAGGCTATGGACGTCATGGACGGGTGGGGGATGGTTGGATGAGGATACCCCAGTTCTTCTGTGTCTCACTCTCCCTGTCCTCTCACTGTCTGACTCATGCATGCAGGCCAGGCCAGGAGGCACAGTCGCTCTGCGTGCACACAGCAGCCACGCACTGGTCCTGCAGTGCAGACAGTGTGGAGCCTCCTGCAGCATCTTTCCCGCCCATGTGACTGGCAGCAGCCTGGCGCAGGTGCACTGCGTCACCACCCTGCAATGAATAAGCTGAGGCAATCACATGACGGCTGCGCGCACTGAGTGCGGCCGGCCAGCGGCAGCGTTTCAGTCAGAGTGAGATTGTCAATCCGGCAGTAATATTTTCTGGGGGGGGCAATTGCCCTGTTGCCCCCCTGGATCCGACCCTGACTCTGTGGAGGGGAGCCTTCTCCTGCTGTGACGACTGAGCATGTCCCCTGGTGAGCTTCCCCTATACCATGGAGGGAACCCGGCTTCTCCCTGTACCCTGGGATACTGGCTGTGGCACTTGAGTGCGCATGGGGCTGATATTAACCCCCCCCACTATGTTATATTTGTTTCTCTGCTGACTCCTTTGATGACTTGTTGTTTTTGTTTTATTTGCTTTCTTTTTGTCCTGCTGACTGATTTGATTTGACCACGTGGGCCCCCGTGTTGGACACTCTTTGACGGACTTTGGCTATTCTACCGCCTTTCTGTGGCGGCCCTGGACTTTGGCTCTTCCGCGGCCTCCAGTCCCCTACGGGGTTCTTGGAGCGCGCCGGGAATGCCACTTTTCTTGGGCGATCCACCACCCTACCCCCTTTCCTTTTTTTTTTGCCTGCCCTGGTGCCCCATCCACTAATTTCCTGCTGACACAACTGCCTCCCTGGTACTGCTACCCTGAGAATGTTGGAGTGTCCTACACTTCCCATACCTTTAAGAATATTACCTTTGTGGACTCTTGAGGCTCTATTACATTCTTCAAGCAAATGTCAACGCGTGTGCAAAAACACATTAGCGCAAGGGGCAAAACCGTTTGCGCTGAACGTCGTATTGCAAAGTCAGCGCAACAAACGCACACATTCGTCTTACGGGGTGAACCTGCGCGAACCCTTTGCGAGCGTACTGTACTGCGCGCGTCCTATACTTAACATTGTGAGTGCAAATGCGTTTGTAATACCATCCGCGTACCAGCGCACAATCTCTGTGCAGGAATTAATTTTATCGACTCCTAAAAGCAGGTGTTAATGGCAAATCTGAAAGTCCTGGCCGGAACCAAATACACCAGCCCAAAAAAAAAATACAGCAAAGTATAGTTACACATTCTAGGCATATCCAAACAATAAAATGGAGAAGTTGTGCATGGTTTTTTTATTGCTGCAGCATATATACTCAGATTGATTTTGGCAGGCGCAAAAACTTAATGGGAGACAATTGTGGTTCTTAATTCTGATTGGCTGAATCGTAAAAATAGTCCGCACACCGATTTCTGCACGCAACGTTAATGCGCGGGCATGTTTGCGCGTCCGTTTTACGTGGGTAATTTTTCAACGGATGAAAAAATGAGTGCGGATTGTAATACCAGCGCTAATTTACGCGCGTTAACGTTTAATGCTTCGTGCACAAATTAACGTGCTGCCCGAGCGGTTTTGCGCAAAGATGGTAATAGGGCCCTTGCTGTCTACCCTTTTTTATAACATTTGTCTGCTGTACTGCTGTCTTTTTTGCAAAATAAGAATTTTGAAATTCAAAATTTTTTTTAACATTCACTGAGGTTAAGGATTTCGCAGTGGCATAACTACCAGGGTCGCAGGCGTCGCACTTGGGACCGGGCCCTGGCATTCCACCACTGGAGGGGGGCTCAGGCAGTGGTGACTCTTTACCCTTTTAAGGACCAAAAGTATTTAAAGTCAATGCAGTTATGACTGAACAGTTCTGTCATTAGTCCTTTAGGGTTAATTAGGCAGCAGAGGCCTTGTTATTTTTTGTCTGACTATCCATCATGAGTCTGACACTCCCTAGTGTCTCATTGCAGCATCTGGTCCATCTCACAATCATGTGTGATGTGTCCCTTTCTTTCTCTGCCTCCTCCAGGACATACTTGAAAACAAGATAAATCTCAATGTATCCTTCCTGGTAAAATACTTTATAAATAAATAATGTAACAATAAACACAAACAAAGGCAAAGCTTAAACAGAACTACTCCACCTCATAACATATAACACACAAGCAAAATCTATATGTGTCAGGAACGTGGGGATGGTACCTGGGTGGCACCTGAATGGCAGGGGTATGAGCCCCGGATGCAGTATCCTGCACTGATAAGCAGGTTGGAAGCGGTAGGGAGGATGATGTGGAAATAAACTGACCGGTTGATTCTCAGAAGGATGATGGTGGAGTTGCAGGAAACATAAATAATAAACAGGAACAGATGGGTACAGCAGAACAGTGAGTTAACAGCACCTCACCCTCTCAGCACAAGAGCTGTAATGAACCAGCAATGTTAATTGTGGGGCAGAGCCCTTTATTTTGTGAGTCACGTGTGTTGTTTGTGATTTAACTGTTGCATTGCTGGATGCTGATACTGAATGCTGGTTACAGGGCAGGAACAGTACATGGAAGTGTACCACCAGGGGGGGTTCCAGAATGGCTACAGCCAGGGATCCTGACAATATGAGGATCCACAACTTGTTCTTAAAAAATACTTCCAAATTGTATGGCCATTTTAAGAGTGCAAAAAATACCTGTATACATGTCTCCTGCATGATTAAGGTCCGATAGGACTGAAACGTCACAATTTTCTACTGCACTTTGTCAATAAAGATTTTCCTTTGGATTTTATGACCTATGTTGCACACCTTGAATCTTTTTGCTGTATACATGTCTCCTGCACTATGGAAAAATTGCTGGTTTCAAAACCTAATAATACTATAACCTATCACCTAGTATCCCTATTATATTAATATTACCATAGCACTAAATTCCATAGCTAATGGGTATATAATAGGGATACTAGGTGATAGGTTATAGTATTATTAGGTTTTGAAACCAGCAATTTTTGGATAGCGCAGGAGACATGTATACAGGTATTTTTGCAAAATGTTTTTAGTAAAAATGAAAAACTCTCGTGGGGGTGGGGCCTTCATGGATTCTTACACCGGGGCCCTGAGGTTTCTAGTTACGCCTCTGATATATGACGATGTACTGTTTCTTGGGCATATAATTCAATTATATTCTAGTTAAGTATCATGTATCTATTTAATACACTTCTCAAGTACAATATTTTGTAAATTAGGCAACTGGCGGATTCAATGGAATGATATTATCCAGTTACTAGGACAGTTGTAGAGCAGTGTATGTGAATACAGTTTTATGCCTGGCATGATTTTTATGTTTTCCAATTAAATACCACTTTTTAAAATATTTGTGAATTTTATGATAGAAATATAGATTCAATATATATTTGCATTGATACTTATGTATTCAATTTAATCATTAAAACAAGAAATTACATTTCTGAAATATATTTGTTGGCAATACTCCATGTTACTGCACTGTATCACATGTTTGCTCTTAGATGCATCTTTGTATATTTTTGATGCTTGTTTTAGAATATTGGACACTTGTTGTTTATATTGTGCAATATAATTTGTATGTATTAAACTAAACTATTATAGTCTGGAAGTACAGAGGATAAGGCAGGTTTGAGTAACCTTGGCCCACCAGATGTTTTGGAACCACATTTCCTTGAGGCTCTGTCAATCTAATGAATGACTAAGCATCATAGGAAGTATAATCCCAAAACATCTGGAGGGCCAAGGTTGCTGGCCCCTGGTGTAAGCGACAAAACAAAGGGTGACCTCAATAAAATGGGTAATGGATGCCAGGAACCAAGAGAAAGCCGATATACAGTATGTGGCTAGCTGCAAGAAGAGTTATGGTTGTGTCACCATAATTAAAACAAAATACCTTGGAGATCTAAATTTAATTGAATATCAGACCCAATTTCCTTATATACATTTACCTTTCGTGTTTAAAAGGTTCAGTAGCTTCAAAGTCACTTCCGACACCATATCTCTGAACAATTAAATATGAGGCACATAAGGAGTAAAAAATTACTACATTGTCTTACTTTAAAATGCCCCCAGCACTTTGAATAAATGTTGTATGTTTTATCAATGCTAATAGATTAAAATTAACTTTCTTTTATGAAAGATATAAAAGATAATCTAATTTTAATGTGGAAGAAATCCAAGAATAGGTATGATCTATTTTTTATGAATAAACTTGAACTCTGTGGGACCATAGTGGATTGTAAAATCCTATAAACCATCTATTTGAAAGGTTCATATGACATTTCCATATATGATGCAGTACAAAATATCGAATTAGCCAATTTTAGAAAATGATGTGGATTGATTTTTTTATGAGCTATTTAAAAAGAACATTTTGTTGTATTAATACATTGAAAATAAGTGTCATTTCACAAAGTATTAAGATCGACAGATAATAAAACAAGGCATAGCGTAAATTAGAAATGATGTTGCCTATTTTAGTCATTCACTAAAATATTTTTACAACCAAATGGATTGGTATACTATAAGTTCATTGCAATATAGCTCAGTTAAGGTCTTGAGTGTATATATTATTATAAGGTCAAAATTCAACACATTTAAATCAGTGCTAATTTAGTAATCTAAAATAAGATTAACGCTAAATGTCATTTTAGTCAAAGAACTATGATTAAAATTAAATTAAAATTAGTCTCTCCTTAACATTTTCGTCTAGCTTTTTTTAGTTGACAAAAATGTCAATAGATTTTCGTTATAGTTTTAGTCAAAAGTCAATAGATTTTTTATCATACTTTTAGTCATCAACTAAAATATGACTAAAAGTAAATGGCATTTTAGTCAGAGGACTATGAATAAAACAAAATTTAAATTTGGCCATCAATATAGTGCTGGCTGGGTGGAGTAGTGGTAACATCACTGCTCTATAACCGTGGAGAGAGGCTGTGGAGACACAGGTTCGATCCCAGCAAGAGCACCTCTCCAGTAAGTGTCCTTGGGCGAGACCCCTAACGGTACAGACTCGCCACCCAGGACATACTTGAAAACGAGAGAAATCTCAGTGTATCCTTCCTGGTAAAATCCTTTCTCAAACAAATATCATTTTGATCTAGTTTTTATTAGGTGCCAAAATGCCAATAGATTTTCATCACAAGTGAGGTAACACGGGGGTTAAGCAGTCATTGTACTTTAATCAGGGGGAAGCATGGGAATGTGTCTCATGCCTCCCCGTAGTGAAGGAAACAGAGAAGGTGTTGGTTACCAGCAGGATGTTGCCTTGCCTCCAAATGTTGCTCAGCTCAATTAAACAGTGACACAGAGAGTGGCACTCAAGAGCTTCTCTTTCCACCTGCCACCTGGACCCAGAGTAAGCTAAAGAGTCCCCATCACAATAAACGTTGAAGAAGGGCAAGGATGAGATTTTTGCATTTCTGTCTTTGTCATTCTCTGTGTGCCACAGAAAAGGTCTTGGTTCTCCTTCGACTCTTTGATTTGTTTTTTGTAGAGTGCCACCATTTGTTACCATTGCAAAGGTCAGCACTTTCTGTATAACCCCGTAAATATTAATGCTGCTGAGCCATTTTGCCCCCTTGTGTTGATTAAATTACACCATTTTATACTCATCACATTTAAATAGTATTTGAAGTCATTATTTATTATGAAGACCAAAAATATATATTTTTTAAATATTGTTTTCATTTTTTTAAACTTTTACAATTTACAAGATTGTAAAGGCCAAACTCTTGCTTTTCCAGTGACCCCTCACTTGACCTTGTGGGGCGAATAAAATCGAGATATAGTTGTCTAAGATCCTCTCCTCCCATCAACACACCGACTTATATTTTAGATGGCCGGTGAATGACTACGCACTGCGTCACCATGTCCACACTTATTATTGGTCTGGGAAATGAGCAGGTGAGTTATTGCAGCAGCAGAATTGTTCACTTTATAATTGAATATACTACAAGTCTACTGCTTTTGAGCCACAAGAAAAACAAGTTTATTTATTTTTATACATATCATGGCCATATTTGGTATCATTGGATACCTGCTCTACTTATAAATCATCTCCAGCTATACTTGGGTTGAACAGTCATCATGACGTGATGATATCTTGTGTGCTCACCCACAGCTGGCTGTCTCAGATTGGCAAAACACTCCATTGGCCATTCCAGGAAGATTGAAGTTATTGGTTGATTTGGGATTACCTTTAAGGTGAGCTTAATGATGATCATGTGGGGGCTGTCCTCCGCCTATAATGGCGAAAAATAATACGTCCCCCACAATTCATCCACAAAAAAGGATTAAGTTTGTTTATACTGTATGTATTTATTATTCTTTTTATAAAAAATAATCACTGAGGAGTCTAGTACTCCACCAAAAAATACATCTGCACTAGAAAATGTTTAGAAGCATTTCATAAAATATTATTTATTTTTACACTTATCTGTTTCTTCCACTTGTTTGGCTACTGGTTGTTTTCATGATCCCTGGAAATCATTAAGGATATACAAGCCTGACAGCGATAATACAATAAAATGAACTTAATGGTTATTAATGGATAGCTCTTGCCACTATGTTCATCACTCGACTGCTTTTAAATGAGGGGTTTTGCAATATATTTCTTGGGGAGAAATCCTCCCAATAATCAGAACATACACATTATCCTGATATAGTAAGATATTTGTCATTTTTATGACAATTACATGTCAGGTCAATATACACTCCTACAACTGTTTGAAAAAGCAAGGTGGTTGCTTTTTAGCCTCTCATCGCTGAACTATTTCACACCCCTAGGCCATAAATCTATTTAGTCAACAAACGTAGCCAATATTTTAGTGTAATATGGATAGAGCGAATTTTACGCAGCATAGGAGTGTTCACTAAATATTTCATATATTCCTTTCTAAGGTTCATAATCTATCATCGCTTCATCTCTGCAAAAATAACAAAAAATATAATTCTGTTCAAAGTTTGTGGTTCAGTCAGTATAGTGTCTTGATGCTATAAGTTAACGAGGGGAACCATAATGTAAATAGACCCCACTGTGGCTCAGTTGGAATAGGATCCTCAGGTACTTGGTTGAAAGAGCAGGAAAATATTTAAAAATTAGGGGTCTCATGCCCCCACCTGTGAATTATGGAGGAGAGCAGAGTGTGACCTTTGCAGGACCTCTCATTAGAAAGAGGTGGCTGTCACATCTTCAAAACGGGGTTTTAATGATTCTCAGTTCCATTTTAGATGTTTTGGAGAGTTTAAATTGAATGTAACCCCCCCCTTTAAAACGAACAATCACTTGGCTAACCTATTACATCTGCAAATTAGAGACAAATGTACCCCACATAAAAAAGATGGAGTCCTCTTCTTTCAAAGGATGGGTTCAACTTCAAGTCATCACTTAATAAAGATCACCGGAAGACGAGGTGGCATAATTGCCAGCTCCAGCATAGTGAAATCACCCCTGCCACAGTACATGGTATAGGTATCCACCTTTTTTTTTTTTATATTCAAATTTTTTTATTGTGAAGACATGTCAGCAGTACAATAAATCAGCGAGAAGCAGTGGCCGCGCAGGGCCAACAAAAAATAAACACTGGTGTACACAACAGGAAAACAAAGCATTGGAAGGTGGAAGCCGTAGACCAAAATATATATATAAAAAGAGAAGGAGAAAAAAAAAGGGGGGGGGAGAGGAAAAACAAAACAAGGAAGGGGGATATGGCAAAGGCCAACTACGTGACTCTCCTGGCTCATTCCAAAAGAGTCCAAGGGACAAGGAGGCCATGGAGGACAAATGTCATGCGGCCAGGACTCTCGGGGGCCAATTATGGCAGGTAGAGCCATGGTAGCCGCCATAGTGGCTCACCCCGAGGCAGTCCCATTCAGCCAAAAAAAAAGGGGGGGAGAGGCTCCCAGTATCCATCAGCACATCAAAAATAAGCAATACACCAAAAAAATGTCAGCAGAAAAAGCAAAAATAGTGTCTCAGAGTGTCTCAATCAGGGGTGTGGGAGGAAGGGGCATAGAGGGGTCTCTGCAACCTGTGAGGGGGGGCGTCAGCAGGGAATATCAGCAGACGGGATCAGCTGAGTAAGGGGGGGTCCCCACAGCCAGGATTCCAGAAGCAGGGTCGTTCAGCTGAAGGGGCGATAAGGGAGGGAGGACATATACAGTCAACATAATAATAGCAATCTGCCGCAGGATCCATAGTCTTCAACCCGGATCAACCTTAGTGGCATTCACTGCAGGTGGGTTGGGTGGCGATGGAGTCAGCAAATGTCGTAGGTGGGACTCTGCATAGGTCCGAGCTTCCTCAGGGGTATTCGTTGGGTGTGGCCGTCCATCATGCAGTATCACAAGCGATCCCGAAGGCCCCCAACAGTACCGTATCCCATGTTGTCTCAAGAAGCTCGTCACGTCTCGATAACGGCATCGCGCCACCAGGGCCAGAAACGTTAGGTCCTTATACACTGCAATTCGCTGATCCCCATAAGGCACTGCTGGTACGTTACCGGCTTCCCAAAGAATCTGCGTGTGGACCGAGATAGCCCTAGTAATAGCAATGACGTCCCAGGAGGCTTCAGGGGGTGCAGTTGCCACCTTACAGACTCGAAAAGCTGACACTATGACATCTGGGGAGTCCGGGGGCAGTTTCAGTATCATGTAGAGACAGCCAGTGGTGTATGACAGTAAGTCCCCAGTACCCACCGTCTCCGGGATCCCTCTGAGACGGAGGTTACGTCGCCGGTGTCTGGCCTCCAGGTCCACCACTGTCACAGTCAGACACCTCACCTGCTTCTGCAGGTCCTCCAACTGGGCTGCGGACTCTAGCCTCCCCTCCTCCTGCAAGTCCAAGCGTGCACCCATAACTGAAGAGCCCGCTGCGATGGCTGTAATATTGGCTTGAACCTGAGCCAGATCCCCGTGCAACAGAGTCCGAAGGTCCTCATACAGCTGGTGAATGTCCTCTTTAGTGGAGGGCTGGGACAGGGGGGTCCGTGGCTGCTCGGTAACCGGGAGGTCCGGGGTGTCCACGCAGAGCTCCAGCTCCCAGGACTCTGCACTACGTAACAGAGGCCTAGTGATTGTTGCTCCACTCAGGGAGCTCCGGATGTCAGGCTGCCCGGATCCGTCCAGTGATCCCATCTGTTTGCCCTTCTTCCCCATTTGGGTCGGCGATGCGTGCTAGGCCGCAATTAAAATGCCCGCCGTCAATCGGGTCGAGAGCCTAAACAACCCACTCAGGTACCTCTTAGGGGGATCAGAGGTGTCTCTTATCCGCATGTATATGTCGGCAGTCGTCTCCGGTACCGGGCTCAGCTGGGTAGAGAAGAGTAATCAGCTATAAAATCTGCAGAACAGCCAGTTTATACAGGAGCCTCTCCACCGCACGTCCACTCGCTACGGCATCCAGACACGCCCCCGTATCCACCTTTTTTACGTGGTGACCATCTGCTTTTTCAGGTGATAAGTGAGGCCCTATTTTTATTCCCCTAAAGGGAGACTGAGTCCTTTTAATTTTGGGTTATCTGCATAATTTTGGGTTACCCTGTGACGTCATCGGAGGGGCCCGGCAACCATCTTTCATTATCCACCGGCCGGGCTGCCTAGGTAGGCCACCGCAAGCAGCCTAAATAACACGGACAGCTAGCGCCGTGGCTGCAAGCACGGTGGCGTGCACTGACTGGAATGAGCAAGAACTGTGATGCCACTGGGCAGCTGTGAGGAGCTGCCAGCACTGGCTGCGCCCCCTCACAGCTGCAACTGAGGTGAGTGCCTCACTCGCCTCACCCACCATACCGCCCTGGTTCCACTCATAAGCGTTTGGTTTATTATCTGGAGAGTATTTAAGTACAATATATGGGGATTTGTACTTAAATATCAGGACCTGCATATTCCAAGGATAAAGGTAGGGCTTTCTTCATCTCCCAGAACTTTGTCTCGCTGCACGAGTGCAACGCAGTGGCCCCTAACCGGATTCTAGAATGGATACTGCTAGTGATATTGACTGTTTGCATACATTTACCAGTACAAAATGCACAATTGCCGCAATCACCTGATAGCTGTAACTAATTTTATTTCCACAGGCTACAGCTCACAGGTTATAGCTGCACTTGACCCCTTACCTGTTAAGTGGATTTCAATACTAACACTGGCTTGAATCTATCCTTTTATTGAAAACCACTTTAAATTATCCAATAACCCCTTAACTCTGTATCCATCATAACTAATCCTACGCAGACACACATACAAACACATATACACACAGACTAAATGTAATGTAATCATCATTACAGTATTTTTGGAGACTGTATACGCAAAAAAAAACAGACAATCTTTTAGATCAGTGATGCCAAACTCCAGCCCCCAGAATCCACTGGAAAAATATATATATAAATGCACTACTTGTTTTTATTATCGCACAGCTTCCCCAGGTGGTCTTTTGTCAGGTGTGTTTTTAGAGGACAGAAAATTACTGGTTCCATGCGAGGCCAAACTTAGAAAGAGTTCATGACTCTATTTTGGTGCCAAGTAAATCTCAGCATTTATTGTAAAAAATTGAAACAAAGCAACTTACAGCAGAGAAAGCAGTGTCCTAATGTGTTTGGTACAGGTGAATGTACTTTCTCATAGGAATACATTTAGACACTGTATGCACTGTTAGACAGGCAGAGGGCCCCCTCTGCTGGTCACATCCAAGTTTTGCAACTGAGACTGCTGAAAATCTCAGAAGGAGACTTGGAAGGCCAGCAGTTCGCAGAGTTACTGTACATCGGCTGTCATTTCCAATGTACTGTAACTTTAGGAACATATTCTGGAGTCCATTTGCAAATGAAATTTGTTTGAAATAAGCAAAATTCATTTTCATTTCTCTAGAACCTATTCAGATTTGTCCAGTCAAGTCACTGACAAAGAACAGGTTCACTGAGTCGTGGTAGTGAATGTTTTAAAGGTAATTTTACTGGATTTTACTAATATGTCAAGTTTAGTGAAAGAAGTATTTTCGACATCTTGGTGCATGGATCCAAAAGGACTCCTTTTGGTCTAGTTTTGGTAAGTACAGCTAATGATGCAACACACTACATGTTATCTGTGAAACATGGTAAAGACAGTGTTATGCCATGAGCACTTATCAGGGTCAGTGGAACTGAGTCACTAGTGTAGATTGATTATCTGACAGCAGTAGTGAAGTGAGATCAAGCTGAAAGATGATTGCTACTATGAGCCAGGCAGCCATCTTGTTCAGAATATTGGTTCACCAGTAAATAGAATAGATTTTTACTAGATGTGCAAAGCAGAGCTTACATAGAATTCCAAGAATGTGTGGTAGATTAGAAAGCTAGCAATAAAACCAGGCAGAATCCGGCCGGCTCTTGGCACGGAGAGACAGGAAGATAATGAATGGGGCAAGGTCACTGAGACGAGCAGAGAAACAAAGAGATCATAGAGAACAGACCAGGCCCCAAGCTATCTCAATAAACACAGCCTATAGGGAGGGCGGCGCTGCCCTGAGAAAGACAGCACAACAAATCACAGACTGTCAAACTAACGTGAAGTGTATCAATTTATAGTTAAATGTGGAATTTCTTTGTACTAACGATGGGAGGTATTAACCCACGTGGGGTGGAATAAAGTGTCATTGGGAGGTGGGCTAATTGGGATGTACCTAATTACGTATTTTTGGGTATAAGATCCCTTGCACGGGTGAAAGGGGGGGCTCACTCTTTGCGATTCAATCCTGTGTGGGCACTTGTGTGACGACACAATAAAGTTTGCCTTTCCTGAAGAGACTCGTGTTCTGACAATCCTTACTTGTGCCCGGTCCGGCGCCGTCTTGAAAGTGAATCTGTTTTTGTCCGCCTACATTTTTGGGGGCCTCGTGAGCCGGGATACGGGCCCTTTCCGGGCACACAGTAACGGGCTGCTGAACACAGTGCGGCGCTTGACTGCAGGTGCGAGAATCCCGCTGGTTGGGGCGTCCGTTGAAGGTGAGCTGACATCTGCAGGCGCCAAGCAGGATTTCCTGTTCAGTGGACCTCGTCTCGTCCCAAACGGACCCCTGACCCGGGAACTGGGACACCACTGAGTCTGAGGAAACAGCGAGCAGCGCCGGCGATAGGTAACGTGTCTTCTATGTTTTGTATGTCTAAAGGAGATACCGGTATCTAAGGGAAACGTCCGACTGAGATAGACGGATAAGGGGATGCGATGGCCACCATCCCATTGGCATATCTAGCCCGCCGCTGATAGCACTGACATTGCTAAGGAGCCAGAGTGGCTAGCGCGTGTCTGGATTCGGGGGAATTGAATGCCAATCAAAGTGTAGTTCTGTAAGAGAGGGAGAAGGTAGCCACGTGGAGTTGCATAAGTCATTAGTCAGTGTTTGTAAACAGAGCTTCGCCACGTGGGTAAAAGGGAAAGGAGGAGGGATTTTCTGTGACTGGGCTGAGAGCCTGAGTCAGTGCTAGTGTGCACATCGTGTAGTGAAAAGGGCTTAGTGAAGCCAGAGGTAGCTGCAGAGATAGTGGTGCCGGGTGGGTAGATTATCCATAAAGCAAATTGGAATTGCAGACGGGAGTATAGATATAGAACGGGGTGCACATAGTCACACGCAGTCAAGAGTTAGAGTTCAAATTACGGGGTATAAGGAGCCACAGAGGAGGGACTGAGCACCCTCGGCTAGTAGAAAGAGTTGAAGTGTCTATGTTCTGTTATGTGATGAAAGCATCTGATACGGTATGTGTTGTGAATGAATTGACTCGAGTGCTGTGAGTGAACGTGCGCCTACTCGCTCCGCGAGGAAGCAAATACGAGTTTTGACCCCGAACGTACGTTTCGGCTCAGGCGACTGCAGACGGCTACTGAAGGGGGAAGCGCCTTAGACACGGATGAATTGTTGGCTGAAGTATCAGACTGTAGATTTTAACTGTTGTTGAAATAATATATCTGTATTGCAAAGAGTACTGTTTTCAGAGTAATAATGGGTAACGGGTCATCTAAGCCCAAGAAGGTGAAGGAGGGTGAGACGCCCCTAGAATATATGGTGCGGAATTTCGAAGCATTATATAAAACTCATGACTATGGTGTAGAATTGACAAAAGAGAAGTTAAAAGTAATGTGTACAGTTGTGTGGCCGTTATTAGTCCCAGGATGGCCAGAGCAGGGGTCAATGGACCCGGAGTTGGTACAGAAGGTACACTCCCAAGTCACAGAGCAGTACGGACATCCTGAACAGTACCCGTATATAGATATATGGAGATATTGTATTAAAAACAAGAGTCATTTTATAATGATAGCGGGGAGAAATAAGAAGCAGGACCCCCAAAATAATGAGAGAGAGAGAGCGGTGTTAGTAGAACAACCGGAAGAGAGTGATGTTTTGCCCCCGTCCTACCCATCATGTTATGGGCAGCCAGAGAAGCTTGAGTGCCGCGGTTGCGCGGGCGGAGAGGGGGAGCGGGCAGCTGCTGTGTCTCGGTCAGCTCCCTCTGCTCCGTCCCGTGTGACTGCGGAAGAAGAGCAGGGCGCAGCGGGTGGAGGGGACAGAGAGGCTCCACCAGAGAAGATTGAGATGCCCGATGGGAGCATATATAAATTAGTGCCCCACGGGAATGGTGATGATGAAAAGGAGGATGAGAACCAGGGAGTTACCACACGCGCAGCGAATAATATATATAAACACCGGGAGCATACCAACACAATCCCTACAAGAGTGCTATGCAGCTGCCTTTGGGAAGTGCCAGGGCCCCCTTTAGCGGATGGGAATCCAGGGCCAATGCAATACACATACGTCCCATTCACGACAACAGATCTTTTTAATTGGAAAACACACACACCACTGTATTCCACAAATCCCGCAGCAGTGGCCAGTATGATAGAGTCAGTTATGCTCACACATAACCCCACATGGGCAGATTGTCAGCAATTAATGTTGACAATGTTTACCACAGAGGAGAGAGCCCGAATAAATAGTAGCGCGCAAAAGATTTTACTCGCCCAAGCTGTAGCAGATGCTAAGCCTCATCCAGAAGCATGGGCAGAGGAACATTACCCCAAAACAGATCCTAAATGGCCGTACAATACAGTTGAAGGAGTTGCCCATCTGCAGACATACAGAACAGCAGTAATAATGGGTGTTAAAGCGAGAGGAAGAAGCCCACAAACATGGGAAAAATAGCAGATGTGATACAAGAGGTTAAAGAATCCCCAAGTGCGTTTCTAGAGAGATTGCTGGATGCGTACAGGATGTATAGTCCTATTGACCCAGAGGCGGTGGAGAATCAGAGGTTAATTAACTCTTCGTTTGTGGGTCAGTCACAGAGGGATATACGGAACAAAATACAGAGAATAGATGTGTTTTGGGGAAAGGTATTAGTGAATTAGTAGAGATCGCTAATAAGGTGTATCATAACCGGGATCTAGAGGAGATAAAGAAACAGAAGGACATACCGGGGTGGTTGGATACATGGGGAATGGTGGAGGATGAGTGGCCCAGACAGAGGGAGGGCAAGGGGTAGGGGGCTAGAGGAAGAGGAAGGGGAGCCCCTAGGGAACCCCTAGGACCCAATCAGTGCGCGTGGTGCCGGGGTGAAGGTCACTGGAAAAACAACTGTCCTGCATTTTTGGCTAAATTTGGGGGACAGGGTGAAGTTGGGGAGGCGGGAGGTCAAGCCCCTAATGGCCAGGTAACAGACGGAAGGTATGAAAGAAGTGAAGGGAATGGAGCGGGGTTGTGGGACTGGCGGGGACATCATTTGAAGGGCAGGATGCATATTGACGGGGACCTGGGCCCATCCCGCTCGGTAGCCACGAGCCCACGGTCACAATGAGAGTGGGAAATAAAGATGAAGTTTTTATGGTTAATACCAGTGCCGAATATTCTGTTGTAACAAAGCAAATTGCACCCCCAATGGGAAATGAGGTTGATATTATGGGAGCAATGGGAGTGTCTGCTAAATATCCTTTTCTTGCTTCTAGAAAATGTAGCGTGGGTGGGCATAATGTTGAACATGAATTTTTGTATATGCCTGAATGTCCCATCCAGCTCCTGGGGCGGGATATCCTTTGCAAATTGCAAGCCCAAATTACGTTTCTTCCCGGGGGTCACGCTCAATTAGACCTGCCGGAGGGTGGCAGCTCTACTCGGCAGCATAACCCAGCCAGCCAGAATCACCCACAATCTGTAAAAATCGCAGTAGTTATGCCGAGGGAAGAAGAATGGCGCACGGCACCTACTCTGCCTGCTGCAACGGATCCGCACGCACTACTCCTTGAAATTCCTGGGGTATGGGCGGAGGAAAACCCGCCAGGACTTGCCATAAACATATAGTTACATAGTTACATAGTTACATAGTTATATAGGCTGAAAAAAGACATGCGTCCATCGGGTTCAGCCTCTCCCACATACCCCCGGTATATGTGGAATTAAAGCCCGGCGCAACACTGGTGGCTCTAAGACAATATCATATCCCACAGAAAGCCAAGCAGAATATACAAATACATTTACAGAGACTTAAAGATCACGGCATATTAAAATTCTGCGTGTCACCATGGAACACACCCCTATTGCCAGTCTTGAAAGAGGGACACAAGAGTATCGCCCTGTCCAAGATTTACGAGCTGTCAACGAGGCCACAGTAACACTACACCCTGTGGTTCCTAATCCATACAATTTGCTGGCATTAATTCCCGGAGATACAAAATATTACACAGTGCTTGATTTAAAAGACGCTTTCTTTTGCATCCGCCTGGCTCCAGCAAGCCAGCCCCTTTTTGCATTTCAGTGGGAAGAGTCTACCACGGGGCGCGCCATCAAATGACGTGGACACGCCACCCTCAAGGTTCAAAAATTCGCCCACGATTTTCGGTGCGCGCTTAGCCAAGATCTCCTCGCCTTCAACGCTCAGCCAGACAAAGTAGTGTTACTCCAATATGTTGATGATTTATTACTGGCTTCCCCAACAGAAAAAGACTGTTTATCCGCCTACAAAAGCCCTGCTACATCTGCTAAGCCAAGCAGGTTACAGAGTTTCTAAGAAGAAAGCACAAATATGCAAACAAAGTGTAAAATACCTGGGATTCCAGTTATTCCAGTTAACAGGTACAAAACGTGCACTGGGGGCAGAAAGAAAAGAAGCAGTGTGCCGCATACCCCAACCAAAGACCAGGAGACAAGTCCGTGAGTTCTTGGGAGCTGCAGGCTTCTGCCGCCTGTGGATCCCCAACTTCGCAGATATTGCCAAACCGCTTCATCAGGCCACGAAGGGGGGGACAAGACCCCTTTCATTGGGAAGAAGAGCAAACAGCAGCGTTCCAGAAATTAAAGACTCTGCTGATGGAAGCTCCTGCACTGGGCCTGCCAGATCACAGCAAGCCCTTCCAGCTGTTCGTGCGATGAACATAATCAAACAGCAACAGGAGTATTGGTCCAGACCTTTGGCTCATGGCTGAGGCCTGTGGCCTACCTCTCCAAGCAACTCAACCCTGTGGCCTGCGGCCTACCCCCATGCCTGAAAGCAGTGGCTGCCACCGCAATGCTGATAGCAGAAGCAGACAAGCTGACCCTTGGACAAGGACTTGCTGCCGATAGTCCTTTTGCACATTAGGTGCAGACCAATCCCCCAATTGAAGCTAAGTCCATACGAACTTATGTTTGACGGCCAACCCCTCTAATTAATGGACTAAGGGGGGACCTTCGGGCATTGGAGAAACTAAACTAAATGATCAGTAGTAATGCTGGGTAAATCAATGCAGAAATTAAATACTTGGGTGGGGGATAATATACCGCATTTTCTGTATCCTTCACTGCATAAGTATTGTCCGGGTGACTCAGTATGGGTAAAAGAGTGGAAAAATGATCCACTAGGTCCAAAATGGAGAGGTCCTTATCTTGTCCTGTTATCAACCCCTACAGCAGTAAAGGTTGCCGAGTGGTCCCGTGGATACATCACTCCAGAGTGAAAGCAGCTGCAGCCAGTCCTGAACCAGCATGGAAGGTCGTTACCAACGAGACCAACCCGCTGAGGCTGAAGCTGACAAAGACCACAGCCATGAGCACCTAAATGATCCTAACCCAGATAATACAGAGGATCAACAAGTGGGTGTTTTGATGGGCACAGGTCCTGACCACCCGCCAACGGGGGATACCCACAGGGTGCTTTTTAGGGGCCCGGCCCCCACCCTTGATCATCCAGAAATGTTCTTTACTTTTGAAATTCCGGTGGGGAGGGATTGGGTTTATGTGACTGTGAAAGGAATTACCCAAGGAATTCTGACATTCGGGGCATTTGTGGTGCTGATTTTATATCTTGCTAATCTGATTTATGGACTCTCACGTGGAGCATGCCCCAATTGTACAGGCAACGTGGGGAAAGTGGATATTTCCCATATCTGGAATGGTACGCACCCGGTGATGGAGAATCGTACCATGTGGAGACAAAAACGAGAAGTATCATCCGAGATATTGCCAAGAGGACATTTACTTGTGCAATTTAAATATGAC
Source organism: Leptobrachium leishanense (assembly GCA_009667805.1). Classification (NCBI taxonomy): domain Eukaryota; kingdom Metazoa; phylum Chordata; class Amphibia; order Anura; family Megophryidae; genus Leptobrachium; species Leptobrachium leishanense. The sequence continues at coordinate 60,377,880 of CM019072.1, forward strand.
TATGCTAAGAAATCTGGGCAGAAAGCATGTTGGTGTGTGCAGCAGAATGCACCCAGAGACAATTCATATCCCATTTGCTTCTGTTCCTATGAACCTGAGTATGTTCGCATCAGGGAATATCACAATACACTCTTTTCGGCCACCCAGAGAACAACCAGAAATGTACGAGGCCGGATACCCCATAATAGGGTACATATACCCCCCAGAGTGGTGTTTCCAAATAGGACCAGATAGAGACACACATAAAAAGAAGGGTGTTATTCAAGCAAATTCAATTGGGCATCATACATATACACAATTGACACAAAGGAACAATCAAATTTTCTATACATACAGTGCAGAAAACTCACGAGTGAGCAAGAAGAAGTGATTGCAAGTGAGTCCGGAGGGACTCAGAGTGTGCTGAAACAACGAGACGAATGAGGCGAATGATGTTGGAATTAGCAAAGGGAACACTACACCTATCACCATTCATGTTAGAAGAGGGATATCAGGTGTGTTGTGGGAGAGTGTGTTACACATGGGTTCCACCAACAATAACGGGAATGTGTTATTTGGCTAAGCTGGTCCCAATCTAGAGACTAAGGGGAGAAGACACAAACACAGACACAGAACTACACCCTAGGTACCCACTGGTGTTTGAGAGACCAAAGAGAGAATTGTTTGCGAAGATGGATCGAATATGGACATGGTTGCCAGCATGGACTGGATGGGGAGGAGAGATGATGAGGAGATTGAATAGCTATGTCAATCTGATGGATGAGATTCTGAATAGAACCAGTATGGATATCCAGCTGCTGAATCTGGAAATGCGTGAGTTACGAAAGGTGCAGATGATACATGATATGGCACTTGAGCAGATCAGTGCGGCCTTGAATGGATTGTGTGAAATGACAATGCACTATGAATGTTGCACCTTCATCAGAAACACTACACATGAAGTCCCAGATTATTACCAGGTAATTCAAGATCACCAAGAGAAGGTAGCACAGTTGCAGGGCACAGCCAGGAGGATTGCTGCCGAAGGCTGGAATCTGCTCCGTGGGTTTGGAGCAATGGGAGAATGGTTTGGTTCCATCTTGAGATTTATCTCACAGATTGGATCCATGATACTCATGATAGTGGTGATCTTGATCATAGGGATACTGATATACCGCATAGGGCTATGCTTATGGCCACTGTGCAAGACAGCACTGACACCTACACAAACACAGAAGATACCACTGATAATTCCACAGGGTATGTTCCCAGTGAAAAAACCCCCCCCCAGTACAAGGAGTTTCAGAATAGTGGAGTATAATGGCTACAAGTGCCAGGAAAAGATCCTGACACTTGAGCCAAGGGGGGAATGAAGTGAGATCAAGCTGAAAGATGATTGCTACTATGAGCCAGGCAGCCATCTTGTTCAGAATATTGGTTCACCAGTAAATAGAATAGATTTTTACTAGATGTGCAAAGCAGAGCTTACATAGAATTCCAAGAATGTGTGGTAGATTAGAAAGCTAGCAATAAAACCAGGCAGAATCCGGCCGGCTCTTGGCACGGAGAGACAGGAAGATAAATGAATGGGGCAAGGTCACTGAGACGAGCAGAGAAACAAAGAGATCATAGAGAACAGACCAGGCCCCAAGCTATCTCAATAAACACAGCCTATAGGGAGGGCGGCGCTGCCCTGAGAAAGACAGCACAACAAATCACAGACTGTCAAACTAACGTGAAGTGTATCAATTTATAGTTAAATGTGGAATTTCTTTGTACTAACGATGGGAGGTATTAACCCACGTGGGGTGGAATAAAGTGTCATGGGAGGTGGGCTAATTGGGATGTACCTAATTACGTATTTTTGGGTATAAGATCCCTTGCACGGGTGAAAAGGGGGGCTCACTCTTTGCGATTCAATCCTGTGTGGGCACTTGTGTGACGACACAATAAAGTTTGCCTTTCCTGAAGAGACTCGTGTTCTGACAATCCTTACTTGTGCCCGGTCCGGCGCCGTCTTGAAAGTGAATCTGTTTTTGTCCGCCTACATTTTGATTCATTTTGAAATATGTAATTCAATCTTATCCAATCAGATTCATTAAAATGCTACAAAATTGAAACAAAAAGCTCATGTGGTTAAGCTGACTGCAACATGTTTCAATGATAATGTGTGTTGCATAAGGAGCCCAGTACCCTTGCTATCTTCGAGGTCCATAATCTGGCCCCTGGATGTGTTGATTAGGCCATTTCACTGAACCTTCATCTTTCACTCTTGAGATGTGCTGATCACACCTCTTCCCTGGACCTTCATCTGATGTCTACGGTATCTTAATGACATACCTCTGTCACCAGGAGGTAACTCTGGCCTTGCATCCTGTATTATGTACCGCAGATCAGGTTTAATTTAATATGTTAAATGTTCTTACTAGGATCCAGTATGACATCAAAGGCACTATTCAGTTTGGCCCGATTGCTGAAATTTACGTATTTTAGACCGCAATTCGACAATGTTCGATTCGGCTGATTTAACCGAGGGAATGTCGATATTGCAATTCACGATAAAAATTCAGATCCTAGTACGCAGGCACTCTTAGAATTTTCTGATGTGATACTGACAGTTTAATGTGTTCGTGTTTTGCAATTCCTCATGTTGGTTATTAGTTGGGAGGGATGGCTTCCTAAGTGGGAATGTGAATGTTCATATTGTACTATGATCTGAGTTTGTCAATTCAAAAATAACTAGACATGTGCATTCATTTTAGTACTAAAACGATTTAGTCCGAATTTTGGGATAATTTAGTTTTCATATGACTCAAGAGATACGAAACTGCTCAGTACAAAAAACGAAAGAAACTAAAATAAAATGCACTACATTTTAGTTTCAGTCCTTTTTGTAATATTACATTGAGTGAAGGAGACCAGCAATGAAGAGCACAACATCACAAAGCTACAGAAAAGGTTTGTATGCGTAATCCTTCCCGACTCCTACCCAAAAATCTGACAGTGATAGAGCTCCAGAATACTCATTCACAGCACAGACAGCCAGCACAGGAGAGGAAACCTTTGCTTAACCCTTGCATGTCTATGAGGCAGACAAGATGATAAAAGCAGCTGGAGAAGGAAAACAATCAAATAAATCACACTGAAAGCTAATGACAGAGGAGGGCTGGATAGTAAAAAACCCTTTATAACAAGCAGCACTGGGAGAAGAGAGGGACTTTATAAAACGTGTGTTATCTCCCCTCCCGCTCTGCATAATAGGGGCTTAGGTCTGATACATTTTATATTATCCAGGAGCACTATCCCCCTTTTCTCATCTATAATACACGTTTTATATAAAGTCCCTCTCCTCTCCCAGTGCTGCTTGATATAAAGTTTTTTTTACGTCAGATACATTTAGTATCCAGCTCACAGTTACTCTGTCATTATGAGCCTTCAGTGAGACTTATTTGAATGTTTTCCCTGGATTTAAAGTGCTTTATTTTATTATGAAAATAAATTTGCACCAGTCATCTCTTCTCTGAGCTTTCAGACCGATTTACGTTAATATTTTCCTTCTCCTCTGCTTTTATATTCCTGTCGGTCTCCCCCACAGAGATACAAAGTTTAAGTAAAAGTTCCCTCTCCTGTGCTGAATAAGCATTGCATTCTGAAGTTCTGCACCCTCCACATGCCAATGCAGTAGGATGTTCTATACAGAGAGAGTGTTCTATACATTATACAGAGAGGGGTATTAATGCAGGAGGATGTTATATACATTATACTGAGAAAGGTATAAATTGAGGAGGATGTTCTTTACAGAGAGGGACATTAATTAATTCAGGAGGATGTTGTATACATTATACAGAGAGGGGTATTAACTAATGCAGGAGGATGTTATCTACATTATACAGAGAGGAATATTAATTAATGCAGGAAGATGTTCTATACACTATACAGAGAGGAGCCTTTTTTTTAGCCCTTTAAATCCAGTGGCTGTGAGCGCTGATATTGGCTGCTTGTTATATTATCTCTCAGAACAATGTATCAGGCTCAGCTGTTACAGTAACTGACTGTAACAGCGCTCAGAGTTTCAGTAAAACAAGGAAATAATATTGTTCTAACCTCTTATATATAAAAATATTATTTACTAGATTTAAAGAACTCTGAGCGCTGTGATAAACAGCAGTCAGTTACTGTAACAGCTTTGCTTGATACATTGTGCTGAGAGTGAGAGCTATTGTAACAAGCAGCGATCTCAGCCCTCTGAGGAGCCACTACAATAGTAATTGTATCCACTGGTTTTCGGACGAATGAAATAAATTAGTTTTCATACTAAAGAACTGAAAACGAATTTCTTTAGCAACTAAATAAATTGCATTTTAGGACTAATCCATTAGTTCAAAACGAAATTTTGTGCTGTGCACATGTCTAAAAATAACGTTTTTTAAAAAAAAAAAAAGAAGTCAGCTCAATTATTGGTACTCATTAGCAATTCAGTTTGACTTCAGTACGCCAAATTAAAAAAAATATGTCAACTGCCGAAAGGTGTTGATAAGTGGTTCTTTGGGCAGGGTTACTTTCAGGATTCATTTTAGAATTGTGGTTGGGGTTACTTTTAGGTTTAGGATTACTAACAGGGGTTAATTATAGACAGTTTTGGACAGAAAATTCTTTTTTTCGGGAGTAATACCAGTCAGATATTTTTCAAAATGGGATATGTTTGGACTTCAGTTGGTGTCAAATTTATTTGATTGAATCGGCCAATATTTTGAAAAAAATATAGGTTGGAACTTAATTATTTCTTTTTGTCAAAAAAGCTGATGGAGCCCCAAGTTTGGTAATTTTATGTAAGGTACAAACTGTAAAATTTGAATGAATTTGCTGACACAATGGAGTATAATGCAAAGGCTTGTAATATCTATTTTAAAGATATTAAACAAACATATAACAAGTTTTAAACATGTTCACAGGAAAATATTTTTGTCACTTTTCAATATGCAAATGCTCAAAGTAAAAATTTGTGAACTTTTATTCATCTCTAGTTGCAAGGGCAGATAGGTTTACCTCTAACAAAGAAAGACTGCTTAGGAAAATGTGGGTGGAATCCCCTTTGAGTCGTAAAAGGGTATATGTGTTTTTGCCTTGCACTTTAACACTTCTATATTTTTTGAAGTATAAATCAACAATTGTAAAGGATGGCCTTCTTTTGCAATAAGCTGTGAAAAAAATGCAATAAATAAACCTTGAACAAATATGTTTTCGACAGCGTATTATTTATTTATTTACTATTTATGTCTTACATCTAAAGGGATGTTTTTCAAGCAATTGTGCATATCAACTACAAAAATAAATGTTAACCTTGGGTAATTTCAATATGCAGTGTTGATCTTTCCATCCTAATTGTTCCAGAGGTGCAAATAAACAATTTTATGTTATGAGTTAGAACACCATAATCACTTAATGGTTGTTAATGCTCATGTGTAATTGTGCTTGTTGTCAGTCATAGGTAAACAGGCTCTGCCGTAACGTAATGCTGTAAGCTGACTGCAGGCAGGCATGAGGAATAAGCAAGGACAAAAAGTTATATGGAGGTGAATGTGAAACCAGATAGTAGATACAAGCACAAGGAAAAGACCTAGGAAAGAATTTAAAACAAATTGCAATGTGTACAAATGCACCCAGGAAATTAAAAAAGACAGACTTCACGGGGGGCGTGTCTGCCCGTCTTGGAGAGAAGCCGCCATCATTCTGTGATTTGTGCCGTGTTGCTGGATTTTTTGTGCAGCGCCCGGCCTTCTGCTCTGATTTTTGGCATGCTCTCCATGGAAAGGTTTTTGTCCAGTCCGGACACCTTTTGCTCCCGTCCTGTGGCAGTTATGTCATTGCGGGTAGTGTTTGCAGCGATTTCCTCCTGTGGCCTGTCAAGCGCAGCAGCCATCTTGTGGCCTGTACCTGTGTCCACAGAGCCTGGATTTTGCCTGACTGACTTCTACCTACCTGAATGGGCAAGACGTCCAAAAAATCTGGAGAGGCAGAGGGCCCTCACCACTCCGATATCAGATTGTCCCTTCACGTTGGAGAAGAGCTGAATCGCAGACATGAGGTGGTTTCCTGCTCGGAGTTCTCCGATGATGTTGGCGATCCTAAGCCCAAGTGGATTCCGGCGGCTTCTGTATAGCCGCTTAATTCTACCAATCTTCAAAGTGCAGAGCCGGTCCCAGGAGACGGCGATGGGGCAGGCTGCTACAGCTGCCACGGCTGTGGGTCTTCGGCCTCAGGTCGCCCACCTCGGTTCTGCTGTCTTGTCCCTGGAGACCTGTCACTGCCGTAAGATCCTCTGGTTGCGGGGAATCCCTGGAGATATGGGTCAAATGGGGCTCCTCAAATATGTTAGGGGCTTGGTGGCCCATCTCTTGCTGGATTGTGGAAACTGTCTGGACTCGCTTATTCTGTCGGCTGTTTGTTTGTGCAAGGCTACTACTGCGCCAGTTACGGCTCCCCCCAATGTCCTTGTGGTTACCAGGGATGTGGATGGCCATTCCTGGCTCCTCGCTGCGATTGGCCCTACTTTCCAGGTCACCTATGCCTTTTGCTGCCTCACCTTCTTCCAGGACTTACCCTTTCTAGCACTGGTGGCTCCGCAGCGTTTTTGAGAGGTCACTTCTCTGCTCCGTGTCTGCGGAGTCCGATACTGTTGGGGATCTTAGGGCTCCCTTGCTGTTTGTTCTGAAGGCAAGTTCCAACCGGATATGACCTTAGAGGGAGTGCATGCTGTGCTTTTCAAACTGGGAATCATGGCGGAGCCACAGGTTTCCCTCGATCTGACGCTGAATGGCTTTCCCTCCCCCTTCCATAGTTATGTGTGCTGACCTTGGTTCCAAAGCAGTTTTTTCTTGCGGACTGGCAGGACGTGTCTCTAGGTACCGCGTGTTAGGTTTTGTGGCCCCCTTTTTTTGTGTGTGGAACATAGGTCAGCCGAGTGCACCATGTATGCGGCTACCATGGCTCTGTCCACATACCTTGGCCTCGAGATGCCCAGCCTCGTGGCCCTTCCATGGCCTCTGGTTACCCGCAGGGTTGATAGAGCACGCCAGGTATGCCATATTTCTGGGCAGTTTCCCCACCTCCCCCTTTTATTATTTTTATTTTTTTTGGGACCCGAAGATTAGGGATGATTAGGGGTTCAGGTTCGGACAGTTCGGGGTTCGACCCGAACTTAGCCTGTTCGAGTAGATCGCGAACACCGAACATTTCCGGGTGTTCGCCGCATGTTCGACCACAATGGACCACAATGCATTTTCCCACTGGCCTGAAGCTGATTGGCTACAGCCTTGCACCTGACCACAGGTCTGTTGCAAGACTGGTTCAACACTATGCCAATCACCGCTCAGAGTCCTGATTGGGCAAATTTTGGCCAATCATGGGCTCACAGAGCTACGTCCCGCAGCACACTATATAACGTTTCCACGCGCCGATTCTGCACGCATTTCAGAGGAGATTTCAAAGGAGATAGTTGTGTCTTGTTACTGCCGGTCTGCCACGCTACTGGGGGGTCTCATTTCTACCAAATATCAGGGAATTTAGGTGATGTGTGTCTTGTGACTGCGCTAGCAAGTTTTTTTGGGGTTTACAACTTTCTTTAAAACATTTGTGAATTGAGGTGATCTTCTGGGTCTTGTCACTGTGCCAGCAAGTCTTTTTGGGTCTCATTTCTACCAAATATCAGGGAATTTAGGTGATGTGTGTCTTGTCACTGTGCCAGCAAGTTTTTTTGGGGTTTACAACTTTCTTTAAAACATTTGTGAATTGAGGTGATCTTCTGGGTCTTGTCACTGTGCCAGCAAGTCTTTTTGGGTCTCATTTCTACCAAATATCATTGAATTTATGTGATGTGTGTCTTGTCACTGTGCCAGCAAGTTTTTTTGGGGTTTACAACTTTCTTTAAAACATTTGTGAATTGAGGTGATCTTCTGGGTCAGGTCACTGTGCCAGCAAAACTTTTTGGGGCTCACTAATTTCTTTAAAACATTTGTGAATTGAGGTGATATGTGTCTTGTCAAACAGCCAGTACCACGCAGTATTTTGGGGGTCACAAATTTCTACAAAACATTTGGGAATTGAGGTGATCTGTGTCTTGTCACTGCCAGCAAGTATTTTGGGGGTCACAAATTTCTAAAAAACATTTGGGAATTGAGGTGATCTGTGTCTCGTCACACATCCAGTACCACGCAGTATTTTGGGGCTCACTAATTTCTACAAAACATTTGTGAATTAAGGTGATCTGTGTCTCGTCACACATCTAGTACCACGCTGTATTTTGGGGCTCACTAATTTATTTAAAACATTTGTGAATTAAGGTGATCTGTGTCTCGTCACACATCCAGTACCAAGCAGTATTTTGGGGCTCACTAATTTATTTAAAACATTTGTGAATTGAGGTGATCTTCTGTGTCTCGTCACACAGCCAGCAAGTTTTTATAGGGCTCACTAATTTCTTTAAAACATTTGTGAATTGAGGTGATCTGTGTCTCGTCACACATCCAGTACCACGCAGTATTTTGGGGCTCACTAATTTCTTTAAATCATTTGTGAATTAAGGTGATCTGTGTCTCGTCACACATCCAGTACCACGCAGTATTTTGGGGCTCACTAATTTATTTAAAACATTTGTGAATTAAGGTGATCTGTGTCTCGTCACACATCCAGTACCACACAGTATTTTGGGGCTCACTTATTTAAAACATTTGTGAGTTAAGGTGATCTGTGTCTCGTCACACATCCGGTAGCACGCAGTATTTTGGGGCTCACTAATTTCTACAAAACATTTGTGAATTAAGGTGATCTGTGTCTCGTCACACATCCGGTAGCACGCAGTATTTTGGGGCTCACTAATTTATTTAAAACATTTGTGAATTGAGGTGATCTTCTGTGTCTCGTCACACAGCCAGCAAGTTTTTTTGGGGCTCACTAATTTCTTTAAAACATTTGTGAATTGAGGTGATCTGTGTCTTGTCACACATCCAGTACCACGCAGTATTTTGGGGCTCATTAATTTCTTTAAATCATTTGTGAATTAAGGTGATCTGTGTCTTGTCACACAACAAGTACCACGCTGTATTTTGGGGCTCACTAATTTCTTTAAAACATTTGTGAATTGAGGTGATCTGTGTCTCGTCACACATCCAGTACCACGCAGTATTTTGGGGCTCACTCATTTCTTTAAAACTTTTGTGAATTGAGATGATCTGTGTCTCGTCACACATCCAGTACCACGCTGTATTTTGGGGCTCACTCATTTCTTTAAAACATTTGTGATTTAAGGTGATCTGTACCTTGTCACACAACCAGTACCACGCAGTATTTTGGGGCTCATTAATTTCTTTTATTCATTTGTGAATTAAGGTGATCTGTGTCTCGTCACACATCCAGTACCACGCAGTATTTTGGGGCTCACTCATTTCTTTAAATCATTTGTGAATTAAGGTGATCTGTGTCTCGTCACACATCCAGTACCACGCTGTATTTTGGGGCTCACTAATTTCTACAAAACATTTGTGAATTGAGGTGATCTGTGTCTTGTCACACAACCAGTACCACGCATTATTTTTGGGATCACTAATTTCTACAAAACATTTGTGAATTGAGGTGATCTGTGTCTTGTCACACATCCAGTACCAAGCTGTATTTTGGGGCTCACTAATTTCTACAAAACATTTGTGAATTGAGGTGATCTATGTCTCGTCACACATCCAGTACCACGCTGTATTTTGGGGCTCACTAACTTATTTAAAACATTTGTGAATTAAGGTGATCTGTGTCTCGTCACACATCCAGTACCACGCAGTATTTTGGGGCTCACTTATTTAAAACATTTTTGAATTAAGGTGATTTGTGTCTCGTCACACATCCAGTACCACGCAGTGTTTTGGGGCTCACTAATTTCTACAAAACATTTGTGAATTGAGGTGATCTGTGTCTCGTCACACATCCAGTACCACGCTGTATTTTGGGGCTCACTAATTTCTACAAAACATTTGTGAATTGAGGTGATCTGTGTCTCGTCACACAGCCAGCAAGCTTTTTTGGGGCTCACTAATTTCTTTAAAACATTTGTTTATTGAGGTGATCTGTGTCTTGTCACACATCCAGTACCACGCAGTATTTTGGGGCTCACTAATTTCTTTAAAACATTTGTGATTTTAGGTGATCTGTGTCTCGTCACACATCCAGTACCACGCAGTATTTTGGGGGGCTCACTTATTTCTACAAAACATTTGTGAATTGAGGTGATCTGTGTCTCGTCACACATCCAGTACCACGCTGTATTTTGGGGCTCACTAATTTCTACAAAACATTTGTGAATTGAGGTGATCTGTGTCTCGTCACACATCCAGTACCACGCAGTATTTTGGGGCTCACTAATTTATTTAAAACATTTGTGAATTGAGGTGATCTTCTGTGTCTCGTCACACAGCCAGCAAGTTTTTTTGGGGCTCACTAATTTCTTTAAAACATTTGTGAATTGAGGTGATCTGTGTCTTGTCACACATCCAGTACCACGCAGTATTTTGGGGCTTACTAATTTCTTTAAATCATTTGTGAATTAAGGTGATCTGTGTCTCGTCACACATCCAGTACCACGCAGTATTTTGGGGCTCACTCATTTCTTTAAAACATTTGTGAGTTAAGGTGATCTGTGTCTTGTCACACAACCAGTACCACGCTATATTTTGGGGCTCACTAATTTCTTTAAAACATTTGTGAATTAAGGTGATCTGTGTCTCGTCACACATCCAGTACCATGCTGTATTTTGGGGCTCACTCATTTCTACACTACATTTGTGAATTAAGGTGATCTGTGTCTTGTCACATATCTAGTACCACGCAGTATTTTGGGGCTCACTCATTTCTTTAAAACATTTGTGAATTAAGGTGATCTGTGTCTTTTCACACAACCAGTACCACGCTGTATTTTGGGGCTAACTAATTTCTTTAAAACATTTGTGAATTGAGGTAATCTGTGTCTCGTCACACATCCAGTACCACGCTGTATTTTGGGGCTCACTAATTTCTACAAAACATTTGTGAATTGAGGTGATCTGTGTCTTGTCACACAACCAGTACCACGCATTATTTTTGGGCTAACTAATTTCTACAAAACATTTGTGAATTGAGGTGATCTGTGTCTCGTCACACATCCAGTACCACGCTGTATTTTGGGGCTCACTAATTTCTACAAAACATTTGTGAATTGAGGTGATCTGTGTCTTGTCACACATCCAGTACCACACTGTATTTTAGGGCTCACTAATTTCTACAAAACATTTGTGAATTGAGGTGATCTGTGTCTTGTCACACAACCAGTACCACTCATTATTTTGGGGCTCACTAATTTCTTTAAATCATTTGTGAATTAAGGTGATCTGTGTCTCGTCACACATCCAGTACCACGCAGTATTTTGGGGCTCACTAATATATTTAAAACATTTGTGAATTGAGGTGATCTTCTGTGTGTCGTCACACAGCCAGCAAGTTTTTTTGGGGCACACTAATTTCTTTAAAACATTTGTGAATTGAGGTGATCTGTGTCTTGTCACACATCCAGTACCACGCAGTATTTTGGGGCTTACTAATTTCTTTAAATCATTTGTGAATTAAGGTGATCTGTGTCTCATCACACATCCAGTACCACGCAGTATTTTGGGGCTCACTCATTTCTTTAAAACATTTGTGAGTTAAGGTGATCTGTGTCTTGTCACACAACCAGTACCACTCTGTATTTTGGGGCTCACTAATTTCTTTAAAACATTTGTGAATTGAGGTGATCTGTGTCTTGTCACACAACCAGTACCACGCATTATTTTTGGGCTTACTAATTTCTACAAAACATTTGTGAATTGAGGTGATCTGTGTCTCGTCACACATCCAGTACCACGCTGTATTTTGGGGCTCACTAATTTCTACAAAACATTTGTGAATTGAGGTGATCTGTGTTTTGTCACACAACCAGTACCAAGCTGTATTTTGGGGCTCACTAATTTCTACAAAACATTTGTGAATTAAGGTGATCTGTGTCTCGTCACACATCCAGTACCACGCAGTATTTTGGGGCTCACTTATTTAAAACATTTTTGAATTAAGGTGATTTGTGTCTCGTCACACATCCAGTACCACGCAGTATTTTGGGGCTCACTAATTTCTACAAAACATTTGTGAATTGAGGTGATCTGTGTCTCGTCACACAGCCAGCAAGTTTTTTTGGGGCTCACTAATTTCTTTAAAACATTTGTTTATTGAGGTGATCTGTGTCTTGTCACACATCCAGTACCACGCAGTATTTTGGGGCTCACTAATTTCTTTAAAACATTTGTGATTTTAGGTGATCTGTGTCTCGTCACACATCCAGTACCACGCACTTTTTTGGGGCTCACTTATTTCTACAAAACATTTGTGAATTGAGGTGATCTGTGTCTCGTCACACATCCAGTACCACGCTGTATTTTGGGGCTCACTAATTTCTACAAAACATTTGTGAATTGAGGTGATCTGTGTCTCGTCACACATCCAGTACCACGCAGTATTTTGGAGCTCACTAATTTATTTAAAACATTTGTGAATTAAGGTGATCTGTGTCTCGTCACACATCCAGTACCACGCAGTATTTTGGGGCTCACTAATTTATTTAAAACATTTGTGAATTGAGGTGATCTTCTGTGTCTCGTAACACAGCCAGCAAGTTTTTTTGGGGCTCACTAATTTCTTTAAAACATTTGTGAATTGAGGTGATCTGTGTCTTGTCACACATCCAGTACCACGCAGTATTTTGGGGCTTACTAATTTCTTTAAATCATTTGTAAATTAAGGTGATCTGTGTCTCGTCACACATCCAGTACCACGCAGTATTTTGGGGCTCACTCATTTCTTTAAAACATTTGTGAGTTAAGGTGATCTGTGTCTTGTCACACAACCAGTACCACGCTGTATTTTGGGGCTCACTCATTTCTTTAAAACATTTGTGAATTAAGGTGATCTGTGTCTTGTCACACAACCAGTACCACGCTGTATTTTGGGGCTAACTAATTTCTTTAAAACATTTGTGAATTGAGGTAATCTGTGTCTCGTCACACATCCAGTACCACGCTGTATTTTGGGGCTCACTAATTTCTACAAAACATTTGTGAATTGAGGTGATCTGTGTCTTGTCACACAACCAGTACCACGCATTATTTTTGGGCTCACTAATTTCTACAAAACATTTGTGAATTGAGGTGATCTGTGTCTCGTCACACATCCAGTACCACGCTGTATTTTGGGGCTCACTAATTTCTACAAAACATTTGTGAATTGAGGTGATCTGTGTCTTGTCACACATCCAGTACCACACTGTATTTTAGGGCTCACTAATTTCTACAAAACATTTGTGAATTGAGGTGATCTGTGTCTTGTCACACATCCAGTACCACACTGTATTTTAGGGCTCACTAATTTCTACAAAACATTTGTGAATTGAGGTGATCTGTGTCTTGTCACACAACCAGTACCACGCATTATTTTTGGGCTCACTAATTTCTACAAAACATTTGTGAATTGAGGTGATCTGTGGCTCGTCACACATCCAGTACCACACTGTATTTTTGGGCTCACTAATTTCTACAAAACATTTGTGAATTGAGGTGATCTGTGTCTCGTCACACATCCAGTACCACGCTGTATTTTGGGGCTCACTAATTTCTACAATACATTTGTGAATTGAGGTGATCTGTGTCTTGTCACACATCCAGTACCACACTGTATTTTAGGGCTCACTAATTTCTACAAAACATTTGTGAATTGAGGTGATCTGTGTCTTGTCACACAACCAGTACCACGCATTATTTTGGGGCTCACTAATTTCTTTAAATCATTTGTGAATTAAGGTGATCTTTGTCTCGTCACACATCCAGTACCACGCAGTATTTTGGGGCTCACTAATTTATTTTAAACATTTGTGAATTGAGGTGATCTTCTGTGTGTCGTCACACAGCCAGCAAGTTTTTTTGGGGCTCACTAATTTCTTTAAAACATTTGTGAATTGAGGTGATCTGTGACTTGTCACACATCCAGTACCACACAGTATTTTGTGGCTCACTAATTTCTTTAAAACATTTGTGAATTAAGGTGATCTGTGTCTCGTCACACATCCAGTACCACGCAGTATTTTGGGGCTCACTATTTTATTTAAAACATTTATGAATTAAGGTGATCTGTGTCTTGTCACACAACCAGTACCACGCTGTATTTTGGGGCTCACTAATTTCTTTAAAACATTTGTGAATTGAGGTGATCTGTGTCTCGTCACACATCCATTACCACGCTGTATTTTGAGGCTCACTAATTTTTACAAAACATTTGTGAATTGACGTGATCTTCTGTGTCTTGTCACACAGCCAGCAAGTTTTTTTGGGGCTCACTAATTTCTTTAAAACATTTGTTTATTGAGGTGATCTGTGTCTTGTCACACATCCAGTACCACGCAGTATTTTGGGGCTGACTAATTTCTTTAAAACATTTGTGAATTAAGGTGATCTGTGTCTTGTCACACAACCAGTACCACGCTGTATTTTGGGGCTCACTAATTTCTTTAAAACATTTGTGAATTGAGGTGATCTGTGTCTCGTCACTGGCTGCCAGCTATCAGTGTGTCTCACTGAGTTATACCAGAGTTCTTTAAATATTTATACCAGAGTTGAATCAGAGTTCTGTATATATTAATCTATAAATCACTCACCATGTCTTAAAGAACAAAAAGGACAGGCAGACGCTCCCAGACACAGATAAGAGGGCAAGCAGCCCCTGTGTCGAGAGGCTGTGTCTCTGGTCGTGGTGGACGTGGTGCATCCTCTGCAGGAGCACGCTTGTCCTTTCTAACTGGTGCTGGCCGTCTTAAGCAGCAGCAACATACAGAGGACTTGGTGGATTGGCTAACCAGGCCATCCTCATCCTCCGAGTCCTCTGCCAGCCAGGCTTCTTGTGCTTTACAGTCCACCTCAGCTGCCAAAGCATCTAATGCAGCCTCCATGTCCACAGCTACTCCTGCCGTAGCCTCGCTATCACACACAGAGGAGTCAGCTGAATTGTTTGACTACAATGAGAGTGACATGCTGCTTGAGGATGCGCAGCAAGTACAGTGCTCTGATACAATCTCTGAGGTCGAGCAAGGGAGTATAATCAACCTAGAGGAAGGGGGTGCCAGTGATGACACACAAATAACTGGCACTCATGTTGCCCCAGCAGCTGCAGCATACTGCCAAGTTGGCTCCAGTGACTAGGAGATAGGGGGTGAAGATAACATTGATGATGAGGTCACTGACTCCACCTGGGTGCCAGATCGAACTTAGGAATCAAGTGAGGAGGAGGAGGGAACAGCAAACACGAGGCACAACATCCTCTGGGACCAACCGTAGCACTAGCCAGTCCAAGGCATCAGATGTCAGAGCTGCTCCGGTGCAGAGCGCTGTTGTCTCAAAGAACACATGCAGTCTGGGAGTTCTTTAAGAAATGTGCAGCAGACCCCGCTGTTGCTATTTGTAATCTATGTCAGATGAGGCTGAAGCGTGGGATAAACACCGGACACTTGGGTACCACGTGCTTGAGGCGACATATGAACAAGTGCCACACATCCTGTTGGCGCAAAACTTTGCGTAGGTCCTCCTCCTCCTCATCTGTCTCTACCCACACTGTATGTCCTGCCATGTCATTGCCTACAACCTCTACTGACAGGGATGATGCTACAGTAATGGATGTACCAGGTCCTTCCTCACAATGTGACATCATCCCAGTAGCTGTAGATTTCCGCAGCCAGATTACATTGCCGCAGCTGCTGCAGCGAAAGAAAAAATATAGTCCCAACCATCCCCGAGCACAGCGTCTAAATGCCAGCTTAGCAAAATTACTCGCATTGCAGCTGCTGCCTTTCCAGCTGGTGGACTCTGCTCCCTTCTGTGAATTTGCTGAATGTGCTGTACCACAGTGGCAGGTTCCAAAACGCCATTACTTTTCACGCAAGGCCATTCCAGCACTATACCAGCACGTGGAAGACAATGTTATCCAGTCATTGGGAAAGGCAGTCAGCAGCAAGGTGCATGTGACTTTAGACAGGTGGTCCAGCAAGCATGGACAGGGTCGTTACATTTCCTTCACAGCACACTGGGTAACTCTGATTGCAGCTGGGAGTGATCTAAGACGGGGCTCTGTGCTGGAGCTTGTTCATCCACCACGCCTCCAGAAAGCTGCTTGTATGAGGTCTGTCTGCTCCACCACCACCACCTCTTCCTCCTCCTCCTTCTTCTCTGTCTCTGGCGAAGTGGCAGTTAAACCGACGCCTGACAGGGTCTACGCAATGGCTCAAGCAAAAAGATGCCATACTGTGCTTGAGCTGGTTTGTTTAGGGGACAGGAGCCACACCGGGTCAGAAATCTTGTCAGCTCTGCAGGGGCAGGTGCAGAGATGGTTAACACCATGCCAGCTTGAGCTGGGAATGATCGTCTGCGATAATGGCAGCAACCTTCTCTCCGCCCTACGCAAGGGTAAATTGACACATGTACCATGCCTAGCACACGTCCTAAATCTGGTGGTACAGCGTTTCCTAACCAAGTACCCAGGGCTGCCAGAGCTTATCATCCAGGCCAGAAAAGTCTGCAGCCACTTCAGACGGTCATTCCCAGCAAGTGTTCGCCTGGCAGAAATTGAAAGAGAATTCCACCTTCCCACAAACCGTCTGATCTGTGACATGCCCACCAGGTGGATCTCGACATTAGCAATGCTGCAGCGTCTGCACAAGCAGCAGAGGGCCATCAACAAGTACCTGTGTGAGTTTGGCACAAGGACAGGTTCAGGTCAACTTGGTTTCCCCCCCCCGCAGTGGCTGATGATCAAGGATGCATGCACTGTACTGTCACCATTTGAGGAGGCAACGAGGATGGTGAGCAGGGACAGTGCATGCATCAGTGACACAATTCCTTTAGTGTTCCTGCTGGAGCACACTCTGCAGGGAATTCTAGATGTGGCTCTAGAGGCAGAGCAGCGGGAGGAAGAGGAGGCCTTCCCTAGCTCTCAAGGCCCCAGTCTTTCCGCAGACAGCATTCCAGCGGGTCCTACTCAGATCAGACAGGAGGAGGATGAGGAGGAGGAGGACTATTTAAGTAGTGGGGGCATTGAAGGTGGGGATTCCTCAAGGGAGGGTTTTGTGTGCCCAGAAACAGAAGGGTTTGTGCGTGGCTGGGAGGAGGAAGTGCACGATACGGTCATCCTCATTGACCAGGAAGACTCGAAAGCTAATGCCACCTCCAACCTACGCTGCATGGGCTCAATAATGATGCAAAGCCTGCTAAAGGACCCCAGGATTCGTGCTATCAAGGAGAGGGATCATTACTGGTTGGCAACCCTTCTTGATCCACGATATAAGGGTTAAGTTGCAGAGCTCATCCTGCCCGCACAGCGGGAGCACAGGATGAAAAAACTTGAGGACGCTCTAAAGCGACACTTGTGTAACACCTTTCCAGGCACTGGTAGATTACCAAGTGCTGACACACGTGCTTCTGAGGCTGCGGGTGATCAGAGGAATAGCGGTGAAGGCCAGGGCCGCTTGACTAATGCTTTTTTAATTTTTTTTAGTCCACGACTCCCAAGGACGTCAAATGTAGGCACCCATTGCCAGCGTCTTCACCATATGGTGCAGGACTACCTAGGGGCAAGGGCAGACCTGGATACCTTTCCAGCAGATGATCCACTGGCTTACTGGGTGTTGAGATTGGATCACTGGCCAGAACTTAGCCAATATGCTATGCAGCTACTAGGTTGCCCTTCATCTAGCATGCTTTCCGAAAGGACGTTCAGTGCCGCTGGAGGTTTTGTCACAGACAAAAGAGTGCGTCTGTCCACCAACTCTGTAGACCGGCTGACATTTATAAAAATGAATCAGTCCTGGATCAGCAGCTATCAATCCCCCAATGCTGACGTAATGGAATAGATAGGGGATGTCCTCTTCTGCATTCACAAAACCTCCAGCACTGAACTCTTCCACAATACCACAAAAGGTTTACGTTGTGAAGGCACTTGCTGCCATGAAAGGCACAATATTTGGCTGCACTGACGCCTGTGCCAGATTTATATCATTTTATTTTTTTTAACCGCAGGGTCCAACCCTGCACTCTTCCACAATACCACAGAGGGGTTACTGTATGAAGATACTTGCTGGCCTGGCATTAAAGGCACAATATCTGGGTGCACTGACGCCCATTACCAGATCAAAAAATTTTCAATATAGGACCACATGGTCCACCCCTGCATTCTTCCACAATACCACAGAGGGGTTACTGTATGATGATACTTGCTGGCCTGGCATTAAAGGCACAATATCTGGGTGCACTGACGCCCATTACCAGATCAAAAAATTTTCAATATAGGACCACATGGTCCACCCCTGCACTCTTCCACAATACCACAGAGGGGTTACTGTATGATGATACTTGCTGGGCTGGCATTAAAGGCACAATATCTGGGTGCACTGACGCCCATTACCAGATCAAAAACTTTTCAATATAGGACCACATGGTCCACCCCTGCACTCTTCCACCATACCACAGAGGGGTTACTGTATGATGTTACTTGCTGCCCTGGCAGTCTTGCACAAAAGGCAGAATATCTGGGTGCACTGACGCCTTAACCAGATGCATATCTTTTTAATATAGGACCGCATGGTCCACCCCTGCACTCTTCCACCATAACACAGAGGGGTTACTGTATGATGATACTTGCTGGCCTGGCATTAAAGACACAATATCTGGGTGCACTGACGCCCATTAACAGATAAAAAAAAAACACTTTTCAATATAGGACCACATGGTCCACCCCTGCACTCTTCCACAATACCACAGAGGGGTTAGGCTAGGGTCAGATGAGCGCATTTTCTACGGACTGTGCGTCCGTGCAGTACGGACATACTTACTGACTGACGACAAGGTAGTGGCCACACAGTCCATTTTTTTCACTGACGTATTTTTTGACTGATGTAGCAGGGAAAATAAATTACAATGAAAGAACATTCTGTCCGTCAAAAATGCTGGACGTATAAATGCAGTCCGTCTAACCTTGTTGCATCACTCACACACAAAGCTATGCGGACGTTGTGGATGTGGCGCACTCTGCACGTTCGTTCTAGCAGTATTACGTTCTTGCCTAACCTGCGTCCGTTTGCAGCGTCCATCAGCCCCCGCACTTCTGTGCGGACGTACTTCGTGTGTGGGGCTCCATTTAACACAATTGTATGCTATCACGGACGTACTTATGTGCGGGCAACACGGACGTTAACACTGCGTTCGTCTGACCCCAGCCTTACTGTTTGATGATACTTGCTGGCCTGGCAGTCTTGCACCAAAGGCACAATATCTGGGTACACTGACGCCTTAACCAGATGCATATCTTTTTAATATAGGACCACAAGGTTCACCCCTGCACTCTTCCACAATAACACAGAGGGGTTACTGTATGATGATACTTGCTGGCCTGGCATTAAAGGCACAATATCTGGGTGCACTGACGCCCATTACCAGATCAAAAACTTTTCAATATAGGACCACATGCTCCACCCGTGCACTCTTCGACAAAAATACCACATAGGGGTTACTGTATGATGATACTTGCTGGCCTGTCAGTCTTGCACCAAAGGCAGAATATCTGGGTGCACTGACGCCCATTCCCAGATTCATATCTTTTTAATATAGGACCGCATGGTCCACCCCTGCATTCTTCCACAATACCACAGAGGGGTTACTGTATGATAGTACTTGCAGGCCTAGCACTAAAGGCACAATATCTGGGTGCACTGCCACTGACGCCTGTATCAGATTCATATCCTCAGAGGGGTTACGGTGTGAACGGCACTGTTGCCGACGCTAAAAGCCCAATTTTAAAGCACCTATTGTTACTTTCATCCAAAGCCTGCATAAGTTTCACAATAATTTAGCCAAAAAAATTACTAAACCTTTTCTGCGCGTCCTAAAATGTCTTTTCATACAGACTGCCGCCCCAAGCAGTTGTTTATGGATAGATTAAAGGAAAAGCATTTACCGTCATATGAAACGTCATTTTTTTGTTTTTAAGTGTTTCTATACATCCTAGAAATCCGCCACTTCACGGGCAGGTTATGGGGACCTCCTAGGCACGATATTTGAAGGAATTTTTGGTTTTTATTTTTAACCCTTATTTCATGGAAAACTCACTGTCCCTTTAAAAACGTTTTTTTTTTTTACTTTTTGTCCTTGTTTCCTGTCCCCCAGGGCACTACCCGGACCCCCATACACCTTTTATGGCAAATATGTAGCATATATGCCCTCTTGGAGGGCACTCTAAAAAAATGAATTTTCAGCCCCATTGACTTGCATGGAGTTCGGGTTCGGGTTCGATCCCGAACAAATGGGAAGTTCGGGTTCGGGCTCGAACTGAACTCGGGGAGTGTTCGGCTTATCCCTACCGAAGATCCCATATATTTCTATCTGCGGACTCGCCAACCCTCCTGCCCATAGTTTATGTACTTTACCCCCTCTCATTACTTGATGTGCTGGTCCTGCACAGCTACTTTTTTCTTTGACATTTTATGTCTTTACTGTCGTTTCTTATTTTTCTGTGCTGATTTTCTGTGTATTGCTGACCTGGCCCCATGTGGCTGTTATTCCTTCTTGTTTGCTGTATCGCTGACATTTTTCCAAAATAATTTTTTTTATTAACGTAAAAAAAAAGACAGACTTCACACCCTGACCACTTTAGCTCATTAAAGTGGTCAGGCTATGTGGATTGTCCCCATCCCCCCTTTCCTCCAGTCCTGTTTCGTAGATGTGGATGTGTGGAGTTTCCTCTACCAACACAGCTGTCACCAGGGGGATAGGATTTAAATATCCTGTCTGAAAGTTACCAAATCGGCCACCCATGATGTCAGCATGCCGTACATACTGACATCATCCTCTTTCCAAATGCTTGCAGCAGCTAATTTTCTTAGAGTTGCAGCTGATGGATTGGCTCAGCGCAAGTGTCGAACGTTAGACAATTTACATTGCGTACACTATGCAATTTGCGCACATTGCTTAAGGCTAGGGTCAGACGAACGCATTTTTCACGTTGTCCGGGAAAAAGTACGTTCGAACGAACGTACGTATTTTTCCCCGGAATACGCGATAGCGGTCATACGATACGCCTTTTCGTCCGTGATTTTGTACGGATCATCAATAAAACACTTTTTGTGTCTGGACGTTATGTTAGCCGGACATTAGCAGCGTCTGACGTCTCCTAATCACACACACACGCTGCTATGCGGCCGCAGCGCACTCTGTACGTCAGTAGTAGCGGTTTGACGTTCTCGAAAAAATGCGTTCGTTGGCCACTTGCGTTGCACGGACGAACGTTCGTGCGGCCGTTCGTCGTATGTTCCCCGGCATTGGACGTCATTTGCTGCTAGCACGGCCGTGATTTCGTGCGGCTAAACGCACGTGAAAAATGCGTTCGTCTGACCCTAGCCTTAGATAGCTGTAGAGACATCTGTGGAAGCCCAGAGCTGAAGAGGAAGAGCATCTCGGTGCCGAGGGAGAAAAAGTGAGTATTTTCACCTAAAGTAAAAGCAATAAAAAAAATGAGCAAATGCTGTCAGCATCATCTCCCCAATTATTTTATAGGGAAACTTTGGGGTGAAATATTAAAAGAGTGTCCTTTAAAGAGTGGCCATGAGCAAACCCAATAGATATGTGCGTTTGGGTATAACGAGAAGTGGGAAAAATAGTCCATACAATGACAACTGATGCAATGAGGTTACAATCACGGAAATTGAGGCATTAGATGCAAAGACAGCAAGAAAATACACCCTGCAAAGGGATTCACAGAATAGACTGCTGAATTAAAATTTACTGTGGTTGGAAAGGGTTAAGCATTCACTTAGGGCACAATAACATGACAGAAAGGGAAAAAATATTGTAATGGTTTGAAAAGGGAAAGTCAAACCTACAAGTGAATGAAACGGGTAAAATAACACCATACTTATATAAAGGAACAAAAACAGGGGAAATGGTAACAAAGAGCACCGACATTTATGTATGTCATTGATGTGTGATACTCCAAGGTTATATAAAGCATGTTAAGCCCATGTCAGCATTGAGCTCTATGGGTTTCAAAGGACCAAAATGTCAATTTCTATATCCTATTGTTCCTCTGTAATGTGGTTCTAAGTGTGCAATAGCCATTGAAGATAGATGTTTGTGTACCTGAACAGGGAGGCTCACTGAAGGGTAGGCTACTTTGGCTGATGTATGTTCTTAGTGCTCTCATAATTAGCTTTTTGTTACCCAATTTCTAAGCCTTGTACATATAATTGCCCTAGAGATGGATTCATGAAATTGGCCAAATCCACGAATATCACTCATTATAGAGACACCTGCTATGCAGTTTATTTATTTAATAAATGACACATTCAAGGCATAAGCTATAAATGTTTAGGTAAATATAACTATTAATCTGCAAAACAATCGCATTTGAATTATATTGTATAGACGATATGCAAAGATGACCTGTTTAACTAGTAATTGACACAGAAGCAGATAGAGGTGGTGTTTACAAACAGCAGGCGTGCAAATTAAAATACAAATACTTCTAAGAGCGATTATTTCAGTTCTAAGAAATCAGAGCAAGGCAGCATCCCTGAGGGACGAGGTACATATGAATGACAAAGGTTTGGCTGCACGCACAGAACAAACGAACCGTCCTTTTTTTGAAAAATAATACCTTGACTCTTATGTGTCTTTTAAATACTCCCTTTTTTGATATATTAAACACACATAGTTATTACCTGACATGAAACATCCACATGAAAGTTTTACAATGAAGGTGTAGACTTAATTTAAATCTACAAGGAAAACTTACAATATTGAAGTTTATTAATGGGACCACTCAGTGTCACAGAGAATAATAAGAGAAAAGGCAAGATTTTATTAGCCAGCAGAGTCTTTGAAGATGAGGATTTCACATTCCCCGAGGCTTTTTCCTCTTTTCATTACTTGCTCAGGTATTTTTAGCTCTTCAATATCGCAAGAAAGATTTTTTTTGATTCCTCCTGTCTTACCCAAAGCAAAACTGGTCTTGAAAGTGTTCAGTTTTATAATAGAAATTGGCTTTTTTTAATAAAACTACAGAATGTTTCTGTCTCATACTGTAATTTAAGGCTTATTTGCAGAAATATCTCTTTTTGTGTGAGAACTGTCATGATCTCGTTCGAGAAGTGGACACATGTTACATCTAGGTTTTATTGCATATGTTAATATATTTAAAGTTTATTATTTTGCATAATATTTGCATAATATCACTTTAATTATTGCTTTTTTTTTGTAGGGGCTTAGAGAGCTGAATCTCTGGATCTGAGCCCTTTCAGACTTGGATCTCTACAGGGTTTTGGCCACAAAAGCACATTTTTAAATCACATAGGAAGGCTGCTGTGATCCCAGTGTTATAAAACTGTATAGGGCCCCAAGCGGTTAATGTTCTGCCTGACACTTTCTTATGAGGTTGGAAGTCCTGATTAATTTAGGTTTTGCCCTTGGGCCATTGGAGGTGTCATACGTGTGCGCAGAATTAATTTAAGGAACGCAGTTTCACAGTTCAGATTCTAGAGGTTCCAGATTTGGTAGGAACTCTGTCCCCTATACCCACCAGGGATATGTTACTGCACAGAACAAAGGGGACCTATTCTTTCAAATGAACACCTGGTTGATGATGTATGTTTTGTGATTGTCTGTGACACTTTGTCTTTTTCAATGTCTGTGAATGAATGCACGCATGTTTGAGATTGTGACAATTGTTTGTCTTTGTAATCGTTGTCATTGTCTATGACATTTATGTATGTTTGTGATTGTGACACTTGTTTGTGTTTGTCACTGTTGGCTGCATGTGTGTTTGTTACTGTCGGTGACACATATTTGTTTGTTGCTGTCTCTGACATTATTCTGCCTTTGTGACTATCTGTGGAATGTGCATGTTTGTGACATGTGTGTTTGTAATTATTATTATTATTATTTATAATTTATAAAGTATTTTACCAGGAAGGATACATTGAGATTTCTCTTGTTTTCAAGTATGAATTATTTGTGACATATATCTGAGAGTGATTTCAGTGGCAGTGACACACGTGTCAGGGTGCCTTCTGTGTGAGTATTGTGTTGTAGAGTGATTTCTACTACTTAGTGATGTGTGAGAGTAATTTATTGGAGCTTTGGGTGAAGGTAATTGATTTTTTGGGGGCTGAAGCTCAGGATATTTTTGGACCCTACCAAAACTCCTGATTTTACTTTCAACATTTACATTTTCATATATACCTAATTAAAGGAATACTCTAGGCTAAAAATTGGGGCAGTGAGTGAATGACAGCAGATATATTTATTAACCCCCTCCTAACAGAGTGCCTAAAGGCAGCATTAGCATCTTGTCTGCTATTCAGCACAACTGGTTAATCAGATGTGTCTCAATACTTCTCAAAATAACACAGATGTCTTTATTAACACCAGGCACTTGTCATACGTTACTGAGACTCCAATACCAGGCTCCACAAACTGAAAGGGTCCAGCATCTGGAGCTCCCAAACAAGTCAAGTAGAAAGAAGGAAAGCTGGTCACTCAGGATGGGTCCTCATAAAAAGCCATTTTTATTTAGAATCCGGAGTAAATGAGTGCAACAGTACATCCTATAACACAGCATTTCTCAAAATATTAGAGTTTGGGCAGGGTATCACTTCTCAGTTCACTTAACAGGACTGTGCTGAAATTGACAATCCAAATGTATCTGATGGATCACAACTGTCCTCTATGTCTGGAAACATCTGAAGCATATTCACAATATATTGTATATCAATAAACACAAGTCTCACAATGCATAAATACAAGATATTAACAAAGCCTGAAATCAGGCTGAAGAGATTAAAACAAATCCTGCCTTGATAGGCAAACACTAACTGTACTGTATTAAACCTGTCTAACTTAGGCAAGACTAAAATGTGACCAAATTATCTGTACTAGAGAAAAAAGTGAAACGGCAAGTCTTTAGCAGGGGCAAATGTATTTAGCAGTATATTTCATGACACATACAAGGTTATTCAAAGAGTTCCGAATTGCTGGCAAAAGGTAACCGAATGCTGAAATTCCGGGTACGGTTACCTTTCCTGGCCATTCAGCTATCCAGAGATCAGGCAGTTCGCCAAATGTTGGCGAATTGCCTGCAAATACGATGCCTGTTCGAGAGCAGTGAAATCCCCATTGTGAAGCAAAGCTTCGTCTATTCAGAGAACAAAAACCAGCAGTGAAAAGTTGCCGAATTGCCCTGCTGTTCGGTGGTTTCATTCGTCAGGTTTATTCAGGAGAATCCCATAGGCTTCAATGTTAAAAATATTCCCGTTTTAATACAATATCTAATAAACCGTTCATTATTATATTCTGCAGTAAAAAGTCTCTTTATTAATAGATTTTTTAGGATCTTTTAGGCATTTATTGGGATTTTTTTGCAAAAAAAATTCCCAATTTTTTTTTAAACGTTTTTTCTTTTTTCTGTAACAGCCCTTTTTATTATCATTCATTGGATCTTATATGTAAATTTCAGACATTTTCGTTCTGTAGTTTCTTTGCAAACAGTGTTTCACTTTTCAAACAATCAAGCGTACTGTTTTTTTCCACTCCATTCGTCTGCGGTGTCGGGTTTTTCTGGCGGCTGCTCTGCGCTCTCATCGGCTCCTGCTTTGGTTTCTCCGGCGTTTTCGGCGAGGTTAATCCAGATGTTTTTGCGGGTTTCGGTGCGCATTCGCCTGATTTTGCCGTGAGTGTTCGTCGGGTTTGTGGCTGCTTTTCCCTGCACTACAGCGGCCCTGTGGTGCTTGCTGAATACACCGCAGGGTCGCCGAAATGGGATCGCCAAATCGCACCGAATTGAAGAGAACGAAAAGTCACCGAATGTGCGGTGACTTTTTCGATTCTCTTTGAATAACCCGGATAGAATGTGGATCTACCGAACATTCTCAATGGATGGAAACATTAACTCCTGAATAAGGAAGGCAACTAGAAGGTATTATTTTAAATGATAGCATGGATCTGAAAGGATATGAAAGATGTACAGTTAAAGTGCATAAGAATAAGAATTACACTCTTACTGTGAAGGGGTTTTATCAAAGTATTTGGTTGTTGCTCATTTAGAAATTCCTGTTAGTGGAAGAGTTGACTCTGGAATGGAGCAAATTAATTAATAGAATTCATTAAACAGAGCTTTGGTTCCACTAGAGTTTGAAAGAAATTTATGGATAATATCTCACACAGATCAGCCTTGTCTACATGGGTTATGGATATACACTCTTCTTCAGAGATATTAAAATGATTCTGGATATTTTAACCTAGGTATCCACAAAATTAATCCCTTTTACATAAGAAGCTTAAATATTGAAGATTATATGTAACTCCTACCACATATTAGCATTTTTAATCATAAGTCATTTTAGTACTGGATAAATATTTTGATTATCCATGGTAAAAATAATCACGTTAAAATTAAGTTTTAATTAGACAAATGAGCACAGCCTGAAATAATATTTCATGAGGATTAGGGGAGATTAGTAGCAGTGACACAGGGAGGCGATGGCGGAGTGAAATCATTGATATGTGCACTTTGTGTCTCCTGCTTCATATCTCATTGAAATTATCACTACGCGCCACAAAGTACTGCTAATTAGAACTGTTCTAATAGGTCTACCTGTCATAGTTAAGATATTTTGCTGTTTGCTAATATTACAGCTGCTTCTGTTGCAACAATGGTCTTGATAAAGCTTGTTGTCTCCACCTTTAATAATATGTTTTTTATCCAACAGTGAGACAATTTTCTGTTCATCCTTTCTCGCTTTACTTTTTCCCATAGCTGAAAAATAAACGATAAAGCAAAGATACTACTTATGATACCGTAATGGTTCTGTTCTTTCTGCAAGGCTTAAAAAAACAACAGCTATAGGTTCCACCCCAGGGATGTCCAACAATGTCTTGTTGTTCGCCATTGTACAATTTCGGATTACACATGCATGAATAGTGATTAGAATTCATTAAAGTACATACTGTGAATGCACTGCATAACCCAGTTATCTATCAGTTATGTATTATAGATCCATATACCAAGAAATTAAAAGTAATTATAGACTTTTTGAATATCAGGATTTTTAGGACCATTGTCCCTTATAGTTTGCTATGTGGAAAGTGCAACAAATAGTTGCACATGATGGCATTTCAATGAAGGAATCAACTGCATTTTATCATTTTATACCAGAAGACTGTATTGGTACTCATTTGACGTATCAAATATGCGCAATATGTAACACAAAGGGCATTAACTATTGACTGAGTTGCCAAAGACAAGTGCAACTCTGAAATTGACAAGTTTTTGTTTTCAAACGTCGGCTAAAATAATCAGGTAAGTAAATGTCATCAAAAAAATTCCATATTAGGCAACATTTCTTTATGTGATTAGCCAAGCCAATGTTGTCAGGTTCAACTTGTGATTAAAGCTAATTGCATTTTACGATGACAGCTCAAAATGCAGTGTATGGTGCCCTTAGATATACAGGGTGGGCCATTAGCGGCTGGTGACATTTCAAATTGGTGGGGCACCAACCTGGAAACATGACTAGGAATATGCCTATATAGCACTACTCCCTCCAAAATATAATCCTACATATAGAGCATAAACAATACAGACATATTCCTATTAAAGAAAATGGCCATTTTGAGGCTAAATTCAAATTCTAAACCCAATCCAATCCAATTTCCCCCTAAATAAGTCTAAGAATACAAAATGTCAGGGTATGCTATTGAGCAGATTAACCCTTTCATGCCACGGGGCATGCTATGCTGCCCCCACAGCGGATGGACCTAAATACCGTGGGGCAGCAGAACACACCCCACAGCCTTCCCAGTAGATGTGATCAGCCTGCCTACATTGCTTGTGCTCTGATTGCATCTCTGGCTACTGAGACAGTGGTCCCTTGGCAGCCAATGATGTGATCAGCGCATGCGTAATTAGGCAGGCTGAAGGCCAGCTTCAGCACCATCGGGGCATGCTATGCTGCCCTGCAGTGTTAAGACACTGCCTTGCCTCCGGGAGCTCAAGGCGGCAAGGTGATAAGGCAAGATAAACCACAATTTACCTCTGCATTCTCTGTCATCAAGTGGTTAAGGCAGGCAATCAGTGTGTGAAGCAGTTGAGTGATACATTTAAGAGTCAACTGCTTGCTTGTGTGACGGTGGGCCTGACCTGACATGGCACAAAAGGGGTGTGAGCTACTTGAGCAGTTAACAGACATGACCCATGGATGTATAAACAAAACAAGGGATTTATTTACAATAGTAATATATACAGCAAGGAACCAGAACACCACAATGAAACAAAAGACCTGAGCACTAGAATCAAACCATAGACCTGAACTAAATATACAATAGATAAACAAACAGTTGAACAACCAAGGACCTGGGAACTATAGGCAGAAAGACATAAGAGAACTAAACACTAGAGTAACATGAGTGAAACCATAAACCTGTTTAAACCTAGAGAAGAAACATGAAATGCAAACATAAATACCAAACATGAACCATATGAACAAAACAGTATGAATAACCAAGGACCTGGGAGACTATAAACAGATGTAAAATACAGAACTGGCGGAGGAGTAAACCCAAAACCTGAAAGTAAAGTAATAAAGGGTAACTAGAACACATACAGGAGAACCTGAGCAAAAGATCCCTACCAGAACTGCAAGGTAAGTGAATAAGGATCAAGGAGATCAAGGCTTGGAACAAAGCAGACTGAAACATCAGAATGAGGCAGCGCCCTTCTTAGGGCGATGCCTGCTTATATAGCACATGACCAAATGAGAACAATTAAAGTCCAGGTGAGGTCCAGGCTTGGATGTGAACCAAATGTCCAGAACTAAATGCAATGTCCATAGAAGCCAGAGGGGGCGCCAGATGTGCTAGAATGTCCAAAAACATGACTGGCCACTCCCACCTCTGCCAGAGGGGGCAGAGGACGTCACAGCTTGGCTTTGTTTGCCATCCATTTGTGCTCCACTAAGTAGCATGAAGGAGCTGCCAAACAGTTGCAGACAGTAAACTACAGTATTTCCCATAGAGTCCTTCTCTATTTCTGGATGGTGTTCAAAACAAATTAACAGGTTTTGCTTTTTCTTTTTCATTACCTAGTAGCAGTAGAGGAGATAATGAGGAAAGATGCTGAAAGGGACTTAACAGATATTATCAATCGGACACATGCTAAATGGCACAAAATCAACATAAAAAAGAATTATAAATAGATTGTTATTTTAATATATTTTTTATTGAAAACAAATGGTAGGCACTACCCCAATTGTGCCTATTGATGATCCTCCACTGATTTGGGGCCATGGGAGAAAAACACAAGCAACTACAGAATTTCCTCCAGGTGTCCGCCTCTGTATTGTATACACATTTGAAGACTAAATCTCCACTCCCTTAGCACTTTATTGATTATACGCAATGAAATTTGCTGACATGCCTGCACAACGCAATCTTTAAGATGGAGAATGTTCTGAATTTTGACCTTGTACACCATGGCTTTGTCAGGTATATTACACAGAACAAAGAATTTAAAATGGATGCTTGTAGCCATTTTGTTTTAAAGACGTTTTTCTTTCAAAATATTCTCTAGGTTTAGAAATGAACAAGATTTTTTTTACAAAGTTCATTCCTGGGTTAAGAAGTCCCAGACATGAAGGAACCTAGAATGAATGTGAGATAATGTTAAGACGTGTCATAAGTAAATTTATTGGTCTGTTTTAAATTTTAAAACAAAAGAGATTTTGTCTTTTGAGTATAGGAATAAGAGAAAATGTTTTGTAATATAAAATTATATTCACAAAATATATGTTTATAATCAAGGTATATTTTATTATAATTACAATAGTGAAATATATACTCCAATAAATATTGTAGAAAGTTATAATTGATAAATAAAAGAAATCACTGAAGATATTCTGTAACCAGAAAAGAATTTAGCTGATAAGGCTCTTAGCAACCAAAAGGGAGGAGAGCTATAAATCTCAAGAGACAGTCTAGAGTCTAGAGTCTAGTTAGAAGACAAGGTTCTTTGTTAAGTTAGTCTGACCTTTTGACCCTAAGATAAGAATTAATGGAATTAATGGAATTAATATAAGAAGTGCAATACTGCCCTCTACAGGAATAGTAAAAATAATGATTTATATTATCATTAATATTAACTGTGTGGCTATAATAAGCGGGAAAAAGTTTTTGGTAAGTCAGTCAGAGATTGCCAGCCATCGGGACGCATCGCAATGCACTCAGACGTCCATTACATATGACCCTCTGAAGAGTCAGAGATTCCAACAGACAGAGACTGACATCAGACTCACATCGCCATGCACTCAGATCCCAAGACATGAGACAATCAATATTCTCACCAAATCTCTAACTCGCATGCATTGATTATCTAATATCGATAATTTTCACATATTCCAAAACAAAGCATCACATAGAAATTCCAAGGCAGACTCATCAACATCCAAATTGGACAGGTAATGTATGAAATAAGGAATTAATGTAAAAAATATTTGTAGAGATTTTGCAACGCAGACTGAGACTTCTCGGATACGGTTAAAATCCAAATTCTAAGTATTTTCTATTCTGCAGATAGAAATATGAAGAAGTGGATATAAGGATTTATTCCTAAAGACATGTTGCAAGATTGATACCAATATATATTGAATTTGGAAATTACTGTGATTAAAATTAATGAGCAAGGAATTATATAACTACAAAATAAAAAGCAAAAGATTAGAAGTTTAATTCTCGAGATTAGGGGAGGATTCACTAAATAAGTTTTATTACTTATCATCAAATTAGCTCATCTTTTGTTGATCCATGTAGCATAGAGATATATATATCTATAAGAGCTGGCTGGTTAAACATTGTTTGCTGGGAATTGCATGTTGTATTAAGCAGAAATGTTTATTAACCATTTGTGTATTAGTTACTAACTGAGAAAATAAATGATATTAATCATATATGCAGTTACTAACCGGAGATACATATATTGTGAAGCTAGTTTTTATATGCTGATGGAGTGTGGTTTATAAATTGTTGTTCATGATATGAGATTTGAAATTCTTTTGTATACGTAATAAATATATATATATTTTTATCCGATTATTGATTATTGTATTTTTTAAAGCAAAACACAGACAATTAAAAGAATTCAGGATAATTTCTAAGAGATATAACGATTGATATTTGTGTCTCGTATAAGTTTCTTATGAAATAATAATCCCTGATATATTGGAGGCGACTGCCGAGGTAGGTCCAGTAAGTCCAATATAGACATATTGGAGGCTTGGCTGATAAATCCAATATATACAAACGTGTTGTATTCACGTGCAGAGATTATATCCGACAAATTGGAGGCAACTGTTGAGATTGTAGTATTTGTTTGGAATATAATTGTCAGTAATTGTCTGATTAGACAGAGATAAAATATATATATATATTTTGATTCCTTGTTGTATTTTGACTTGTGGTTTTACGGTTATCTACTAAACAGTGTAAAAATGTCAGAGTCAGAATCTGAGACCCAGGAACATGTAGAGATACATACTAATCAAATAATATTGATAGATGTTATGTCTTATCTAAAGGACAAGTTACACGTCACAGACGATTTATTTGAATGGATAAAAGAGTTGCAATCAAATATATCGAATTATATTGATTCAATCTGGTCAGATCAATCAAATTTTCTTGAGTGTTTGCGAAAGATAAGTGCAGCCACAAATAAAAAGGACAAAGAAATGTTTGCTTTAAAAATTGTGCCTGAATGCATATACTTGATCGCAGAAATGAACAAGAGATTGAATGATGACAAAGAAACCAGAGACAGATTAGAAAATAAAAATTGTGACTTGCATGAAACCGTAAATAAATTAAAAGATGAGTCAGAACGAATGATAATGGAATTGAAGGTGTGTGCAAAAGATAAAGATCAAATGTATGATGAGATTGCTCAATTATCCAAATTAAATAAGGAGCTAAACAAACAATTGGCGAGAATGAAACGCGAACATGAGAAATTCGCTGATGAGTTACGTCAGGTTGAAACTGATGTTCGAAGGGTTAAAGATTCTTCGTTAGAGAAGTTCCCTTTGAAAGCTTTAAGCCATACATCACTGATAAGACCTGATGACAGCTCTGTTTATCTGAAGAGCCAAAGCGAATGTGAAAGTGAAACTAAATCTCATGATGAAAAAAGAGTAAAATCTCTTACACAGGAATATTTCAAATCACATCACTCTAGCCAGCCACAGCCTATTAAGAAATATCATAAAGTGAATGATTTAACGAAAATTATTAATTTTCTCAAAACCTCAGTAGGTATTTTTGATGTTAAGGCATCATCAAGAATAATAAATCATTTATCGATGTTTGAAGAAGCTGTGGAAATAATGGGAATAGATTCAGATGCTCAGAAAATTGAGTTGATTCCATGGGTCTTTGAAAGTAAACATAGGTATTTTTTCCAGTCTTTGAAAGAATCTGGTATAAGGAAATGGAGTAAAGTAGTTTCTGAGGTCAAATCTGAATTTGGGCCTCACCGTACCAATCTAGCTGCGAAAAGAGCAATTTTAACTCTAAAATGCAGACCTAATCAAAGCCCCCGTGAATTTCTGTCAGTCCTTAAAATGCGTACAGCTTGGCTGAAAGAAACCCAGATTTTGAAAACCCTGAATTTATCCAATTATTTTATGACGCATTGCCAAATAAAATAAAGGTTATTTTGGCAAGAGATTATGACCCGAGAAATGGTTTGGATTGGGTACTAAAAGAAAGTATGACCCTATTTACTGTATTTGAATATAGTGAAGAAGCTCAGGGGAAAAGAGTAAAAAACTCACCTGAGGAAATAGCGGAAATTCACGCTAAAAAGGGCGATATTAAATTTGAGTCCCACAAAAAGAGTTATGCGGAAATATTGCGTGACTCCATACCCCAAAGGGAAAAATCCAAGCCAGATCAGGAAAGAGGGTTTGCCAGAGAAAATTCAGGAAGTAAATTTCAATCTAGGAAGCAATGGGTACCTAGAAGTCAATGGGTTACATCAAGGGAAAATGTACCTAGACAGGAAGCAACCAGAGGTAAAACTGAATCTGATGTGTCTGATAATGCGCAAGCTTCGTCCCCAAGGACGAATAGAAAGCGGAGATTTAATGTACGCCAGCGTATGGGTCAAATGCAGGAAGATTTCCGTGTGCTGACAGAAAAACTGGATCAGATCACTCAGTTAATGACTGGAAATAACCCTGGTCAGGTTGTAAGCAATGCAATACCTGCAGCCCCACCTAACCAGTGACTAGATGATGTTTCTGATGAAGTAACCAGCATCCATGACAATTTACCAGAAAGTGATGATGAAATGATTAATACAAATGTTTGTATGGTTGACGATTTAAACCCTTCCCTGCAAAGAGAAGGAAAATGTATTTTATCTCCCCAGACTAAGTGCGAGCAAGCTGAGAAGACTGGATCCGAAATGGTCAGCACAGCTGCCAAAAGCACGTTTGAGAGAGCAAAATCAATTGGTAAAATCTGTCAAAAACCTAATTTCATATCTCACTCTAAATTTCTCTGTAAATTGCATAGCATTGAAGACCGATATTATGTGAATGTAGAATTACAAGATAATTTACCACATATTCCGTCCTTGCTAGACAGTGGAAGCCAGGTTACGTTAATATCAGCACATTATTTTTGAACAGGTCCAAGAACTGTCCTCCAAGAAGCCTAGATTAGATAAATCTAATGCTAATCTAGTGAGTGTGAGTGGCACATCTCTGAAAGTTCTGGGCACGGCTAAATTGGATTTTAAATTGGGGAATAAAGTAATTCGGCATCCAACGCTTGTTGTGGATATGCCCCAAAATCGCCTAATTATTGGAATGGACCTTCTCAAAAGGTTAAATCCAATCATTGATTTTATCAATGAGGTTATTTGGTCCCAAGTAAATGTTCCAATCAGCTATGATAGATCCCAATCCCATCACACTCAGCGTAACTGCCACGTGATTGAGGAAAGGCCGGATTCTATTGAAGTCCACTTCAGAAATAGCCAGACACCTGATATCTCTTTCTTAAGGCCAAAGCCCCTGACTACAGGAGAGCAGGAGGATAACACCATATGTGTTTCACCCGAGAGAATTCGAGATATATGTCTGGAAGATGACGTGCTAATTATTCATCTCCACAAGATGGAGACAGTCCTAATGTTATTGGAAAAAGTTATGTTATATATTTCTAGAAGAAATAAAACTGCCAAGCTCAATTGCATGATTTTCATTCTAGATTATCTCAGGATATGTGAAGATGGAACAACAGAAGACACTTAACTGGTATCATGTGAAGTGATGTTTTAATTAACATGTGATTCCTTCCCAGCATTCAGATTTTTAACTCAAGCTAGTAGATAGACTAGATCCGTACGGTTAAAAAAATTAATCAGAGATCAGAGTATCTATAGGGAAATTGAGTGAAATCGCTAGTCTATGAATGGTTATTTATACTCTTTCTTCCAACAGAAATTGAGATAAATGGTTAATCCGAACTGCGACGCTTAATCCGCAAAGATGAATCGGACCACCAAAGATTGCGACTATCTGGAAATTCTACGGTTTTCCGCACAATTCCAAAGAGAATGCTAAAGTCCCATGCGCATCAAGCTCATGCAAGCCTGAAAGACATGCGGGATACAGCTAGGATACCGTTGATTGCTATGTACAAGAAACACCGAAAGAAAAGATTTGCTGCATATTTTATTGCAACTGCTGTTTGATACACAGAAAGAGAAGCAAATGTTTACCGGAAGAATCTGGTACAAAACAAGAGAGTGTTCATACCCACACCAGTGATTCTCGTGGAAGTTTCTAAAGAATCAAGAGTTGTTATCGAGAAGCTATTTTTTTTTTAAATGAAGTCTGGTATGACGAGAACAAATCGTTGTCGTATTCCAAGGGCAAGAGATACCCATGAATCCAGATTTGAAATCTTGCTAAAGAACTAGCATGACCATACTATTGAACTTCTAATAAAAAAAAATTTATCTAACAATTTATGCTCCAATGTATTCACAGATTGATCATCAATTGCTATCTGCTTATAATGGGCCGAAGATTACAGAGATTGTGATTTGTATAGTAATTATGTTTCTAACAGTCTGGATGATTATACTAACAAAGAAAGTACGTACATTGAAGTTTAAAAACACTGCATCTTCAATTATTAAATGGATGAAAGAAGAAAAACGTGTCGCGAAAGGCGGAGACCTAGCCTAATTGGTAAAGGGGGGAGATAATGTATGTTTTCCTGAAATTTATTAATTGGTCAATAAATATCCAAGAAACCAAAGGGGGGTTATGTCAGGTATATTACACAGAACAAAGAATTTAAAATGGATGCTTGTAGCCATTTTGTTTTAAAGACGTTTTTCTTTCAAAATATTCTCTAGGTTTAGAAATGAACAAGATTTTTTTTACAAAGTTCATTCCTGGGTTAAGAAGTCCCAGACATGAAGGAACCTAGAATGAATGTGAGATAATAAGACGTGTCATAAGTAAATTTATTGGTCTGTTTTAAATTTTAAAACA
This sequence comes from Leptobrachium leishanense, assembly GCA_009667805.1. Taxonomy (NCBI): domain Eukaryota; kingdom Metazoa; phylum Chordata; class Amphibia; order Anura; family Megophryidae; genus Leptobrachium; species Leptobrachium leishanense. The sequence goes on from CM019072.1 coordinate 60,413,602, forward strand.
AAAGAGATTTTGTCTTTTGAGTATAGGAATAAGAGAAAATGTTTTGTAATATAAAATTATATTCACAAAATATATGTTTATAATCAAGGTATATTTTATTATAATTACAATAGTAAAATATATACTCCAATAAATATTGTAGAAAGTATAATTGATAAATAAAAGAAATCACTGAAGAATATTCTGTAACCAGAAAAGAATTTAGCTGATAAGGCTCTTAGCAACCAAAAGGGAGGAGAGCTATAAATCTCAAGAGACAGTCTAGAGTCTAGAGTCTAGTTAGAAGACAAGGTTCTTTGTTAAGTTAGTCTGACCTTTGACCCTAAGATAAGAATTAATGGAATTAATGGAATTAATATAAGAAGTGCAATACTGCCCTCTACAGGATAGTAAAAATAATGATTTATATTATCATTAATATTAACTGTGTGGCTATAATAAGCGGGAAAAAGTTTTTGGTAAGTCAGTCAGAGATTGCCAGCCATCGGGACGCATCGCAATGCACTCAGACGTCCATTACATATGACCCTCTGAAGAGTCAGAGATTCCAACAGACAGAGACTGACATCAGACTCACATCGCCATGCACTCAGATCCCAAGACATGAGACAATCAATATTCTCACCAAATCTCTAACTCGCATGCATTGATTATCTAATATCGATAATTTTCACATATTCCAAAACAAAGCATCACATAGAAATTCCAAGGCAGACTCATCAACATCCAAATTGGACAGGTAATGTATGAAATAAGGAATTAATGTAAAAAATATTTGTAGAGATTTTGCAACGCAGACTGAGACTTCTCGGATACGGTTAAAATCCAAATTCTAAGTATTTTCTATTCTGCAGATAGAAATATGAAGAAGTGGATATAAGGATTTATTCCTAAAGACATGTTGCAAGATTGATACCAATATATATTGAATTTGGAAATTACTGTGATTAAAATTAATGAGCAAGGAATTATATAACTACAAAATAAAAAGCAAAAGATTAGAAGTTTAATTCTCGAGATTAGGGGAGGATTCACTAAATAAGTTTTATTACTTATCATCAAATTAGCTCATCTTTTGTTGATCCATGTAGCATAGAGATATATATATATCTATAAGAGCTGGCTGGTTAAACATTGTTTGCTGGGAATTGCATGTTGTATTAAGCAGAAATGTTTATTAACCATTTGTGTATTAGTTACTAACTGAGAAAATAAATGATATTAATCATATATGCAGTTACTAACCGGAGATACATATATTGTGAAGCTAGTTTTTATATGCTGATGGAGTGTGGTTTATAAATTGTTGTTCATGATATGAGATTTGAAATTCTTTTGTATACGTAATAAATATATATATATTTTTATCCGATTATTGATTATTGTATTTTTTAAAGCAAAACACAGACAATTAAAAGAATTCAGGATAATTTCTAAGAGATATAAACGATTGATATTTGTGTCTCGTATAAGTTTCTTATGAAATAATAATCCCTGATATATTGGAGACGACTGCCGAGGTAGGTCCAGTAGGTCCAATATAGACATATTGGAGGCTTGGCTGATAAATCCAATATATACAAACGTGTTGTATTCACGTGCAGAGATTATATCCGACAGCTTTCAGGTTGCCCCACAAGTGAAAATCGAGTGGAGTAAGATCTGGGCTCTGCATATCGATTTGCTGTAATTGTATACATAACAAGCTGCATTCATTCAAATTTAAGACGTTCCCATTTTTTAATTTACTCATTCATCATTTACAGAAATTGAAGATATATTTTTAAATATCATTAGGACCCATCTGTATTGTGATAATCCACACTGGCTCGGAATTTTTAGAAGCAGAATTAATAAGCTGCATTAGGTTGGGTACTTACGAGGGTTCCCTTAATAACTTAATATTTCCTTGGGAAATACTGCAAAGGGCTTCCATTTTACACATCTGAGTCTTTTAAAAGAGATTAAAAAAAGTACAAATCACCGAGTTAGGTGACCAAGAACTGTTACTTAATTTTAATTTTGACAGTGACAGAAATTCAATACTATGGTTCATAATTATACTGGTCGTAGGTATAAAAATAAAATGGCTTGCTCTTTTATGACAGGATATTAGCCTTTCAAATCGATAAGTGATAGCTCATCTTGGATGTAGCAAAGTCATATTTTATGCGGGTGGTTAATTTTATGGGCTTGTAATGGATTTGGCAATGGAAGCATAAGGCCATCAAAATGAAATAAAATTGAAATGACACAAAATTTAGATGGACAGGGGACAATCTGCAGCTATTTGCAAAGAAAGTACAGAGGGAATAATAGGATTATTCACTAACTGATGGAGTTGTGGAGAATAGGTGATAGGTGGAGACGAGAACCGAAAGGGAACGGAACATGTTAGATAAATAGTCATGCTGAAAGAATATCTGATTCAGAAAATACATATAATTTCAGAGATAAGCTTGGTTTATGGTTTGCAATTAAATAATAATAATATTGTAGGATGAAAAAAAATATGTGCATCAAACGTATCCCTTCATTTATTCCTATTGCTGTTGTTAATCTAAAAAAAAGAAAATAGAACATGTTCGAATTGTTTTCCAAAAGGGGGAAAAAATATGTTTTTCATGATGACATTGAAATTTCTCATTGGCAAATAATCTAAATACTTTAATCCTATTTAAAGGGTTATTAAGAGAGCACCGAAATTTCAGCAAAATTCTGGTGCTTTCTATTTCAGTGCACTTTGGTGCGCTTCAGCGATTTCAGTTCCCTGTGGTGAATTCACTATTCACTGCCGGGTCCCTGAAGAGCGCTGAACGGGAAAATCCGAAGACCAGCGAACGCTGCTGATCAGCCTGCTGAACATCAGTGAACTTACAGCCGAACACAGCCGACGATCTGCCGAACTGACCGGTCCACGCCGCCGAAAAAAGACAACCAGTCGACGAATGCCTCCAAAAGCTGCCGATCTGGGGGTTAAAAAAAAAATAGAGCAATTTTTTAAAAGTGTGTTTAAAACGATTAAAATGCATGAAAATAATAAAAAAGGTCCTATAAAAATAATAAAAAGTTTACAGAAAAAAAAATGCAATTTTAAAAAAGGGGAATCAAAATTTTGCTGAAAAAGTCCAGAAAAATACCAAAAAAATAAATAAAATATAAAGGATTTTTGCTGAAACTGAAAAGAATAAAATGGTTGTATAAGAAAGAAACGTGATTTTTTTTTTCATTGAAACCTATGGGATTCTCCTGGTTAAATCCGTCGAACTGAACCACCAAAAATCTGGGTATTTGGCCAACATTTAAGTGCAGTTCGGTGTTCTCTGAATAGATTAGCCATTACTTCTCTATTCACTGCCGCCAAAGGCCGCAATCTGACGCAAGCTGTACCATATTTTGCTGTCAATTTGCCAATATTTGCCAAACTGCCACGAAATTGCACGGTATGGGGAAATTCACCGTTCAGTGCAATTCGGTGGTATGCTCGGCTCTTATTGAATGGCCCTTTAAGTGTATTTTAATGCATATTACATTTTTTAAGTTTTGGTTTATTTCACTAAATTTGATAAAAGATTCTCTGAATTCCATGTACTAGCCCCAAGACTTCAATAGCAGAATCCAGCTGCATTGTGGCATCATTTAAAACATACGTAGGAGGAGAACAAACTTTCTGGTAAATCCAGAATTAAATGTGTTTTCTTTCAGAGCTTAAGGTAGATACAGTGTAAGTGAATGAGGTGCACCAAACTTAATAGGCTTCTCTAGCTCTGCTGTCTGCTTCAGTGGTCCATATAATGAATCATCTATGCTTTTTCTGCCCTGTACACAGTTTCTATATAAACCAGACATTACAAAGAGCTGTGCAAGACTAACACTGAAGTCTCGCTTACTTGACTCAAAAATAATCTTATTTTTATTAGTATTTTCTGAAAATGTATAATGAGAAAAAAAACACAGTCCATTAGTTTTAAATCACAGGCTTATCATTTTTCGTCTGCTCTGAGCGCATAACTGTAATATTTCCATAATCTAAATGTCTACATCTAGTATACAACCAGTCTAATTTTAGAGCAAAATGACCCAGAATGGTGTTATTTTTTTATTAGTAGGTAGTGTGGTAGGCACAATATAAAAGGAAATTGATGTAAGCTCCATTGCTGCCAGCTTTTTTGAATGATTCTGATGCTAGCCTCAAAATGTCCATTCTTGTGTAACAGAATGTAATTAACTAGCTTTTCACTTTCTTTTGCTGGTGTATAACATCTTTCTTGCCGTCTACAATTGATCAGGTACTTATTGATCTACAATTATATTTCCCTGGCTAACGATGACATCAGACATTCAAGATTTCTTAGGAAATAAAGAAAAAAGATCAATAAAGTTGACAATACAATTCTACATTTCAGCTGCATGAGTAATATTATTTCTAGAAAAATCATGGATTGCAGACAATGCTAATGTGTTTTATTTTGGTAAAGACTGAATAGGTGAATTTGTCAATTTTAGCAAAGGAGTGTGAGGACTACCCATCTGTCGCGCCGCCGCGCCACCGCGCGGACCCAAGATGGCTGCCGGCAAGCTTCCAAACGGCGCCCAGGCTCCTTCCCCATCAGCATCCCGGAACGAAAGTGATCCGCGCATGCGCGCACGCGGCGCGCCACGACGCTCCATACGTCTGACGTCATCCCGCCCACCAATCCGCTAGAACCTGAGATCCCTCTATAAGAAGCAGGCTGATTGGTGAGTGCATTGCTAGTTCGTCTAGTCTCTCATGTGATACAGTGTGTCTGATCTACTGAAGCTTGCTTTACTTTGCTGTGTATCGAACCCTGCTCATGTTTAACGATTCTGCTGACTGCCTTTATCCTACGACCTTCTACCTGAATTAATTTATATGCTGCCTGAATTAACCCTTTTGACCCCGGCTACCATTATCGACTTCGCTGCTTGCCTATATCCTGGAACCGGCTCTGGACATCAATACGCACTTGATTCTACCTATCACCCATGCACAATTGTGGATAAGGTTGTATATTTGTATCTAACCCTCCACATAGTAGATGAGCCGAGTTGGTATACCTTGCACATCGGTTCCCATCGCCACCTAATCCTGACAAGGAGTTATGAATGCTATCCTTCTGCTATCAAGGTTTTTCCTTTCCTTCACATGTCTGAATACTTGATTATACATCAATACAAAATTCCAGTGCGCTCAAATGAGGGTCAGATGCTTATCTATATACATATTCAATTGAACTTTAAGCAAATAAGAAAATGATTGCATTTGTTTGATTATCATGGCTACGTCAGCATCTGAGGTTACTTGGGGAACTTACAGCTTACATGTTTTGTCCTCGGTAGGATACATAAGTGATAGCACAGATTATTGTGCCACGTAAGCAGTGAACTGGTTGAAAGTAAGAGGTTTTGATATACAGGGTGGTTGATACACGTTATCTTTAACAAAACATCATAGAAAGAAGTCGTTTTTCTTCAGCGAGACATCAACTACTGCAAATGTTTACCTTGACCTTTTGACTGAATATGTGGCACCACAACTACATCACCTTCAACCAACCATCATTTTCCAGCAAGATGGGGCACCACTACATTGGGGACTGCGTGTTCGTGGGTTCCTAAATGAAACATTTCCAGACTGGTGGACTAGAAGGGGTGGCCCAATTTCCTGGCCACCTCGTTCACCAGATATCACTCCCCTTGACTTCTTTCTATGGGGTTATGTTAAAGATATTGTGTATCAAACAAAGGTATGGGACATCACTAATTTAAAGCAGAGAATCACTGATGCCGTTGCCACCATTGATGGTAAAATGGAATAGTAAGTCTCTCAATGATATTGATTAGGAAAAAAGACACCTAATGCAACAAGGGGGTAACCCATAAATTCAAATGGAGAGCTATATGTCAATGCCTAGGTGAACAAGCAGTACACAAAAGTAAAACTTAACTTTTAATAGGAAAACAAGTAAAAATCTCTCACTACATAAGCGGAGATATCAGCCAAGTGGCTCAAAGTGAAAGCGCAACAGTACAACAAAAATGAAAATAAGCCAGTGAATGAAAAAAAGCACATACTAGTGTAACAAAGAAAAACAATATTAAAATTAAATTCCCTGAGTACACTGGATTTATCAAGGAAAAAATGTATATGTATATGTGAGTCTGTATAACTTGTAGCAGTGCCCAAATGCTTTGTAATCAGAGCGCCTCAATAAGCAGGAAAACAATCCTTCGTGGGATTGTGTTTATAGCAAAGAAAAGAGAGGAAGAGAAATGATAGCTACACAGCAAGCATTAAACCATCGCCAGAGTAGAAATTATTTTAGAAGGCATAAAGAAAATTGAAAGAGCATAAAGTCAACATGTTTCGCCGGTATACTGTGCTGGCTTCATCAGGGCAGGCCCCTGTAAAGGTGGGAGCTAAGGTAGAGCAGCTAACCATGGGGTGTCCCAATTCCCTGGCCACCTCGTTCACCAGATATCACTCCCCTCGACTCTTTTCTATGGGGGTATGTCAAAGATATCGGCCCCTATTACAATCCTCGAACAGCGCATTTGCGTGCGCGCAAATGCGTTTTTGCGCGAGGACAAAACCATTTGCGCGGAACTACGTATTACAACGTTCGTGCAAATGATGCGCGTTAGCGTCTACCACGATTGACCCTGCGCGAACCCAGTGCGAGCGCAAGTGCATGCGCGCATCCCATACTTACCATTGTCAGCGCGAATGCGTTCGAGCGGATGGTATTACGATCTTCGCGCAACGTCGTACGAACAACATTTGCGCAAATTATTATAACGTCTTTGAAAACCTGGTGTTAATTTACAATCTGAACGTTCTGGCCGAAACGAAATGAACCTGCACAAAAAAAAATACAGCACAGTACAGTTACACATTCTACACATACCCAAACAATAAAATTAATAAATTGTTTAATTTTTTATTTTTGTTGCAGCACATATACGCAGATTGACCGAAACCTAGCAAATGGTGGTTCTTAATTCTGATTGGCTGAATCCCGTGAAAAAACAGTCTGCCCACCGATTCCTGCATGCAACGGTCATTTGCGCCCGACTTTGCATGTCGGATTTGCGCTCGAAAAAACATGAAGGCTGAAAAACTGCGCTCGGATCGTAATACTGCTTTAATTTGCGCGTGCTAAAGTTTTTTTGCGTGCGCAAAAAAAATTGCGCTGTGCGAGTGCATTTGCACGAAGTTTGTAATAGGGGCCATCGTGTATCAAACAAAGGTACGGGACGTCACTAATCTAAAGCAGAGGATCACTGATTCCATTTTCACCATTGATGAGGGTATGGTACAGCGAACATGACAAGAAATCGAGTACCGTCTTGATGTACTTCGTGCAACTAATGGTGCCCATATAGCGGTGTATTAAATGAGGCAAAAAACTTCCATATATACGTCTCATTTTGTAATAATTTTCACTTATCTGTCTTTATGGACACCTTGTACGATATGTGCCATTCTATAGGGGTTAACAAATCAATAGAATATTAAGAAATGGGCGTTACTCCCTGGCTACGGATATATTGTCCAAACAGATCCCTATGGACATTCCTCTGATCAAAACTGTTACTGGCCATAACTAAAGCTGGAAATCCTTCCTGGTAAAATACTTTCTCAAAAAAAAAAATAAGCTATTGGCCAGCATTTTGAGCAGGAACACAGGCTGTGGTGGAGGATTGGTGCAAACCTCTTATTTTATCTATGAATAAGGTCCAAGCTAAGATACATGATATGCAAATTATGGATAAACTCACAGCAATCGTTCATCACACCTTGGATTCTTGTTATAAAAGTCGAAGCCCATGGCTCACTTACGTTGGGTAACTCCTGTAAATTTTCAAATGTATTGTACAAACTAACTGCAACTCATTTTATATTGTTCTAATGGGGAATCCTTCTTTCTCTTTTTACTATATCATGTTGTGTGCTCCCCCCTCTTTTTTATCTCTCTTGTTTTCTCATTCTTCTATGGTGTTGGGCATGCGTCTCCTTTTCTCTTCCTACCCTTCTTCTCTCACATTTTGAATATGGAGCACAAAGGTTGTTTCCGAATATCATCATATTTGCACACTCTTTTGTATTGTATTGCTACCTCTGCATTAGATAAAACTACATTAAAAAGGGGGGGTTAGACTAGTTAGACTATCCTGATTGCCTCCTTTTTTTCCTTAAAAATGTAAAACTTACATTTCTTCACACTAGTGCCAAACGGTGTGGGAAGAACTTGGATGTAATGACGCGTGACTCAGTGTGTTGCCAAACGGTATTAGAACAGGGGTCTAAAAGTACTGGCCAGCCCGTGGGCCATTTGTGGCCCGCAGACCGGTTACAAATGGCCCGCAGAATACAGGGATTGGCAAGGTGTCCGTGAGGGAGCCTTGCACAGTCTGCTGCTGAGGCTGTCTGTTTGGGCCGCAGTGAAATCACAGGGAAGAGCAGAACAGACAGACAGTGTCTCCAAGAAGCTGCTCAGCCGCTCTGCCAAATGAGGAGGCACACATGCCCCGCATGCTGGCTCTGCCCCCTTCCTACCGGCTCTCTGTACACAGAGGCCGTGGCAGACAGGAAGCACACAATGGTAATCCTGGGTGAGTCGAGTGATGTGGGAGGGCTGATTGGGGGTATAGGAAAGGGGGAGAAAGGCTTACTAGGGGTATAGGAACACGGGAGGGAAAAAAACAGAAAAGAGAAGGTGCAGACACAGAAAGAGAGACAAGGAGTGATGGAGACACACAGAGAGAGAGAGAGTGTGTGTGTCTCATCAGTCCCTGTCACTCTCTTTGTCTCCATCAGTCCCTGTATCTCTCTCTGTGTCTCCATCAGTCCCTGTCTCTCTCTCTCTGTCTCCATCAGTCCCTGTCATCTCTCTCTCTGTGTCTCCATCAGTCCCTGTCATCTCTCTCTCTGTGTCTCCATCAGTCCCTGTCACTCTCTGTGTGTCTCCAGTCCCTGTCACTGACAGTGACAGGGACTGATGGAGAAAGAGAGAGTGACAGGGACTGATGGAGACAGAGAGAGTGACAGGGACTGATGGAGACAAAGAGAGAGAGAGAGAGAGAGACAGGGACTGATGGAGACACAGAGAGAGTGATGGACTGATGGATGGAGACAGTGACAGATGGACAGAGGGATGAAGAGACAGAAGGACTGAGGGACAGGTGAATAGAGACAGAGAAAAGGTCTGTTACAGAATAAAATAAAACCTTAAAATAAAAAGGAACAAACTAATTTTCACCTAAAAAAATACCAAAAATAAAAGATGTTTGAAATAAAAACACTTTGCTGTAAAAGAAAACAGTTTAATAAAAAATATATAAATAAAAACAAGTTTAACACGGCAAAAAGCCTGATCCCCCTGTTCTGGCGGCGCCCCGACTGCCCCCCTCTCACACTCTGGCTGTCCAGAATGGAAGAACTTCATACTACAGAACATTTGTTCTTCACGGCCAATCACATGCTCTCCCGATACCTGACCATATGGTCCAGATGGCTCTTACTTTCCTCAGGGCCCGAATTTAAAGCGATACTGCTTGATGATTCTACCGTCAGTCCACTGTAGAGGTGAAGGCGCAGACACTCTAGTGTCCATTTACTGACCAACCCAACGCCGTTTTTTCTGTGTTATCAATGCTTGCACTTATATTGCCTGGGGTACGCCATGTACTGTGTCTCCCACCCTATCCAACTCATTCTTCACTTCCCATCTTCCCGTTCTACCCCCACCCTCTGTTACCCCTCTATCCACCCTTCCCTTGCATATATCACTGTAAAGTATGCTATTTGACTGGCCTGCGTGCCGAGTAGCGTGATGTTTTACGATCTTTGGTATATTTTCTTCTATAAAACGAATAAACATATATTCACAAAAAAAAAAAAAAAAAACAAGTTTCAAATTTTGCGTGTGGCCCCCATTGGATATGAAAACTTGTCCAGTGGCCCTCTGGAAATTTGAGTTTGAGACCCCTGTATTAGAAAGTCCTACTGCTAATTACTGCAACGATGGGCTGTACAAAATTTTAGTGACACCTAAAAGCTGGTGCTGATTCCGCTTTTGCAGAATCATTTAGCACCCCGTAAACTGCCCCCATTAAATCTCATACTCACCTCTCATACCGCAGTGAGAACGGTGGTGGCTGATCTGACTCTTCTCCTGGCCGCGAGTAGCGTGAGACTGGAAAGAACTAGTTCTCCCTCCACGTTCACTCCACGTCCCTGTGCGGTCTCATGGCCCAGCAGCACAACCCTCCATGTAGTCCTATGGACAACAATATGGTGGTTTTCTCCAACGTCCATTAACTGCTTCAGAGACTCCATTTTTAGCAAAACACAGTGAATTTTAGCTAAATAGTGAATTCACTGTATTTTCAAAAAAATAGAATCACTGAGAGCACCTTAAATGCAGGAAAACGCAAAGCACCGAAATTACACGGAATTTAAAATAAGATAAAATATGTTTTCATTTCATTAAATGCCAAAAAATCCAAACAAAATCTTTAGCTCAGCCCATAGAGATCCTAATTCGGTCCTGCGTGTTTGCATAATCAGATCATAATCATATTTTTGTCCCAGTTCAGCCCTGACTAGCGCTTTACATAAATGAGCGTTAGCGTTAGGTTACTTGAGGTGATAACGATCACCCTCACCACCTCCCGATCGCTAATGGGTTAAAAAAAAAACTTTAGTGAATCGGCATTAGCACTTTTTAGTGCTAGCTTACTGTACTTTGCGCTCCCTATGCTTAACATGAGGAGTGCAAAGTGTAAGCAGAGAGTAACTGGTGTTAGGATCACAAAGTCATAACGCTAGTTACTCACAGCTGTCGCTAACTCAAAACGTTTGCTACAGCTTACAACTAGTGCTAACTGATTCCACTGCAGAATCAGCTATCACCAGCTGTAAATCCCCCTCCCCCAAAATCAAATGCTCACTTCCCATCCCGCGGCGAGAACGGCGGCCAAATCCACCGCTTCTGACCGTCAGGAGCAGACTGGGACTGGGGAAAAAAGTCCCCAGTCTCCCTCCACGATCACTCCGCTGACCTGCAGTATCTCACGAGAGGCGAGATCCTGCCAGTGATGTGACCTGGCAGCAGAAACCTCCATGGAGTCCTATGGACTCCATGGATGGGACGCTTGGGTTGGCGCTTTAGCGCTGCCTTGAGCATCCAGGATCTTGGTGCCCACTATGGGGCAGGCCGCTGGACTCAGTTAGTAAATATATATGCAGAAGATAGCATTACATCATAGAATATGACATTTTTGGGGGGGGGCAATAACACCATAGTATAAATGTTTATGTAAAGCATTTGCACACAGAAATGACACTGAAATAATACATTATACATAAGCAAGAAATGGAAGACCACTTAATGGTCCAATTTGGGATGCATGATAATTACATGTTAGGGGTAATGTAAAGAAGTTGAAAACAATTTACTTAGTGAGCAGATATAGTCAGGAACAAAAACTAACAAAACCATGAGATTAAAATTATAATGGTATGTCTAGATGTCATAAATTTATAAAGTAACCACAGAGGAATATTATGTCTCTGGGCACTAAGCACATAATTGTATGTGACCAATAAGAGCTTTTGTTCTGGTTGGAAAGGTGATTTGCAAGCATGTTCTTTCCAGATCCTTGCTAGTGATATCCCATTCAGTCATCGACTGTATTCCAGGTTTAGCAGCATTCATTGCCTGCCAATAAAAGATCTTTGTGTGCTCTTGATGATATATGGCATGGGGCCAATAGGGCTCCCTGGAGTGTTGTTCAAGGCTGTGTAATGGTCAAAGAGATGATTTGGGGTGTGTTTTGTTTGTGCATAGTTTAAATGCGTTTCATGCTGTTGATGTTATAGATATATTGAATTACAACCAGATTCCCTGCAAATTCCCACAACATGACATATGGCTTTTTATATGTATTGTGTGTGTGTGTATATATATATATATAAATTCGATAGGCCATGTTAGTCCAGATGCCAAAATCACGAGTATAGCAGTACGTAATGATACCTTTTTTATTGGAATAACGTTACATTTAAAAGACAAGCTTTCGAGAGGATTCCTCTCTTCCTAAGGTCTGGAAGCTATACTGACCAGTTCCTAGAATTGAACATTAAGACATCAAGGGTCACGTGGGTGGGGGGATTTAGATGTCATAAAAAGTGAGAGTCAAATGGTATGTTCAAAATGGGAAAATAAACCCATTGGGGATCTTGGGCCCATAATAAAACAGCAGAGATAAGATCATACAACTTGAATGAAAAAAGAAAAATAAAAAAAAGGAAAAAGAAAAAACCAAAAACACAAAACAGTGAAGGCTGAAAGAGACATAAAAAATAAAAAAAATAAAAACTAAGAAGAAACAAAACATCAGCCAGAATTTTGAATGTTATGTGACGTTATGATAATGGGTTAAAAAACCTAGAATCCACACTGAGTCCATCTTTTATAGTGTTAAAATGTGTGACCAGTTTCATTTCATACGTTTTACGTTCACGGTGGTCTTTAAAATGTCCTTTGAGGATTTTAATTTTGAGGTTTTGGATGGAGTCGCCTGTTAGATTGAAGGGATGTCCCACCGGGTACAATACGTATTTTCCTGGCGGTTCTAAATGGAGTATCTGTGCAGGTTCATCCTGAGAGACAGTTTAAGGCTAGTTTCACCAATATAGCAGCCCTTATCACAAGCCGTGCACTGGATCATGTATACCACATTGGCAGACGTGCAAAGGTACGAGCCCTTGATGACAAAAATATTACATATAATGCAACCCTTTCGCTGCTGAGCTATTCCACACGTGTGCTGAGCTCATTTTCATCATTTTGTACTCATCATGTTTAAATGTAATACAAACTCATGTTTTATTACAGGACCCAGGCAAAGATATATTCCTTTTTCCAGTGGACTTGGGCATATTCAAAATATATCATTACTATCAGGTCTATTCAAAGAAAGGTGAAACCCAGGAGAATGACTGGAGAAGTGAAAATTCTAGGTCAAAATGGCCAAAATCAGAAAAATTCTCCCTATTTATCTCACTTTGCAAATCGGCTATTTGGTCTTGATTGTTCTCTTCTAGTGCTTGTTCTCCTGGGTTTCACCTTTTTCTGAATAACCCTGTATGTTATGTATAGCATACACAAAGTAAAGTAAACCCCTGCATCTCCTGAAAAGGAAATTCCCTGGCATACAGAGAGAATCCCTGTTTCTGACATCATTGTGCCCACGCACTAACCCGAACCGGAGATTTTTGAGGCTCTGGCAAATGCAAGTGTGATATCTATAAGACAAATTACCGGAATTAATTTTTGACTTTTTTTTTTACAATATTGTGCTATTAGTTTTGTCTTGTGTTCTTCTCTTTTGAGATTTTTTTACACCATTGCATATATAGCAGACGTTCACTGTGCCCAAATATAAATATTCCTGTATTTTTAATATTTTATTCACAAGCTTTATACTGCCACATTGGTAATGTTCTTCACCAATTTGTTGTGTATGGTAGCTTATGTACTGTTTATGTTTAGAGTGCGGTGCTTGAGGCTAGGGTCAGACTAACGCATTTTTCACGTTGTCCGTGAAAATGTGCGTTCGAAGAATGGACGTATTTTTTCACGGAATACGCAATAGCGGTCATACTATGCGCAGTTTCATCCGTGATTTTGTACGGATCATCAATAAAACTCTTTTTGTGTCTGGACGTTATGTTGGCCGGACATTAGCAGCGTCTGACATCTCCAATCACGCACACATGCCGCTAGCGGACGCAGCGCACTCTGTACGTCAGTACTAGTGGTTTAACGTTCTCCAAAAAATGCGTTCATTTTCCACTTGCGTTGCGCAGCCGGACTTTTGTGCGACCGTACTTCGTATATTGGCCGTCATTGCCCGGCATCTGCTGCTAGTGCGGCCGTGATTAAGTGCGCCAGAACGCGCGTTCGCACTGCCTCAGTCTGACCCTAGCCTGAGTCATGATGATATTCCATTTTTGTCACGGTTTTTATTATGCACTACTGTTGTGCACTGATGATATGACCAGTGCATGTATATAGTGTGCATTTTACAGTATTTTATACTGATACAAGTCTATACCTTACTATGGGCTCTAGTCCATAGTTGGTGTTAATGTAGTGTCTCAATATGTAAGCGTCAGCGCTAGCATTAGTAAGTTCACTGTCTGGCATCGATATTCACAGGTGACACTACACTCGGGCTTGTGCGTGCAGGGGCGGACTGACAATTAATGGGGCCCCCGGGCAATAGGAGGTCATGGAGCCCCCCTTGTTCCGCACCCACAGGAGGCCACACCCATAAAAAAACACCCCTACAACGCAACACCCAGATGTACATTATTGTGCTAAAGAATTTATTTCTGAACTCCTAAAAATAACCTTTTTGAAAATCCACTTGGACCCAGCAGCGAATTGTGCCCCCTCCATACTTACAGATGGCGACCACACTGCTGCAGCAGCCATCACCCACTCATTGCAGCTAAGGCTGCGCTACGGCACAGAAAGTCCCTGTGGAAAATGTGGGAAACTGCCGATCACTTTAAAAGATACTGTACAATCCTGACACACTGCACATCACAGAGCTGCACAGCAATAAACCTCACTGGAATGTGCAGTGTGTATGAGTGTATTACAGAGCTGCACAGAAATAAAACCCACAGTAATGTGCAGCTCAAACATGGATATATATTGCCCCCAGCAGCTCAAACATGGATATATATTGCCCCCAGCAGCTCAGACATGGATATAAATTGCCCCAGCAGCTCACTCATGGATATATATTGCCCCCAGCAGCTCACTCTTGGATATATATTGCCCCCAGTAGCTCACTCATGGATATATATTTCACCCAGTAGCTCACTCATGGATATATAGTGCCCAGTAGCTCACTCATGGATATTGTGCCTCCAGTAGCTCACTCATGGATATATATTACCTCCAGTAGCTCACTCATGGTTATATATTGTGCCCCCAGTAGCTTACTCATGGATATATAGTGCCCCCAGTAGCTCACTCATGGATATATAGTGCCCCCAGCAGCTCACTCATGGATATATAGTGCCCCCAGTAGCTCACTCATGGATATATAGTGCCACCAGTAGCTCACTCATGGATATATATTGCCCCAGCAGATATATATTGTCCCCCAGGTTGCTCACTGGCATTGTCTGAGGGCCCACGGGTCGGTTTGGGGTGATACATTGGGACCCCGCTGGTTTCCTCTGATGATCGTAGACATTAAAAGGCAGCCAGCGGTGCACTCTGAAAATGCCGCAGTGGTGCCTACAGCGTGACCGCATCCCAGTCAACTGGAGAAGCACGTTGCACTGGCGCGACCCTCATGTGACACGTCACGTGAGGGGGCGGCGCAGGCACCACCGTGGCATTTTCAGAGTGCGCCGCTGGCTGCCTTTTAATTTCTACGATCATCAGAGGAAACCGGCGGGGCCACTGTGTTGCTCCAAACCGGGCTCCTACTGACCCGTGGGCCCTCGGGCAGTGCCTGAGTGCCCGATGGGTCAGTCCGCCCCTGTGCCCGAGCTTAATGTACTTAGTGTCTCCTATGCTTAACATGGGGAGCGAAATCAATATTTAGTATCTCGAAAAGTGACGTATTACAAAGTGCTTGCGCAAGTTACCATAAGGATGTGATTTGAAATATTTAACAACTTCTGAAAGTTGGTGTTATTTCCAAACTTGGATAAACTGCCCAAGCATAGGATCCTGATCCTATAAAAGGGAATGCAGCACCTCACATGTCCTACGGTTGATCTCAAAATCGATATAGCCAGGCATGTACGCATCATAGTGTGTGCTTACCCCCTTGTACGTTGCTATATTTGGTGAAACCGTCTCCGACGCCAGCAGGAGGAGGAAACGGCATAGGGAATTCCACAGGCACCTTGTGTCCTAAAGACACGGCCCACTTTGGAGGATATCACCGATGCCGAGTGCTGCCTGCGTTACAGGCTCAGCCATGAACAGATCTGCAGGCTCTAACAAAAGTGGATGAACCATTTACAGGGATATTCAGAGAGAGGTGAAAACCTTGAGAATTGCCAGGAGAATGAACAATCTAGACCAAATAGCCAATTTGGAAAGTGAGATAAATGCGAGAATTTTTCTGGTTTGACTATTTTGACCTAGAATTCTCCAGTCATTCTCAAGGTTTTCACCGCTTTCTGAATAGCCCTAATAGAGTCCAAATATTTGCCACGTATATCTGGCCCAAGGTTGACCAAATTACTGTGCTTCCTGGCCACTGGGATGTTCTAGTATCCCCTGTCCAAGCTAGCTGGTGTAAGCCAGAGCACCTTTTCCAAGATGCTCCACTTCTTCTTCATAACTATGCAGGACAAGTGCCACAAATACATTGGATACCATTGAGGGATGGCACAATGTGAAATAGGAGTTTTATGAGAATGGAGGCTTTCCCAATGTTCTGGTTGCAATCAGTTGCTCTCACATAGAGAACCGTGTATTAATCGCAAACACTTCGGGCCCTACAATTGTGTGCGCAAAAACACATTAACACGAGGGGCAAAACCCTTTGCGCTGAACGTCGCATTACAACGTTCACACACAAGATGCGCGTTAACGTCTAACGCGAGTGATCCTGCGCGAACCCTTTACGAGTGCAATTTAGTGCGCGCATCCTATACTTAACAATGTGAGCGCAAATGCGTTTGTGCGCTGGTGCGCGCATGGTATTACAATCTTAGCACATAATTTAATGGACAATGTTTGCGCGCATAATTTTAACGTCTATGAAAAGCTGGTGGTAATGGCAAATTGTAGCAACCTGACCGTACCAAACTGCAGATTCACAATGGAGAACGTCGAAGCACACGTTTTTTTTTTACTAGATCCTTCAAAAACAGCCACTATCTTGTCTTCCGTCAGAACATACGTCTGTTCTGCGCAGTCCGCACAAAATGACGGACTCGCGTTAAAAATTATGTTGCGCTCACTGATTTCTGCGTGCAACGGTACTTTACGTGCATTTTTGCGCGTCGGCTTTACGAGCGCAATTTCCCAATGGATGAAATAATGCACGAGGAATGTAATTCCAGCGGTGATTTTTGGGCGTTAACGTTTAATGCTTCGTGCAAAACAACAGGCGTCTAGCGTGCGTTTTTGCATTGAGAATGTAATAGGGCCCTTCCAGTCCACAAACGTGCAAATGGTTTGTGATGGCAATATGCGCATCATGATTCTGTCTGCTGTGTTTCTGGGGAGTGCCCATGATTCATATATTCTGGCTATTTCCTCCTATTGAACATAAGTTCTCCAATTGCTACCTAGAAATAGAACAAGTCTGTATTAAGATTGATTTAAAACTGCTGTCATGAACATGTGTCTAATAATGTGTATATTTCTCACTGTAGATCTTGACACTGACTCTTACTGCTTAAAGGGACAGTACACCACTTAACAACCACTATGTAAGGAGAATACTGCATTATTTAAACTATAAATGCTGGCCAAATGATGAATGTCATGATGTCTGGCACTGGCAAACTGTACCTATGATGTGACAAGGACACAATAAACAGACATGTTAGTCATACAACACAATTTAATTGAAGAGTTAGATCATTCTTTTATTACTTCAATTATGTCAATGTATTAGGGAGAAAAAGTATTATGTTACACATGTCAATGTGACATACAAATATATTTACATGCAGGGAGAGATGACAACAAAAAATGGAAATACCCAGCAGATTTACAGAACCTAACAGGTTGAGCACATGAGTCTAGGGACAGTAGACTCCTTTCCAATGACTCCAAAAAGGACCTCCTACGTTAAAAGGTTTTGCCACGTTTGAATAAAAAAATAAATCAGAAAAAAAATTGTATTTTTAAAAAAAAAGAATTATTAGTTTTACAGATTACCTTATCATGTATGGTAGCATTGGAAAGGTGAGGATCTGGCCTTTCCAATGACACCAAAAAGGATCTCCTACATTCAACACTTTGTGTTGCTTTTCGATAAAAACACAGAAAAAAAAGAAGAAAATATTTTTATTTTTATTTATTTTTTTATTATTTTTACAGATTACTTTATCATGTTTCGTAGCAATGGAAAGAGAGGATCCTGTAGATCATACAGGATCTTGTAGGGTACAAAGTTCAAGAGATACGGAGGTTCAATGTACCCCATTATCTCTTGTATAGGATTCAACTCCCAGGCAGGGGTACTCCCTTTTTATGACATCATCGCGCATGCGTGAAGATGCCCAAGGTGTGTGGGGGCAGTCCCACAGCGAGGACTGACATGCAAGATGTCAGACTGTTGTGGTTGAAGCCCAAGATCGGAGCCAGATAGGTGCCAAACTGGGGCAACACAATGGTCTTCTTGCGACCGTACTTCGTATATTGGCCGTCATTGCCAGTCATTTGCTGCTAGTGCGGCTGTGATTAAGTGCGCCTAAACGCACGTTAAAAATTCGCTAGTCTGACCCTAGCCTAAATGGGAGAATTTTTCTTGTTTGGCTATTTTGACCTAGAATTTTCCATTCTCCAGTCATTCTCCTGCTCTTCACCACTCTCTGAATAACCCTGACAGGGTTATTCAGAGAAAGGTGAAACTCAGGAGAATGACTGAAGAGAATATTCTAGGTCAAAATAGCCAAACCAGAAAAATTCTCCCATTTATCTCACTTTCCAAATCGGCTATTTGGTCTAGAATTTTCCATTCTCCTGCTTTTCACCGCCAAAAAATCAGTAAACTTTTTCTGCGTGTCCGAAAATGTCTCCTCTTTTCATACAGACTGCCGCCCCAAGCAGTTGTTTATGGATTGATTAAAGGAAAACTGTTTACCATCATTTGAAACGTCATTTTTTTGTTTTTAAGTGTTTCTATACATCCTAGAAATCCGCCACTTCACGGGCAGGTTATGGGGACCTCCTAGGCACGATATTTGAAGGAATTTTTGGTTTTTATTTTTAACCCTTATTTCATGGAAAACTCACTGTCCCTTTAAAACCCTTTTTTTAAAAACTTTTTGTCCTTGTTTCCTGTCTCCCAGGGCACTACCGGACCCCCATACACCTTTCATGGCAAATATGTAGCATATATGCCCTCTTGGAGGGCACTCTAAAAACAGAATTTTCAGCCCCATTGACTTGCATGGAGTTCGAGTTCGGGTTCGGGTTCGGACCCGAACATATGGAAAGTTCGGGTTCGGGCCTGAACTGAACTCGGGCGGTGTTCGGCTCATCCCTACTCAAGATATGCCAGACTTGTATTATAAGATACACATGGACTATATAACATGTATGTTGCAAAGGTCATATCATAACCAGACAGATCATATATAGGATTTGGAATTTAAATCCAGGAGTATTGGATGTGTAATGATAATACTATCCATTTGTCTCATTGGTCTCACAACATGTTGGATAGCTATCTGAAAAAATTATTAGCAATGATGAATAGGGGCACAGTTGTACT
Source organism: Leptobrachium leishanense (assembly GCA_009667805.1). Classification (NCBI taxonomy): domain Eukaryota; kingdom Metazoa; phylum Chordata; class Amphibia; order Anura; family Megophryidae; genus Leptobrachium; species Leptobrachium leishanense. The sequence continues at coordinate 60,433,129 of CM019072.1, forward strand.
GAGTAAAAAATTGTTTAAGACAAACCTGAAGAGGACTATTCCAAAAATGGGATAAGAAAAATATAAAAGTCATTGGAACCTGATGAGGCAGGTGAAGCAATAGATGGTGAGGCAGAGGATGAGCCTGTAGAGGCCCTTGGCTGCTCAGAGACGGCTGGAGCGGGAAGGAAGGGAAGGTGCCAGGGGGTGCCTGACGATGACATCATCACACACTGTGATGATGTCATCGAGCCTGCAAGGCCCCCTGAAAAGCCGGGGCAGGCGTCCAGCCTGCCAGTCCGCCATTGGAGCAGAGCAAGAAAGGTGAGTATAGGGAGCGAGGTTAGGAGACTGTGACGTACATAGTACGTCCACGGTCGTTACTATGTACATCAGTGGTCAGGAAGGGGCTAAAGTAATTTAACTTTTTTTGAAAAGGCTGCATAACAAAAATGTTATAATTTAATCATAATTTATGTAAATATATATTTTTTAAATTCTAAACTCTTTTTCTATACTATTACAAACTAAATAAGACAATTTTTTTCTTAAAAAACTTTCTAAAACATCTATGAAGAACATCTATGAAGAACATCTATGGAGGAAAAGTTTAATAATAATAAAATACATGTTCATTGTAAGGCTTGTTTATAAACTAAATTTTGTGTTTTTCCAGTTGGAGTAAATATAAAAAACTGGTTTGGGAAACCCACTTTAGAACAGGCAACATATAATTGGCCATGGGAGACACATGAAGATTCCAAGTTGATACCAGTGCACTTGATTGGCCCTGTGCCTTGTTAATCGTTATACTGAAATGCCAGCCTGATGGGGAACTGCAGACACATGAAACTGAATGGCAAGTCTGTCGGAATGAGTGGAATGCCTGGGATGAATACATCCTTTCCTTTTCTCTTCCCAGTCAAGACTGTAGCCTCAATTACATTGGGCAGCATGCCTTGTCCCATTACAGAGCCTAGGTGGGTCCAGAAAATAACCACCTTGTATTCATCATTTGACATGCTTTCTAGTGATATTTTGAAATTGTTATTTAGTTGGTTGTGTTGATGTAACATTCTTTCTAAGCTAAGTACAATATCATGTCTTATGCCAGGGATACAATGGCATTGTTCATTAGCTTCTAGTTCTTCATCCAAGTAAATTTGTAAACATTTTGGATCTTGTTTATGAAATGGGAGCAGAGATCCTGCCCTGTAGTAGACCAGACCTTGGACTTTGAATGCTGTTACAAAGCCAGTATCTACAACTATAGAAGCAGCACCATAGGATGTCATCTGAAAACAAGAGTTGTATTTTCTTATATTTTCCAAAAAATGTTTAGATTTTGAATTTGTCCCTGACATGTAAGAAAGTAGCTAAATTATTGGTGATTCCAGAGGCAATAGTTTTACTTTTCCACTCCTACAGCACATTCCTGGACATTCATTTTTAAATTTTTTGGCTTTACAAAAATGACATATTTTTCCATTTCTCCAATAATTACAAACGAATCTTGATCATACTCCATCTGACTATCATAGCTAAAACTTGCTAGCAACAAATTGTAAGATTTTGCCACCTTGAAATACTGGATTTTTCCCTTTGTTTTGAAGTTGGGTCTCATGTTGCTCTATGGTCTCTGCTGCCCTTAATTTTTTGGCTCTTTCCCTTTGTTTTTGAAGTTGGGTTTCATGTTGCTCGGTGGTCTCTGCTGCCTTTAATCTTTTGGCTCTCTCCCAGTTTTTCTTTAGTCGGTTTTCTTTCTGCTTTTTGGTATCTACTGCCTGTGATTTATTAGCTCTTTCCCTCACTTCTTATAGTCGGTTCTCATGCTGCTCCATAGTCTCTTTTGCTTATACTGTTCTGAGTCTTTAATTTCACTTCGGATGCCATGTTGATGTATGGTGACATTGATATACTGTCTTTTGCTTACTTTTTGCTTTGTGTTGATCTTCTTCAATGGTTTTTCTTTTTTCTTGCTGCATTTTTTTAATAACTTTAATAGGCAACCTATATGATTTAATTTAACTCTATAGGGATAATTCAGAGAGAGACGATCTGGCCCCGAAATGTCACTGAACAGGGAATTTCCCTGTATGGTGACATTTCAGGGCCATTCGGCTACTCAGATGGCAAGCAGTTCGCTAATTGTTTTACCCCGTTCATCAGCTTGTCGGCTTTTTCTGGTGGCTGGTCTGCTCTGTGAATGACAGGCTCGTCGGCTTTTTCCGACTCGTTTTCGGTGTTTTTTTTGCGATGGTTCCAGTGGGTTTTCGGTGGGTTTTTCAACGGGTGTTCAGGGGATTGCGGTTGGTTTGTGGTGCGTTTCCCTGCAGTCCAGGGACCTCGTGGCGATTGCTGAATTCACCGCTGGGTGGGGAACTTTTATTCCCCAAAGTACAGGGAAGTGCGGGGAACGAGAGAGCACCGAAATGTCACCAACATTTTGGTGCTCTCTGAATAACCCCCTATATTTCACAATATCGGAGGAACAAACTATGTTCTGCGTCTCACTTCAATCCTTCTCACATATGTCTGCCAAATGTTTATTTTCAGACGTTGATTTTGTGGATTTAACTGTCATTTAATCCTTAGCCTGACAGTTCGCCTAATCCAAACATACAAACATTCACTTTTCTATAGTAGATTTAAAATATAAAGGATAACCTTGGATTGGTCAAGAGAGCAGAAAATTAATTAAATCTAATGTAAGGACACCTTATATTATAACAGTAAGTAGGGGGTAACCCTTATCAAAATGTCAAAAACGCCAGTAGTAGGTGGCAAGATGGAAACTTAAAAAAGTAATTTTATTATTCAATAGTAAAACACTGCATTGATGTGCGGTAAGACAACTAACAATCCAGAGTACCAGCAGACAACGTGTGGACTGTACAAAGAACACACAGTAGAAAAAATGAAAAAAATAGTAATGAAAAAATATTAGGTAAGTGTAAATTGCAATACCCGATAGCCCTAAAGTGGAGAAACTCCTCAAGTAAAAAGCAGAAAATGGGCCTTCAAGGGACTGTGAAAGATAGGACAGAGAGGAAAACACTTAGGGTAACTTGCAAGAAAGAAAAATATACAAAGTAATGCTCAGAATGGGGTGTAGCGCTCATAAACCCCAATATCTGAGTAAGGCAAAGGTCTAATAATTGTCACTAGACTGATCCATATGTTATGGATAGAGAGGCTTATAAGCAGGTGGGCATCATAAGGCTAGATGCTAGTGTTCGCCTGCTGGGAGCTCATGAAGGCAGATTAATTGCTTCAACGCGTTTCACCGACCTAAAATGCTGGCTTCATCAGGAAGGGGCTCATCTGCTATGGGTATATGGGGGCAGGAGCGACTAACCTGAGTAGCCGCTATCCATGCTTTAAATAGATTCAGGGAGGCCGCCGCGGAATAACGAAACTGAAAAAGATTGTTGCATCATCAGAGTGCGCAATGTGCATGTGAGCATAACCATTAAGAGCTCGTACTGATGACCAAAGTTTGTTTACAGTGGTCATTGGACCCCCCTATCTCCAACATAGGTGGCAGCTAGGGGTTAACTCCCGAACTGACGTCATTGTGTCCATGCATGATGACGTCAGTAGGGTGGGAATCCCGGAGGCTTGGCAGACATCCAAGATGTCGGCCACCTCTAGGAGAGGACTGCGATCCAGTCCCTATGGGGTTATAGGTAGACACCGCCGGAAGGGGCAGACTGTGCCCTTCCAGGCAGTGCCTGCCTTTGTTTTGTGGCCCTTACTGATGGGGAGGGAGAGGGGTACACCCCCTTCCCCTTCAGGCACTTTCCCTGCTCTGGCGGGGGGGTGTCCCTATATTTGACGTTATCGCGCCCAACGCGATGACTCCGTGGTGCTGGCTGGGTCCCGGAGGCGGGGCTGACATCCAAGATGTCAGCCCGCACTGGATGACCACAGAGGTTGGCCAAAATTATGGCCAATCGCAGACTGCAATGTGAGGACGCACTCAGCTTGTCGCCCACACTCTGAGCGTGATCGACACAACGCGCTGAGCGCGTTCTTCGCAGTCAAGTGGTTAATATGTAAATGCTTGATGTAATAATACAAATATTTTCTTCCATTTCTGTGGCCCTTTGCTATTTGAAGGGGAAATTACTGAATATATTTAACTTTCACTATCTATCTGAAAGAGCAAAAATGTATGATATTGTAATGTATGATATTATTACTAGCTATTAGGCAACCTGTGTTACGCATGACCATATTAATATTTGTCATGGAGGCTTGTAAGCAGGTAGGTGGTATTTTGTGAATTGCCAACCAGTCAATTATAGGTAACCTTGCAGGTATTTAAATATTAGCCTGTATCCAATCAAGGATAATTACTTCCACATGTCAATAATAAAAACACTTTATTACAAACTTCTAATGTGATGTATTCAATGTGTTAAGGTGTTGTATGTTGGTGCTATATTAAGCCTCTTAATACAAAAGAAAATTCTAAAGGGACACTACCACTTCCGTAAGCTGCAACTAGATTACTTGTGCATTAGAAACAAAACCACCTTATAAAACACATGCTGCTGTTTTTTTTTGTTTTTTTAATAGCTGCATATAAAAAGGAAAAATATAGTAAGGTTTTGATCTCGTTTCCATTTTGTGCATTTTTCCCATGATGCAACATTTACCAAAAGCTTAGCTTTGTGGCTCTTTTTATTTAATTTACATTATTTAACAGTTAATGAGGTGGAGCACAAAATGTTTAGCTAAGCCTATTGTTCTCCAGGCTAACTGAGATAAGCGATGACAGCTGAATGAGCTGTGACAGGGAGTTTAAAAGATTTCTAATCTACCTATTGGCGATGTCCTTTGAATACAACCCACACAATACAATGATTTGAGTCAGTGATCAACCAATAGACTCCATTATATGGTGAATGCCACAAAGTGAGGACCAAGGGATGTAAAGATACTGCGGGAGGGGGGGGGGTTTGGTTTACAGAACAAAAGATCACACATTATATGTGTCACTGAGTGCATCCAGAGTACAATATTTTCTTCACTAAACATACAAGAGAAAAATAAAGCACATATAAGATATCAGCAACATAAAATAAACAAATTAAGGGCATTTCATTTTTGGTAGTAGTGGCCCTTTAAGAAATAACTAACTTGATTCAAAGGAAAATTAGCAGTTAGATGGGGACAACCTGCTTTAATTCGTTAAATAAAACGCTCAAATTTGCATGCAAGTTTTTCAACTTCGTCTTCACCACCACCAGGCCTGAGAAACCATTTTTTTCCAGAGTAAAACATCTGATATTATTCTCATCTTAATCCAGTCAACAGGTCTGACATTTTTTGATTCTTTCTGATCAAATTTTTTTTATTTGTTTATAAGAGGGTAAATCTAGTGGACTCCTCATTGCCAGATGTGCCCTTGTAACTATTACAAAGTAGCCTATAGAAAAAAAAGTCCTGATTGCTGAAAATACCAGTATCAGATTGAGAGATAAATGTCTGTAGTCTTGATCTCTTAGAAAGATAGTAAAACGTTAACAAGATTGTGGTGTATACATTGGTTTTATTATCATGGTACAGACTTTGGATACCTGAGCTTCAGCATATAATTCATTCTTTTTCTCCCTAGAGAGTGAGACGCATCCTCCACATGCCTCTGGCTGAAATGGTAGCAGCCATACATGTGAGCTAATGGGTCTGAAATGCATTTTTTTTATTGTCCGCTTACATTAATGGCTCTTACCATTGTAACACTCTTGAAGCATACACACTTGAAGGAACAATAATCCTATATTTTAGCAACAATCTAGTGTGACCCAGTTGACCTTGCCGAGGCAGAGTATGTTCTGAAACATTTTTCCTTTAAAAAGGAAAAGGTTTCTTTTTACACCAAATACAATATAAGGCTCCCATAAGTGTAATCCAAAATGGAAGAAAAAACGATTTTATACACTTGTTCATTAAAATCATCTGATAGAAAATCACGAGCAAATATTAACAAAGGTACATATATTTGTAAACAATCACCAGGAGCCATGGGCTTCAGGTGTGGGTGGACCATCCACATTCACCATATTGGAACTGCCTCCTTTTAGGATGAATATATGAAAGGAGTAGACACAAGCGACGCCATCTAACTCCACTCACATCAGACACTGGACACCATCCTGGATGCAGTTAAGGACTATAGTTAAGGTAGCATGACACAGGGACACTCTGTTTGCAATATATGACTGAGGAAACCGAGAGACACTCAGTGAAACACATCTCAATTTATGCGATTCTATTCTTTCTAGTTATTTTTTTGCTATAATTTATTTATTTTTTAATTTATATTATTTATTTACTTTTTTATAATAACTCAGGTATACTTTATAGTAGGGATACATCAGTGCAGACACTGGGCAATTGTGCTTGTAATCATACGTGTACAAGTGATGCTCATATGGATACCAGAAGTCTACACCTGGTAGGCCTACTGGGTAGTATGTGTGTGCTGGGGCCAGTGTTCACAGGAGTGTAAGATAGCCTCCTGCATATCTGCCAAGTTTGCCAGTTAGACGTGCACCAGCGAGCAGCTGCTGGCATGTGTAAGTTTGGGCTTCCTGGACCTGCGGCCGAGCAACCTTGAGATCTTACAAGGCTGTGTATAAGATCGTAAGACTCGTTCGCGGTCTTAAAATATGGTGTTGATGTATCCCCATTTTTTTCACTTTCACAACGGAAATGCAGCTGAGTGTTTTTCCGTTATCTGGAATATCTGGATGACCTCCAATGAAGCTAGGTTGGACACTACCTATTGAGTGTCATTTACGCTTATACTTAGAGCTGGGTTCCCTATATGACTCAGCCTTGGTGAATGTTCATAATCTCACACTTTACGCAATACAAAATACACTATATTGACAAAAGTATTCGCTCACCTGCCTTGACTCGCATATGAATTTAAGTGACATCCCATTCCTAATCCATAGGGTTCAATATGACATCTGTCCACCCTTTGCAGCTATAACAGCTTCAACTCATCTGGGAAGGCTGTCCACAAGGTTTAGAAGTGTGTTTATGGGACTTTTTGACCATTCTTCCAGAAGCGTATTTGTGAGGTCACACACTGATGTTTGACAAGAAGGCCTGGCTCTCAGTCTCCGCTCTAATTCATCTCAAAGGTGTTCTATTGGGTTGAGGACAGGACTCTGTGCAGGCCAGTCAAGTTCCCCCACCAGACTCTGTCATCCATGTCTTTATGGACCTTGCTTTGTGCACTGGTGCATAGTCATGTTGGAAGAGGAAGGGGCCAGCTCCAAACTGGTCCCACAAAGTTGGGAGCATGGAATTGTCCAAAATGTCTTGAATGCTGAAGCATTCAGAGTTCCTTTCACTGGTACTAAGGGGCCAAGCCCAGCTCCTGAAAAACAACCCCACACCATAATCCCCCCTCCACCAAACTTTACACTTGGCACAATGCAGTCAGAAAAGTACCGTTCTCCTGGCAACCGCCAAACCAAGACTCGTCCATCAGATTGCCAGATGGAGAAGCGCAATTCATCACTCCAGAGAATGCGTCTCCACTGCTCTAGAGTCCAGTGGCGGCGTGCTTTACACCACTGCAACTGACACTTTGCATTGCACTTGGTGATGTATGGCTTGGGTGCAGCGGCCATGGAAACCCATTCCATGAAGCTCTCTGCGCACTGTTCTTGAGCTAATCTGAAGGCCACATGAAGTTTGGAGGTCTGTAGCGATTGACTCTGCAGAAAGTTGGCGACCTCTTCGCACTATGCGCCTCAGCATCAGCTGACCCCTCTCCGTCAGTTTACGTGACCTACCACTTTGTGGCTGAGTTGTTGTCGTTCCCAAACACTTCCACGTTCTTATAATACAGCTGACAGTTGACTGTGGAATATTTAGGAGTGAGAAAATTTCACGACTGGATTTGTTGCACAGGTGGCGTCCTATCACAGTTCCACGCTGGAATTCACTGAGCTCCTGAGAGCGACTCATTCTTTCTCAAATGTTTAGAAAAACAGTCTACATGCCTAGGTGCTTGATTTTATATACTTGTGGCCATGGAAGTGATTGGAACACCTGATTCTGATTATTTGGATGGGTGAGCGAATACCTTTGGCAATATAGTGTACTACTGGTAGCACTTTTATTACCATCTCAGTTACCATAAAATGTTCTTCTTACAACAGGCTATGGAATGCAACAGCAGTATGTAGTGTAATGACATAATTGAAGAAACTGGAAATAATCGCTTTATATGAATATTTATTAAACTTTGTTAACCTTACCTGATGTCAGTGTAATCATACCTGGAATAACCCTAGGTTACACTGGGTAAACATCTGGTGGGCTGCAAAGGCTGTGGGCTGGGTGGCATGGCAGAGCCTCAAATCTCACCTCTGTAGTACCCAAAACCTGTCCATGGCTGATCCCAAACATAATGTATGCATGGGGCTGTAGTTGGTAGTTGGGTCATGCCTGCACCATCTCTGATCTCTAATTTCCGTCCCAATCCCAATAATGGTCATAAGCTTTTGGGGAAAACAGGGACTATGCAGTATGGTAGCTGTGGCTTCAGCCACTGATGTTTTTGTCACTATTCTTTAAAGTTTTAGTTCCTCCCTTGGAAATCAAGCAGTAACTATCTAGTAGTAATGGGTTACTGCATGTGATATTCTACCAGACTCAGAAGGGAGGCCATCATTCTTGCAGTAATGGTTAGTATTAAGCAGACACTGAAATAGTCTGATTTTCTTATTCTTCAATTAATATTGTTATTTATTGAGAAAATGTCCGTGTTATCTGTTGTTATATGCATTAATAATAAATTCTGATATTAACATTTTACTGTTATGATAGTGGAAACTGTTTTACAGACATTTTAGTTTTTATATCTCTGACTTTAGTGCCAGAATTAGACATTTTGGATGCTTGGAATAATTTTTAGCTAGTGCTCCTTGGAGAATGTACTGTTTTATAACATAATTCCATGTTAAAATTGTTCTGTTTTGTTCTTATACACCATAATGTACTCCTTGTGCACAGAGATGAAAATTTCTGGCCCTGTATTGCTACTCATGCAATATGTTATTAGTGATGAAGTATTAGATGATCAAGATTAGGATGCAACCAAAATGCTATTTCTCTGTTTTACAAGCACCCCTTCATTGCTAAGCCACCAGGGAGCCACTCTCAGAAGAAGAACCTTAGCCATATATAAAATCTATTCATTTATTGTTGGGTAGAATAATACATAATGCACCATTTACCATTATGCTGTCTTTTCAGCATGCTACGATATGCAAATCCAGTTGATTTAATAAGCTACAATAGATAATGTAAAGGCAGCCCAGCTGCAAGAAAAAGAAAATAAATGTATATCATCCAATACATATGTGCAGTAGAGCATTGTTGACACTGTCTACCTATGTTGCTTACAGTAACTTGGTGACATACCGTGATAAATCTGTATCCAGTGTACCTCTATTAACAAAATCTCCCAAACTGCCGTGTAAGAGTACATTGCAAATGCAGAGCCAGTTTCAATTAGAAGCTTTGAAATCGATATGTTATGTTGTTTTATATACTTTGTGGGCCAAATTACAATCTTCGCGTTAAATGCTTGAGCAACGCGTGAATTTGTGCGCCCGGCGTTAAACGTTAATGCTTCGTAAATCAACGCTGGAATTACAATCCTTGCGCATTTTTTCATCCATCGAGCAAGAACGCGCGTAAACCAGATGCGCACAAATGCTCGCGCAGTAACGTTGCGCATAGAAATCAGTGTGCGGACAGTTTTTCTCACGCAATTCAGTCAATCAGAATTAAGAACCACAATTATCTCATGTTACGTTTTTGAGCCTGTCAAAGTCAATCTGCGCATATATGCTGGTTCAATAAAAAATGTACACACAACTTCTCAAATGTATTGGTTTGGTATGTTTAGAATGTGTAACTATACTTTGCTGCATTTTTTCATGGTGGTGTATTTGGTTTCGACCAGGTTGATAGAATATGCCATTAACACCAGCTTGTAGGAGTTGCTAAAATTATGTGCACAACGTCTATGCATTAATTCCTGCACATAGATTGTAATACCATCCGCGTACCAGCGCACAAACGCATTTGCGGGGGCGTGGCCGGCTGCCGAGGAGAGAGGTTGCATGCTGCTGGAGCTCCGCGGCGTTCTCTTCTCCCTGGACATAGTTTGAGATTTTAAATTGCTGAGTATCCTCACCGAGGACCCTGGGCAGCTGACCAACAGGATTGTGCTGACTGGAGCCTGTCCCCCCCCCTCCGGTCCAGAGACTCACCTGCTGGACGCCATCTCTGGCTGGAGCATGCCGTTGGCGGCCATTTTGCAGCCTGTCTTGCAGGTTTCACTACCCCCGAGTTCTGCGATGGAGACCATGTCGGCGGCCGGGGCGACGGAGGGCCCCCGTTTCCCGACTGTGCTAGATGCTGTGCTGCGGCTGCTGGGGGATGATGAGAGCCCTGTGACGCGGGGCGATATGCGCCACATCCTGGCAGTGCTGCGCTCCGGCCGGAGCACTGAAGACTCGACCAGCGGCGTTCCTGGGAGCGAGCAGCCCGCAGGAGTACCACAATGCGGTGAGCTACCTGAGAGGGCGGAGATTGGGGAGCCGCAGGACGTGGAGAAGGCACCAGACCACCCGATTCTGCAGGATGTTCCCCCGAGGGGAGATCTGGCCACATGGCGTACATCTGAGGTGCCCGCATATCGAGGGTCATCGGGCCGGAGGCAACCAGTGGGTGTGCTGGCGGCACCCGCTGGCGCCTACCGGTGTCTGGAGACCAACTATCCCCCTATCCCTGAAAAAGAGATTTTGCCTGGTCCCCCCTGCGGCCCCTGCTTTGGAACCACTTGCGGCCTTGCCTTGGGTGGCCAGAGATCCTGGTGACGGTGCGGGCGAGGGCCTACTTGATTTGTCAGCCTTTCTCTTCGCCGATAGACCTCGCCTGTTCTGCATCACCCTGTCTGCCCCACTGCTCCGGCAGTTTCGAGACACTGGCTGACAACAGGTCTGCATTTTTTCCCCCTTTACTTATTTGATGCCAAATTGATGTTCTCTCACTGTTGTTCTCTCTCCCCCCCCCCACTTCATTCAGAGACGCTTCAGACTTTATTTTATTTCTTTCTTTTTCCCGATGACATTCCCCGGCTGGGGATATATATGAGACTTTCTGGTTTTATTATCTGAAGTATTTTTGATGTCTTTTGTTTTAACCCTCTCCAATTTTTTGACATTTTGCTGATTTTCCATCTCTAACTATTGCTGAGTAATCGCTGTTTATCTTTTTTCTCTTTTTCGCAGTTTTACGATGATCTCTGTGATTTTTCATTTATTTTCTCTATTCATAACTTTGAAGTCTTTATATGCTATTCCAAGCTGACAAAGTACGGCCCTGTGCGGCCATTCTCTTTACAGATGACTAGCTTTGGCCCTGCGAGGCCATTTTCTTTACGATTGTTTTGATGACTCTGTTTCAAAATAAAAAACTTTGAATACAAAAAAAACAAAAAAACACATTTGCGCTCACAATGTTAAGTATAGGACGCGCGATGTACAGTAAGCTAGCGCAGCGTTCGCACAGGTTCACCAGAAGGTGGACGTATACGCGCGTTTGTTGCGCTTACATTGTAATACGACATTCAGCGTAAAGGGTTTTTCCCCTCGCGTTAATGCATTTTTGCGCCGGCGCAAACGTTTGCGTGAAGAATGTAATAGGGCCTTGTATGTTTTAAGCTTTATACACTTTTGTCGCTTCCCATTCTCATTTACATTACTGATTTGTTATTTATAGTTGTCATCTCGTTACTATATTTGCAGTTCTACATATAACATAATTTATTGTTGCTTAATTTTATTTTAATTTCTATTTAAGCATTTCTGACAAAATACTGAAAAATGTGGATAAATAAAACTTTTATTTTTTATTTATAAAATATTGAGTTCAATAGATATTAGGATCTTCTTATATGCCGTAAATTATAGTGATAATTTCAACAACACAATAATTAATGTGTGTTTGTTTTAGCAGTTGCTATGCTATCCTGTATTAGTCTTTCTTATGATAGGATAAAATAATATATATTTAGAGAAGCTCAATAGCATCATCTAGTGTTAATTTTTGATACTGGTACAAAGTACATTAAGGGCCATGTTGAGTTTCACTAACAGTTTAAAGTGAGATACATTGGGCCCTTTTCAAGCAGGAACGTGTGGTGAGGTCAGTGGCTGGTGAGGCACTGGCTAGTATCAGGGCCAGATATACACAGGTTACATAGTCACAGTTTACGCATTTGATTCTCGCTATATAAGAGAATAGAGTTTCACTATTTATACTCATGTAAAACCAACTAAAATATACATTGCATGGTCTCACCATAAATGGTGTTATTTACAAATGCTGTCCCTTCAATATATTTTTCAGTTACCCTTTTGTTGATTCTGCATATTACTGGCAATTATATTATATACCGTTTTTCTCACTATTAAATGGACTTTATAAAGATACCATTATTTTCATCATATCATGTACTTTACAATTAAAAATAAATAAAATATGATAGAAAGCTTTTTTTTAAAAAAAAATTCACCATATTTAACTTTTTTTTAATAGTAAAGTATATGACATAATGAAAGTAATGGTATCTTTAGAAAGTCTATTTAGTGGTGAGAAAAACGGTATATAATATGTGTGGGTACAGTAAATGAGTAAGAGTAAAATTACGGCTAAACACAAACAGTGCAGAAATGATAAAAATAGCCCTGTCACTAAGGGGTTAAAAAATAAAAGATGTCTACCCATAAACATATACACAAGTGGGTGTTTTTAAAAGACTAATTACTGACATTTGAAGTTATAATTTAACATTGTGACATGTTAAAAGAACTAAACTGGCCGTCGCTGGAATCTAGACGCACCCTTCACCTTTCCAACCTGGTGTTTAAGAGCTTTTCTGGGAAGCTACCACCCTACCTGAATAGGCTGCTTCCCTCAGCAGTTCCCTCATCCTATAACCTCCGATCTAGGACCAGCACCTTACTTGCGATACCACAATACAAAAAGCAAGTGGCTCGATCCTCATTTTCCTACAGAGCACCACAATTATGGAATAACCTCCCAGACGCCATCAAATCTTCCCCCTGTCCCTCAAGAGCTCCATATTAACATACCTCAATAAGGAATGCACCTGTAAACATGTAACATAGTGACTATATTTCCTACATATTTATTTGCTGTTAATCTATGTATTTGTTTTGTGTTAATTTCTTGCATTTTGCTACTTTGTATTTCTGTAACCATGTTCTTGAACCCAGGACATACTTGAAAACGAGAGAAATCTCAATGTATCCTTCCTGGTAAAATCCTTTATAAATAAATAAATCAGAATATAATACATTTTACCTACCTTTTAATTTATTTTAATAAATAAATGTACTGTGACATACTGAAGCAGAGCATGATCTCCTCCCTTCGGAGACTGGACCACAGGGTAGTATTCTAACATGATAACGACCCCAAACACACACTGGCCAAGCATGTCTCCAGACCTAAACCTTATTGAGCATCTGTGGGGCATCCTCAAACGGGAGGTGGAGGAGCGCAAGGTCTCTAACATTCACTAGCTCCATGATGTCGTCATGGAGAAGTGGAAGAGGACTTCAGTGGCAACCTGCAAAGCTCTGGTGAACTCCATGCCCAAGAGGGTTAAGGCAGTGCTGGAAAATAATGGTTGCCACACAAAATATTGACACTTTGGCCAAATTTGGGCATTTTCACTTACGGGTGAAAATGTTGCCAGCAGTTTAGTCATTAATGGCTGTGTGTTTTGAGTTATTTTGAGGGGACAGCAAATTTACACTGTTATACAAGCTGTACACCCACTACTTTACATTGTAGCAAAGTGTAATTTCTTCAGCATTGTCACATGAAACGATATAATAAAATATTTACAAAAATGTGAGGGGTGTACTCACTTCTTTGAGATACTGTATATATGATTTAAATAAATATGTAAAATATATTCATGTCATAAAATATAGCAAAAGGTAAGTAAAATGTATTATATTCTGATCTATTTATTTATAAAGTATTTTACCAGGAAGGATACATTGAGATTTCTCTCATTTTCAAGTATGTCCTCGGTTTAAGAACATTGAAATTTTACAGTCATTACAGAAATACAAAGTAATAAATGCAAGATATTAAAAACAAAACAGAAATATACAGATTAACACAGAAAATAAATATGTAGGAAATATAGTCACACTCACTATGTTATATGTTTACAGGTGCATTCTGTGTTGAGGTATGTTAATAGGGAGCTCTTGAGTGACTTAAGACTGGGGGAAGATTTGATGGCGTCTGGGAGGTTATTCCATAACTTCGGTGCTCTGTAGGAAAATGAGGATCAAGCCACTTTCTTTTTGTATTGTGGTATTGTAAGTAAGGTGTTGGTCCTGGATCGGAGGTTATAGGATGAGGGAACTGCTAGGGGAAGCAGCCTATTCAGGTAGGGTGGTAGCTTCCAGAAAATCTCTTAAACATCAGGTTGGAAAGGTGAAGAGTGCATCTAGATTCCCAGCGACGGGAACCAGGAAGCCGAACGCCGCAATCGCCGGAGGAGAATGCGATCGTGGAGGTCTGCGATGGAGTGCAGGTAATAATATGTATCCAGGCGAGTGTGGCTTGAAGTTACCGCTTTCAGTGGTGAAATTTAACCCAGAGCCACACTCGGGAACACCACCAGGGAGGTTAAGGCTTTATTATGAAAGTCAGCAAGATAGGCACTAAGATAATGACTTCACAGGGCCAATATACATCATCTGAAAAGAGGCATAAACACAGAGAATAAGAACATCAAAAATAATAATTAGCCAGCTGAGGAACAAAGATGTACTGCAAAAAAATCAGAAAGAGTCCGCATAACAAAAAAAATGGGGGGGGATGTCAAAGGGACACCGCAGTGTAAAAGGGGAAAACTAAATTCCAAAAAGGGGGTGTGGAAAAACGAGGGTGAAAAAGTACGGAAGTGGCAAAGGCCAAATTTGTGCCATCTCTGGCGCAGTCCCATGAGTCCAAGGACCTGTGGGATGCCGTGGGAGACAAGTGGCACCAGGCCCGGGTGCTCGGAGGCCAAGCTGGGTGCCTGGCTGCAATGGCACTTACCGAGAAAAGAAACAAGGGAATGAAGAAAAACAAAAATAAAAGTGTGTGTTTGGGGGGGACAAAAAATTATAATAACCCCCCCAGAAAGGCACAGCGTAGAGTCAAACAAAAAAAATCTGAAAGAAATGTCACCAGAAGATGAAAAAAGTCGAGGGCACAGCGAAAAGCAGGCCAAAACACCGCAGGAGGTCCATCAGCCTGTTTCATGGAATGTGAATTTCCTTAGAGCCGGCAAGGCACCCCAGGGAAGGCCAAGACACACAGCCCATGCAGATCCAATGACAGGGAACCAGTCCTTCAGCTCCACTGGCTTCCCAGCTGCAACTTGGGTCAAGACCCCAGCCCCAGGACCATGAGCCACCGTCAACAGCAGAGCAAGGGACAGAGCAAGATGGCCTAGACTGCGGCTGCTTCTCAGCCAGCATGTGGGGGGTTCCCTCATCTCCAGACACCAATTGTGACCTTCAGGCTCCACCAGCGCCCCATCCAGCACCGCACGATGCACCGGGACCAACCAGCGGCTACAACTCCTCCTTCTGCAAGTTAAGCAGCAGCTGCAGGGAATCCAGGTCACCCCTCTCATCACAGGCATCCTCCACGGTCTCACAGCCAAGCGAGATGGCCGTCCCCCGGAACCAGTCCGGCGTGGCACTGTTCAGGGAACCAGCACCTCCGCAGCTCCTCAGAACCTCTGTGAAGTGCCACATGTCGCCCCGCGTCAGTGGGCGTCCGCGTCCTCTGCTTCTGATAGCAGGCTTCAAGGCCCAGGAATGACGCCTCCAGGCCGAACTTCGGGGATCCGACAAAGGATCCGTTCGCCATCTCGTGTGCACTACGTCTGTTCACTCTGCCAAGTCAGCCGTCCGTATGGGCCAGGAGACGTGGCCCCTCCGTCTCCACAGTTCTCTGCCATGAAAAGGGTGTCGGGGCAGCAGAGGAGCTGCAGTACAGGGGCAGGCCCCCCGAAAGTTGCTTCGGCAGTTTTGTGGTGGTTTTTCCGTTCGATTCGGCAGATTTTTCCTGCACGCCAGGGACTACAGTTGAATTCACCGCAGGATTCGGGGATTTTGATTCCCCGAAGTGCGGGGAACAAAAGAGCACCGAAATTCCATGGTGTTCTTTGATTAACCCCTTCACTGCTGAGCCATTTCAAGTCTGTGTGCTGAGCTTATTTTTACTGCTTTTGCGCATTATGTTTAAACGCGATTTGAAGCCACGTTTTATTATACAACCCAGACATATTCTATATAGTTCTTTCCGGCAGACTCCGCAGATTCATAATATATCATTATGTTTCTATGTTTCTATTATTATAAGTATACGCTATGCCCTGCCTGTATATTATAACAAAAAATGCAATAATATTTGAATTTTTAATCATCTACAGCGTGTAAAGTGGTTTTTTTCACATTTTATCATACGAGTTTTTGCGTTTATATTTTCTATGGGCTGCTCTTGTTAAAAAAATTAGAAATGGGGACCGTTACATTTTTTTGGTTGGAATTATGGGATTTTTAGCAAACGCACCCCATAGAAAAAAAATCATTAATGCAGCATCATTGTTCACATTATAATTGAAATGGGAACAATATTGCTGCATTAATAAAAACAACACACAAATAAAAAACACGTTTTTATTTTAAAAATTTTTAAATTTATTTTTTAATTATTTTTATTTACTTCAAACATGGTCATTGTTGGTATCATTCGGAAAGGCCATGCTCAGGCCTTTCAAATGATACCCTACATGACTCCCTAGCTACCACCATTCAGGAGATATTGGGGCTCAAAGGAACCCCCTATCTCCACCAGGGTATTTCCTTTGGAAATCCCCAGGCAGCTAGGAATTCCCCGGCTAACTGATGCCATCGCACCATGCCAGGGGATACCCGGAGGTGGAGCCACCATCCAAGATGGCGGCCTCCACCGGAGCTAGGCCGCGATCCAGTGCCGGATGGCACCGGATCGCAGCCAAGTGCCTATGGGGTTAAAACCAGGCACCAAAAGGATCCCCCCTCCCTTTCAGGCGATCTCCCGGCTTTGCTGGGGGTCAACGAAAATGACATCATCGCGCATGGTGCGATGACGTAATTTATGTGGAGAGGCCCTTAAAAGTCGCGTCTGACTTGCTAGAAGTCAAAACGCCGCGGGACCCTGGAGAGAGAGAGGAGTATAGTATATCTCTCCCAGGGCTCCCGCTTGCGGGTGACATGTGGGGAACGTCCTCTGCATATAGCGAGAGTCAATCAGGACGTTCCCCACACGTCACCCGCAGTGAAAGGGTTAAAACCTGTAAGTTCATATCAGCATTCAAACCTTACGGCTCCATTGTTTCTGGTAGGTGTGTTCCTTTGCGAAAACCAATTTTTTTTGCTCCCTTGCAACAATGTTTTTATGCTTTATACCCAATAGATATATTTATACTTTAAATGTTCTAAAATTCTTGTTATTTAATTGTTTTGATGACTTTCCTATATATTGTGATCTGTAAACATTCCAAATTTTATGATAAGTATTCTGTTTTGCATGTTATATAATCCTTCATCTGAAATTTGCTTTTATTGTAGACATCATAGAAAAATGTTACATAAATTAAAATAAGATCGCTCGTTTCATGTTTTAAATAATGTTTCTCCTCTATTTTCAGTAATACACTGGGTGCAGGATTGATTTAAGACTCTTCCTAAAAATCAAAGTTACATTTTTGGAAGGTGTGGGCCCAACGATGGGTCCAACAACATAAAATAGTCATGCTTTTCTAAAATTTTATTTAAATTCACTCTGTTGTGTGTTGTATTTGGTAATAAACACATCAGAAAAGATGGGTTTTTTCCCAGTGTCTTGGTCTTCTGTTTGTCCATCAAGAGTTCTTCTCTGTTCATTTCTTTTACTGTTTTTCAATGGAATTTTAGTGTATTTTATATTGTCAATTTCTTTTTTAAGGTTTGATACAGGGTTTCGAAATCATCTATTTTTTAGCGATTTCTCCTACTTTTTGTTACTTGGCTCGAGGGAATATCCTCGAGCCAGAGTTTCTGGTGACTGCAATTTTTATGTACAAGACTATTGCCATCTGTTTTCTAAAATGGCATTTTGTTCCCAGTTTATTATTTTCTGTGTACAGTTTCAAACCCAAAAGGTTTATTTCTTTCTCATGGAAGGGACCCGAAATTGTTAAGTTGAAACCATTATTATAAATGTACTTTACAGAACTGTCAAAATATTTTTTTTAACCCTTTCACTACCGAGATCAATACATCTCGGGGTTCAAAGGTACCATGTAGTTCCAAATATGGAGATATCTCGATCTACAGATCTGTGGCCCAAAAGCAAATTAAATTAGTTTGCTGCAAACAAATTTAATTTGCTTTTCGGCTGCAGAAGGTGCCCCAATGTTTTAGCTCTGTGGACATATTGCCCACAGAGCTAAAACTGTAAAATCGTCTGAATGCCCTGAAATTGAACGTTCAGCAGCCGATGCAGGGGGAAAAAAAGTGCTGCAGCTGTAACTGCGTTTGGCAGTAGATGGCAATAAAATATATATTGGGGAGATCTTTTTTCCAGGTTTGATGCTCAGTGTCAAACCTGTAAAAAAAGATGTCCCTCAATATATATTTTATTGCAAGCTGGTTGACGTCTGAAGGAGTTGGCGACAGGGGAGAAATCAGGTGCTATACACAGCATTTCACCACAATTTTATTGGTTTTATGGCAGTAGATGGCGCCATCTACTGGCCAAATAGCTTTATTACAGTAAGAAATACAATGATTATATGCCCAAATATTTCTTACTGCATAATTAAGTAAATAGGATTTTTTTAAAAACCACACATTCCTGATAATGTTTTTTTTGAAAATCATTTGGTAGTGAAGGGGTAGTGAAACCCTCCCAGATGACAAGCATATTGTCAAAAAAACAATGCAAGAAGACCAAGTTTGCCCTCCATTGACTCACAATCCACACAATGATATATTCACAAAACATTCGTAAAATTAATACTAATCACAGCACTGAATAATTGAAGAAAAATACTATTCAAATAGAAAATAATTTTGTCAAAAAATAAAGTGACTGGATAGCATTATTAGCTTCCTAATGAAATTCTAAAAATAAAAAGTCACTTGGTGTAGCACAATATACCAAGACCAATGTCTATATATATATATTCAAATAGTGACGAGAAAATAAATTCCTAGTGATATCTCAAACAGCTATTGTTAATACATATATTCACAAATCAGTCCAGTTTCACAAAGATCAAGTATATCGCAAATATAAACACAAAAAAGAATGTAACCACATAATGCAATATTGTCAATATGTGGTATACACCAAAAGCATGATGGTCTCCAGGGCTTCTACTCATATGTGAGTGGAATTCGCCGCAATTTGGCAGCAGCACAGAAATGTCCCATAGAGAACTATTTATTCGCCTTGTCACGGAATGGCCCAGGACCCTCAGCCAGGGACGGTCCTTGTGACGTTTCTATTTCCCCAGACTCTTAGGTGCCGTTGCACCAGCGGAATTCCGTGTGTTATTTTATTTAGATGTGGTTCATTGTGGGTGTAATAAAAGTGTCCCCGTTGTGTATTGCGAAATGTGTGTATCCCATTGTGTGCCTTGCTCGCCGCCGTTTTCCCAGCGCCTCGTGGATCCGGTCGAATCGATCGGATCGGAAAATGGCCGATTCGGACCATCCGGTCGAATCGTAAAATGGCCGATTCGGACCATCCGGTTGCGAATCGGCAACACCCCGATTCGTAACCGCCAATACGAATCGGGGCCCGGGTGCCTCCTTCCAGCGAGGGCCAATGAGGCTTGTGGGGGCGGGCAGGGATTCCCATTGTTTTCTGGCTGTCCAAATGTTTATAAATATGTGTGATGTGTAAAAAATAAACAGATGTTCCAGTGCATACAGCTCCGCCTGGTGTGCTTTATTTTCGGCCGTATTTCTGAGATCCCGCGCGGTCTTCAGAGTGCGGCATATCGAGATACGAACCGATCACCCTGTGTCTGCATCCCGGATCAGAACAGGGGTGAATCGGAAGGGGCTGCAAACTGAACCGAACGACCGATCCAGCTGAGGTGCTGTATTTCCGAACCGAAGCCGCGGCGCATATGCCGCGCATCGATAGACCGAAGCGCTGCATAGCCGAGGGAAATCCGAAACGTTTCCCATCCGAACGGTTCCGGACAAAACGTTTCCCCCCCGAACGGCCGCTCCACATCCGATCCGAGGATCACCAAGGTCAGTAGATCAGCCGCTCGAGACGCTGAGTGCCGTGTCACTCAGTGGTCGGGCTGATCTCACCCCGGGGTCCCCTCCACAGCCCGCCAACCCTCCCCAGGGTCATCCCAGGCCGCTCGAGATGCCGAGTGCCGTGACACTCGGTAGTCGGGTCGGCGGTAAGCGCAGTGGGGGAAAGCAGATTGGAGCACACCCACAGGCGGACAACACCTCATTCCGCCACACTGGTGGCAGCGGTGGGATAGCTCTCTGCAACCCCCAAGAAGACCCATACCATGGCCGGGTACAGCGTTTACCAGCGGGACATCCTGCGGGGCATGTTGGAAAATCGGGGAGGGACTCCCGGCAACAAAAAGAAGAAAACCTTAGTGAAGGCGCTGACCAGGATGGACCAGCAAAGGGTGAGCCCCCCAACTCTGACTCAGGACCCTAACGAGCACCATCGGCAGAGCGCTCGGTCGTTGATCCTGGGATTCGGCCTCACCCCCTCCGAGGACATGGTGAGCCGGCTAATGGTGGACCTCCAAGCGGCTGAGGAGAGGGACCGTCAGCACGAGTTGCGGATGGCGGCGCTCTGTATGAGGAGCGATGCACTTTCTAACCCCGTCCCCAAACCCGTAGAACCCTGGGTCGAGGTTTACAGCTTGACTGGAGCTTCACCCCGGGAATCTGCACCCCCCAGCGATACCCCTTTCGGGACTTACAGCTCGCCTGGAGTCTGTATTGGGGAAATCGTACATCCCAGCGACCCTTGGATGGAGGCTTACAGCTCGCCTGGAGCTGCATCTGAGGACGCCACATTCCCCGTCGAGGAGTGGTGCCCCTGTGCCGGCACCCTCGCCGACATGGAGGTTGAATTTCCAAGAAGGCTGCAGGAGGGCCTGGATCGGTACCACGGGTCCACAGTGGAGCCCACTGGGCTTGAGTGGCGGGACGAGATCCGCCAAGAACTTTGGTATGAGGCGCTACGCCATGAAAGGGACTGCCACGGGGTTGATGTCCGTTCGGGCGCTGTCATCTACCAGGTGCAGTATAATGCCAGAGCGGCGTTCCTGCAAGATCGACCCCCGGAGGAGTGGGAGGCGGAACTCCAATACCTGGTGCAGCAGGAGATTGCACTGGACGCCGCGTACCGCACGCTCCGGTGGCTCACAGGCCCCCTGCTACCCCGCACCATCGACGGCGCCTCCACCGCAGGCCCCCACTACGGCGGCACAGGGCTGCTGTACGAGAGAATGGCCAGTGACCCTGGGTTCGGAGAAGAGACAGAAGAGCGATCGGAGGAGATACTGGAGCTACGGGAAGAGGAACTCCCGTACGATAGCAGGGACTCTGAGTTCGAGGAAATGGAGTTCCTGGTGGAGCGGGAATGGGAGCTCGAGAAGGCCTACAGGAGATTGTTGGACAGCGTTCCGCAGTTAGGTCTGAGTCCCATGTCCTGGGACTGTCCGGCTGAAGAAACCGACAGTCCAAGAGACCCCGAAGTATGGGAGGCCGAGCCGCTCCCATGGGTCCTCGTTGGGGCCACGGCAGAAGAAGCGATTTCCTCAAACCTGCAGGAAGACACGGTGGCCGTATCCGCGGGTCCAGCAGAAGAGCTGGCAACGGGGCAGAGCGCCGCTGGCCTCTGCCCACTTCCCACAGTCTGCCAGGAGGAGCAGACAGATGGTTCCCCCGGGCTGGGTTGCTCGCAGCCATTGATCGCCCTGGGGATGGAAGACACCATCCTCCCGCAAGTAGACCCCCACCCAGCCGAAGAGCTGGCCACGGGGCAGAGCGCCGCTGGCCTCTGCCCACCTTTTCCCAGCTGTCCCAAGGAGCAGGAGGGGGATACCCTGGGGCTGCCTCCCCCACAGCCGCTTACCTCGTCTGACCCCCACCCAGCCGAAGAGCTGGCCACGAGGCAGAGTGCCGCTGGCCTCTGCCCACTTCCCACAGTCTGCCAGGAGGAGCAGACAGATGGTTCCCCCGGGCTGGGTTGCTCGCAGCCATTGAGCGCCCTGGGGATGGAAGACACCATCCTCCCGCAAGGAGACCCCCACCCAGCCGAAGAGCTGGCCACGGGGCAGAGCACCGCTGGCCTCTGCCCACCTTTTCCCAGCTGTCCCGAGGAGCAGGAGGGGGATACCCTGGGGCTGCCTCCCCCACAGCCGCTTACCTCGTCTGACCCCCACCCAGCCGAAGAGCTGGACACGGGGCAGAGTGCCGCTGGCCCCTGCCCGCTTTTTGCCGAATGCCCTGAGGAGCAGCCAGGTTTACCCCAGCTGCTTAGCTTGCAGCCGTTGTTCCCCTCCGACTCCCCGCATGTTGTTCCAGCACCCACCCCCCCAGCAGAAGAAGTGATTCTGTCAAACCCCCAGGAAGACACGGTGGCCGAGTCCGCGGGTCCAGCAGAAGAGCTGGCCACGGGGCAGAGCGCTGCTGGCCTCTGCCCACTTCCCACAGTCTGCCAGGAGGAGCGGGCAGATGGTTTCCCCAGGCTAGGCTGGCCGCAGCCATTGATTGCCCTGGGGTGGAACAAACCACACCCCCAAGAAGACCCCCACCCAGCTGAAGAGCTGGCCACAGGGCAGAGTGCCGCTGGCCTCTGCCCACCCTTCCCCAGCTGCCTCGAGGGGCAAGAGGAGGATACCCTTGGGCTGTCTACCCCACAGCCGGTTACCCCATCCAACCCCCTGGACTTTGTGCCGGTGACCCCCTTCCCAGCAGAAGAGCTGGTACCGGGGCAGAGCGCATCTGGCCTCTGTCCACTCTCCCTTATCTGCACCGAGGAGCAGAGGGAGGATTCCCCTGAGCGGGTTGATTTGCAGCCACCAACTCCACCCGAGATGGAGAACGCCCTTCTCCTGCTGGGTGAGTCTTCTCCAGTGTTCACCACCCCAGCCGACGACCTGGTGGACGGAGCAGAGCCGGTTGCCACCCTGTCCCCCCTTGCAACCCTTTGGCCCGGAGGCCCCCTGCAGCCACCATTTTTATCCCCGGCTGTCCCCGACACTTGGGGCGCATGCCTGTAGGCCCTTCTTCCCCCGAGTGGCCGAGACCACTGGAGATGGCACAGGTGGTACCTCTCCCCAACCACGGGACACTTATTCCGGAGGGGGTAATCCCGAGTACTTGGGGCCCCAACCCACCGGGCACGGCCGCAAGGCCAAACGGAGAAGCCTGGTGGATCGGCCTCTCCCGATGGACTATGGACCTGGGAGCACCGACTTCCCCGGTACGACCCGTTGGGGTCAAACGGGTGCGTCGAACTTTGGGAAAAGGGAGGAGTGTCACGGAATGGCCCAGGACCCTCAGCCAGGGACGGTCCCTTGTGACGTTTCTATTTCCCCAGACTCTTAGGTGCCGTTGCACCAGCGGAATTCCGTGTGTTATTTTATTTAGATGTGGTTTCATTTGGGTGGTGTAATAAAAGTGTCCCTGTTGTGTATTGCGAAATGTGTGTATCCCATTGTGTGCCTTGCTCGCCGCCGTTTTCCCAGCGCCTCGTGGATCCGGTCGAATCGATCGGATCGGAAAATGGCCGATTCGGACCATCCGGTCGAATCGTAAAATGGCCGATTCGGACCATCCGGTTGCGAATCGGCAACACCCCGATTCGTAACCGCCAATACGAATCGGGGCCCGGGTGCCTCCTTCCAGCGAGGGCCAATGAGGCTTGTGGGGGCGGGCAGGGATTCCCATTGTTTTCTGGCTGTCCAAATGTTTATAAATATGTGTGATGTGTAAAAAATAAACAGATGTTCCAGTGCATACAGCTCCGCCTGGTGTGCTTTATTTTTGGCCGTATTTCTGAGATCCCGCGCGGTCTTCAGAGTGCGGCATATCGAGATACGAACCGATCACCCTGTGTCTGCATCCCGGATCAGAACAGGGGTGAATCGGAAGGGGCTGCAAACCGAACCGAACGACCGATCCAGCTGAGGTGCTGTATTTCCGAACCGAAGCAGCGGCGCGTCTGCCGCGCATCGATAGACCGAAGCGCTGCATAGCCGAGGGAAATCCGAAACGTTTCCCATCCGAACGGTTCCGGACAAAACGTTTCCCCCCCGAACGGCCGCTCCACATCCGATCCGAGGATCACCAAGGTCAGTAAATCAGCCGCTCGAGATGCTGAGTGCCGTGTCACTCAGTGGTCGGGCTGATCTCGCCCCCTGGTCCCCTCCACAGCCCGCCAACCCTCCCCAGGGTCATCCCAGGCCGCTCGAGACGCCGAGTGCCGTGACACTCGGTAGTCGGGTCGGCGGTAAGCGCAGTGGGGGAAAGCAGATTGGAGCACACCCGCAGGCGGACAACACCTCATTCCGCCACACGCCTATTCACAGAACGCAGAATTCCACTGAATTTTCAGTGAAATAGCCGGTTTCAATTTGACAGGTTTAAACAGGAAAATCTGATAGGTGTCAATGCAGTAAATGTAATATTTTTTTGAAATTTTTTTTACAATTATTTATTATTCTAATTGTCTTACAAAACCCCTTTTTGTTTTTTAAAGACCTTTTTGTATTTTTTTGCATTTTGTAAAGTACATTTTTGTTTCTTAATTTTGTCAAATACTTTTTAATTATTTTGTATCAGACCTTTTTATTATTTTTTTTAAAGGCCCTTTTTTATTTTTAAGCACATATGTACTCATTTTTTATTGATTTTAGCTCCTGTTAGGGAATAGTAGACTTAATTTTCTTTAGTTTCTTTAGTTTTATACTTTGGTGGAGTTTGTCAATGCAATTTTGGCACAGTTCGGTGCTTTTTGGTGCTTTAACTGCTAATTGGTCTGATAACTGCTTTGGCGACTCCATTTTCTGCAAATTACACTGAACATTCAAAAAATATTAAATTCACAGAATATTAAACAAAATGGAATCGCCAAAGTGAGCCGAAATGCAAAGTATTGAAATTAAATTTTTTGTGTTAAATTTCATCTTACCTTTTTTCCCCCCACAAATTCTTGGTTGTTCTCTATTAGTCATTGTTTTGTATACAATCCAGCAAGTTTATGGAGCGAAAAAGCAATATTATTACATTTCTACTGATAAATTATCATCTACAGTGCCTAAGGACCTCATATGCACTCACTACATACTTACGCTTCTACAAACAAAACTCAAACATCCCACAGTTTACGTTTTGTGGGCCTATAATGAAATGTATACCTGGGGCAAACAACATTTTTCTCATGCCACACAAAATATAGACACTCTCGATAGTATCAGATGGACATTTTTTTGATGGTAAATACCAAAGGGCACTATCATGTGCCTGTAGCTGAAACAGGGATTCTGGCGGGTAAAACCTGCACCCGCAGATTTCCCCTTATTGTCCCCATTTTAACACCATATCCCTGGGCAGGTGCTCATTCAGCAGCCTGCCCCATAAGCTCCTGGATACTTGCGGCAGTGCTAACGTGCGGCCGTGAATATCACCTCCTGGAGTCCATAGGACTCCATGAGGGTTGTGCTGCTGATCCGCGAGCCCTCCACGATCTCGCAAGATTTTTCAGGGCTGCAGTGACTCACGGAGGGAGACTGGGGACTATTTGTGCCCAGTCTCACTCAGCTTCCGGCAGCCAGAAGCATAGGATAAGAGTTGAGTTTTTGGATGGGGGTTTCAGCTGGTGATAACTGATTCCACAGAAGCACAATCAGTTAGCACCAGCTTAGAGGTGTGGCTAACATTTTACTTAACGCAATGGTGCAGTAACTAGCGTTAGGACGTGCCCTTCCAAACGGTGCCTGACTTTTACCACTGGCCCACAGCGATCGGGAGGGAGAGAGGTCCAAAGGACTTCTCCCTCCCTTTCAGGCTCCTCCTCCACAGTCGCGGGGGGGGGGCTGAAATAGATGTCATTGCGCCTGCGCGATGACATCTATCATCCCCGCCGGGGTCCTGGAGTGCCGGGCTGACATCCAAGATGTCAGCCCACACCAGGGGGGGGGCAGTAATCGGCCAGAATCCCGGCCGATTGCTGGCCTCCTGTGCTAGGATGCTGTAACGGTTGGCCCCCTTTTGGGCCATCGTGGTGGCTTGGAACATGGAGTGTAGCCCCTAAGGCAGGTGAGCTACTGACTGGACACTGGACAGATCAATTAAACAGACTTGTTTCTCCAAAAGCAAGGAGCACAAAAATAGGACTGAATTGCCACTAAGCTCCGAAGGTTTCAAGACCGACAGATAACCCAGGACATGCTCAGAAACACAAACAATGAATGACAATAGATGAATTATGCAGGCTGCAGGGCAATCAACAACCTGACAGACTTGGCAAAACAGGACCTGAACTGAACACCACTTCAGGATGATACAGGAACCAGACAGTGACACATGGAACAGGAGGGCCAGGAGAAAACTAAAGGAATCCCTATGCTGGGAAAACGTCTAAGAAAAACACTCACAAATAATTAACAGATAAATATAAATAAGAAGGGCAAGGGATAAACAAGACAGACAAAACAACCTGCACTGAGGAAGTCCTTTTAATGGCCTTGGAGACTATACTAACCTAGGACAAACAAAATACATGAAACATATAAGAATGGTCGTTCAGGCAAGGTTGGCAAGAGATCAGCATACAGAGTACAAGGAGTCAGCAGAAAAGGATCGTCAGGAAGCACAGCCGAGGTCGAAACCAGAATGCACTAGAACAAGAATGCTTTGCAGCAACACAGGGAACTAACAGGACACAACCACCATCAAACTCCACAAACCATCAATGAGGCTCTGTGCTGCTGGGATATTTATAGGGAGTGGGTCTGTGTGATTGGGCCATGTGACCCCCAGACCAGGAGATCACATCAGAACCCCAGAACAGCCCCAAACAGCACGGCCAAACACACCACAGGGGAAAAACGGACATCAAGACCCTTCACCACCAGGGGGCGCAGCCAAAACAGGGAAAATGTAACAGACGCGCTCAGCATGTCCATAGCACAGGAGGAGCACTTGGCAGGACGCTCTGAGCATGTCCATAGCACAGGAGGAGCACTTGGCAGGACGCGCTGAGCGTGTCCTTAGCAGCCAAGTGGTTAACCTCATTTAACCTAGCACTGACACTCACATATGTGTGCACTAGCATTAAGGAGGTGATAGAGCCCCAAGCTTCTTGCAATCAATACTACTTGAATTGCAATGGCCCCATTATTATTCATGCAGTATAGTTTTTAGAGATCCTTTCTACTGAACCAATGAATTAGACGATTGAAACATTCTTTCCCCCACCGGTTCTTACCATTCTACTTTCACCCTAGCTATACATTACTTTTTATAAATAGAAAACTACAGGTAAAACCTGCCTTTCATTACTTACCTTGTATGACCTTTTAATGCATAATCTGTTGTTTATTCCTGCTCCTGATAATTATAGAGAGATAAGTGCAAATACTAAAGTCCATTTGTGCATGGAAAAGTAATTGTGCAGCTGTATCAACCGTAGATCTGCCTGTGTTAAGATAAAATGAATTGGCTAGAAGGTATCGAAAGACATTATTGAATGGTATGGTTCAGATGTAGTAATTAGCCTGTAATTAAGTACTTGCAATCATTAAGATGTTTTTCTCCTTCCCACTACCTCTCCTTTTATGTTTTCTATACTAGTTAAATGAAGGTCTTGCGTAGAAAATTTCTGCGATATGTCTGCTCTTGTCTTGTAATTTAGCATGGAGTGGCAAAACCAGAAGTATCTCCTTAACAATGCCATCCAAGACAAATATCAACTGTAGCCAGGAGGGCTTAATATTTGATTACATTGAATTAGGTAAGGATGTATTGACTCCCCATTCCCTCAGTCACAGTCAAGGAACCACACTCAATCCAATATGGACTCCCATAGTTCTGAGTATGTTACATATTTAACCCATTGTATGCCTTTATATAATTTGCATTGTTTAGAAACATGACTGAAATTAATCCTCTCTGAATTTATTCTACTGGCTTTACAGCTCTTTGGTAACATTTGGAATAATTATAATAATTGGTCAGGCATATAAATAAATACACTTAAAGGGACACTCTAAGGTAAGCTGGAGGGGGAAAAGAGGGAATTCACATGAACGCCTTCTGCATCCCCTACTGTTTCAACTCTTGCAAACCCTTGTAAAGTCACATTGTATCTAGTGCAGTATTGGCTCTCCAAACCTCAGGACATGAAATCCTGTCGACTAGACATGTGCACAGCACAAAATTTCGTTTTGAACTAATGGATTAGTCCTAAAATGCAATTTATTTAGTTGCTAAAGAAATTCGTTTTCAGTTCTTTAGTATGAAAACTAATTTCATTCATCCGAAAACCAGTGGATACAATTACTATTGTAGTGGCTCCTCAGAGGGCTGAGATCGCTGCTTGTTACAGTATCTCTCACTCTCAGCACAATGTGGGCCATATTACATAGTTGGTGCTAACTTAACCAGAGCTGTTGTAAACTTCCCAGAGCTATTATAGCCTATGGAGGTTTTCAGTTTACAACAGCTCTGGTTAAGTTAGCACCAACATTGTAATACTGCCCGTGTCAGGCAAAGCTGTTACAGTAACTGACTGCTGCTCATCACAGCGCTCAGAGTTTCAGTAAAACTAGTAAATAATATTTCTATATATAAGAGGTTAGAACAATATTATTTCCTTGTTTTACTGAAACTCTGAGCGCTGTTACAGTCAGTTACTGTAACAGCTGAGCCTGATACATTGTACTGAGATAATATAACAAGCAGCCGATCTCAGCGCTCACAGCCACTGGATTTAAAGGGCTTAAAAAAAGGCTCCTCTCTGTATAATGTTTAGAACATTTTACTGCATTAATTAATACCCCTCTCTGTATAATATATAGAACATCTTCCTGAATTAATTAATGTCCCTCTCTGTATAGAACATCCTCCTCAATTTATACCTTTCTCTGTATAATGTATATAACATCCTCCTGCATTAATACCCCTCTCTGTATAATGTATAGAACATCCTCCTGCATTAATTAATGCCCCTCTCTGTATAGAACATCCTACTGCATTGGCATGTGGAGGGTGCAGAACTTCGGATGTTGCGCTCTTCATTGTTGGTCTCCTTCACTCATCAATGTAATATCACAAAAAGGACTGAAACTAAAATGTAGTGCATTTTATTTTAGTTTCTTTCGTTTTTTGTACTGAGCAGTTTCGTTTCTCTTGAGTCATACGAAAACTAAATTATCCCAAAATTCGGACTAAATCGTTTTAGTACTAAAACGAATGCACATGTCTACTGTCGACTTCCTGACAGCGAGTGTCCAGTCAATCCAGAGGCTTTGAGAGAGGGAGATGGGACTCAAGGTGGTTCCCACTTCCTGGTCCCTAAAGTATAAAAAGTTGAACTGGGTACTCCGAGAGAGAATCTTGGTAGTCTTTATTGAGGACATGTAACAGACAACGTTTCGGCACTATATAGAGCCATTTTTAAGCTGTTGCTTATCTGAGCTTCAGGGAGGAGCTCAGCCCCTGCTGCAGAAGGGCTGCATCAGTCCTTTGAGAGCTCCCTGGAGTGTAGAGAGGGCTGAGGATGCTCAGGGCCGTGTGACCACTCAATTTATCTCACATGGCCACAATGAGCAGAATGCCCCTTTAAGTCTAGTTACATTTTCTCTGATTGACAATTTAAATATAAAGTAGTATATTAGCATCATGTTTGCTTATGTACAATATTAATTTGAACACTTCATTGGCCTTTCAAAGCGTGTGCTTAAGAAAACAATCTTTTGCAGCCATTCTATGTCAAACTCATGTTATATTTATATTTAGATTCATTCCCTTGAGATAATTTTACTCATACATGTATTCCTTCTACCTAATTAAGGTAAACATGCTTGTTGAGATAAAGTACGTAAACATATATCTATTTAGAGACCTCTGTTTATCTTTATCTACTGTCTACAGAAGTATTGTCGCAAACATGGCGTCACTGCCCTACTGAAACAGTTTTTGATGCAATTATTGAAACCCAATAGAGAGAAACACACACCTAGTGTAAGATGTTAAACGTATGTGTTTCACACAGCTTCTGGGTAGTCAACCTACAAATGTTGCTAAATATCCAAAAGACAAGTCAGTCACTCCACTGAAGAGCTGATTTATTCAGGATGCAATGCTTCATGATTGAAAAAGGCTTGTATATTAAGCTGAAATGGTGCATCCTGAATAAATCAGCTCTTCATTTACTTCTATAGTGTGACTTGCTTCTTTTTTGATGCAATCATTGGCCATGGCAAGACCTGTCACGCTCTAAAAATATTTAAGAAAGAAAAAGAATTGCTATTAAGCTATTATGATATTACAATACCTGCAGTGTTCACATTTTACATTACAGTACTCTTAGCATTTGGAATTTTTTCTGTTAGGAATTTATGACTAAATTTAAATAACATTAAGTTTATTTACGGGTATTTCTGTACCTGGACTCTAGGCAGCTGACCGGAAGTCATGATTATTACAAAAAGTACCTAAAACCATTAGGCCATTTGATTAAATTGATAAGAGAGAGGGTACCATCTTTCAAGTATGTGCAAGTTACTAAACATTGGAAAGAATATAAGGATATACAAAGCGTTCATTGTACAATATACACAGAGCTATGGTAGCCCCATTGGACTGAATGTGGTTCCTTGTTTTTTTTGTAGCACGTTTTTGTAGCACAACAGGGGGTGTAATGGAGCTTCCATAACCCTATGGGTATTTGCGCTATTTAACAGATCAACATAGATCTCACAACAGCTATCACATAGTGTACTCTAAGCCTCTCTTCTATGAGTCTCATAATAGGAGCATGGTGACTGGGACATAAGAGCTGTCCAGAGAGCCATATGAGGCGTAATTTACACAGAATTCCACAGACCCCCACAGCATTAACGTTAGCTTAAGTGGCCTTAGCACAGGCAGACCATATTACATCCTCAATGCTAACGGGTTAAAAAACCCATTAGTTATTCGGATCTTGCGCTTTTCAGCTTGTGCTTACTGCACTTTGCGCTCACTATGCTTAGCATGGGGTGCGCAAAGAGTTAATTACCGTTAGCATTAGCTAATTACGTTAACTGAAGAGTTAACCACAGCTAGGAGCTGGTGCTAACTGATTCCGCGGAATCAGCCAGCGCCAGCTGAAAAAACGTTCAAAAATCAGGTACTCCACGCTCATCCTGCGGCGAGAATGGCGGCTCGATCTGCTGTTTCTGGTCACTGGGAGGAGAGAGAGACTGTCAGGGTGCTGGTCCGGGGTGGCAGTTTGAACTCAATATGCGGTGATATGTAGGAGTCACACAGGTTACAGGGCACAGAAGTATTTATTAAATAAACAAAACAGGAAGCAAACAGATGAATCAGAATAACAGGCAAGCAACAGATTCTATAGGTTGGTTCCAGGGGTTGCTTGAAAGCAGAGTTCCACTTGAGAGCGGGGGGTTCCACTTGAGAGCGGGGTGTACTTGAGAGCGGGGTACCTTTTGATAGCAGGGGTTCCACTTGAGAGCGGGGTACCTTCTGAGAGCGGGGGTTCCACTTGAGAGCAGGGTACCTTTTGAGAGCGGGGCTTCCAATTGAGAGCGGGGTACCTTTTGAGAGCGGGGTTCCACTTGAGAGCGGGGTACCTTTTGAGAGCAGGGGTTCCACTTGAGAGCGGGGTACCTTTTGAGAGCTGGGGTTCCACTTGAGAGCGGGGTACCTTTTGAGAGCGGGGGTTCCACTTGAGAGCGGGGTACCTTTTGAGAGCTGGGGTTCCACTTGAGAGCGGGGTACCTTTTGAGAGCGGGGGTTCCACTTGAGAGCGGGGGTTCCACTTGAGAGCAGGGTTTCCACTTGAGAGCGGGGGTTCCTTGTAAACAAGCAGAGTTTTAGTAAGCTGGAAACAGGATGACAGATATACAAAGCTCTTGGGAGAGCAGGCTTCTTATTTTACAGACAAGCTGAACAACATAATGAAGCAAGGTGATGTGTGTGCTCCACCCTTAAATAGTGATAGATTGGACAGAAGGGTAGGAGCACCTGTATCTGCTATGGTGAATGGCAAGGTCCAAAATAGTAGCAAAAAATCAAAGCTGAAAGGGGGCTGCCAGGTTATTGGCAGGAAGGAGCAGTCTTTGGTTTATTCTTCTTGCGCCGCCTGCTGCTAGGACCATGACAGGACCCCCCAATCAAGGAACACACTCTGGGCGGTTAAGGTTGTCTCCAGATCATCAATAGAAGATACAGATTCGGGGGTGTCCACACTTCTAGACGAAGAAGGTGTTGGTATCTCTACTGGATCTGTGGATAAAGGCAAGTTAGAAACTGCACTAGCAATATGAATATTCGGAGATAAGGTTGCAGTTGGTTTCTTGCTATTATGAGGGATGGGAGTGTCCACTTTAGTTATTCCAGTTATCCTTCTGGAATAGACAGATTCATATGAGAAAGTACTCGGATTGGGTACACGGATAGTAGAGGTGGTGGCATTAGCAGAATCTAGGAGTGAAGGTAAGACAAGGATGTTCGCATCTAGCAGCATGTTCTGTACGAATACATGTTTACACTGGAGATCTTTCATGTTTTGGGCAAGGGCACCAACCTGTTCAGTAAGTATAGCCACAGAGGAGACAATAGCCACATAATCTTGTGTAGTGACGGATTCAGTGGTCACATAAGTGGAAGTCTCAACAGTTCTTTTATTCTGACTAACCTCAGTAGCCGCTGTCATGAGATGTGGTACTTCAGCATAGACTGTGATCTCGGTATCACATACTTCTGTAAGGACCGGAGTCTGGATAACAGGTAACTCTGTAGGACATGAAGTCTTGACATTAGACACATTGGTAGATAAGAAAATATTAGCGGCAGGTACCTTGGCATGTACCGGAGGCTTGGCAGCGGTTACCTTAGAAACGGGCCCGTAGCATGAACCGTTGTCTCGGCAGCGGGCACCTCAGCCTGGATAATCACTTTCTTCTGAACCTTATCAGCGTAGGTCTCAGGGTTCCCAAGCTCAACCTTTTGGGTGGTTGAGGGAGCTGGGTCTGGGGTGCCAGTATCAGAGGCATAGGAACAGGGAGAACTTTTTGAGGGCTGGATAGCCACAGTTGTAAACATGTCACCACAGAATAATGGATAAGGTGCTCCAGTTTTAGGTACTGCAGTTGAAGAGGGAACAGGTATATGAACATAGGAGCCTTGAATTGTACAAGTGGTGGGAGTAGCAGTCCTGGTACTTCCAGCTTTCTCATAAAGCTCCTTACCTTTTAGGTCCCACTCTTTATCCAAAGAGTCAGGTAGGTAATAGGAAGCAGGTATGCTATCTTGTGATTTTCTATAGGGTGTACCCACAGTACAGCCGAAGTTTCCTGCACGCCGACCTGGGCCACCATGGGGATGACGGGCATACTGGAGCGGCATATCACCGTCAGAGTCAGCGCTGATTCTATCCCCTGATCCAGAACCATATGAAGGATGGCAAGTTGAATATGGTGGTTTGTTTTGCTGGCTGAGAATGGTGGGTATCTCAGTAGAAGCCAGAGCAGATCCAATCTGCATGGGTATAGGGGAATCATAATCCATGGTTGTAGAAGGGGTACACTCCATCGGCTGGATAGGATCAAATTCTGGGTATACAGTGGGTTCAGCCTCCATGGGCTCAACAGGGTAATAATCCTCTTCAGAGCTTGGTTTTGGGGGCACAAGTTTATTTACTTTGGCACGGGTGGTCTTACGTGAAGCATTAGGTGGAATTTCTTTTAGTGCTGTTTTTTTCACTGGAGGGTTCTTGATAGCAGGTTTGGTAGGCGTAGATTGGGGCACGGGGCGGCTTTCTTGGGATGAGATTTGTAAGTATAGGGAGCGCAAAGTACAGTAACCTCGCACTGAAAAGCAAGCACAATCTCCTGGATTTTTTAACCTGTTACCGTTGGGATTGTAATATGAGGGTCCTGTGCTAGGATGTGATATGGGCAGCATGCAGTAACCTCATTTAACCTAGCACCAACGCTCACATGTGTGAGTGCTAGCGTTAAGGAGGTGATGGGGCCCTACATATATAGTGCACACACAGTACATGTACAAATACAGTACACACAGAATACATGCATGTATAGCAAAAGAACATTTAGCATAATATACACCCCCCAGAATAATATACACAGCACTGAGCCCCCAGACTATTTTCCCCAGTTCACATGTACAGTATATTATTGATCCCAGCTCATATAGATATTATTGACCCCAGCTCATATGGGTATATATTGCCCCAGTTCACATGGATATGGCCCAGCTCATGGATATGCCCCCCAGCTCTCATGGATAATGCCCCCAGGTCTCATGGATAATGCCCCAGGTCTCATGGATAATGCCCCCAGGTCTCATGGATAATGCCCCCAGGTCTCATGGATAGTGCTCCCAGATAGTGCCCCCAGGTCTCATGGATAGTGCCCCAAGGTCTCATGGATAGTGCCCCCAGGTCTCATGGATAATGACCCCAGGTCTCATGGATAGTGCCCCCAGGTCTCATGGATAGTGCTCCCAGGTCTCATGGATAGCGCCCCCAGATAGTGTCCCCAGGTCTCATGGATAGTGCCCCCAGATAGTTTCCCCAGGTCTCATGGATAGTGCCCCCAGGTCTCATGGATAGTGCCCCCAGGTCTCATGGATAGCACCCCCAGGTCTCATGGATAGCGCCCCCAGGTCTCATGGATAGCGCCCCCAGGTCTCATGGATATTACCCCCAGGTCTCATGGATAGTGCCCCCAGGTCTCATGGATATGCCCCCAGGTCTCATGGATATGCCCCCAGGTCTCATGGATATGACCCCAGGTCTCATGGATAGTGCCTTCAGGTCTCATGGATAATGCCCACCAGGTCTCATGAATAGTGCCCCCAGGTCTCATGGATAGAGCCCCCAGGTCTCATGGATAATGCCCCCAGCTCTCATGGATAGTGCCCCCAGCTCACCTCTCAAGCCGCCGTACTTTGCCAGCGGCCGCGTGCTTCCTACTAGAACAGCCGCTGACAGGAAGTGCAGCCGCTCGCCTGGGATCGATGAAACAGCCTGCCGCGATCTCGCGAGATCGCGGCTGGCTGTTAGATCCCAGCCGAGCGGCTGCACTTCCTGTCAGCATTACCGTAGCATTACCGCAGGTCTCGAGCCATGGCTGCGCCCCTTCACAGCTGTGCCCGAGGCACTTGCCTCACTCGCCTCGCCCTTCCTACGGCCCTGGCGGGGTACCTTCTGAGAGCAGGGTACCTTTTGAGAGCGGGGCTTCCACTTGAGAGCGGGGTACCTTTTGAGAGCGGGGGTTACACTTGAGAGCGGGGTACCTTTTGAGAGCGGGGGTTACACTTGAGAGCGGGGTACATTTTGAGAGCGGGGTACCTTTTGAGAGCGGGGGTTACACTTGAGAGCGGGGATTCCTTGTAAACAAGCAGAGTTTTAGTAAACTGGAAACAGGATGACAGATATACAAAGCTCTTGGGAGAACAGGCTTCTTCTTTAACAGACAAGCCGAACAAAATAATGAAGCAAGGTGTTGTGTGTGCTCCACCCTTAAATAGTGATAGATTGGACAGAAGGGTAGGAGCACCTGTATCTGCTATGGTGAATGGCAAGGTCCAAAATAGTGCAAAAAAGGAAAGCTGAAAGGGGGCTGCCAGATTATTGGCAGGAAGGGGCAGTCTTTGGTTTATTCTTCTTGCGCCGCCTGCTGCTAGGACCATGACAGAGACTGGGGGAAAAAGTCCCCAATCTTCCTTTGCAATCACTCCGCCAACCTGCAGGAGCTCACGGGAGGCGAGATCCTGCAGGTCATGTGACCGGCACTCGAAGCCTCAGTGGAGTCCTATGGCACTTAACACTGCCTCGAGCATCCTGTGGCTTAGCGCTGTGTTACGGGGCAGGCTACTGAATCAGCGCCTGCTCCATAATATGGAGCTAAAACGGGACACTAAGGAGAAAACTGCGGGCGCAGGTTTTCCTCCTTAGCGTCCCCGTTTTATCGGGCAGATTGTAATACTGTCCCTGGTGTTTAATGAATTTGCTATTGCAAAAATGCAATTAGCTTAATAAAGCTGAAACTCACCTCAGGCTTGCGGTGCGGAGGGTGTTGAGATCCGTTGTTTGTTCTGGCCTCAAGCTTTGTAACATTGAGAAATAATAGTGTCCGACCTCCACTAGCCACCTCACAGCTCACGCATGGTTGTGCTTTGCACTATGTAGCCAATACCAGGGGTGCGTTACCACTGCAGGTATTTACAAGTGACTCACAAATATACTAATACAGCGGCTCATTCTGAATACAGTAATTATTCATGAGCCGCAAATGGGAAAGAGTTTGAGCAAGATGTGTCCATTTGCGAGCCGCTATTAAAGTTGTAATCAGGTCCCGGTGTTTATCTAATATCTATGCATGAATGGTCTAAGAATGTTCACAACCTACAGCACTTTTTAGGGGAGGACTAGCAAAGATGCAAAATGACTATTTTTCCTTGGACCGCTAGCATGCAGAAGCTGTGGGCCATATTTTTCTAAAGGAGACACCCATCCACGTGGTTAATTTACTCATATAATGAGAGATAAAAACTATATTAGCATCAAACATATTTACAAATGTATACACAAAAAATTATATTATAGTGCTGTTGTTTTTTTATAGATACATTTGAAAGGTTTACATCAAATTAATAAAGTTGGATGAAGTTTAATGACTTGGTTCCGTTGCTGAAGAGCTATTTGTTTGCTTGATTGGGCAGGGTCCTCTTTTTCTATCATTTCCATTTGTTGAACGTTGTTTGTAGTTTTATGCTTGGTTTGTCCTACCCATTATACAATGCTGTGGTATATGGTGTGCTTAATAAATAATTGTAATCGTGCATGTCCTCCAGACCAAATCTTCCCCCAACCTTGGGCACCATTACATTCTTGGTGCTAACGTTAGCGCCCACCTGAGTGAGCATTAACGTTAGCCGTGGTGGCCCTAGCGCGGGCCCCCCATATTACAATCCAAAATTAAAAACCCGTTAGCGATTGGAATCTTGCGCTTTTCAGCCTGAGGCTACTGTACTTTGCGCTCCCTTTGCTTAACATGGGGAGCACAAAGAGTTAATTAGCGTTAGTATTACTAACGCTAATTACCATCCGGCTGCGGTTACACGAAAGTTTACCACAGCCTGGACCTGGTGCTACCGGATTCCGCAGCTGCAGGATCCGTCAGCACCAGCAGAAACCCCCCCAAAAAAAATCAGATACTCACATCTAATCCCACGGCGAGGACCGCGGCTCCAACCGCCTCCTCTGACCGCTGGGAGCAGGGAAAGACTGGGGCAAAAAGTACCCCAGTCTTTCCCTGCAGATCACTACGCCAACCTGCTGGATATCACGAGGTCATGTGACCGGCGCCACGCGCATCCCAGGATTTAGCGCCTGATTACGATGCAGGCAGCTTTTTTACCGCCTGCATCATAATATCGCACTAAAACGGGGACGCAAAAGAGAAACCTGCAGGCGCAGGGTTTTCTCCTTTGCGTTCCTGGTTTTGCGCAATGACTGTAATGATGCCCCTTATGTTAATTTTGGAGTTTTAAAACCCTGAGTTTAAAATTCGATTTACCATTTGATTTACAATGTGTAACTAAACAACACTATCATTCTTGGATGTAGCGCTACTACATGTGAATGAGTCTGGTGGAGTAAGTACTCAAGTGTGGAACTGAATGTTTGATACAGACGAACAATAGTAATAAGGCATTTTCTTTTCCAACTGGTGTGTGGTGTCCTTTTTTCTTCCAAAAATCTATGAATTGGCAATCTGAACATAATAAAATCTGTAAAAGAAACATGTTTAATTCATGTTTTCATTGATTTTGTAGCTGCTTCCTGCTATTATCTGCAATAAAGAGAATGCTTTTAATTTCTTTCAGAGTTCACTTTCATAACATTTTCCCATCATATTTTTAATGAATAAAAATAATCCCTTCATAAGAGCTAATGTCACAAAATATTTATTTTATTTTAAAAAGACAAAAAAGAAACAGTCAAAAATGTCAGCAGTGTTTTTAAAAGAGTAAGTAAAGTTATGGGACACACTAACAAGTCATCATTATCTATATTTAATATCTGGTTATATTGTATAAAATGAATCCTATGTATAGGTAGGGGTCTCAGTTATGGCAACCCGAAGCACTATCATCTTGCATTTAGTCCACCACACACAAGTATGATATTGTCTTGAGAAGTACCCGACGTTAGTAAAGAAAGCCCTCCTGGTTGTACGTGTAGAGGGCTGACAACTCTCCAGGCATGCATTCCTCCCTGCCACAAGTGTTTCGTTACATGTTCTGTTTTTCCTCGAATCCGGGCCCCAGATTCTGTCCACAGTGAGTGAGTTAATCCTTTAACTGTGGTCCCTTATGACCGGTCATTGATAGGAAATATTGAAATTTTTGACAAGCTTAAAGAAACACTGCTACCAAAAAGTGTAATGTTCTTGTTTTGTTTATTTTCTGTCACTGATATCTTCCATGTACTTTGTTTTTCTCATGATTGTTTCAGTTAAGAAAATATTTTAATCTATGTTTTACTGTGCACCCATTTTGTGATCTTTTGTGTTGTAAAACTGCCCCCACACACATTATCTTTACAACATTCGCTCCTCACTGTGTGACCTTAGCCTTGGAGTAGAGTGAATAGGTCAATCACCAACTCACATCATTATATTGTGTGGGATGTATTCAAAGGACATCACCAGGATGTAGATTAGAAGTATTCTAAATTCCCTGTCTTATCTCAATTAGGGATGGGCTGCCGGTTCGAATCTGTTAGAAGTTCGAATCGAGGATCGGCCGTTCGACAGTTCGGTGAACGTTGAACTTTTTGAGATGTTCGCCAAAAGTTTGAATTTTTTTTTTTTTTTAAAAATGCTTAAAAAATCCTAGAAAATCTAGAAATAAAGAGACTCTTTACTGCAGAATATTATAAGCAATGGTTTATTAGATATTGGATTAAAACGGGAATATTTTTAACATTGAAGCCTATGGGATAAAACATTCTTGTTGCTAAAACATCGGGCAGACATGGCCCTCTAATCAGGCACTTTAAAGGTCTGCCCGCCGGGGCCTCCCAAGGACCCCCTTGAGGAGCATGCGGCTGCTGGATGACAGAGCTGGGACTGTGTGGGCTGGCCGGCCGGGTGCATGTGGCAGAGAGGCGGCGCAGGGAGGGAGCCACTGCACCTGCGGCCACGGCAGACCTCCCCCACAACCAGGATCGAGGGAGCCCCACTGACCACAAGGCTAAGGTAAGTCGACACATTTTTAAAAAAAATAAAATCTGAGGACATTTTCTAAATGTCCCTGGGAACATAAAATAAAACTTATTTTTTTTTTCTTTGTAATACTCACCTGATTCCTGGATCCACCAACAGGCGCAGCCTCCCGTCTCTCATGCTGTTAGAAGCTGCATACACCGGCGCGCTGTGTGCAGCTTCTGAGAAGATACGCTATTAGTGTAGAGGGAGCGATGCAAAATGCGCAGCCGGCTTCCCCGCTACACTAATAGCGTATCTTCTCAGAAGCTGCACACAGCGTGCTGGTTAAAGCTATTGTCAGACTGTAGAGGTGCTGCCTGGCACTGTGAGGATTCATATGCTGCATTAATTATTCTTCTTACAAATTTGGTTACGCAACCTGTTTGCATTTGGATTGTAATATTGTGACATCCAGGGTCCCGGGTGGCGATCGGGGGGCCCCGGACGCTTTGTGCCACCAGCTGGCTGAATGCCAGGAGCTCCGGCGGCACCCGGCGCAGCTGTGCGTGATCAGGGGGCAGGGCGCGGCGTGATGACGCGGAGCCGCCGGGCCCTTTAAATCCGGAGCGCGCATTGAGCCCTCGCCTTGCCATGGAGTTTCATTCCCGCATCGCTTGCTTACCGAATCAGTTTGTATACTTGTTACTGACCCTGCTTGTTCCGAGGACTCATAGATCCACAAAAAGCGTGCAACACAGATATCTCCATCGGAAAGTTTATTGAAAAAAATGCAGCAGGTAAAAATGCGAAGTTTCGGTCCTAAAGGACCATAACCCTTTCACTGCTGACGACGTGTGGGACACGTCCTCATTGACGCACGTTACATGCTGAGGACGTGCCCCACACGTCATCAGCTTTGCGGGAGCCTCGGCAGAGATACTCACCTCTCTATCCGGGGTCCCCCGCAGTCTGACTTCAGCGTCCTCAGACGCTGAAGTTAAGACCCTCCGGACGTCAATGATGTCATCGCGCCATGCGTGATGACGTCATTTCCAGGCGAACCCCCGGCAATGTCGGGAGATAGCCTGGAAGGGAGGGGGGATCTGTTCGGATCCCTCTCCCTCCCGATCGGGAAGGCACAGTGCCAAAAGCCAGGCACCGCTTAAAAGAGGAGAGTCTCCCCTTTTAAGCAGTGCCTGGCTTTAACCCTTCAAGCACCGGGTCGCACTTCAGCACCTTGCGGCGCAGAAGTGCAGCCTAGCTCCGGTGGGGGCCGCCATCTTGGATGGCGGCTTCACCCCGGGTCCCCCTCACTGCCCGACATCATCGCGCATAGCGTGATGACGTCAGATAGCCGGGGAACCCCTAGCTGCTGGAGATAGGGGGTTCCTTTGAACCGTGGCAGCAAGGGAGACATGGAGGGTGTCATTCGAAAGGCCTGAGCATGGCCTTTCGAATGATACCCAACATGACCATGTACAAAGTAAAAAAAAAAGAAAAAAAAGAATATAAATAAATATATAATTTTTTTAATTTTTTAAAAACATTTTTTATTTTTTTGTGTGTTGTTTTTATTAATGCAGCAATATTGTTCACATTTCAATTATAATGTGAACAATGATGCTGCACTAATGATTTTTTTCTACGGGGTGTGTTTTTTCTAATTTTTGTACAAGCGCACCCCATAGAAAATATAATCTCAAACGCTCATGTGACAAAATGTGAAAAAAACACTTTACACGCTGCAGATGATTAAAAATTCGAATTTTATTGCATTTTTTTGTTATAATATAAAGGCAGGACATGACGTGACGTATACATAGAAAAATGATATATTATGAATCTGCCAAGTCTGCCAGAAAGAACGATATATAATATGTCTGGGCCATATAAAAAATGTGGCTTCAAATCGCGTTTAAACATGATGAGCGAAAGCGGTAAAAATGAGCTCAGCACATAGCGGTGAAATGGTTCAGCAGTGAAAGGGTTAATCATGCATAGATGTACATACAAATGCAGTTCCTTAAATAGACCAAATCATTTTCCAAATAATTGGATAACAAGGGTGGAGTTTATATGGGGTTTATGCTGTTAACTCTTTAGTCTCCCATCTGTCTCTTTAATCACAAAGCAAGTATAGCACATGTATAAAATTACACACATAATATAGTTAACAGACACTCAATAAAATACATCAAGATTAAACTCCCTATTGAGGCCCCTAGGCCACAATGTGTCAAGTTTATGAATCCACAGTTTCTCCTTTCTTTTTAATAACTTTAATCGATCCCCTCCAGGTACACCACGCTATCTTTGTTCTGTTCTGAGGACCCGATCTGTTGCTGACTTTGCCTGCCATTTGACTATTCTCTCTGTGTACTCCCTGCCTGTTCTGTTTGCCTCCTGTTGCTACTGGTGTGTGCCGATTCTCACCATATACAGTAGCGCAGTACTAGTGCCTAAACGTTGTTGATCCGGTTTTGTTATAACAACAACTACTCTCGCTCTGCGCCCCTGTCTGGTATATTCCGCTGCTTGTTACTGTTGGTGCGCTTCCATCCTGCCATACACTATAGCACAGTAAAAACTTATGTTGATCTCAGTCTGTGAGGTATATTGCTGGTGCTGTCTCCCTGGCCTGTGCGGCTGCAAGAGGTTAGGTTTAGTGGTCCTGACCATCCTAAGGTTTGAAGGGTTAGAGGTCTGTTTCCAGGGATCCTACCAGGTCTGTCCTGGGGAATCGTTACAAATATGCGGTGAACACCGCAGCAAACGTTAATGCTCACGCAAGTGAGTGTTAACATTTGCCTTTCACATCAGAATTTTTCCCACTCGTTGTTGCTCAAACATTTCCCATGGCTTCAAATCGCGTTTAAACATGAGCAAAAGCAGTAAAAATTAGCTCAGCGCACGGCGGTGAAATGGCTCAAAAAAACTTTTTTTGGTTAACCCTTTCGCTGCTGAGGCTTTTCACACCTCTGTGCTGAGGTCATTTTTACCGGTTTTGCTCATCATGTTTAAACGTGTTTTGAAGGCTTATTTTAGTATATTACCCAGACATATTATATATCGTTCTTTCCGTCAGACTCGGTAGATTCATAATATGTCATTATTATATGTATACGTTATGTCATGTCTGTATATTATAACAAAAAATGCAATAAAATATGTATTTTCAATAATTTACAACGTGTAAAGTGTTTTTTTTCACATTTTAACATGCGAGCAATTGCGGTTATATTTTGTATGGGGTGCGCTTGTTAAAAAAATTAGAGATGGGGTCTCGTTACATTTTTTTTTGGGGAAAATTACGCGATTTTTAACAAACGCACCGCATACAAAAATCGTTAGTGCAGCATCATTGTTCACATTATAATTGAAATGGGAACAATATTGCTGCATTAACGAACCAAAAAAAATGTTTATTTTTTTTTTTTATAATTTTTTTTAAAATATATTTTTATTTTTAATTTTAATTTTTTTTTAAAAAACTTTTTTCACTTTCATGTTTGGTATCGTTGGAACGGCCATGCTCTGGCCGATCCAACCATACCAAACATTAACCCCTAACTGCCACGGATCGGGAGATAGGGAGTTCATTGGAACTCCCTATCTCCACCGTTGGTGGCAGTTAGGGGTTAACTCTAGGACTGGCGTCATCGTGCTACGCACGATGACGCCAGTCCTCAGGGGGAGTTCCTGGTGGCTTGGCCGACATCCAAGATGTCGGCCAGCTCCGGGAAAGGATCGCGAACCGGCGCTTTTCAGCGCCGATTCGCGATCCAGCTCCCCAGGGGTTAATGCCAGGCACCATTTGGAAGGGCAGGCTGTGCCCTTCCAAATGGTGCCTGGGTTAACCCCCGCAACACCGCCGATCGGGAGGGAGAGAGGTCCCCCCTCCCTTTCAGGCGCCTCCTCCGCACATGCGGGGGGGGGCGCCTGAATTAGGTGTCATCGCCGTGAATTAGGTGTCTGCCGCGATGACACCTAATTCCGGCGGCTGCGGTTCCGGATGCTGGGCTGACATCGAGGATGTCAGCCCGCACCGGGGGGGCCAGCGATCGGCCGGAACCCGGCCGAACGCTGACCCCAATGGGAGGACGCGCTCAGCGCGTCCTCCGCACAGCAGCGGTAATGCGGAGGACGCGCTGAAGTGGTTAAAAACGCTTTTTTTTTCAAATTTGTTTTTCATTGTTTCCTGTCCCCCAGGGCAGTACCCAAACCCCCATATACCTTTTTCTGACCAATATCTTGCATATATGCCCTCTTCGAGGGCACCTTAATTTTCGAACGTTCGAGCCCCATTTACTTGAATTGCGTTCGAATCGTGTTCGTGTCCGAATTCGAACTTTTTCAAATGTTCGAGTTCGAATGCGAACCGAACAGCGGTGTTTGGCCCATCCCTAATCTCAATCAGCTGCCATCTCTTATCTCAGGTAGCCTAGATA
Organism: Leptobrachium leishanense; assembly: GCA_009667805.1. Lineage (NCBI taxonomy): Eukaryota > Metazoa > Chordata > Amphibia > Anura > Megophryidae > Leptobrachium > Leptobrachium leishanense. The sequence continues at coordinate 60,477,211 of CM019072.1, forward strand.
TCACAATACACCGGCTGATGCCTTATCTAACAGGGTTATTCAAAGAGCTCCGAATTGCTTGAGAAAGCAACCCCCTGGAACATTCTGGAAGGGGGGCATGACTGCTGGCCTGGGACTGTCAATCAAGGTGTATGCAGGGTCATTGGTCAAGAAAATGATGCTAATGAAGGAGGTCCTATATATGCACAGGTGTGTGATTACCTGTTCCACGTGCTGGTGATTTGAAGAGGCTGCACGTTGTTCTGCACGCTGGTCGCTGCTTTGTTCCTGCGTTTTCTGGGTCCTGCTGTCGGCGTTGCTCTCTGCCTCTTCCTTGGACGGGCCAGTCATGGCTCTGGCTGCTCAGCGTGAGGATGTCGCTCTGCTCCTCGCCTGATTGCAGGACTATGCTGCGGGCTCCGGTGTGACTTTGGCGGATTTGTTGCGCTCTGCTGAGCCAGTGGGTCGCGATTCCCCTGCGGAGGAGGAGGGGGCCCCCGTGGATGGAGGAGGGAGCGTCCTGTTACTGTCCCTGCGCTGCTTGGTCCTGGTTCCCCTTGTTCCGCTCCGGCGCTTTCTGCTCCTGCGCGGGCTGGCTGGGACTCCCCTGTGGTGAGCGGCTCTGTTGCTAGCCGAGCGCGTCCGAGACGCCGTGCAGCCTCCTACAGGGCTTTTTCTCCCTCTGTGGCTCCTGTTCCGCCTGTTCCTGTGCGTGTGGGAGGTCGGGCTGGGCGTTCGCGCAGCCCGCGGGCTCCTGCAGCTGTGGCCACTCGGTCTGCCGCCCCTCACTCTCGTGCCGCCGGCTCTGCCCCCGAGGCTCCGCTCGCGTCGTGGTGGGGGCACGTCTCGTGGACGCCGGGCTGCCCTTCCGCGTGTTGGTGGATCCCGTCTTCCGGTTGCCCTTGGTGCTCAGCTCCTGGGAGCTTTTCCTCTGCCTGATTCCGTGACTGCCGCCTCATCTGTTAACGGGGAGCATGCTGTTCGCTTGCCTACTGCTGGCTGCCTGGCTGTTGGGTTGGCCCCATCTGGCGGCGCCCCCGCGTCTGCACATCAGGAGCCTCAACGGGTGGCTGTTCCTGGTCTCGAGGATGATGTACGCCCAGCTGTGCCTTTCTGCAGTGTGGTTCCTGATGCGGCTGCCGACCGGTCCCAGCACCTGGTGGATCCTTCCCCTCTGTTGTCCGCCCGTGAGTATGATTTGCTACCTGCTGCTGAGCGTGCGCCCGGGGGGCGCAGGCGGCACTCCCTGGGGGTGCTGGACCCTTGGCTTTGGTGTCCATGCTGATGTCTGCTCTTCAGCAGTGGCAGCGCATGTTGTGTCTGGAGTCCCGAGCGCCCGTACCGGCTGATCCTGCTCCTCGTGGTTTGGTGGTACCGGTGCCGGCCGGTGGGGAGATGCCTGCTGCCAGTGTTTCCTCTGCTCCGGTGGCTGGTGGGGTCTCTGGTCCAGTCTCTGCGGTTCCGCAGCTTTCTGGGTATGCGTTGTCTCCGCTGGGTATGCACCTTTCTGCTGATGTCAAGGACAAGATTTGGAAAGGTGAATACGTGGATGTTCTTTCTTTGGTATCGGTGGATAGGGAAACGGTCGACCGTGCTAGGTGTTCTGAGTTGTACGTGGACAGGGAGAAGGACAAGACTCCCGTTCGGAGTTTGCCCCGTACGTTTGGGAACTGGCTTCAGGGCTTTCTGGCCTTTAGCGCTGTTCTCTGTGAGCTTTATCTAAAACGTTGTGTTGCTCTGTTCTCCTATCTGGACCTTATTTGGGGGGCATACAAAGTTTATGGGGGACAGTGTTGGTACCGGTATGACCAACAATTCCGTCAAAAAATGGCTGTCCGTCCTGCCATGCGTTTTGATGAGCAGGATGCTAAACTTTGGTTATTATTAATGACGCCTGCTCGTCCAGTGGTTTCTCCCTTTCTCGGATCCGCTGGCGGTACTTCCCCTGGTACGTCAGCGGCTGCCCGGAGGGGGTTTTGCTGGGTGTACAATGAGTCGCACTGTCATTGGGCAAGTTCGTGCCGATTCCGGGACGAGTGTTCTCAATGTGGGGGTGTGCATCCCGCCTTCCGGTGCCTGCGAAAAGGTCGGGGGTCTTTGGGTCGGGGGGCGGTTCTGGAAGGTTCGGGTGTCAGGACTTACCCCGGTGAATGTTTTAAGGATGCTCCCGTGGCTCGAATGTTACCCCAATGAGAGGGCGGCTCGGGTTTTGGTGGATGGATTTTCCGTGGGTTTTCGTATTCCCTTCGTTCCTTCTGACTTTCCTGTCTTTGCCTCTAATTTGGTGTCCACTCGTCAGCATGAGGCGGTGATTGCTGACAAATTGGTGATGGAGGTGCGCTTGGGACGGATGGTGGGTCCGTTCGATGGGTTGCCCTTTCCCAATTTGCGGGTTTCCCCGTTGGGTGTGGTTCCCAAGAAAGAGTCGGGCACCTTTCGGATGATCCACCATTTGTCCTATCCTGCGGGATCATCGGTTAACGATGGCATTGGTCCTGAGGACAGTAGGGTGCGTTACTCGTCTTTTGATGAGGCTCTGGTGTTGGTTAGGGAAGCGGTCCCGGACTGTTTGTTGGCTAAGGCGGATGTGGAGTCTGCCTTTCGACTTTTGCCGATTCATCCGGACTGTTTTCACTTCTTGGGCTGCGCTTTTCGACATCAGTTTTATTTTGATAGATGCCTTCCTATGGGGTGTTCTATTTCTTGTTATTATTTTGAGTTGTTTGCCACGTTTCTGGAGTGGGTGGTTGGTGAGCGGGCGGGGCTGTCCTCCGTCGTTCATTATTTGGACGACTTTCTTTTTGTGAGGCCGGCTGATTCTTCTGTTTGTGGGGACTTGCTGCGGCACTTCTGGGATGTGGCTGCTGAGTTTGGAGTGCTGCTGGCGAAGGACAAGACGGAGGGTCCTTGTCAGCGTTTATCCTTTCTGGGCATTGAAATTGATTCGGTGGCTCGGGTTTTTCGGCTGCCTCAGGGTAATATTGCTGCCTTGGACACGATCTTGGCACGGGCTTTGTCGTCCCCCAAGCTTTGTCTCCGCGAGCTTCAATCTTTGCTTGGCCATTTGGCCTTTGCTTGTCGGGTCATGCCGATGGGGCGCGTATTTTGCAGGAGGCTGTCTCTGGCCACTGTGGGGATTAAAGCGCAACATCATTTTGTCCGGTTGCGTAAGTCCTTGAAGGCTGATCTCTTGGTATGGCAGTCCTTTTTGGGTCGTTACAATGGGTGTACGTACTGGCAGGAGGCTGCTGTGGATAATGCTGCCTTGGATTTGTTTACGGATGCTGCGGGTGCGTCTGGCTTCGGGGCGTACTTCCAAGGTCATTGGTGTGCGGAGGCGTGGCCTGCTTCTTGGTCTGCTTCTGACTTACTGAGGAACTTGACCTTTTTGGAGTTGTTTCCCATTGTTACGGCACTGGAGCTGTGAGGGGAGAGTCTCGCTAATAAGAGGGTGATCTTTTGGACTGATAATTTAAGCGTCGTTCATGTGTTGACCCGTTCTTCTTCTAGTTCCTTGCCCGTTCTTTCCCTGTTGCATCATTTAGTTTTGCGTTGTCTGGAACATAATATTTGGTTTAAGGCGCGGCACGTGCCGGGTGTGGCCAATACGATTGGTGACTCTCTCTCCCGGTTCCGGTGGAGGCGCTTTTGGCAGGTGGCGCCGGGGGCGGATCGGAGGGGTACTCCCTTTCCTCGCTGGTTGTGGACCCTGGCTATGGAGGACTGATTCGGCATTTCTTCCGCTCCATGGCTGAGTCCACATGGAGATCGTATATTCAGGTGTGGCAGGCATGGGCAGCGGTAGCACGGGCTGGGCAGGGATGGAGGGAGTCGTCGGCTCGTCGCCACGCTACGTGGTCATTCTTGTCTGCACTGGAGCGTGATGGGCGTTCCTTGGCTTCTGCTTCTCGCGCTCTCTCAGCTCTTTCTTTGCTATGTCAGCTTTTGGGTTGGGCTGATTTTTCGAGGGATCTGTTGCTGCGCCTGGTGGTGGCTGGTTGGCGGAGGGTTTCGGTTCCGGATCACCGTCAGCCTTTGTCGTTTTCATTGTTACAGGAGATTTCGTTGGTTTTGGGGTCCATTTGCTTTGATGATTTTGAGGTCCTTTTGTTTCAAGTGGCCTTTTCTTTTTGTTTTTTTCGGTGCCTTACGGGTTGGGGAACTGGTGTCCCGTACTGCTCACTTTCCTTCTGGACTGCAGGCCTGTCACGTGGTGGTTCGTGTTGGTCGGGTGCATCTCTTTATTCCCCATTCTAAAACTGATCAGGTGGGTAGGGGCGTTTTTGTGACTTTGTTGGGTATTGGGGGGGCTTGCTGTCCCTACGCACTGGCGCAGGAGTTTTTGTCTCGGAGGCCGGTGTTTGGTGCCCCCTATTTGGTGCATGCGTCGGGTAGTCCTCTTACACGTTATCAGTTTTCCTCAGTTTTCCGTCATTGCATCTCTAGTTTGGGTTTGTGTCCTCGAGATTTCTCGCTGCATTCTTTTCGGATTGGGGCGGCCACTGAGGCGGTGGCGGCAGGGGCCTCTGGGCCTATGCTGCAGCGTTTGGGGAGGTGGTCTTCCGGTCGTTATCGGATTTATGGTCGTCCACACTTACTGTGCATGTTCTTTCAGGTCCGTCCCGATTGGTTTGGATTGTGTGACATTCCTTCATTTGCTGGGCGGCTCATCGGGCGGAGCGACGAGTTATTGGCAGGAATCTGGGACTTCCAGCGGAGGTAGTACGAGTCCGATGGTTAGGCATTCCGGGCTTGCGGTGGCATAATGTTTATAGGGAATGTTGTCTTTTGTCCAAGGGGTCGCAGGATTCTCCGGTACTCATCATTCACGCGGGAGGTAATGACTTGGGTCGGATTCGGACTTTGGATTTAACCCTCGTTATTAAACAGGATTTGGCCCGATGTTTCACTCTTTTTAAATCTGTTTCCTTGGTTTGGTCCGAGATCGTTTCTAGGCAGGCTTGGGATGTTTGGGCGTCCCCTAAAGCTTTGGAACGGGGTCGGCGCAAACTTAATCGGGAGGTGTCTAGGTTTCTCGCTACTCTTGGGGGTCTGTCCATTCGTCACCGGGAATTGGAGGGGGATAGCAGGGCTTTGATGTGATCGGATGGGGTCCACTTGTCTGATATTGGGTTGGATATTTTTTTGGAGGGTTTGAGAGATGGAGTGGAGGCTGCGCTGGCTGCGGGGGGGGGGGCGCAGGGGCAATAGTTAAGTTCATTGCCCCTTGGCGGTGGCGGTATCCCTGGCCAGCGAAGAAGTTATTGGGTAAGCCGCCGAATAAGGTGGGCTCTGGGAGAGACGTGCTCTGTTCCTGGTAAGTCAGGCTGAGCAACGAGCTCTGGGTTAAGTGGTAACGGCCTGCCGCAGGTTCGGTTGCGGTAGGGTCAGATCTAATTGTGTGGTGTTGGATTAAGGAATGTTGTATAAATCAAATAAAGCTGTGGCCTATGCCCTTTTCCAAATATACCGTGGTCTGTGTGTTATTCCAGGGCATAGGCATAGAGGATCCAGGTATAAGCAGTCAAGGTAACCGAACGCTGAAAAACCTCTCCTGGCCATTCGGCTATCCAGAGAGCAGGCAATTCGCCAAATCCTAGCGAATTGCCTGAGCATACGGTGCCTGTTCGAGGGCAGTGAAATCCCCATGAAAAGCACTGCTCCGGCTATTCAGAGAACACAAACCAGCAGTGAAAGGTTTCTCTAATGCCCTGCCATTCGGTGGTTTAATTCGGCAAATTTATTCAAGAGAATCCCATAGGCTTCAATGTTAAAAATATTCCCGTTTTAATTCAATATCTAATAAACCGTTCATTATAAAATTCTGCAGTAAAGAGTCTCTTTATTTATCGATTTTTTTAGGATATTTTAAGCATTTTTCTTAATTTTTTTTTTTAAAAGTCTGATTTTTTTTTAATGTTTTCTTATTTTTTCTGTAACAGCCCTCTTTATTATCATTCCCTGGATCTCATATGTAAATTTCAGACATTTTCACTCAGTAGTTTCTTTGCAAACAGCGTTTCACTTTCACACATTCATACAAACTGTTTTGCTAATTTATTCACTGCCTCTTCTGCTGTGTTGAAGGCTGCGATCGGCTCCTGTTTGGGTTTTTCTGTGGTTTTCGGCAGGTTAATCCAGATGTTTTTGAGGGTTTTTGGCGTGCATTCGCAGGGTTTTGCGGTTAGTTTTCGTCAGGTTTGCGGTAGCTTTTCCCTGCACTTCGACGGCCCTGTGGTGCTTGCTGAATACACCACTGGGTCACCGAAATGGGATCGGCAAAACAAACCGAATTGAAGAGAATGAAAAGTCACCGAACGTGCGGTGACTTTTAGAATTTCTTTGAATAACCCTGTAAGCATCCCCTCCTCCACTTCAATGACTGTTAGATTCTGTAGCAGATAAACCGCAGCAGTAAAGTAAAAGTTTTGCACAGATTCTGCTTTCATGGGAAAGAATCACAAAAAGGTAACAGGAGATAAAAAAACACCTAACTTTATTTTTCCTTTTTACATGTAATTTCATAAAAGAAAAAAACAGCAGTATGTGTTTTATAATGTGGTTTTATTTGTAATGCACGAGTAACCTAGTTACAGCTAATGTAAGTGGTAGTGTACCTTTAAGCAAGATATGGCCATATTGTGTGAACTCAATTCCCATCACTTGTTATCTTTCAGTTTAGCATTGGAAAATCTGTATACATTTTAAAATATTTGGAAAAGCCTGTAAGGCTAGAGTCAGACGAACGCAGTCTGAGCGCACTCTGCGTGAGTGCACAACGGACAGACGTACTGACGGAAGATACTGTAGCGACCACACGGTCTGTTTTTCTTGACTGACGGAGATACTGTTCCGCATAGAAGGCTTATCAATAAATTGCAATCTTTGATCTTGGATTCCAATATTGTTGAATGGATTAGGCAGTGGCTGAGTGACAGGCAACAGAGGGTTGTGGTAAATGGAGTTTATTCGGCACAAGGTCTTGTTACCAGTGGGGTACCTCAGGGGTCAGTACTTGGACCCATTCTATTTAATATTTTTATTAGTGATATTGCAGAAGGTATTAATGGAAAAGTATGTCTTTTTGCTGATGACACAAAGATTTGCAACAGGGTTGACGTTCCTTGAGGGATCAGCCAAATGACAAATGATTTAGGTAAAATAAAAAAAATGGTGGGAGCTGTGGCAATTGAGTTTTAATGTGGATAAGTGCAAGATAATGCACCTGGGACGTAAAAACCCAAGGGCTGAATATAGAATATTTGATACAGTCCTAACCTCAACATCTGAGGAAAGGGATTTAGGGGTTATTATTTCAGAGGATCTAAGGGTAAGTAGTCAATGTAATAGAGCAGCAGGAAATGCTAGCAGAATGCTTGGTTGTGTAGGGAGAGGTATTAGCAGTAGGAAAAGGGAAGTGCTCATGCCACTGTACAGAGCACTGGCGAGACCTCACTTGGAGAGTACTGTGTGCAGTACTGGAGACCGTATCTCCAGAAGGATATAGACATCTTAGAGAGAGTTCAGAGAAGGGCTACTAAAATGGTGTATGGCTTGAAGGAGAAAAATTACCAGGAAAGGCTTAATGATCTTAACATGTACAGCTTGGAAAAAAGACGAGACAGAGGAGATATGATAGAAACATTTAAATACGTAAAGGGAATCCACAAGGTAGAGGAAGGAAGTATATTTAAAAGGAAACAAAGTAGCAAAACAAGAGGACATAGTCTTAGATTAGAGGGGCAAAGGTTTAAAAGTAACATCAGGAAGCATTATTTTACTGAGAGGGTGGTGGATACATGGAACAGCCTTCCAGTTGAAGTGGTAGAGGCCAAAACAGTAATTGAATTTAAGCAAGCATGGGATAGGCATAAGGCTATCCTAAACAAAAGATAAATCCAGGTAAAGTATCCATGTAATTGGGTAGACTAGATGGGCCGGAAGGTTCTTATCTGCCGACATTTTTTTATGTTTCTATGTTTCTAAATAAAAATAATATGAAAAATTATAAAAATTTGAAAAGGATATGAAAAGCCATTGTGTGCGTCAAGGTGCTGAACGTTGCAAATGCGCTGCGTCTGAAATCTCCTCATCACTCACACAGAACGCTACGCGGACGTGGTGCACTCTGCGCGCCCGTGTTAGCGGTTTTACGTTCTTGCTTAACTTGTGTCCGTTTGCCACGTGCGTTGTGCGTTCGCAGTTCGGTGCGCACGTACTTCGTGTGTGGGTCTCTATTGATCATGATTCTATGCGGACATGACGGACGTTAAACTGTGCGGCAACATGGACGTGATCACTGTGTTCGTCTAACATGGGCCGAAATCTTTGAAAGTCTTTAAATTGCATGAGCTTTCAAGTGGTTTAATTTCTGTAACGGAGTGCTCTCTCCTTGTTACGTTGTGTTCCATTATCTTGAGAAACAGCCGCCCATTATGCTTAGTTAAAGGTAGAGTGCCGCTCCCTGGTTACCATATATATTTAAGGCTTTATTATGAGAATCATAGTAAATATATATTTATTGCAGTAAACAAATGAATATATGATGGAAAAAATGAAATGACAGTCATTTCCCTGTATACAGCATTGGGAACTCTGATCCTTCAGCAAAAGTACCGGCTGGGTGGAGTAGAGGTAACATCACTGCTCTGCATGGAGAGAGCCTGTGGAGACATGGGCTTGATCCCGACGAGCACCTCTCCAGAAAGTGTCCTTGGCAAGACACCTAACGGTACATACTCGCCACCCAGGACATACTTGAAAACAAGAGAAATCTCAATGTATCCTTCCTGCTAAAATCCTTTCTCCAAAAAATAGTGGTAAAATTGCATTGCTAAAGGTTTCCATAAGACTTGACCCCATGTGATATAGTTTGTTTGAGTTAACAATGTTCAATAGAGACTCCAAGAAAGCTGTAAAACTGTCTGGAGAGCAAGTATGACATTTTACAGCAGTTGTAAATGCAAAACAATGCGAAAAATAAGTTATGTTTTAGGTATTTATTAGATTGTTTGGATTGTTCAGCTGCTGGAAACATTACGGAGCGACAGCTTGACACATTTGCCTATTGCAAAGACTGGCACAGATTGCGCCATTATTTCTAAAAGCGGATACTGAAAAGCATAGTAATTAAATCCATGTTAATAGGAAGCAAACATATGTGCACATACACTGCATAAATGGAAATACATAAACATGAACTTTGAAGTAGATTGTAACGTTTAGTACAAAGTATCAAAATATACCAGTAAATCAATAAACAGTAATAAAATATATATTTCTATCATGTCACATTGTTTGTTTTTTTCAAATCACATGCTATTTCTGCTCTACAGGCAAGTTCTAATCACTGCATTATATACAACAAACTAGCTCTGGAAACCACCTGAAGTCTATGAGGCTCGAGGCAGATCAAATTAGTAATGATACTATTAAACATAACTTTTTTTTATAATGTTGCAATAAGAGCTAAAACATGTATTTAAATTTCTATAGACAAGTGTGATAAAAAAACCAAACACAGAAATAAAGAGAATAAAAAAATCACACTGGGTATACTAACTCAAACCAAACCCTAAGGGCGCCATTACATTCTTCACGCTAAAACGGGAACGCAAAGGAGAAAAACCTGTGCCTGCAGGTTTCTCCTTAGCGTCCCCGTTTAGCATGATATTACGATGCAGGCGCTAAAAAAGCTGCCTGCATCGTAATCGGGCACTAAGCTAAGCGCTGCTACGAGCATCCCCTCGACGGAGTCAATAGGACTCCATTGAGGCAGACGTCGCCGGTCACATGACCATCCGGGCCTCGCAAAACCCTGCAGGATGGTGTAGTGGTCCGCCGAGGGAGACTGGGGGACTTTTTCGCTCAGTCTCTCCCTGCTCCCGGCAGACAGAGAAGGCGGTTGGAGCCGCTGTCCTCGTCGCGGGATAGGAGGTGAGTATCTGATTTTATTGGGGGAGGTTTCTGCTGGTGCTGACGGATTCTGCAGCAGCGGAATCCGTTAGCACCTTGTCCTGTCTGTGGTTAACTTTCAGGTTAACCGCAGCCAGACGGTAATTAGCATTAGTATATTGTATTACTAATGCCAGTGGCGTAGCGTGGGTTGTCAGCGCCCGGGGCCAGCAAAGAATTGTGCGCCCCCCCCCAACCTGTGGACGTTATCGATATTGCCCCAGCTCACACATGGATTTGCCCCCAGCTCACACATGGATTTGCCCCCCAGCTCACACATGGATTTGCCCCCAGCTCACACATGGATTTGCCCCCAGCTCATGGATTTGCCCCCAGCTCATGGATTTGCCCCCCAGCTCATGGATTTGCCCCCAGCTCATGGATTTGCCCAAGCTCATGGATTTGCCCCCCAGCTCACTCATGGATTTGCCCCCCAGCTCACTCATGGATTTGCCCCAGCTCACGGGGATTTGCCCCCCAGCTTATAGATTTGCCTCAGCTCTCACATGGATTTGCCCCCCAGCTCACTCATGGATTTGCCCCCATCTCATGGATTTGACCCCAGCTCACTCATGGATTTGCCCCCATCTCATGGATTTGCCCCCCAGCTCACTCATGGATTTGCCCCCATCTCATGGATTTGCCCCCCAGCTCACTCATGGATTTGCCCCCATCTCATGGATTTGCCCCCAGCTCACACATGGATTTGCCCCCCAGCTCACACATGGATTTGCCCCAGCTCATGGATTTGCCCCCAGCTCATGGATTTGCCCCCAGCTCATGGATTTGTCCCCCAGCTCACACATGGATTTGCCCCCCAGCTCATGGATTTGCCCCCCAGCTCACTCATGGATTTGCCCCCATCTCATGGATTTGCCCCCCAGCTCACTCATGGATTTGCCCCCATCTCATGGATTTGCCCCCAGCCCTTACCTGGATATTGCCCAGCCCAGGCCCCAGCTCCGGCGGGGGTTGAGGGGACCGGGACGCAGATGCCGGGCAGCGCGGGAGCGCCTGGCCGGTCTTTAACAGTCCGTCCTGTTAGGTGATGCCGCGCAGCCGGTCACGTGGTCCGGCCAATCAGGTGGTACAGAGACTCCGTACCACCTGATTAGCCGGACCACGTGACCGGCTGCGCACGCCGCGCAGCCGCATCACCTAACAGGACGGACTGTTAAAGACCGGGCAGGCGCTCCCGCGCTGCCCGGCATCTGCGTCCCCTCAACCCCCGGGCCAGTTTTAGGGGCGCAAATGTGCCCCTAACAAAACTGCGCCCGGGGCCACGGCCCCCCCAGCCCCCCCCACGCTACGCCACTGACTAATGCTAATTAACTCTTTGCGCTCCCCATGTTAAGTATAGGGAGCACAAAGTACAGTAACCTCGCGCTGAAAAGCGCAAGATTCCAATCGCTAATGGGTTTTTTAACCCGTTAGCGTTTGGATTGTAATATGGTGCGCCCGCAGTAGGGCCACCAGGGCTAACGTTAACGCTCACTCAGGTGAGCGCTAACGTTAGCGTGAAGAATGTAATGGTGCCCTAAAACAATAACTATTTCCGCACAGGTCTAAAACTCCTCAAAGGCTTTTATGTATTTTGTTGGTGTAGTCTTCCAAGAGACCATCCTCACTGTGGAGTTAGACCAGGACGCAGTCCATCAAGGACAGCAATTACTTTATTTTCATGTCAGTCCGAATGTCACACCATTAAATTACATTCCCTCACTTATTGTCTGTTTGAGGTACATTAAACCACTCTTAAACAAACTCTGTCGGATGGACATTTCCGACAGAGGAAACCTATTGATCTTGATTTCTAACCTCTGACCCTGACATGCTGCACCCGACCCGTGTTTTGTTACAAATGACCTGTTGAATATGTCAATACATCATAATTAAGAGAGATTGTGTGAATTAATGAAGAATATAAATTTCGAACATGTTCATTTCTGGGGGAAGTTACCACTTATATATCCCTGTCTAAGACTACGAAACAATACTTAGAATCTAAGAATACTAAACAAGTTGAATGGAATGTCGTGTAAATTGTAGAATGATTGTTCTTTCAATCAGAATGTTTTAGGATTAGGCAACAACTGTGATGTTCTTGAATCCATTTATGGTTTTAATCTTGTCGCAGGTGATAAGTACTTGTAGAGTTCTGTTTCCAAGTTTGAAAGGTGTTAATTCAAGTTTTACTCTGATTGTACCACCACTCCTAATGGTTCCCAATCTGTCAAAAAAAAAATATATATGAGAAAACTGGCACTGTTTTTTTTCCCTATGTAAAGCATTTACAGATTGGTTCCCTAAATTGGGAACTTTGAAGAACGGACAAGCAAATTTAAATCAAGTTAATAGTGGGCAATTTTTAAATGAATTAATATCGCATGTAAACACGTTTGTGCATTGTACTACAATAAATAATAATGATTTTCATATGATTTTTTTAATGCAAGATTAGCGTTACTCATGAAGAGAAATTAAATTCCCAGTGAGATCTCACTCCTGTCACCTTTTATAACTAAGGCTAGGGTCAGACGAACGCAGTGCGAACGCGCGTGCAGCCGCACTTTATCACGGCCGTAGTAGCAGCAAATGACATCCAATGACAGGCAATATCGCAAGTGGCAAACAAACGCATTTTTTCGAGAACGTGATACCGCTAGTACTGACGTACAGAGTGCGCTGCGTCCGCTAGCGGCGTGTGTGCAGGATTAGGAGACATCAGACGCTGCTAATGTCCGGCCAACATAATGTCCAGATGCAAAAAGGGTTTTATTGATGATCCGTACAAAATCACGGACGAAAATGCGTATTGTATGACCACTATCGTGTATTCCGTGAAAAAATACGTCCATTCGTTCGAACGCACTTTTTCACGGACAACGCGAAAAATGCATTCGTCTGACCCTAGCCTATAAAGATGCTAAAAAGCACAGCCCCTACCCTCACGGTAACAAAAAGCTCAACAAACTTTACAGCTGCAATACAACAGCCATGGACAGGGCAGGATACAGAGAGAGCTCTGGGGTCATTCATTACTGTACATGGATAAGATTCAGGGGTACGTAGTTATTGACAATTCCTATACAGTAGAGATACGAGGTGTAATTTCCATATACAAGCATTATGCCAAGTACAGATATTAATTTCATATTCTGTTGGTATTTTTTGGAGGCTTCATTGCTAATAATCTCCTCGTGAGTATTAATACATTTTTTTTTAATAAGAATTATTTTATCAGTTTTACAAAATATAGGGTAAAAAAAGGTGGAATTGTTACATGAAAATCATATAAAATGTAAAGGAGATAAAGCTCCTTTAATGATAAGTAAACCGAGGGTCACATCTATATAGAGCACTGAAAACGGGTATCATAAAGAGATTACAAGAGGTATGCAAAAACACAAAAACCTGAATAACAGGAAGAGCAATAGGCATAGAGATGTAGGAAAGAGGAAGAGCATATGAGGCAGCAGTCACTGTGTTGTCTCAAATAGAGCAGGGGTCCTAGATTGATTTATAAACCCAGGGGTAGTTTTGAGGAAACAATTTTTTTAATATTGTACACACTAAAACATACCTCTTCTCTGTGTGTAAGGTTAAAGGAACAGTCTAGTAAAAATGGCCCTTTTTTCCCCCTTAAATAATTGGGCTGGCAGCACCTGTCCAATTATTGTTTTATATATTTTTTTTAATTTAGGTGAAAATACTCACTTTTTCCCCATCAGTAGGCGGTGCTCTTCTTCCTTGGGTCACAGCTTCCAAAATGCAGAAGTCCCTGCAGCTTCTTATGCAATTTTGTAACGTTCTAAATTGTGCAGCACATGCTTCGTAATTTGTGTATTGCATGGAACTTGTTACAAGTTACACAGTGCCTGCAGAGATCGATGGATAGGTCCACAGCACCAACCCTCATCTGCTATCTCCTAGAGAACAACGATGGCAAACCTTGGCACCCCAGATGCTTCGGAACTACATGTCTCATGATACTTTGTCACACATAAGGCTGGCTGAGCATCATGGGACATGTAGTTCAGAAGCATCTGAGGTGCCAGGGTTCTCCAACACCGCCCTAGAGCATTCGCTGATATAGGCATTTGGAGACAGGATGATGTCAGCACGCAGAGCAGTCCCCAAGTTAATTCCCAGCAGGTGGGATATTCATAATACTGTTTGTCAGGGGACAGCTTTGTGGGTGAAGGAAACTCCTCAGCTTCACACAGTGATATTGGCCGAAGGGGGCTGAAGGGAAGGGATCAATCCAGGAAGGGTTGAGTATGGGGGAACTCCAGAGAGAGGGGGAGGGCAGGGGCACTCCAAGCAGCTGGACCGCTTTAATTAGCTAAAGTGATCAAGGTGATAGACTGTCCCCATAAAGACACAGATAGCAAAGTAATATTAAAAGAAAAATTAGAAAATACAGAAAAGGTAATTTCTGTGAGACATATATATAAAAACAGAGTAACATGACTCTATACATATCACCAAAATATAAGGAGAGAATGTGGCTAATGATGAAGCGATACGATTGAACATGATGAATACTGTCCGAACATATAAGCAAAATATAACTATTAGAGTGAGTTATTTATAGAGACGCACATCCAGAAGAAGAAGAGTCCAGGTGCTTCACAAACCGAATGCTTATTGGACCAACAGCAGAGACGCTTCAGCCAAAATTAGCCTTTCTCAAGCTGGGACTGTTTGTCCAATAAACCTTCTGTATCTGAAGCCTACATGGAGTGCCCGGACCCCTCTTTCTTCTGTATGTACATTGGGAGCCTGGGAGTGCTATGGGTTCCATAAGCACCTATATAAGCGGCTATTAAGTTTTGTATCCTATCTGGAGTACATAATTTACATAAGTCCTTTCTATTGATATTTAAATCACAAAAACACACAAACATATTTTAAAAATAAAATGAGTGCAGGTAAAATGTGCCGATCATTCAGTACACTAAGATACATCTCAGATAAGCCCTTGGTGAAATGGTTATTCACATTACTTGCCTGTGTTTATGGTTGCAATTATGAAAATTTACTAGTGTTAATGATTCTTTCTAGTTACGTTGTACAATATATCCTTTCTCATATATTTGACATGTTTTGCTGTTTAGTTTTACTTACTCAGTACGGATGGTTCCTGACACTAATCCGCTGCCTCCTATAGTCATCACACTGTCATTTAAGTCTTCAAGGAGAGTATTTTTAAATAGGATTCGGAAAGAAAATGGTTTGTAATATTTGACAGTGTTATCCACCTGTAAATATTCAGAAAAAAAAACATTTCGCTGAAATGTACCAACAAAACCATACAGATTGGTGTCATGTAATGACCATTTAACCCCTTCCTGACCGCTGACGTACGGGTCTCCCTTAGACCCGCCGACGTACGTAGGCCGTCATCGTGCTTCTAACCTCCCTCCTGCCGATACTCACCTTTCTCGCTCGTTCCCTCGGCGGTTATGGCAAGCTGGAAGCTTGCCTCACCATTTCCTGGTGGCCAGCGGATCCGATGACGTCATCGCGCTGCGTGATGATGTCATCGGCAAGCACCGGTAGTAAAAATTCAAGAAGGGGAGGGTGGGCTCATTTGGAGCCCTCTATCTCCCCAACCATGCAACGCACAGTAATGCTTTTTGCACCGCTGTAAAGGGGAGAGTCTCCCCTTTTCAGCGTTGTATATTATTAACATTTTCACTGCTGGATCGCGATTCAGCGCTAATCCGCCCCACGACACGATTCGAACCTGGAGGGGGCTAACATCTTGGATGTCAGCCAAGCCTCCAGGTCCCCTCCCACCCACTGACAACCTCACCATATGTGTGAGGATGTCAGTGGGCCAGTTAACCCTCTAGCTGCCATGTAGAGATAGGGGGATCCTTTGGATCCCCTTATCTCTCGATCTGTGGCAGCAAGATGGTCATATTTGACATCATTGGAAAAATAACATGAATTTTTTTTTAGAAATAAACAAAATAATAATAATAAAAAAAAATAAAAAAAATGTAAAGTTTTTTTGTCTGGGGGGGCTTTAGTTAAAAAGGACCTAGGCTGTCATCTAAAAATAATTAGCACAAAATGGTCAGAATGAGTGCAGCGCACATAGGTGAACTGGCTCAGCAGTGAAGGGGTTTAAAAGCAAAAACATGTAAAAATTGGGTACTTCTAGTCTCGGGACAAAATTTTGAAACTATTTAGCTGGGGTCTTTTTTGGTGGTTGTAGATTTTGGGGATTAAATTACGAAAAAGTGTGTTTTTACCATTTTTTCATCATATTTTTTTTTTATAGTAAATTATTCGATATGATGGAAATAATGGTATTTTTAGAAATACAATTTAATGGCGGGAAAACCAGTGTATAATATGTGTGGCTGAATAAACGAGTAAGAGGAAAATTTGACCTAAACATGAACAGCGCAGAAAAGTAAAAACAGAAGCGGTCACTAAAGGACGGATTTGTGTAAAAACTAAGGGGTTAAAACGGAAAATTATTTAAAGTAAGAGGAGTTAACTATTTTTTCTTTTGAAGAAGCTGTTTTTTGTATGCAAATGAAAGACAATGTGCAAGTAAGTATGTTTTCACTCTGATGACAGGTGCTGGCACTATTCCCAGGTAGGCCAACTACATAAACATTCAAACATAAACAGAAGTTGAAATCTCGGCAGCCCTTTAAGCCGGGAAAAATATCTAGTTTTTAGGATAAAAATTTGTCAACGTTTCAGCCAAATGAATGAACTTGATAAAGGGTTGGGCTGCTGTATCCTTTTCAACCCTTCTATTTAAAAACTTTACAGAAAGTGAAATGTAGAGACTGAGGGGTAAAGGGCAATATGGTGGCAAGGAGCTGTTAAGTGGCAGCATAGGACAGTGTGGTGTTTCTAATGTAAAGTATGGGGAGATGTAGCTTCAACATGGGGGAAGAGAGCAGATTATGATCAGTGTAGCCATGTGGCCTTTTTAATTGGCATGCCATCTTTTTTTGTGAGATGCGACATTTCAGACAATGTTGCATACTGTGGTAACATGGGTCATGTGACAGAAAAATGATAATATATATATTTTTTAGAAAGTATTTTACCAGGAAGGATACACTGAGGGCACTATTACACTCTTCGCGCACAATTTTGCGCGTGCGCAAAAACGCATTAACGCGAGGGGAAAAACCCTTTGCGTGGAACGCTGTATTACGACGCTCAGGCACAAAATGCGCGTTAACGTCTAACGCGAGTGACTCTGCGCAAGCCCTGCGCGTGCGAAAGTTCGTGCGAGCATCCCATACTTAACATTGTGAGCACAAATGCGTTCGTGCGCTGGTACGCAGATGGTATTACAATCGATGCGCAAATTTTTACGAACAACGTTTGCGCGCATAATTTTAACGTCTTTGAAAAGCTGGTGGTAACTGCAAATCTGAACGTCCTGGCCGAACCCAAATACACCAGCCCAAAAAAAAATACAGCAAAGTATAGTTACACATACTACACATACCCAAACAATAAAATTGAGAGGTTGTGCGTGTTTTTATTATTGCTGCAGCATATATACTCAGATTGATTTTGACAGGTGCAAAAACTGAACGGGAGACAATTGTGGTTCTTAATTCTGATTGGCTGAAATGCGTGAAAAAACAGTCTGCCCACCGATTTCTGTGCGCAACGTTAATGCACACGCGTTTTCGCTCGTATTTTTTATGTGCGATATTTTCGGACGGATGAAAAAATGCGCTCGGATTTTAATACCAGCGTTAATTTACATACGTTAACGTTTAACGCTGCGCGCAAAAAAAATTGCACCGCGCAAGCTTTTTTGCGCAAGGAATGTAATAGAGCCCTGAGATTTCTCTTGTATTCAAGTATGTCCTGGGTGGCAAGTATGTATCATACCAGAGAGGTGCTCTGGCTGGGATTCGAACATGTGTCTCCACGGTCAAAGAGCAGTGATGTTACCTCTTGGCAATACTGTACATACATAATGCCACATAAATGTCTGTAGCGTCCTTATAGGTTTTGTTGCTTTACGTATGAAATCATTAGACGTGCAATTTGATGTAGATTTTAGTCTGAATTTTGGCTTATTCAGAGATTCAGAGCAATCCAAAAACCCTGTCTGGATCAGTGCAGTTTTTTGTAGTTGCAACAGCAGCGACTTTTGACATTGTTTGCAACAACGCTAAACAATGGAAGTTGGTGGAAACCCCAAAGATTTTCAGTTCTTAATTAAATTATATTGTGTATATGGATCCTGATATGAAAGATACATTTAATCAATATTTTCAGTAAAATAAAATGATTCTAAATCAGATTTTGTTTGTACTTTCCAAGGGTTGTTATTGTATTTTAACAAGCAATAAGCTCGATAGAACCTTTTAAGATATAACATTTCGTACCACAACAATCTAGTCACGTACCTCAATATCAAAGCTGGGAGTATCTAAAGTGACTTTTCTTTCAACTAGCAGTTTTTCATGTGTGTCATCCAGCAACTCCCCAACGATGGTGACTTTAAATAAATTACTGTCTGAGACATATTTCCTGTATGTTGAATAAGGAATTGTAAATGGAGCTGTAATGTCTAAAAAAAAAAAGAAAGAATGAAAACCGATATGATGATATGTATGCACTTTTATTAGGTTGTCCAACTGTAATTACGTACTTAACCCTTTCGCTGCTGAGGCATTTCACGCCTCTGTGCTGAGCTCATTTTTACCTGTTTCGCTCATTATGTTTAAACGCGTTTTGAAGCCTTATTTTAGTATATGACCCAGACATATTATATATCGTTCTTTCCGGCATACTCAGCAGATTCATAATATATCATTATTATATGTATACGCCATGCCCTGTCTGTATAATATAACAAAAAATGCAATAAAATTAAAATTTTCAATAAATTACAACGTGTAAAGTTTTTTTTTCACATTTTAACATGCAAGCAATTGCTGTAATATTTTGTATGGGGTGCGCTTGTTAAAAAAATTAGAAATGGGGTCTCGTTAAATTTTTTTTGGGGGGAAAATTACGCGATTTTTAACAAACGCACCCAAACAAAAATCGTTAGTGCAGCATCATTGTTCACATTATAATTGAAATGGGAACAATATTGCTGCATTAACAAAACAAAAAAAACTTTTTTTTTTTTATATAATTTTTTTAAAATATTTTTTTATTTTAAATTTTTATTTTTTAACCACTTCGCTGCGGAGGACGCGCTGAGCGCGTCCTGCCGCAGGAAGGGTTGGCTGCGGAGGACGCGCTGAGCGCGTCCTCCCGAAGCAGCCTGCGATCGGCCGGATTCCGGCCGATCGCTGTGCCCCCCGGTGCGGGCTAACATCTTGGATGTCAGCCCGTCAATCCGGGACCGCCGTGGGCACAATAGATGTCATCGAGGTGGCGCAATGACATCTATTTCAGGTGCCCCCCCGTGTGTGCGGAGGAAGCGCCTGAAAGGGAGGGGGAGGTCCTTCGGACCTCTCTCCCTCCCGATTGCGGGGGTCCTGAGCTTAATGCCAGGCACCGTTTGGAAGGGCACAGCCTGCCCTTCCAAATGGTACCTGGCATTAACCCCTGGGGAGCCAGATCACGAATCGGGGCTGAAAAGCGCCCGTTCGTGATCCCTTCCCGGAGCTGGCCGACATCTTGGATGTCGGCCAAGCCTCTGGGAACTCCCCCTGAGGACTGGCATCATCGTGCATGGAGTTAACCCCTAGCTGCCACCAATGGTGGAGATAGGGGTTCCAATGAACCCCCTATCTCCCGATCCGTGGCAGCTAGGGGTTAAAGTTTGGTACTGTTGGATCGGCCAGAGCATGGCCGTTCCAACGATACCAAACACGACTGTGAAAAAGTTTTTTAAAAAAAATAAAAATTAAAAATAAAAATAAAAAAATATTTTAAAAAAAATTATAAAAAAAATAAACAAGTTTTTTTTCTTTTTTTTGGTTTGTTAATGCAGCAATATTGTTCCCATTTCAATTAGAATGTGAACAATGATGCTGCACTAACGATTTTTGTATGCGGTGCGTTTGTTAAAAATCGCGTAATTTTCCCCAAAATAAAATGTAACGAGACCCCATTTCTAATTTTTTTAACAAGCGCACCCCATACAAAATATAACCGCAATTGCTCGCATCTTAAAATGTGAAAAAAAAACACTTTACACATTGTGAATTATTGAAAATTCATATTTTATTGCATTTTTTGTTTTAATATACAGACAGGTCATGACGTATACATATAATAATGACATATTATGAATCTGCCGAGTCTGACGGAAAGAACAATATATAATATGTCTGGGTCATATACTAAAATAAGCTTTCAAAACACGTTTAAACATGATGAGCAAAACCGGTAAAAATGACCTCAGCACAGAGGCGGGAAAAGCCTCAGCAGCGAAAGGGTTAAAGAAACTTTCTACATGGTCATGTTTAGTGTCGTTGGAAAGGCCAATGCTCTGGCTAATCCAATGATATCATTAACCCCTAGCTGCCACAGATCGGGAGATAGGGAGTTCCAATGAACCCCCTATCTCCACCATTGCTGGCAGCTAACGGGTAACTCCAGGACTGGCGTCATCGTGCTATGCACGATGACGCCGGTCGTCAGGGGGAGTTCCCGGAGGCTTGGCCAACATCCAAAATGTCGGCCAGATCTGGGAGAGGATCGTGATCCGGCTCCCCAGGGGTTAATGTCAGCCACCGTTTGGAAGGGCAGGCTGTGCCCTTCCAAACGGTGCCTGCCTTAACCTTCTGGCCCCCGGCGATAGGGAGGGAGAGAGGTCCAAAGGACCCCCTCCCTTTCAGGCGCCTCCTCGGCACTCGCGGGGGGGTGCCTGAATTAGATGTCATTGCGCCGCCGCGATGATATCTAATGGCCCCACCGGAGTGCCGGGCTGACATCCAAGATGTCAGCCCGCACCGGGGGGGCCAGCAATCGGCCAGAATACAGGCCGATTGAGGCCTCCTGTGCTAGGAAGCGCTCAGCGCATCTATAGCACAGGAGGTGCACTTGGCAGGATGCGCTCAGCGCGTCCTTAGCAGCCGAGTGGTTAAAGCATAGTAGAGCATACTCTAGATCAGTGTTTCCCAAACCTGCTCTAAGGACCCGCTGACACAGCAGTTTTGACAGATATCTGAAGCACAGCACAGGTGATATGATCATAAAGCCTCTTTAATTCCTGAGTGCTGTTTCAAGGGGCAGTTCAATATTATCTATAATTTTGCTGTGCAGTTAGTTGTTTTATGTTTTCTCTGTACATCCAAACCTCATTGTACTAAGTATTATGCTACTCTGTGTCACTAGGTTGTTTGCGTAAGGTCTCAGCTTATACATATGTTAAGTCACCACTTTTGAAAATATTTTGTAAAATAGCAAGAATTTATATTATGTAACTCACTCTAAAATGTGCATTACAGATTATCTACATGTTAGTTTAGTACTTCGTTTTGTGTACTGGGGTTTGCACATAACACACTCCATTGTTATGGTAGCACTTCAAAAACATAACATTCAGCACTTTTAAGAAATACATACTCCTTTCCTTTACTATTGATTCACATATTTGTAACGGACGAACAATGGATTTGCTTTAACTGTTTGTTGCTTTAAGAGAAATTTGTACATCATTTTTTTTTATTTGGAGCCCGTTTTGTCCCCCCCGGGACCAGAGACTGGTGCTGCAGCTGCTGCGTATTGGCCAAACTTTTTTCCCAGCAGCCATTTTGAGTCCTATATCCCGATCTGGGATCCTGCCCTGCTGTTCCTCAGTCTCCCTGGAGTGATCCATTGGCTGGGCCTCTGCTGCGGACTGTGGAGATGGTGGGCCATTATTTCACTGCTGTTCGGGAGTCCTGCATGATGGAGGTGGCAGGTGCGTTTGGGGGCTGGCTGCAGGAC
The DNA here is from genome assembly GCA_009667805.1 of Leptobrachium leishanense. NCBI lineage: Eukaryota > Metazoa > Chordata > Amphibia > Anura > Megophryidae > Leptobrachium > Leptobrachium leishanense. Next base: position 60,499,045 of record CM019072.1, read on the forward strand.
ACTTCACCTTCCCCACTTGGAGGCACAATGGCAAAGATATCAGGCCTGGACACCTGTCTACAGCTTTTGACAGAGGGCGATGAAGACCCACTTACCAGGGGAGTGTGGCGGCGCATGATGGCCGTGCTGATGTCCTGCCGGGTGAGGGGGCCTTGCGGAAAGGAGAGTCGGGGGCTGCCTCGCTCCCGGGTTCTGCGGAAGATAGAGTAGCTGCTTTGGTTGTGGAGGAGTGTTGCAACGGGATGGGTGCTTCGAGGAGGCCTTAACTCTAAGCCGTGCTGATAATCGTCCTCAGGCCAGAGATGATGGGGTGCACTGCGCTTTTGGTGGTCTGTGCACTGCGTGCTGGTGGACCCTCAGCCTTCTGAAGCAGCTCTTGGTCCAAACGATGGGGATGTGCTGGCACCAAATGAGGTTGAAGATGGAGAGGTGGCCGATGAGACGGATGCCATGTGTCCCCCCCGTGAAGTCCAAGATGATGGGGAAGCTGAGCTTCGAAAGGCTGTCTACTGGTGGGCCAAGGGGTCAACCTCAGTTCTGTGGGGTGGCTCATGTTGAGGCGGGAGCTGCTTGGGGGCTGGTCGGCTGTTGAGCCCCTCGAGAGGTTACTGCATCCTAAGGGTACGCTCACCCTGCCTGGTGGCTGGACGCAGTCTGCAATGGATTACCCCGCATCGTTATCGGTTCCTGGCCCTCTCTGATGTGCAACTGTTTCCCTTATAAGACACTTACCGAGAGACTGAGACTCTTACCGAGGACATTTGATTTTATTTTTACCTGCTGAGGACTAGGGATGAGCTGTTCGGGTTCGGACGGTTCAGGGTTCGACCCGAACTTAGCCTGTTCGAGCAGATCGCGAACCCCGAACATTTCCGGGTGTTCGCCGCATGTTCGAATACAATGGACCAAAATGCATTTTCCCACTGCCTGAAGCTCGTAATTGGCTACAGCCTTGCACCTGACCACAGGTCTGGTGCAAGACTGGTTGAACACTATGCCAATCACCGCTCAGAGTCATGATTGGGGAAATGTTGCCCAATCATGGGCTCACAGAGCTAAGTCCCGCAGCACACTATATAAGGTTTCAACGCAGCGCTTCTGCACGCATTTCAGATGAGATTTCAAAGAAGATAGTTGTGTGTGTTGTTACTGCCGGTCTGCCACGCTACTGGGGGGGTCTCATTTTGACCAGATATCAGGGAATTTAGGTGATGTGTGTCTTGTCACTGTGCCAGCAATTTTTTTTTGGGTTTACAACTTTCTTTAAAACATTTGTGAATTGAGGTGATCTGTGTCTCGTCATACAAACAGTACCACGCTGTATTTTGGGGCTCACTAATTTCTTTAAAACACTTGGGAATTAAGGTGATCTGTCTCTTGTCACTGGCTGCCAGCTATCAGTGTGTCTCACTGAGTTATACCAGAGTTATTTAAATCTTTATACCAGAGTTGAATCAGAGGTCTGTATATATAAATCTATATATCACTCACCATGTCTGAAAGAACAAAAAGGACAGGCAGATGCTCCCAGCCACAGATAAGAGGGCAAGCAGCCCCTGTGTCGGGAGGTTGTGTCTCTGGTCGTGGTGGACGTGGTGCATCCTCTGCAGCGGCATGCTTGTCCTTTCTAACTGGTGCTGGCCGTCTTAAGCAGCAGCAACATACAGAGGACTTGGTGGATTGGCTAACCAGGCCATCCTCATCCTCCGAGTCCTCTGCCAGCCAGGCTTCTAGTGCTTTACAGTCCACCTCAGCTGCCAAAGCATCTAATGCAGCCTCCATGTCCACAGCTACTCCTGCCGTAGCCTCGCTATCACACATGGCGGAGTCAGCTGAATTGTTTGACTACAATGAGAGTGACATGCTGCTTGAGGATGCGCAGCAAGTACAGTGCTCTGATTCAATCTCTGAGGTTGAGCAAGGGAGTATAATCAACCCAGAGGAAGGGGGTGCCAGTGATGACACACAAATAACTGGCACTCATGTTGCCCCAGCAGCTGCAGCATACTGCCAAGTTGGCTCCAGTGACGAGGAGATAGGGGGTGAAGATTACATTGATGATGATGAGGTCACTGACTCCACCTGGGTGCCAGATCGAACTGAGGAATCAAGTGAGGAGGAGGGGGAGGAGGAGGAGGAGGAGGCACAGCAAACACAAGGCACAACATCCTCTGTGACCAACCGTAGCACTAGCCAGTCCAAGGCATCACATGTCAGAGCTGCTCTGGTGCAGAGCGCTGTTGTCTGAGTGCTGTTGTCTCAAAGAACACATGCAGGAACTCTGCTGTCTGGGAGTTCTTTAAGAACTGTGCAGCAGACCCCACCATTGCTATTTGTAATCTATGTCAGAGGAGGCTGAAGCGTGGGATAAACACCGGACACTTGGGTACCACGTGCTTGAGGCGACATATGAACAAGTGCCACACATCCCGTTGGGGCAAAACTTTGCGTAGGTCCTCCTCCTCCTCATCTGTCTCTACCCACACTGTATGTCCTGCCATGCAATTGCCTACAACCTCCACCGACAGGGATGATGCTACAGTAATGGATGTACCAGCAGGTCCTTCCTCACAATGTGACATCATTCCAGTAGCTGAATATTTACGCAGTCAGATTACGTTGCCGCAGCTGCTGCAGCGAAAGAAAAAATATAGTCCCAATCATCCCCAAGCACAGCGTCTAAATGCCAGCTTAGCAAAATTACTCGCATTGCAGCTGCTGCCTTTCCAGCTGGTGGACTCTGCTCCCTTCCGTGAATTTGCTGAATGTGCTGTACCACAGTGGCAGGTTCCAAAACGCCATTACTTTTCACGCAAGGCCATTCCAGCACTATACCAGCACGTGGAAGACAATGTTATCCAGTCATTGGGAAAGGCAGTCAGCAGCAAGGTGCATGTCACTTTAGACACGTGGTCCAGCAAGCATGGACAGGGTCGTTACATTTCCTTCACGGCACACTGGGTAACTCTGATTGCAGCTGGGAGGGATCCAAGACGGGGCTCTGTGCTGGAGCTTGTTCATCCACCACGCCTCCAGAAAGCTGCTTGTATGAGGTCTGTCTGCTCCACCACCACCACCTCTTCCTCCACCTCCTCCTCCTCCTCCTTCTCTGTCTCTGGCAAAGTGGCAGTTAAACCGACACCTGACAGGGTCTATGCAATGGCTCAAGCAAAAAGATGACATACTGTGCTTGAGCTGGTTTGTTTAGGGGACAGGAGTCACACCGGGTCAGAAATGTTGTCAGCTCTGCAGGGGCAGGTGCAGAGATGGTTAACACCACGCCAGCTTGAGCTGGGAATGATCGTCTGCGATAATGGCAGCAACCTTCTCTCCGCCCTACGCAAGGGTAAATTGACGCATGTACCATGCCTAGCACACGTCCTAAATCTGGTGGTACAGCGTTTCCTAACCAAGTACCCAGGGCTGCCAGAGCTTCTCATCCAGGCCAGAAAAGTCTGCAGCCACTTCATACGGTCATTCCCAGCAAGCATTCGCCTGGCAGAAATTCAAAGAGAATTCCACCTTCCCACAAACCGTCTGATCTGTGACATGCCCACCAGGTGGAATTCGACATTAGCAATGCTGCAGCGTCTGCACAAGCAGCAGAGGGCCATCAACAAGTACCTGTGTGAGTATGGCACAAGGACAGGTTCAGGTCAACTTGTTTTTTTCCCCCCCGCAGTGGCTGATGATCAAGGATGCATGCACTGTACTGTCACCATTTGAGGAGGCAACGAGGATGGTGAGCAGGGACAGTGCATGCATCAGTGACACAATTCCTTTAGTGTTCCTGCTGGAGCACACTCTGCGGGGAATTCTAGATGTGGCTCTAGAGTCAGAGCAGCGGGAGGAAGAGGAGGCCTTCCCTAGCTCTCAAGTCCCCAGTCTTTCCGCAGACAGCATTCCAGCGGGTCCTACTCAGATCAGACAGGAGGAGAATGAGGAGGAGGAGGAATATTTAAGTAGTGGGGGCATTGAAGGTGGGGATTCCACAAGGCAGGGTTTTGTGTGCCCAGAAACAGAAGGGCTTGTGCGTGGCTGGGAGGAGGAAGTGCACGATATGGTCATCCTCATTGACCAGGAAGACTTGGCAGCTAATGCCACCTCTAACCTACGCTGCATGGGCTCCCTAATGATGCAAAGCCTGCTAAAGGACCCCAGGATTCGTGCTATCAAGGAGAGGGATCATTACTGGTTGGCAACCCTTCTTGATCCACGATACAAGGGGAAAGTTGCAGAGCTCATCCTGTCCGCACAGAGGGAGCACAGGATGACAAAACTTGAGGACGCTCTAAAGCGAAACTTGTGTAACACCTTTCCAGGCACTGTTAGATAACCAAGTGCTGACACACATGCTTCTGAGGCTGCAGGTGATCAGAGGAATAGCGGTGAAGGCCAGGGCCGCTTGACTGATGCATTTTTACATTTTTTTAGTCCTCGACGTCCAGGGACATCAAATGTAGGCACTCATTGCCAGCGTCTTCACCATATGGTGCAGGACTACCTAGGGGCAAGGGCAGACCTGGATACCTTTCCAGAAGATGATCCACTGGCTTACTGGGTATTGAGATTGGATCACTGGCCAGAACTTAGCCAATATGCTACTAGGTTGCCCTTCATCTAGCGTGCTTTCCGAAAGGATGTTCAGTGCCGCTGGAGGTTTTGTCACAGACAAAAGAGTGTGTCTGTCCACCGACTCTGTAGACCGGCTGACATTTATAAAAATGAATCAGTCCTGGATCAGCAGCTATCAATCCCCTGATGCTGAAGTAATGATATAGATAGGGGATGTCCTCTTCTGCATTCACAAAACCTCCAGCACTGAACTCTTCCACAATACCACAAAAGGGTTACGGTGTGAAGGCACTTGCTGCCATGAAAGGCACAATATCTGGCTGCACTGACGCCCATTAAAAAAACAAAAAAACACTTTTCAATATAGGACCACATGGTCCACCCCTGCACTCTTCCACAATACTACAGAGGGGTTACTGTATGATGATACTTGATGGCCTGGCATTAAAGGCACAATATCTGGGTGCACTCACGCCCATTAACAGATAAAAAAAAACACTTTTCAATATAGGACCAATATATACCACAGAGGGGTTACTGTATGATAGTACTTGCATGCCTGGCACTAAAGGCACAATATCTGGGTGCACTGCCGTTGACGCCTGTATCAGATTCATATCCTCAGAGGGGTTACGGTGTGACGGCACTGTTGCCGACGCTAAAAGCCCAATTTTAAAGCACCTATTGTTACTTTTATCCAAAGCCTGCATAAGTTTCACAATAATTTAGCCCAAAAAAACACTAAACTTTTTCTGAGCGTCCTAAAATGTCTTTTCATACAGGCTGCCGCCCCAAGCAGTTGTTTATGGATAGATTAAAAGAAAAGCATTTACCGTCATATGAAACGTCATTTATTTGTTTTTAAGTGTTTCTATACATCCTAGAAATCCGCCACTTCATGGGCAGGTTATGGGGACCTCCTAGGCACGATATTTGAAGGAATTTTTCGTTTTTATTTTTAACCCTTATTTCATGGAAAACTCACTGTCCCTTTAAAAACTTTTTTTTAAAACTTTTTGTCCTTGTTTCCTGTACCCCAGGGCACTACCCGGACCCCCATACACCTTTTATGGCAAATATGTATTGGAGGGCACTCTAGAAAAAACGAATTTTCAGCCCCATTGACTTGCATGGGGGTTCGGGTTCGGTTCCGAACAAATGGGAAGTTCGGGTTCGGGCTCGAACCGAACTCGGGGAGTGTTCGGCTCATCCCTACTGAGGACATCTGATTTTTATTTTTGGTTATTTTTTTCCCACTGAGTTTTGTTTTATTTTTGTTGGCAATGCCTTTTGACTTCCGATGACATTCCTCGTGTAGTTTTGTTCTCTAATTGTGCTTTTTTTTAAATTTATTTGAGTGTTATTGACTGCATTTCTGCTGGTTGAATTGTGACCGTACTTCAAATTTATAAATAAAGATTTAAAAAAGTATATATATATATATATTTATTAGAACAGAAAGAATAACAGTGATTTACCATATATTTGAAACAGAATTAGTACAAGAGGTAAAGGTACTACTGTTTCTTACAGGCTACTTAGTATCACGACTCCATTCTTAGATTACTTATTGTTACCTGTGTATTTCTTTTGCACTGCAATATTGTAACTGTTCTTGGCAGCAATCCAATTTTTTCATCTATTACTTTTTCTCCTATTTATAAAATTGTACTCTAGAGCGCTGTACTGTTAGGTGCTACAGCTCACTTAATATCTTTTTTTTTTATAATAACCTTAGGTACAGGGCTACTGCGACTCAATAATCACAGAAATCAGCTAGGATTATGTAGAATCATAGTTAAGCTCCTTCATACTTTACACATATCACTACTTTTACCTCTCATAAACAAAACTAACTAAGGGAGTGATGTGTAGATGAAATGTACTGTGAAAGGATGGTAAATGCCATGAAAAGATACCATTGCAACAAGGTGGGGGTTACCTGATAAAGGAAAGAAGGCAACAACCCAGAGGCACAGATCCACTCAGAGCCAGTGTTGGGGCTCTTTATTTGTGAGTGGAACACCTTTATTGCTCTATCGTCGCTAATTGTCTATAATACTGTATATTGCACAATTATGTTTTATGTATCTGCTTCTACTTAATATATACCGTATGATGGATTGCTGACCCACGAGAGACATCCGAGTCCCAAAAGCAATTTATTTTGCACTGATCAGATATGTATATGCTGATTTGTAGATGACATTACCATTTAACCCCTTAGTGACCGGGCGGTTTTACACAAATCCGTCTTTTAGTGACCGCTGCTGTTTTTACGTTTCTGCGCTGTTAGTGTTTAGGACAATTTTTCCTCTTACTCGTTTATTCAACCCACACATATTATACACCCTTTTTCCCGCCATTAAATGGACTTTCTAGAAATACCATTATTTCCATCATATCGAATAATTTACTATAAAAAAAAATATGAAATATGAGGAAAAAAATTGTAAAAACACACTTTTTCGTAATTTAATCCCCAAAATCTACAACCACCCAAAAAGACCCCGGCTAAATAGGTTCAAAATTTTGTCCCGAGACTAGAAATACCCAATTTTAACATGCGTTTGCTTTTTAACCCCTTCACTGCTGAGACAGTTCACCTATGTGCGCTGCGCTCATTCTGACCATTTTGTGCTAATTATTTTTAGATGACAGCCTAGGTCCTATTTAATTAAACTCCCCCCAGACAAAAAAAACTTTTAAAAAAAAAAACATTTTTTTATTTTATTTAATTTTTTTATTATTATTATTTTTTTTTTTTTTTTTTTTTAAAACCAAACCTGGTCATGTTTGGTATCATTTGAAAGGCCATAATCAGGCCTTTTAAATGATGGCAAATATGACCATCCAGCTGCCATGGATCGGGAGATAAAGGGATCCTTAGGATCCCATTATCTCTACATGGCAGCTAGAGGGTTAACTGGCCCACTGGCATCCTCACACATATGGTGAGGTTGTCAGTGGGTGGGGGGGGACCTGGAGGCTTGGCTGACATCCAAGATGTCAGCCCTCCTCCAGGTTTGAATCGCATTTTGGCGCCAATTGGCGCCGAAAAGCGATCAGGCGGCGAAACTGTTAATGCCATATACCGCTGGAAAGGGAAGGCTCTCCCCTCTCCAGCGGTGCAAACGGCATCTCCCTAGCTTCAATGGTTGGGGAGATAGAGGGCTCCGAAGGAGCCCCCCCTCCCCTCCATTGAAACACATGGGGCACCTTCTGATGACGTCACCACGCAGCGTGGCGACGTCATCAGCCTCGCCTGCCCATGTAAATCACATGGGCAGGCTTCCTCCCTGCCAGATCACCGTGGGATCCGATGAGGGAGGTGAGTATCGGGCGGGAGGGGGATTTGGCGACGCTGACGTACCCTGTACGTCCGCGGGTCTAAGGGAGACCCGAGGACAGGGCGTACAGGGTACGTCAGGGGTCATTAAGGGGTTAAGGGACAGATTACAACTAGGATGCTAAGCACAGCCCTTGAATCGTATAGCATTACAGCTCGAACGCTGTGTTTAATTATACTTTGTCCTATACATTTAATATTTTTATTAGTGATATTGCAGAAGGTATTAATGGTAAAGTATGTCTTTTTGCTGATGACACAAAGATTTGCAACAGGGTTGACGTTCCTGGAGGGATCAGCCAAATGACAAATGATTTAGGTAAACTAAAAAAATGGTCGGAGCTGTGGCAATTGAGTTTTAACTTGGATAAGTGCAAGATAATGCACCTGGGACGTAAAAACCCAAGGGCTGAATATAGAATATTTGATACAGTCCTAACCTCAGCATCTGAGGAAAGGGATTTAGGGGTTATTATTGCAGAGGATCTATGGGTAAGTAGTCAATGTAATAGAGCATCAGGAAATGCTGGCAGAATGCTTGGTTGTGTAGGTAGAGGTATTAGCAGTAGGAAAAGGGAAGTGCTCATGTCACTGTACAGAGCACTGGTGAGACCTCACTTGGAGTACTGTGTGCAGTACTGGAGACCGTATCTCCAGAAGGATATAGACATCTTAGAGAGAGTTCAGAGCAGGGCTACTAAAATGGTGTACAGCTTGAAGGAGAAAAGTTACCAGGAAAGGCTTAATGATCTTAACATGTACAGCTTGGAAAAAAGACGAGACAGAGGAGATATGATAGAAACATTTAAATACGTAAAGGGAATCCACAAGGTAGAGGAAGGGAGTATATTTAAAAGGAAACAAAGTAGCAAAACAAGAGGACATAGTCTTAGATTAGAGGGGCAAAGGTTTAAAAGTACAAGAGATGCAATGTGAGTGTGGCGCCACTAAATGTCTCTACTAGCCAACAGAGAATAGTTGAACACACTCGATAAGTGTATGAAGATGATTAAAATTAATCAGTTGGAAGGTGAAGGTATGATGATTGCCATTAATGTCTACAGAGAGAGCATACTGCTGCGTCTAATTAGGAAGCAATTACACTCTTCAACACATAATATAGTGTACAATAATCTATACAGGTGGTGTTAATAATATTAAATCAATATGCACAATAAAAGTGGCAAATGTAATTAAAAGTGCTGTGAATTCCAATAACAGTAATGAAACCACAATACAATAACGTGCACCTGGGCGGTGTAAAATGGTACAAGGTGGAAGTGCAAAGTTGCAAGAATAAGAGTGACAACGTGACTGCAGATAATGGTGTGTTCTAACAGTCAGACATGACGTTCTCAGATAAAGGGTAAATCGCCTATAATAAGTTAATTAATTAAAGTGCTGAAGTACCCCTAATAAATTAAATTAAAATGCTGAAGTACCCCTAATAAAATACTCTAAAGTGCTGATAGTATCTTTAAAATAGTCCTAATGACTACTAAATGTGTACCAATAATTACGGCTCAAACCCAATCGGGTGAAACAAATAAGCTTAATTAAAACCAATTAGACATCCAGAGTGCATGATCCAAAATGTGTTATAGTGCAAAACATTAATGAAAATTAATAGACAAAAATATAAATACAAACAGTCAAATTAATAAATATGTGATGGAAAGAATAAAATTAGTAGACATCAGTTCTTTACAGGATATAAAAATCGATTCTCTGAAGGAAAAAATGCAGCAGCCTTACACACAGAATCAGCGTCTAATCCCCAAAGTCGCTGAAAATAGAGTGTTCAAAAAATGTAGAAAGCTGGTGTCTGGCGCTTGCAAAAGTTCGTTCTTTAAATCCAGTCAAAAAATTCAATCAAAACATTCTAGGTCCGCTTAGCATCTCATCCACAGATTTGATTGAAGACACATGAAAATAAGAAGAAAAGGAGAATATTTTGTGCAGAATCTTAGCACATAATTTAGGTAAGCATGCCAAAAAAGGAATACTCACATTTAGGGGTGCCAGTTGTAACAAATAGGCACCTAAACGTAGGCAAATCAGTGAATTTATATATCAGGGGCACTGATTCCCCTGTGTAGGTAGGACAACCAAAGATCCAGGCGCCGTAGAGATGTACAATAAAAGTACCAGACGGTTTGGAATCAACAGAATACGCTTGAATAGAGTCGGTCAATCACAAGTTTATTAGGAAACTTAGATAAACACCTCAAACGCGTTTCGCTACAAGAGCTTCATCAGTGAGTGATGAAGCTCTTGATGCTACTGATGAAGCTCTTGTAGCGAAACGCGTTTGAGGTGTTTATCTAAGTTTCCTAATAAACTTGTGATTGACCGACTCTATTCAAGCGTATTCTGTTGATTCCAAACCGTCTGGTACTTTTATTGTACATCTCTACGGCGCCTGGATCTTTGGTTGTCCTACCTACACAGGGGAATCAGTGCCCCTGATATATAAATTCACTGATTTGCCTACGTTTAGGTGCCTATTTGTTACAACTGGCACCCCTAAATGTGAGTATTCCTTTTTTGGCATGCTTACCTAAATTATGTGCTAAGATTCTGCACAAAATATTCTCCTTTTCTTCTTATTTTCATGTGTCTTCAATCAAATCTGTGGATGAGATGCTAAGCGGACCTAGAATGTTTTGATTGAATTTTTTGACTGGATTTAAAGAACGAACTTTTGCAAGCGCCAGACACCAGCTTTCTACATTTTTTAAAGGTTTAAAAGTAACATCAGGAAGCATTATTTTACTGAGAGGGTGGTGGATACATAGAACAGCCTTCCAGTTGAAGTGGTAGAGGCCAAAACAGTAATTGAATTTAAGCAGGCATGGGATAGGCATAAGGCTATCCTAAACAAAAGATAAATCCAGGTAAAGTATCCATGTAATTGGGCAGACTAGATGGGCCGAAAGGTTCTTATCTGCCAACATTTTTCTATGTTTCTATGTTTCTATTACATCCGAAGCGCAAGCTGAATTTGCGTCTCAGATGTTGCATCTGCATCCTGTACATTAATGTCTCATATACTTTATATGGGAGATGTTAAGGTGTACCTCGCAGATGAAAAACAAGCAATTCAAACAGCTCGTACTTCAGTGTCTAAAGTTATTCTGAAAAGAATAATGTTTTTTAAAGGCTGGGGTTAAGTGTTTGTGCTTCAGCACAATCTCTTAAGACATTAAGATAAACCCACCATAAAACGTTTGGTGGATTCATTCCTTACTATTCATTTAGGCGAGACGAGATCCGGCAGGTCATGTGACCGCCGGCATCTGGCTCAGTGGAGTCCTATGAACTACATTGAGTGAGCATCGCGGGGCCGTAGTGCAGGCTAACAATGCAGGCAGCTTTTTAAGTGCCTGCATTGTAATTCCACGCTAAAACCGGGGTGTTAGGGGGAAAACTATGGGTGTAGTTTTTTCTCCATACCGCCCCATTTTAGTGTGGAGATTGTAAGTTAACCCTATGAATTTAAGTAGTGCCAACTGTAATGCCATTTGTAGATATCTAGATATTTTTAATTTTTGTAACTTGTTATATACTCATCCCTATTCTCTAGTATTAATCAAAGACTGCATCATTCTTATACTCATTTCCTCACTATAATAAGACATTATTTTTTTTAAGAAGGGATTTTACCAGGAAGGATACATTAAGATTTCTCTTGTTTTCAAGTATGTCCTGGGTGGCGAGTATGTACCATTAGGTGTCTTGCCCAAGGACACTTACTGGAGAGGTGCTAGTTGGGATTGAACCCATGACTCCACAGGCTCTCTCCATGCAGAGCAGTGACATTACCTCTACTCCACCCAGCTGGAGTAGACTATATCCAAGTCAAAATTCCTTATTATTTGAGGTTGCTATTTATATCAACGTCATGAGGCTATTATGGATGGGGATATACTGGTTTCATTTAGATTACCTCAAACCTTTATTATTCCTTATTGATTTCATGCATATATCTATCCGTAGTTATATTCCTAGCTCCCACGCTATGCAATTCTTCAGCAGACCTTTTGTGCCTACAGTAGTGTAATAATTTATTCTAGTAATCCTTTATCCGCAATTTCATTTTTCTCTCCTATATTTCAAATAAATGTTACGATAGCATTGTTTCATCAAAAAACCTCTTCATAGTTTAGGGGTTAATGTAGATCCTCAGATTTCCCCTACTAGTGTGCAGCTGGATTCTGAAAACCTTCAGGACATACACTAGCAGGAGATTCCCCTCTGCAGGGCAAAAATACTTAGCACATCATTAACAAATATCCAAAAGTACAGTAGGATAAAAGTGTCAACATTATTAACTTACTTGTTTTTGATTTAAGCTCAAGATCAGTTGTTTCTTGCATGACAAGTCCGGTTTCCATACCATTAGTTTGCAAAGCTTGAACAGTAAAATTCAGCTGTAGTTTCTTTTCTTCGGGTGACTGATTTGATCCCACCAAAGTTAGGTTTATATCTTGCCCAAAAACCGCAGAATCCACAACTTTGAGTTTCAGATCTAACCCAATATTTTTGAGAGGGGGATTTTGTAAGTGTTTATCGGAATAATTTTTTTCTTTTCCACTGTATTTGGAGTTTATTCTTGCCACAACTTTTTTAAAAACTTTCCTTTCCATGTCAGTTCCTAGAATAAAAATGTGATTAAATAATTGGTGGCAAAAAATTTTAGTTAGGAAATAATATGGTCACACTGATAATCACAGAAAATATTATAATGTCGTTTAATTAAATGTAAAGCCAGATCCTTAACACACAAATAATTATTTACATGACATAGCATAATAGAAAGTAATGAAAGTCTGAATTCTCCCTCAAATTCATCAAATCAAGTCAAGCGATACCCTAGACCTTGCCCCCTATCATCACCCACTTGTGAGGTGATTAGCATTCTATTGCAGCATGATTACTGTTCACAGTACAATATTAGCATGAGGTTGTCAACATTATTACCAGATGTTCTGAGAAATAAGGGTCTTTTTGATGTAGAGATGCTGGTGAGGGTCTCATGGTATATATACATATATGCTTTTACCATATTGATTTTTTGGGGTTATTTTTGTATTTATTTTGATTTGATTATTGTTTTTTTATTTTGCATATAAATAATTTTTGGTACGTGATCTTTACAAATAAGATATGAAGTATTTAATAAAGATTTGATGAGTCTGAGGGTGTGGTCGGACTTTTATTATTTTATACTGAGGGCTTGGGTTGGGCATTTGTCCTAGAACACTCTGTTACTATCATGGAACCAGTTTCCTTAGTTGTTTCCCCCCCTATGCTTTTACTTAAGAATTTACTCTCCCTGTCTAATTTACATAATTAGTTTGGCCCAGTTTCCTTTTCCTGTGCAGCAAAGCTTTACTTCCTGCATTCTATCCATGGAGGCTTGGAAGTTGTGAGTAGCAGCATCCTGTTTATACTGGCAGATGCATTCTGTTTTACCTTCCCCTAATAGAAAGTGCACTATAGAGAAGCTCTCTCTACCATCTTCCTCTAATAGAAAGTGCACTACAGAAAAGCTAATAGCTATCTTTACCCATCGTCCTCTGATTACAAAGTACAGCAGAGAAGCTCTATTTACTCATCTTCCTCTGATTAGAAAGTACACCAGAGAAGCTCTCTCTACCCCCTTCTTACGATTACAAGCATACTTCAGCATGTCTACCCACCTACTCCCATACCAAAGCAGACTCAAGAGAAGCGCTCTCTACCCACAAGACACCTTTTATTTCCTGTTACTTTCTCAATAAAGTAAAGAAAAATATAAAAGACTTTGCATGCGTTCAAAAGAGGATGAGTTAAGCTATCTGACTTCAATCATAACCTGCATGTGACATTCGCTTGTTACCTATGACTCTGGGGTTCCAGAATAGTTACATTTGTGAAAGATTTAAAGGGATGTATCACTTAAAATTGGTAGCTAACTCCAACTGTTGTTTTTAACCCTGACTGCTTCTTTAAGGCAACTCAATTGAGAGTGTGACTCACATACAATCACCAGCCCATGTGATAAGGGGTCATAGGTGTAGATCTACTACCCTAGCTGGGTCAGTCATCTTATGTACATGATCTCACCGTCAGTGATTGGTTATTGTTCCCCCGCCTATCTTTCATGAAAGACCTGTGGTGTCTCTTTTAGTGGTATATTAGTGAACCATAATGTATTTTGTATTAAAGCTTCCATCATGCTTCCTGCAATGCCTTTTTGCTGCCAATAGAGCACAGTTTCTTGCTTTTTCTATTGTTTGCTATGTAAATTCTGGAAAAGCTTGGAAAATATCAACCATTTTTCAGATGAGGATAAATCCACTTATCAAAGGTAATAGATTGCAAAAAAAGGAAATTTTAAAGTCAACCTGTTTAATACCTTGCAATAAATAAAAAGGGGCTAGAACTATTATTTAAAAATAAATATGTCCCATATATGTTTGCTTCAATTCAGTCATTCAAATATATATATTTTTTAGCTGCATGATATATTACACAAAAATATTTTCATGAACATTGGAGGTGCATATTCGTAATTTATCAGAATTATAGATAATACATAGATATACATGGAGTTAACAAATCTGTGTAATAAGTGAATTAACTGGATCTTGCATCATCCTAAATATGAAGAAGCTGTTAACTGTAAAATTTAATAAAAACAAAACACTTCTAGAAAATTACACATGCTATCAAATACATTGTCAAAGGTCCATTTAGTAACGAAACTGTTACAACTACTGAATATAAAATAAAGATAAAGATTTGACTAGCAAATTAGAAATATGTCACTTACCTTCTTCATACTTATAATGGTTAGTAACATCCATGCGTTTATAGCTTCCTACACTTTTCGTGCTTATAAATCTCCCAACACCATTACTATCTTGATAGAACTGCTCCTTCTCTGAAGTATTGGGATTTACAACCCAGGAGATAACATCGGCATTAACTTCAGCATACACAAATGGACCATCATAATCTAGATGAATATCACCTTCTTTTACGGCTTTTACAGAAGTGGGCCCACAGCAAAATATTCCTATAGCAAAAAGATCAAATAATATTGGTAACATAAGATGCAATATTAAAAGAGACTTTGCAGACAGAGACAATGTATTATGTATAATTTGACCCTTTACTAGACGTGTGTATTTTGCTACGAATCGCAATTTGTCCGAAATTCTTTCGATTCCTATTTTGGACATACTTCCGAAATACCAAATCAACTTCACATAAAAGGAACTGCATCCAAAACAAAATGAAATGGAAAGCAGAATCGATTTGGATTGATTCGTTATAGCGAAACATTTTCGTAATGATGTTTCACATAGGTGGAAAGATTTACAGTAGCCTGAACCAATCACTACATTCCTAAATTTCTAACCCTAATCTAACCCATTTGCTAACCCTATCTTGTAACACTAATTTCTAACCCTAATCTCTAACTCTAGCTTCTAACCCTAATTACTGGCCCTAATTTCGAACTCTAGCTTCTAACCCTAATTACTG
Organism: Leptobrachium leishanense; assembly: GCA_009667805.1. NCBI lineage: Eukaryota > Metazoa > Chordata > Amphibia > Anura > Megophryidae > Leptobrachium > Leptobrachium leishanense. Next base: position 60,514,505 of record CM019072.1, read on the forward strand.
GCCCTAATTTCTACAACTAATTTCTAAATTTAAATTCTAACCCTATCTTCTAATGCTAATTCCTAACCCTAAATTCTTTCTAACCCTAATCTCTAACCCTAGTTTCTAATCCTAATCTAACCCTATACTTGAACCCTAATTCCGAGCCCTAATTTCTAAATTTACTTTCTAAATTTAAATTCTAACCCCATTGTTTTATGCTAATTCCTAACCCTAAAGTCTAACCCTGATCTAACTCTAGCTTCTAACCTCAAATTCCTTACCCTAATTTCTAAACCTATATTTTAACCCTAGCTTCTAACCCTACGTCCTAACCCTGATTCCTAGCCCTAATTACTAAACCTAAATTCAAAATCTTAATTCTAGCCCTAATTCCTAACCCTAATTTCTAACCGTAAATTCTAACCCTAGTTTCTTACCCTAATTTCTAACCCTAATCTTCTAAATCTAGCTTGTAAAAATAATCGAAAACTAATTTATAACGCTAACTTTTAACCCTCATTTCTAACCCTAACCTAACACTACATGAGCAGCATTTATTGATTTTCTTGGTGTTCGAATCGATCCGAAATTACGAAACAAAATGGTAGTTCAACGAATTTCGTGTCGGACAAAATTTTTTAGAAACTAAACAATTTTTTTAGCCATGCACACCTCTACCCTTTACTACCACCTAACATTGTTATGTCCATTTGTTAACCCCTTAACTACCAAATGATTTTCCAAAAAAACATTGTCAGAAACCAGTGGATTTTTGTAAAATCATCTCTTAATTAATGATACAGTAAGAAATATTTTTGCATATACCCATTGCATTTCCTATTGTAAATAACCTATGTTGGCCAGACGATGGCACCATCTACTGCCAAATTGAGTTACAACTGATATAGTTGCAGCTCGAGGTTCCCTGCATTGGCTGCTGAATGCACAGTGTCAGAGCATTCATCAGCCAATTTTGCACAGTTTTAGCTCTTTGGGCATTATGCCCACAGGGCTAAAACTTTGGGGGGCACCTTCTGAAGCTCAAAAGCAAATAAAATTAGTTTGCAGCAAACAAATTTGATTTGTTTTTGGGCTAAAGATCAGCAGATCAGTATATCTCGATATCAGAGCACCAGATGGTGCCTTTGAAGCCTGTGATATCTCAAGATCGGCAGTGAAGGGGTTAAGTGTCATTGGGGCCACTCGGTCCAGTCATATGTTGTATAACCATTGAGAACATGACAACTGTCATGACAAACCCAATATGGTGGGACAAGTGCTGATGAATGAGGTACTGCATTCTTGCCTCTCTTTTAATGAATTAAAACTGCTATATATTATTTTGGAAATATAAATTGGACCAACAGGTTTTGTGTTTTAATCTATTCATACTTTAAAGGTCAGGATTTGTAAAATTTGTTTGAGTAGATTTTTAAGAGAACACTATTGGAGTCATCTTCCCCATCCACTTTACTGGTCTCCAAGGCTATTCCCTAAAGATTGAGTAAGGCAAGTGTTTATCTTAATCATTATTATTAGCAGCTGCTGTCTAACTAATTTGCAACTCCCAAGCTGCAAGCTACTTACAGTGAACAGGTGCTCTTAATACTTGTTATCACAGTCTTTCTGTTCATTATAACTTGCAATCTTCACCTTTGAGGTTTCAGTCTGTCTATATGTTGTTATTGATTACCGACTTTTCTAGCAACCACATTCAAGACTGTTCATACTCTTATTTTGCACCAATCTCTAATAGCTGCCCCTTGAAAATTAGACACATGATAAAGGCCTGTCATTTCCTTATTATCCATGTCTGGTTTACCTATCTGTTGTCAATTTTTGATCTAGCATATGACCTATTTATTTCCTTTAACACCTATTCCAACTGCAAAGCCATGCATGTACCTAGAATTTGGCTGAGGTCTCCTTTCTGTCACCTACTGTAATTATTGCTTGTTATCTCCATCTAGCTCTGCTTTCTTGGTATATAAGGTTAAAATAAATTTTTCATGCGAAACAAAGTATTTGCAGTATCTTTTACTGAATCTGTTTATGATGCTCGTTATATTTAAAACTCTTAGATTTGTGAGCCATGACACATTTGAATAAATAATGGTTAAATACCTCCACTTAGCTCCTGTGGTGTTGCATCTAATGCTTGCCATCCGCCATATCCGTCTGGTAAATCTCTGCGCTGCATCCAGCTCTCATTCCACACATGAAAGTTCCTTTAAAAAACAACAATAAAAAAAACCCAATAGACAATAAGATAATGTGTCCTTTTGTATTTGGGTTACGTATGTAATATATCCAAAACGTGTCTTATGAAAAATGTAGTAGAAGTGTAAATGAATTTGATTTAGTGGAGGTGATCCACTTAAAGTTTGTTAAAATACTTACCATGGGTTGAAAATGTTACTATGCCATTTAAAAAGTAAGGATAAAACAATGTTTGCACATAGGTGAAAAATTGACTTAAAGTTACACAGTTTAATTTCAAATTGATCCTAAATTCTACACAAAGAAGATGGCAAAAATACAATGTGAGCCATTTAAAATATAACTTTTATTGGAATTCCTAAAATGTGTCTGAACCAAAATAGTTAAAAGACACTCACACATTGGGCTCTATTACATTCTTCGCGCAAACGTTAACGCGTGCGCAAAAACTCATTAATGCGAGGGGCAAAACCCTTTGTGCTGAACGTCGTATTACATTGTCTGCGCAAAAAATGCACGTTAACGTCTACCGCGGGTGAACCTGCGCGAACGCTGCACGAGCGTACTGTACTCCACGCGTCCTATACTTAACATTGTGAGCGCAAATGCGTTTGTGCGCTGGTACGCGGATGGTATTACAACCTTCGCGCAAAATTTAACGCACAGTGTTTGCGCTCATAATTTTAACGTCTTTGAAAAGCTGGTGTTAAAGGCAAATCTGAACGTCCTGGCTGAGCCCAAATACACCAGCCCAAAAAAAAAAAAATACAGCACAGTACAGTTACACATTCTACGCATACCCAAACAATAAAATTGAGAAGTTGTGTGTTTTTTTTTTTGATGCCGCATATATATGCAGATTGACTTTGACAGGCGCAAAACCTTAACGTGAGACAATTAAGGTTCTTAATTCTAATTGGCTGAATCGTGTGAAAAAACAGTCCACACACCAATTTCTGCATGCAGCATTTAATGCACACGCGTTTTTGCACGTCTTTTTTACGAGCGTTATTTTTTGACAGATGAAATAATGCGCGAGGATTTTAATACCAGCGTTAATTTACACGCGTTAACGTTTAACGCTTTGCGCAAAAATTCATGCGTTTACTGTGCATTTTTGCGTGAAGAATGTAATAGAGCCCATTGATTATAACCTTGATGGTTAAGTAATAGCCCTATTATTAGTCCAGCAAGGCTTATAGGAGTAGGTGTTCTGTAAGCAGTTAATCACTGCAGTGTATTAAGTATGTATTTACCCACTGGCCAGGCGGAATATTGCATTTACATTATAGATTCACCTCTAATTCACTATTAGGGGAAATGGTATAGAGGTAAATAATAATTCACAAGATTATCAAATCGAGTATTACAATCACATATAATTCAGGGTGATTAGAAACCAGTGGTTGTGTACATTCAGACACATTTTAGGAATTCCAATAAAAGTTATATTTTAAATGGCTTACTTCAGCAACATGCTAATTATTTAAATCTGGGTTACCCCCATTAGGAGGTGAAATAGCCTCCAAAATTGGGTCATTTCCATTTTTTCATTTTGATTAAACACACCACGCATTATTTGTTCAAAAATAGAATGTGGCATTCTTTAACCCCTTAAGGACGCAGGGGTGGCGCCCTTAAGGGGTTTGAATTTTAATTTGCCGGCGAGGCGTACAGGTACGCCTCGCGGACAGGTGCCGTCACGTGGCACTGATTTTGAGCCCTCCCTGCAGCCTGCGGGCAGCGCGCACCCCATCCCGGCTTGATTTCAGGCCGTCCCTCTGCAGCCAATGACACGCGCAGGCTGCGGGGAGGGGCCGAGGCGGCCCCATTGAAGACAGCGGGGCGTACCTGTACGCCCGCGTCTTCAAAGCCCGCCCACTGCCAGGACGTCATGGAACGTCCTGCGGCGTTAAAGGGTTAATGTGTCTCCATCTCATTTGTTTGTTTTTTGATATTAGCATAAAAGGCATTGAGCATCACATGATTGAGTTTGTATATAACAGTCTGGAAATACTGTGAATACGATATTTGGTGGCAATGTTTTCTTCAGTTCTCATTTCTATTGACTAGGTTATAATTTAATATCTTCATATCAGGGCTCGCTATACCAAGGGGATAGAGATGAGCATTCTATCAAGACTTTGTGGATCAAATTAGAGTTGGGCTGCTGCTATACATCACACCCATGTCTCACTAGTTTAAGCTAACAGTTCTAGTGCACTAAGTCCCTAACTCCCTTTATTGCTTTTGCTGTATAACCATGGGCAGTGACAACACTTCCCACTGGAGGTATTTATGAACCGGATTCATTATGGGGAGCGCTTGGTGGCTCTCCTTCATTGCTGCAGTTGTTGGTAAGTTCTACATTCTCCAAATTCAAGCACCTTGAAGGATCTCAATGTTTAATTTTAGAGCCAAGAAAGACTTTTAAAGAATCTAGTTCCGATCCCTATTTCTCAGCCGCCAATCTGATCCGAGTCGTGTGGCATACAGGATCGGGCGATACCCATTCCTGATCTGATACTGCATGACAGATAATACACAGTCGCTTGGAGACACAGTGTCGTCTCCACCTCTTGCATGACTCACAAGCAGGCAGGGAAGATGCTGAGAGTCACTGCCTGAGCTGCGGGGCTCCAGTCGGGCAGCTGGGAGTCATACTGCACAGATGGTCCCATACTCAAAGACCGGATCAGCTTGAAAAGATGATCTCCATTACCCAAAAAAAGAGATGATCCACTCCCGTTCCAGATCCTAGAGATCAGGACATCCCTAGAACCTAGCCCTATGTTTCATTTGACGACTTCTATTTAGACTTTTTGATCAACATCAGAAATTGAGTTCTCAAATGCCTGTTGTGCTGTGGTTAGACTGTTGACTCTAATTTACTTTGAAGAGTAATAAACCTTACCAAATGCTGTCTTTGTTTCTTGATTCAATGCTGTTACCCTTCATATCAATGTACTTATCAATATGTAGATTTGCATCAGTGTCATGGGCAGAGTCGAAATTAGTTACCACACGTGTGGGAATCCCAAGGCATCTCATCACTAAATAAACATATAGACATTTTATCAAGCAGTGTGTCATATGCAGGACATAATATCTGAATTTACATTTGGAGAGAATCGTATTTTGACTTTTTTTATTGTAATAAATGTTTTATTCAAACTTTTTGTCAAAAGTCAAAATGGCAAATAACAGCCTATAGTGACAAGCAATAGAGCGGTGCATGGGTCTGTAAAAAATATTAGCAAATACTATATTATACACTATTAGTGAGAAACATGTGACATGTGACCACTATAGCAATAAGAATATAAACATAACTAAGTGAACTAAGAGGAAGAAGGAAAATGGTCAGGCAGCTATCATACCATGGTGTTGTCCATTTCAAGGACATTACATTTTATCTTATGTCTTTGTAGATATTTGTTGCATCTTAAGTAACGTCCCATGTCTGAATGATTTAAACAAATGTAGGTAGGACACTCTGTCTTCCCTTCAATCACTTACATGAATTAAAAAAATAATAATATTATACAGCTGTTTTATATTTGCTATAGAGCAAAAAATATTAAAGGAATGGAAAAATGGAGAATGAGGACATATTACCAAAATACTTTAATGTACCGAAAGAAGACATTAATAAGATAACACAGCATAGTACAATAAATATTAACAATTCTTAACCCTTTAATGCCAGGTGGGTGGTGCTCAGTTGGAGGGGGGTTACGCCGGCAGGTGTACTACTACACCCCCCGCCAGGTGCTGTGTTGGGCCTCTCCTTCGGCCCGCCCACGCAGATGACACGTGACACACTTCATTGGCTGCAGGGGGATAGCCTGGGTGCATCCATTTTGTAAACGTTTGTGTTGTAAACTGCCCTTACACAGTATCTTTACAATACGCGCTCCTCATTTTGTGGTATTGAGCATAGAACGGAAACTATCAGGTCTATTCAGTAAAGGGTAAAACTCAGGAGAATTGACAGGAGAAGAGAACAATTTAGACCAAATAGTCCATTTGAAAAGTGAGATAAATGGGAAAATGTTTCTGGTTTGGCTATTTTGACCTAGAATTTTCACTTCTTCTGACTTCACCCTTTAGTGACTAGACCTGTATGGGTCAGGCAGTTGACTCGCATCAATGTATTGTGTCCCCCGTCTGTTCTCATTTACCACCTTTTATCTCCGGTAGCCTGGAAATCACAATAGACCTTCTGTAGCCTTAGCTAAAAATTCCCTCCTCTACCCCACTGACTGTTAAATAAAGTAGAAACAATACAACAGCTGCCAAGTAAAACATTTGCACATATTTTGGTAAATGTTGCATGATGGGAAAAATCCTCAAAATGGAAACAGAAGATAAAAGCCAAAATTAATTTTTCCTGTGAACATGCAATTACTTCACACAAAGGAAAAAAATACAGCAGCATGTGTTTTATAAGGTGGTTTTGTTTCCAATGCACAAGTAATCCAATTACAGCTTATGTTAGTGGTAGTGTCCCTTTAAATAAAATCACTCCAGGGCCAATGGATTTATGGAAACCAACTTTGCAGAAAGTTTAAATTGAAACCGAATGCCGCAAGCATCCCGGGAGTTACCGCACGGTAACAATGCAGGCAGCATTTTCTGCGCCTGCATTGTAATCCAGCGTTAAAACGCGGACGCAAGGGGGAAAATTGCGGTTGCAGTTTTTCCTCCCTTGCACCCATGTTTTAACGCTAGGATTGTAGAGCCCCTTGTGTGGCAATGTTCTGGAGAGAGTGAGTGTGATGAGCACACGCTATGGCTGTCACTGCAAACTGAAGACCAGCTTGTAGCCAAAATTGGTAGAGTGCCCTCATGAAACTTGTGTCTAGATCAGCCAATGCTTTCAACTCAATTATCCTTTAGCAGCTCCTGTTACTGGCTGAGCTGGAATAGGGGAATGAGCTTTCTATGTGTGCGACACAAAGGTTTGCCTCAGAATTTCACTTTAGCAACATTATGTTAATACCAGCAATTTTGTTGGTTATGTAACACACTGGAAAACAAGCATTACGACTATTAATATATTAATATAAAACTGAAATACAAGTAGTTTTTAATTATTCAAAGTAGATAAGGTCCTCTTTAATCAGTTGTGTTTAGTAATTCTTAGTTCATCTTAAAAATGTCTTTGTGCTAAAATTAATATTTGAACATATTTATCTTACCTGTGCACAGAAGGGCTGCAAATACCCAGCATTGCCCATATTTTACAGGTCGGAAATTTGAGCTATACCATTGGTGTAAAATAACTGTGCTTCCAGTCCAATGCAATGGACTTGTCCCATCAGTATACTCGCCATTCCATCTACCTGTTATCACTCCTTTATCATCATTGCTGTTTATCTAATAAGACAGAAGTTCTTATATGGATTTTTTTATTACATGCAAACATTAGAAATACCAATGGTAAGTGAGGACAAATAATTTCTACAGCACTAGTATTTTAAACCCAAACTGGCGCTTAAATGAATCACTATTGTCATTTGGTTAAATCAATTACAGCAGGGGTCAGCAACCTTGGCCCTCCAGATGTTTTGGAACCACATATTCCATGATGCACGAACACTTATTAGATTAGCAGCATTAGATTTGGGAAATGTAGTCCCAAAACGTCTAGAAAACCATGAAAAAGATAGGTAAAGCACACTCTGTTAAAACAATCTTTTTTTACATACACAATTCATATGTGTTCAATTTGATCTTTCTTTTGGTCTCCACATCATATATAAGGAAATATATAAAGAAAAAACAATAGTGCAGCACACATAGAAACATAGAAAATGTCGGCAGATAAGAACCTTTCGGCCCATCTAGTCTGCCCAATTACATGGATACTTTACCTGGATTTATCTTTTGTTTAGGATAGCCTTATGCCTATCCCATGCTTGCTTAAATTCAATTACTGTTTTGGCCTCTACCACTTCAGCTGGAAGACTGTGCCATGTATCCACCACCCTCTCAGTAAAATAATGCTTCCTGATTGTTACTTTTAAACCTTTGCCCCTCTAATCTAAGACTATGTCCTCTTGTTTTGCTACTTTGTTTCCTTTTAAATATACTCCCTTCCTCTACCTTGTGGATTCCCTTTACGTATTTAAATGTTTCTATCATATCTCCTCTGTCTCGTCTTTTTTCCAAGCTGTACATGTTAAGATCATTAAGCCTTTCCTGGTAACTTTTCTCCTTCAAGCCGTACACCATTTTAGTAGCCCTTCTCTGAACTCTCTCTAAGATGTCTATATCCTTCTGGAGATACGGTCTCCAGTACTGCACACAGTACTCCAAGTGAGGTCTCACCAGTGCTCTGTACAGTGACATGAGCACTTCCCTTTTCCCACTGCTAATACCTCTCCCTACACAACCAAGCATTCTGCTAGCATTTCCTGCTGCTCTATTACATTGACTACTTACCCTTAGATCCTCTGAAATAATAACCCCTAAATCCCTTTCCTCAGATGTTGAGGTTAGGACTGTATCAAATATTCTATATTCAGCCCTTGGGTTTTTACGTCCCAGGTGCATTATCTTGCACTTATCCACATTAAAACTCAATTGCCACAGCTCCGACCATTTATTTAGTTTACCTAAATCATTTGTCATTTGGCTGATCCCTTTAAATTGTGACAATTTTTTAATTCTATAATTGCGCACTCTCATATAGAGAGCCTAAACTGGCTCTAGAAATGTCGCCTTATGGGTATTTTTCTTCCTTATTCTCAGGTCCCCATCCATCTTAGTATTCTTCTTTAAATTCCTCATACAAATGGGGATATAGAAAACAAATCGGGGAAGTCCCGTAGCATAACTCTGTGGATGCAAATTCCATATAAAAGAGAAAGCCAATTCAAAAACTTACTCTTGGGGGAGCTCTCCTAGGCTCTTTTCGATCGCATATAGATTTATTAACTGGGAATAAAAATTTAAAAAAACACTACAAAGTCTATCTCTAGATAGCAGGGTTAAAAAATAAGCGCTCTGGCTCTTCTGGATCGATTCACTGACTGTCTCTCTGCCATCTCGAATTGGATGTCTTCCCGCTTCCTTAAACTCAATCTTGCCAAAACTGAAATTTTTGTTGCTCCTACATCCAAGAAAAACTCACTGAAACCTATTTCTCTACAAGTAAATGGAACGCTCATTAGCCCGACGCCTCAAGCTCACTGCCTTGTTGTCACTTTAGATTCTGACCTAACATTCTCTTCCCACATCCAGGCAGTGACAAAATTCTGTTACTATCAACTCAAGAAGATAGCCCGCATCCACCCCTTTCTGATGCAAGATACCGCGAAGATGCTGGTACTTGTGCTTGTCATTTCGTGGTTTGATTACTGCATCTCGTTCCTTATTGGCCTCCCCAATGCTCGTATTGCCCCTTTGCGATCTGTAATGAATGCAGGCGCCAGGGTTATTTTTCTACGCAGGTGCACTTTGCGTATCTCCCCCCTCTGCCAGTCCCTCCATTGGCTTCCTGTATGTTTCAGGATACCGTTTAAAATATTGACACTCACTTTAATATCTCAACCCCCCCTTACATGTCTTCGTTAATACAAGCACGTCTTGTCTACACAACTCCGGTCGGAGGGCAACCTCCGCCTGTCCTCTTTCTACACCCACGAGACCAACTCCCGCCTACAAGACTTCTCAAGGGCAGCTCTGGTCCTATAGAATAACCTCGCCCTATCAGACTCTCCCCTAATCTTCAAGCCTTCAAGAAATCCCTCAAAACCCATCTCTTCAGATTAGCATACAACATTACTAATGCAACTCATCCCCCTGCTCACCTACTCACACATGATTGAAGCTGCTTTTATGGCCCCAGCATTCCCAAACCACTGTCACTAAGGATTCTGACATCTAGTAAAACAACCCTTGTTTTCCTCAACCCTAATCCCTCTAGAGTAGACCAGGGATGTCCAAACTCAGGCCCCCAAGATGTTCATGAACTACAATTCCCATGCTTCTCGATCCATCTAATGCAGTCAGAGATTTCTGGGAGTTGTAGTTCAGGAACATCTGGGGGGCTGGAGTTTGGACATCCCTGCTCTAGACTGTAAGCTCCTATGAGCAGGGCCCTCTACACCTTGAGTTTCCATCCTATGTACATTTATCTGTATTGTCTTCCCTTTTGGTTATTGTAAAGCGCTGCGGAAACTGTTGGCGCTATATAAATGATGATAATAATAATAATAATAGAAGAAAGTGCAAGAAAAAGATAAATTGAAAATCAGTATCTGTCAGCAGACTCACCATTGCACTGATTATTCTGCTGATGTACACCGGGTCATTTCTTTTAGTGTAGTCTGTAAGTGGATCTGCTAAACAACTCAGGCTGCGATCCAATAATTGCAAACAGATATCTATGACATTGTCATCAAACTTCATTGCATAGTGAGGAGGGAAGAGAGAAACATATTAACCTCTGCACACAATATACAGTTTAGATATATTTCAATGGTTTTCCCCAGGATATTGGTCAAATTTTGGGAAACAGTACTAAATACTAACACTCTGCAAACACTTTGATCTGACAGTCTTGAAAATCCAATGGAAAATCCATATGTGAAATTTCGTTTAGTGCAATGAAGACTATTATAAACAGATTAAGTTAGCAGCATTAACCCCTTCACTGCTGAGCCATTTCACGTCTTAAAGCATGTTTTTCTTTTTTTATTATTATTTTTTTCTTTACTTTAAACATGGTCATATGTGGTATCATTGGAAAGGCTCATGACCCTGCTAACTGCCAACAGTCGGGAGATATCGGGGTTCAAAGGAACCCCCTATCTTTCCCTAGGAGTCAATGAGGACGTTCCATAAAGATTTTGAATATTTCTTTATTTTCTGCATTTTTCCTGCACTTCTAGAAACCCTCCATATTATGGTGAGCCATGTATGCTACAGGCATTTTGATTAATTGCCAAGTTTATGTGCCAAAACCTTACTCTGCTACTTGAATGACTGTGCACCGCAGAGTCAGAAGTCGGCAAAAGCACTTAACATGTAAAAATTTGCTTAGCTCCATGGGAAAAGGCCTGTGGTCTCTTAATTTAAGTAGGAATATTTACTAAATATAGGAAATAAATAATATACGTAAAATAGGAAAATTCTTGTTTTAAAACAGACTTGATTTATGAAAATGTAGAAAATGAACAGAATGTCCATTAAATGGACTATTACAAATCTTAACTGGGTGCTCAGTAGGTGCTCCAGGGGCATTTTGGGGGTTTTCTCACCAATGAGTATAGCAAATGATTTGCAAAGTGTTTTGACTTGCGTTTGAGCTTTTGCAACGCTGATTTTGAAGTGTTGTAATGTTTACAATGTGTCTTGGTTTGATGTGTGTTTTCAAAGTCCACTGTTTTATTACATTTTTTTCTAGCATTTTTTTAAACAAGTTGGTACTTGGATTTGACCAAAAGCCAAAGTTGGAAATCTAATGACAAATAATGAATCTGGGTAGATGTGTGAAATATCACATTACATACAGGAGGTGCAACACAAGCAACACATTTCATACAGAATTACAAACTGCCATAGCAATAGGACAGTGTCCCTTATATTGCAGTAACATCGCGTCTTGCCACACATTATCCACAGATGTTATTTTATGAGATGGTCTATGATGCGTAGGAATGCACTGTAAAACGCCCTATGCCCAAAGAAGTACAGGAGCTTCTTTGGGACGTATTACAGCGCCATAGATTTCAATGTGAACTCGCTGAAATGGGCGTTTGCACATTTTCATCAGCAAAAACGCGCGTATGAATGTGCATTCCGCACATGGCAACAGGCACATAAGGCACTAAAGTATTTTTCATTGGACGTCTCTGAAGTATTTTTCATTGGACGCCTCCGTAGTCAATCAAAATAAACGCGCGTACAACGCGCGTTTCTAATTGTCAAAAATGCCAGGTAGTAAGTTCATAAAACGCGTGTAAAACGCGCATATGAGATACACTCAGGTGTGAACCCAGCCTTAATCTTACAGTTTGTTCTGTCTTTGTGTGGTACTGAACTTATATTTAGGTCTTCAGTTAGTCTTGAGATGTCTTGAATATTTACCTGCCCATAGCTCCAGGCTCTTTGGCTTATCCAGTTAGTGTTGCCTACATACACAACACCATTCTCGTTCATGACATATTCCTGTCTTTCCTCTTCATTGTTAAGGAAGACTGCATCATCTAAAATCAAATCAATTAGCTATTAACTGAAAGCAGTCGGTTGTATTATGTATATACACTGAAACTAGGTAATAAAATACATTTCTACATTGTATATCTATAAGATTATATTTTTAAATGTATTAATATTTTTTTAATATTCTTTCTTTATCCAATTCATAGAGAGTGAGTTTTCCATAAAACTACAAGCGCGTTTTATAAAACTAGTGCTTTTGTGGAAAATCTCTTTCTATTACCCACAGTGAAAAGCAGAACCAAAACAGCACTAATACATTTACACTACAGTTTGAGCTCCGTGTTCGTTTGAAGGAAAAAAACAGAACTGCAAGCTTTTCAAAAATTTCAGCACATTGGCTGTCATGTCCAACGTCTTGAAACCTTTGAAGGGCCCATTCTGGAGCACATTTGCTAATTTATTTCAGTTGCAGTAAATGAAATTCCTTTGCATTTCTCAAGAATCTGACCAGTTCCAGAATACTTGATCTTGAAGTACCTGCACATACTTTTGAAGTTTGAGTATGCTCAATAATGGTAGTGAAGGAGTCTAGGTCTAAGGGTGTTGGACAAAACACTGGGCCATATTATGAGAAGAACATTAGAGATTATGTACAGTACTTTTTGCTAGATGCCAAACTATCATTGATGCCAATTCGGATATTCCAATCAATAAGTAACGGCGTTTCTATATTGGTTTTGGTTGCTCCTACTTTTTAGATAGTTTAAAAAAGTATGTCAAACATGCATGATACTCTCCTCGGCATTGCCACTACTGAACCTTATTGGCCGACCTAGTTTAACTCTTCTGTACTGCACCAGGAAAGTTATTCTGTTTCTTTCCTACTGTCTTTGTCAGTTGCTCCTCTTTAACTCTTCCACATCCTGGTTATTTCTTCTCAGAGCCATCTCCTATCAGAGACGGTGTAAAAGTTTTCCAAAGCCCTACTCGAAAATCACTGGGCAATCGTTCACCCTTTTCCCCATTGCATTCCCAACTTTTTCCATGACATTAGTTGTTGCGTGTTGCTATGTATAGTATGGCTGACAACAGGAAAGGTCCAGCAACTCAGAATTTGTGTTGGTCACTGTCAGTAGGGGTGACTCTCTGTTGTGACTCCCCACAGGCTGTCTCAGCAAAAATAAACACGAGGAAAACCAAATAGCTGAACCATATGAAATATGCAATATTACAGAAAGCACAAGTGAAAAGCAGCCAAAACGTAAAGCGGGTCACTACAAACCGACTCCTGATAGCCAAGACAAGGTACCCCTATCTTTCGGCGATCTATCGCCTTTCTCAAGGGATGCAAAAGTGTACTCACTATATCTTGTATTTATATTCCATGGACCAAATTACAATCTTCGTGCTAAAACGCTCGCGCAACGTGTGAATTTGTGCGCCAAGCGTTAAACATTAACGCACGTAAATACATAGTTACATAGTTATATAGGCTGAAAAAAGACATGCGTCCATCGGGTTCAGCCTCTCCCACATCACCTACTGCTGTTGATCCAAAAGAAGGCAAAAAACCCAGTCTGAATGCTTGACAATATGCAACATACTGGGAAAAAATTCCTTCTTGACCCCAGAATGGCAGTCAGATTTCTCCTTGGATCAAGAAGCTTTTACCCACATATTAAATATTATAAACCTTAATATTCTGTGTCTGCAAGAAGTCATCCAGTCGTTTTTTAAAAGTCTGTACAGACTCAGACCCAACCACCTCAACAGGCAGAGAATTCCACAGCTTTATTGTTCTCACCGTAAAATAACCCTTCCTATGCTTTAAGCTAAAAAAAATTCTTCCAGTCTAAATTGGTGACCCCTTGTACTGTGTATAGTCCTGTTAATAAATAGGTTATCAGACAATGGTTGATAATGGCCACGTATATATTTATATAAGGTTATCAGATCCCCTCTAAGGCGCCGTTTCTCTAAACTAAACAGGTTTAAGCTTGTTAGTCTTTCCTCATAACTTAACCCTTCCATTCCCCTTATTAATTTAGTTGCCCGTCTCTGCACTTTTTCTAGTGCTATAATATCTTTTTTTAAGACAGGTGCCCAAAATTGCACGGCATATTTAAGGTGCGGCCTGACCATTGATTTATACAGAGGCAAAATTATGTTTTCATCCCGAGAGTGAACTCCCCTTTTAATGCATGCCAATACTTTGCTGGCCCTGGCAGCTGCTGTTTGACATTGCACATTGTTACTTAGTTTGAAGTTTATGATTACTCCCAAATCCTTCTTCTGCTTGGATTTTCCTAACTCCATACCATTTAGGGTATACCGGTAAGTTGCTTGTGTGTTCTTCATTCCAAAGTGCATAACTTTGCATTTATCTAGATTAAATTTCATCTGCCATTTAAGTGCCCAGTCCCCCAATCTATCTAAATCCCTCTGCAGTGAAGTAACATCCTGCTCACATTATATTACTTTTCCTAGTTTTGTGTCATCTGCAAACACTGATACATGGCTTTCAATGCCTATCTCAAGGTCATTTATAAAAAATTGAATAGTATTGGTCCTATAACAGACCCCTGAGGGACACCGCTTACCACTGGTGTCCATCTTGAAAATGTACCATTTATGACCACTCTCTGTACCCTATCTTTTAGCCAGTTTTCTATCCAAGAACAAGTATTTTCAGCTAGGCCAATTATTCTTCTTTTAAATAGTAACCTTTTGTGTGGAACTGTGTCGAAAGCTTTGGCAAAATCGAAGTAAATCAATGCTGGAATTACAATCCTCGTGCATTTTTTCATCCGTCAAGCAATAATGGGCGTAAAACGGACGCGCACAAATGCTCGCGCAGTAACATTGCGCGTAGAATTCAGTGTGCGGACAGTTTTTTTCACGCAATTCAGCCAATCAGAATTAAGAACCACAATTACCTCACGTTACGTTTTTGCACCTGTCAAAGTCAATCTGAGCATATATGCTGCAGCAATACTAAATGCACACAGAATTTCTCAAATTTATTGGTTTGGTATGAGTAGAATGTGCTGCTTTTTTTTTTGGGCTGGTGTATTTGGGTTTGGCCAGGTCGTCCAGATTTGCCATTAATACCAGCTTTTAGGAGTTGCTAAAATTATGTGCGCAAAGGCTGTGCGTTAAAAACTGCGCATTGGATGTAATACCATCCACGTACCAGCGTTCATTTGCGTTTGCGCTCACAATGTTAAGTATAGGACGCGCGCAAGTACAGTAAGCTCGCAAAGGGTTCGCGCAGGTTCACCCGCAGTAGACGATTACGCGCGTTTGTTGCATTGACAAAGTAATACGACATTCAGCGCAAAGGATTTTACCCCTCGCGTTAACATTTTTTTGCGCCGGCGCAAACATTTGCGCGAAGATTGTAATATGGCCCCTTGTGTTTATGGTTACTGAGATAGCCTGTGGGGCTACCTTACTATATGCTGCATGTTGTGTACCGTAACTATATGTAACATTTGGTATTGTGATACTATTACTCTTGTTACTGACATTACACATTTTTGTATATTATAAAGATTTTTTTTTAATTATACTTTTGGTATATATTATTTCATGGTTGTGCCATCTTGATTTATTGTGGTCTGGGATTGTGCAGGAGCCATGTAGAAAGTGCAGAAGGGTATCAGGAAATATTTGTTCACAGTCTTTTGTTGCATGTGGCGAGAAGAAGCTACAGATTATGCCGCCCTAGTCACCTGGTATCAGAAGTAAGTTAGGGCTATTTTGGTGGGTATATTTTAACCTCTTAAGGATATGCGGATGGCGCCCTTAAGGGGTGGCTTTCACTGGTGAGGCGTGCAGGTACGTCTCACCGTCAGGTGCCATCACGCTGCACTGATTTTGCCCACCTCGCAGTCGACAAGCAGTGCGCATCATTGGCTGCAGGGGGACGGCTTGAGTTTAGGAAATCCCCATGCAGCCAATGATGCGCACCGCGAGTCAGTGCGCACAGGCTGGGGGAGGGGCAGAGGCGGCCCCATTGAAAACAGCGGAGCGTACATGTAAGCCCTGCATCTTCAAAGCCCTCCCGCCTGGACAGCATGGAACATCCTGCGGCGGGAAGTGGTTAAACTTTTAAGTGATTCCGCAAAGTTTCTTTACACCAGGTTCTGAGAGCCGGTATTTATTTCTTTCAGAAATTCCAGCTCCAGAATAGAAAATATGTTCTTCTAATTCTAATCACAAATTAACAGTCCAATACAAATTATAGAACCTGTTAATGAACAGTTGGCAACTGCTAATTCCAAGCCTCAAGTTCAGTTTGCGACAAGGTCAGAATAGTAACTGCAGCCGTTAAGTCAACAGCTGGAGCCAGTGCAGTGCACCATGATTTTTTACCATTTTCTTTATATATTGTCTTTAGCATTTATATTCAGTTGCTTAATAAAGGCTCAGCATGAGCTGAAATGTTGGACTGATTTTAAAATGTAGAAATAAAGAAAAAGGCTGGTCTGTGGCTTGAGGACCAGACCCCAACCTGTTACAGCTTCCATCCCTTCTCCCACTAAAGCAGATCTGCAGCAGCTTTCCTTCCTTCACAACCCTCAGCCTGCACTTGAGGGAGTGCTGCATAGCTCTAAGTATCTATCCCCAAACACCAGACACAATTTAGTGCAGGAAAGAATAATGACGGTTAATCTGAAATGGGGACCAGTTTATATGGCAAACGGGAAGGTGGTAAAATTACACAATCAACACAGCACACTCTCTACACAAGGGAGTGAAAGTGTTTTAAGGAGACACAGACATCTGATTAATTTACAATAAACAGAATTAGTAGAGATGTGCATTCGTTTCGGAAAAATTCAGAATTTGGAACGAAATTTGAAAAATTCGTAGTTCGGAAGTACTTCCGAATAACGAATCGATACGATATGAATTCTAAACTAAACAAAATGGTATATAACGAATTTATTTTTACACTGTGCCATCATCATTAAAAAAAATTTGATTAACTGATATGAACTATCGAATTTGAAATTAACTATCAAATTGATATCAACTTTTGAATCTGAAATGAACTATCAAATTGATATCAACTATTGAATTGATCTTAACTTAAAATACAAGTAAAAGCCAGCAAAATGACTTTATGAAACAAATTAATTTTGTTTCACTGTTTAATTTGACTCAAATACTAAATCTGTGACACAGCTTAAAATTTAACCCTAGCTTTTCTTTTAACAGCAAAATTTGATTAATTGGGGTTTTATTTAGTGATAAAAAATTCTAATTGATATAAACTATCGAATTGATATATGAAATTCGAATCAATTCGAAATTTCAAATCGATTCAAAATTTCAAATAGATCCAAAACTAAACGAAACATGAAACGAAATTAGTTACGAAATTCCGAAAATGAAATTATTTAAAAGCGTAACAAAACGAAACTAAACAAAACAAATTTTTCAGCCATGCACATCCCTAAGAATTATCAGATTATCAACATCAAGTCAACATCAAATCAATCTAAGGTCAAACAATCACACAGACAGGGACAGACAGCACTAACAATATTTCTTAAAAGGATTACTCAAACAAACCAAATTCTTAAGAAACGATCAATTTTAAGATAGCTATACATTTAGCAATGTTAACCATTATATGCCCACTTATGCCCACTGGCTGTTAGCGTTGGCTTTGCCACATTAGCTGCAGTCCTTTGGCAGGAGGCCAGCATCCACAATTCTCCAACAGGCGCAGATGCCGCATGTAGGCAATATTAAAACATGTGCCATGGAGAGTGAGGGCACAAAATTGGAGGGAGATTTGGTTACAACTACATTATACCGTCAAAAGATATTTACCTGGACACCAAGGGTTAAAAAGTATAATAAGATTCCCGAGTAATAGATCATCATTTTGTCTTTGTGTTGATGTCTGGAGCTTTAAAACATGAAGTCCGATGATGGCATCTGGTGGAATAAACACTGATACATCCATAGATTTGCCACTTTTAGATATTACCGATGCACTCCAGTCACTTTTTTCTTGTTTGCGTGTCAAAGCGAAGGTTTTCCTCTTGCCAGATTTTTGTAGGTGATGTGATCCTAGTTGGAAAAACAAAACAAAACAAACATATTTCCTGTGTTTAGAATGTGTATTAATTAAAGGTATGACAGACTTCAAATGCTTTTAAATTATAATTTTAAAATAAAGGGAAAAGAACTCCAAGGAAAATGAATAACTTTAACATTATATGTCGAATTTATTGGGGTGTGTTAAGTATTATAATTTAAATATTATTTCATTTCTATAGAAATTCAATAGGTTATGTATCATGTTTGTTTCAATGACTGCTGTTTTTGGCTAATTTACCCAAATTCCCTTGGGGGAAGTTATATTTTTATTTTCAGCAGAATCAACAGATTCAAAATAATTCATTATTATGTGTATATGTTACGGTTAAAGCCTGAAGTGCGGTTAATCCTAGGATTACCCGGGTAATCCTGACATTACCCAGGCGTCATTGGCAAAAGTCCGAAGTCAAATGAAATTTCGGACGTTACCCCAGTAATCTGCAAAGTATCCAGAGACCTCTGGGTACTCCGGTTTTCTGCACAGTTTTAGCCGGGTAATTCGCACATTACCCTAGTGTTGCTGGATAAAGTGTGATGTGCAAAGAAACATCGGACTTCATCCGGGTAATCTGCAAAATATCCAAACGCCTCTGGGTTCTCCGCTTTTCTGTAAAATCTGTCTGATTACTGCATATATATATTGTATACACCAGCTATACACAAGGAAATTTTCCTTCCTTTGCCTTTCCTATATGTCCACGGTTACGGCGAGATATCATCCCAATAAGGTGTGGACTACCACGGAAGAGTTCTGCAGTGTACCTTGATGCTGTGACCCACTCAGAGCCAGTGATAGGACTCTATGTTTGTGAGTGGAGCAATTATATGTTGTGTAACATTTGCATATTTTACTGTGATCTGCTGCACCATATATGTTTTTTTGCTTCCTTGTTTATGTCCATATGGATTACCATATGTGAGAGAACCACCTAGGCCCTGAGAGCGATCCAGGTTACGCGACCACATACGTATATAAACAGTGCATTGTGC
Source organism: Leptobrachium leishanense (assembly GCA_009667805.1). Classification (NCBI taxonomy): domain Eukaryota; kingdom Metazoa; phylum Chordata; class Amphibia; order Anura; family Megophryidae; genus Leptobrachium; species Leptobrachium leishanense. The sequence goes on from CM019072.1 coordinate 60,533,993, forward strand.
CATCAGTTCCACACTTGCTGGCAGTGTGAGAAATGATAAAGTGAGTTCGTGCAGCATCAATCATTGTTCACTTTATTTTATTTTTTATACAAACTTGATAATCTGGCCTTCCAATGACACCTTATATGTCCCTCTAGCCTTTAATACTCCAGAGATACATGGATTTAAATGATTGTAAATTGTAATTTTTTGCTAACTTAATTTCAGCGTTCGTTTACCTTTCGGCCACAATTCGGATCTCTTTGAATAACCCTGTATGATTTCATCCCGAGAGTGAATTCCCCTTTAATGCATGCGAATACCTTGCTGGCCTTGGCAGCTGCTGTTTGACATTGTGCATTGTTAGTTTGAAGTCTATGATTATTCCCAAACCCTTCTCCTGCTTTGATTTCCCTAACTCAGTACCATTTAGGGCAGTGTTTCCCAAACCTGTACTCAGGACCCTCCACCTCGCCAGGTTTCCAGGATTTCTGAAGCACAGCACAGGTGATATAATCTGCTGTTCAGTGATTGCAGGATTCAGTCTGCTTTTCCCCAAGGTGATCTGCAAAATCTGGCCTGGTTGAGGGACCCAAGGACAGTTTTATGAACCACTGATTTAGGGTATAAGTTGCTTGTGTGTTCTTCACTCCAAATTGCATAACTTTGCATTTATCTACATTAAATTTCATCTGCCATTTACTGTAAGTGCCCAGTCCCCCAATCTATCTAAATCCCTCTGCAGTGAAGTAACATCCTGCTCACATTGTATTACTTTTCCTAGTTTAGTGTCATCTGCAAACACTGATACATGACTTTCGATGCCTATTTCAAGGTCATTTATAAATAAATTGAATAGAATTGGTCCAATAACAGACCCCTGAGGGACACCACTAACCACTGATTTCCATCTTGAAAATTTACCATTTATGACCACTCTCTGTACCCTATCTTTTAGACAGTTTCCTATCCAAGAACAAGTATTTTCATCTAGACCAATTTTCTTAATTTAAATAGTAACCTTTTTGGTGGAACTGTGTCAAACATTTTGTCAAAATCCAAGTAAATCACATCCACTGCGACCCCCTGATCTATACTTCTACTTACTTCCTCATAGAATGCAATTAGGTTAGTCTGAGATGGTCTGTGTTTCATAAAACCATGCTGATTTTTGATAATCACATTATACCTGCCAATAAATTCCTGAATATTATACCTTAGTAACCCCTCAAATACTTTCCCAGCTACAGATGTTAAACTCACTGGTCTATAATTCCCAGGCACACATTTTAAACCTTTCTTAAATATAGGGACCACGTCAGCTTTTCTCCAAACCTCTGGTACGATTACTGAAAGAAAAGAATCTTGAAAGATTAAGAACAGAGGTTTACATATTTCAAGACATAGCTCTCTCAGTACTTGTGGGTGAATTCCATCTGGCCCTGGGGCTTTATTCACATTCACATTGTTTAATTGCTGCAAAACCTTGTCCTGAGTCAACCAGTCAACGTTTTATTAGTAAGTTTTTATCAATGAATTGCATGTCTCCTGTTATAGGTTTCTCTTAGATAAATACTGAAGAAAAATAATCATTAAAAATTTCTGCCTTATCTTGATCTTCAGTTAGCAATACCCCTGACTCAGATTTTATTTAACCTACATTTTCACTGTTGTTTTTTTTAGAATTTATGTACCTAAAGAATCTTTTAGGGTTGGTCTTGCTCTCTTAGGCTATTTATTTTTCATTTTCAAGTTTAGGCCATCTAATCGCTTTTTTTACATGCTTTATTGGCTGCCTTATAAGCTTTATAGGATGCCTCAGATTTATCAGATTTAATAGCTTTAAATGCCTTCTTTTAATTTTTAATTTCCTTAGTTACCTTCCTAGTGAGCCACATTGGTTTCAGTCTGTTTCTTTTATATTTATTACCCAGTGGAATATATTCTGACGTGTACTTTTCTAGTGTTAGTTTAAAGATAATCCACATATCCTCTGTGTTTTTCCCATGAAAGAGTTTATGCCAGTCAATGACATCGAGAGCTTCCTTTATTTTAAAGAAGTTGGCCTTTTTAAAATTATATGCTTTAGCATGCCACCTGTGAAGGTGTTTTTTTGAGTTTATTTCAAAAGACACCATATTATGGTCACTGTTTCCCAACTGCTCCCTTACATAAATATTTGAGAAAAGATCTGCATTATTTGTCATAATCAGATCCAGACAGTTATCCTCTCAAGTTGGTGTTTCTACCAGTTGTGTCTTGAGGGTATCATTTAACAGTTTCAGAAACCGGATTCCCTTCGCTGAATTACTTGTCCCACTATCCGAATTAATGTCTGGGTAATTAAAATCTACAATAATTGAAGTGCTACCCTGATGTGCAGCCTTCCTGATTTGCTCTAACAGTTGTTCTTCCTCATCATTATCTATATTAGGTGGTTTATAGCATATTCCTACTAACAGTTGACTTCCCTGTTTATTCCCCAAAGAAATGTTTACCCATAAGGATTCCACATTTTCCTCATCGCTTACCAAGTGTGTAATATTTGGCTTTAAATCCTGATTTACATACAAACATACTCTACCCCCTTTCTTATGTTTCCTATCCCTCCTAAACGATGCATAACCATGTAAGTTTACAGCCCAGTCGTGTGTTTCATCACACCACGTATCGGTTATGCCTGTTATGTCGTATTGCTTAGTGTATGCTATTGCCTCTAGTTCACCACATCTTGTTATTGAGGCTCCTTTCATTAGCAAGCATACATTTAATATTGTCTCTACCCACACATGCAGAATGTGACTTTACATTGCATGCCTCCACTGTTCTGACATTACCCATCCCCCTTTTCCACACCCCTTAATCTGACCTTAAACCCATCCAGTATCTGTTCTGTCTCCATTTTGTAAGCTTCTGTATCCCTCCCCCCCTTCCACTAGTTTAAAGTCTCCTCCAACCTTTTAACCATCCTGTCCCCCAGCACAGCAGACCCTCTTCCATTCAGGTGCAATCCATCACAACTATACAGATTGTACCTCAATGCAAAATGAGCCCAGTGCTCTAAAAACCCAAAGTCCTCCTTCCTGCACCAAGACTTTAGCCACGCATTGACCTCATTGATCTCCCGCTGCCTTTCCACTGTAGCGCGTGGCACAGGTAGTATCTCAGAAATTACTACCTTGGATTATCTCTTCTTCAGTATACTTCCTAATTCTCTGAACTCATTCTTCAGGTCCTTCCATCTTCCTCTTACTTTGTCATTGGTAACAATACGGACCATGCCTAACCCCACCTCAATAACCCTACCTCTGAATCCCACTAACTGAAGCCCCTTCAAAACAGAAGTCGAAATTTGGAATATACTCACCATCCTTTGTTTGAAAAAGACCAGGTTATTCTTCCATTCAGGTGTCTTGATGCAAAATTATTACTGTACAGCCAATAGAATATAACTCGGAATGCTATCCAATAGCAATAGTTGTTAAAATTCTGTCTCAGCCATTGAGAGAATTTCATCTAGTAACCTTCTCACAGGTTTAACCTAGTGTGGGCGTGGGCACTAGAATTTCCCAATCATAGGAGAGGGAAAGGGATCTTTTTTGATTGGTCAAATTTGTATACATGGCCACAATAACCAAGCTAATTGGAGGAGATTCCTTTTCAAACATGTACTTACCTCTCGCAGTGTATCACTCACAGAATACGGACATCAAACGTGTACTTAATTTCAGAAAATGGCCAATGATTGCCTGCTGAATATATTTTAAAAAATGGCAGCTGTATTGCAATATCCAGTGGTGCCATGAGCTCGGGCAATGTTGGATGAAGTCTAAGGCTGCACTGGGAGTTCCTTCAATGTATATAAAGCATTAGGAATCAATTGCTTGTTTGATGGAGCAGGTCAGCTGTTCTCATCACATTAACCATACATACAGTGATGGTGATATTTTTCAGTGGTATTTTCAGGGTTAATAATAAAGTGCTAGTGATGCATTTTACAGTTTGGCATATGTTATTTAAAACTATTTTTAGTCCATCAATGACAACAAATCTAGAGCATTCTTCCCGTTGGCAGAAGAAGCCTTCAAATATTTATATACTGTATAATTTTTTTCTCCAAAACACCAAAATATATTTACCTGCTTCAATTGAGAACCACATGTTTTCACAATACATATCATTAATTACGTTCTTGAAGTCCAGGTGGATTTTGAATGGTTGACCCCTCCTCACAATTAAACGTTTGATATCGATTTCATTAGTTCTGTGTGCCGAATTGTTGGTTTTGGGTAGAAGGTCAATATTTTTTAGAAAACCTGAAGGTAAAATGACAGTGATATTCTTAATACATTCAGTAAGGGATTTTCTGCTTTTATTTTCCTTAGCAAACCTATAACTTAACAGCATTAAAAAAATAGGCTATCATTCATACCATTAACAAATGAGTACATGTAGAGTTACAGGTACTTATAAAGCACTGACAAGTTCTGTAGCGGTGTGCAATGGATGAGACAGAATAACAAATTTACATACGAATTAAACACACAGAACAGTAGGAGAGAAGACCCTGCTTGATATCTTACAATCTAAGAGGAGAAGGGTGACACACTAGGTGAGGGTATATAGAGAGCCTGAAGTAGCGGAGTCATGTGGACTGGGGGGAAGATGATGCAAGAAACATACATTTGGGGATCATGGAGCGATCATGTTCATGGGGAGGTAGAAGTAATGGTGACTCCATTCACATGTAGAGAAATAGGTGCAGGAATGTTGGTTTTAGAAGGAGGGAAGACGAGAAGGTGAGATTAAGCTTTAGGAAGCGGGAGGTTATCCAGTTGAAGACAGCCGTTAGGCTGGCTGTAACACGGTCCAACACGGGAGGAGAGAGATCGGGGGAGGAAAGATAGATTTGGGTGTTGATAGCATAGAGGTGATATTGGAGTCCATAGGAAGAAATGAGGTTGCCCAGAGTGGCAGTATAGATTGAGAAGAGTAGGGGACCCAGAACAGAGCCTTGAGGTACCCCAACTGAAAAAGGAACTTGGGGTGAAGAGGCACCAGTGAAGGAAACACTGAAGGAGTGAAGAGCGAGATAGGAAGAGAACCAGGAGAGAGTGGTGTCACTGAGGACAAATTAATGCAGTGTGAGGAGTAGGAAAGTGTCAACAGTGTCATATGCAGCAAAAAGGTCAAAAAGATTAAGCAGGGAGAAGTGACCTTTGATTTTAGCAGTAACTAAATCATTAGTCACCATGGTCAGTGCAGTCTCAGTGGAGTGCTCGAAGTGAAAGCCAGACTGGTGTGGATCAAGTAAAGAGTTATCATCGAGGAAACTGGTGAGCTGGTTATGGACCAGGCGTTCTAAGATTTTGGAGGCAAAGGGAAGCAGAGAGACGGGACGTAGTTCGAAAGGGAGGTTGGATCAAGAGATGGCTTCTTTGGAATTGGAGTGATCAGAGCACTTTTTAATGCAGAGGGGAAGAGTCCAGAGGAGAGAGAGAGCTTGAAAATATGAGTCAAAGCAGGGACAATGACTGGTAGGACAGACCGAATAAGATGCGATGGGATGGGGTCAAGGGGACAGGTGGTCGGGCAGGAGGACATGAGAAGTGATGAGACATCCTCCTCCAAGACTGGATAAAAGGAAGACATAGTAGAAGAGGGGGCAGGGAGTGATGGAGTGAATGAAGTAGAGTGGCTAACGGAGGAGAGAAGTGAAGATATTTCTAGTATTGCAACAAGAGTCACAAAAATGAAAATAAAGGCCATGCTTCAGAAGAGCATACACTAAATGTAATGCCTCACTAGTAATTCAGTTATAAAATGTAAACAATCCACAATGAAGTCACCAGTTCAAGTCATTCAAAATATGTAGTTAGCTATCACAAGAGTTATTTTCATGTTCATCTCTTTAACACTTGCTTTTAACCCTTGATAAAATGTGAACAGAAATGAAAGAACAGCGCTCCTTCCTAATATAGCACAGTGTGTCTCGCGTGATAACACCAAAGTGCACCAAGGGGCAGCAGATATCTTACGTTTTTGCAAATCTTGGGGGAAGGTGCCTCCAAAGATATTACTTCAATCGGATTAAGACAGATAAGCAAACAATCTAAACCTCCAATACACAAAGGAAAAGAGTACAATAGTGCAGATCAACCGATATTTGATTGTACAAAATATAATCAGAGTTTTTAACCCTTGACCTACTTCCATATTATATCATGTTGTATGTGTTTTCATGCAGTTATGTAGCTTGAAAATTACTAATGTTGCTCACGTTCAACCTTTTACGCACTGACTATGTAATTTTGTGCTGGAATAAAGTTTGCCCGATTTATTTATTTTATTTAGTTCTTTAGTTTCATTTATTTTCAAAGTATTTTACCAGGAAGGATACATTGAGATTTATCTTGTTTTCAAGTATGTCCTGGGTTCAAGAACATTGAAATTTTACAATTCCACACATGCTTCTCAAAAGAGCAGAAGAAGTATTATTGTAAATGTACATGCTTCTCCTTTTGCTCTTTGGATGAGAGTTTTGAAAAGCACCAGCATTTCTAGACACTGCAATACAGGAAAACATTGGTGCTTACTGATAACCCCTCAAGTATTTATCAGTTATTATGAATTCTTTGGCATTTTTTTAAATTTTATTTTGCTGGAAATTAGGCTAAAATAACTCCCCACTATTCAAGGACTTGCAGGTTATTACTTCATAAAGTGCTAAATGTATTTATTGAAAAACATACAGGTCTTCGGGTTGCTTGCCCCCCCAAAATCAGAGACTGATTCTTGTAGAAAGCAATGTATTTCAAAAGCACAGTATTGCACATAAATGTTTGATTTAAATAGCACTGTTCAATCTAAAATTAAATACGTGCTAGTAAAAATTACATGTTTGCTACATGTGTTGACTTTTGTTATGATCACTTATCTCACTGGTTACCAAAATTTTTTCACTTATGTACTCCATGGAAACCCATTTACAAAAGTCGTACCCCTCATATTAGCATAGTGTTTATAATTAATAGTGCCGACTCGGCACATCTCTGGTGGACTGGGTAGGAGAACAATACGGTCTGTGTCTCAGTCAGCACACCAGATAACGCATCTCTTGTGCCGAACACTGATGTCGCTCAATAAGTCAGAGACCGTTGTGTCGGTCTGATATGTCATCAGAGTACAATGTATGCTCTGGCTCACTGAGTGCTGGTGTGCAGTACAAGAGACATGTTATCCGACCTGTGCCGATGGAGACATAGACCTCAGTGCACTCCTACCTGGTGCAGCAGTGAGGTGAGAAATTGCTGAAGGGTCCCAGGAAGCTGTATCAATGGCATGTTGCCATTGAGGATACATGGGATTTTGAGGGCAGAGGATACAGGGGTACAGGGAACACCAGGGGCAGGAGACAAGGGGCAGAGCATACAAGGGGGACTGGGAACACAGTGAGCAGAGGGTTCATAGGGCAGGATCCAGGCGACACAGGGGGCAAAGGACATATGGGGCAGGATACAATTGATGCCAGGGGCAAAGGATGCATGGGGCACGATACAGGGAACATGTGGGCAGGATACAGGAGACACAAGAGACATATGGGCTGGATATTGGAGGACACATGGGGCAGGACACGGGGGGACACAGGGGATACATAGGGCAGAATACAAGGGACACAGGCAGGATACAGGGAACATGGGGCATAGGACACATTGGGGAAGGATACAGGAGGCACCTGATCCAGGGAACACAAGGGGCAAAGGATACATTGGGGAAAGATACATGTGGAAGAGGATACCCATGGAAGGATACAGGATACACAGGAGGCAGAGGATTCCTGGGGCAGGATCCAGAGAACACAGGGGGCAGACAGGGCCGGATTTGCATTTCAGGAGCCTGTAGGCACAGAAATGTGGAGTGCCCCTATCCCCACCCCCCAAAAAAAGGAAACATGCCAAAACGACTTTTTGAATTTTAGTTTTGGGGCAAATTCGATTAAAAAAAACCTGAAACCTTTTGAAAACCTGAAAACAGTTTCTCTCTGCACTCAAATCAAAAAGAAGGGGCAGAATTTGTTTTCTAAGTTGAGTTAGTGCAGTGCATTGTTTGTTTTACATGTAATAGCATATATTTCCTCTGCCGCAGAGCAGAGAAAAAAAATTATTTCGCATTTAATTTTTTCCATTTTTTTTATGTTCACACATTTCCTGGTCATGTACGTATTATTGAAAAGAGAAAACTCTGACCTTTCCAATGACACCTCACATAACCTTGTGCGGAGTACAATTCAGAGATGCAGGTTCCAAAGTCTCCCTGTCTCTCCTCACTGCATTGCCACAGTCTAGGTTGTTGATTAAACAATGCATTGCATCATCAGCTTCACACTTGCTAGCAGTGTAGGAAATGATAAGGTGAGTAAGCGCAGCATCACTTTATAATTGTAAACTGAATACTAGTGCTGTGTCAGAATAAAAAGAAATATAATTTTCCTTGTTGTTTTATTTTTACATAAATCTATCCCGGTTATATTTGGTATCACTGGAAAGGCCATGATCTGCCCTTTCCAAAGATACCTCATATGTCACTCTAGACCTGGGGTCAGCAACCTCGGCTCCCTGATGTTTTGGGAACTACAGCTCCCACGATGCTCAGTCAGCCTAATGGGTGACTGAGCATCGTGGGAGATGTAGTTCCCAAAACATCAGGGAGCCAAGTTTGCTGACCCCTGCTCTAGACATTACGGCTCCAGAGATACAGTGGTCTAAATCATTGTAAATTGTAAAAAAATACTTATATATTTTTATAGAGCAAGGCATCCCTTTGTGGCAGGCGCCTGTAGGCACATGCCTACTCTGCCTAGCTATAAATCTGGCCCTGGTGCAAAGGATACATTGGGAAAGGATACAGGGGATACGGGGCAGAGGCAACATTGGGAAAGGATACAGAGGACAAAGTGGCAGAGGATAGATGGCACAGGATCCAGGGAACACAGGGGTCAGATGATATAATGGGGAAAGGAAAAAGGGGACTCAGGGAGCAGAAGATACAATAGGAAAGACTCAGAGCAGAGGATACATTGGGGAAGGATACAGGAGATACAGGAGAAAAAGATACATTGGGAAGGATAAAGGGGATACAGAGACAGAGGATACAGGAGACATAGGGGAAGGAGCTACACGGAGCAGGATACAGGAAATGTAGAGTCTATATGCCAAGCCACTCACACATACCACCACTCACTCGTACAGAGCCACTCACATATACCCACCCATACACATACCCACACCACACTCACACAGAGCCACTCGCACAGAAAGACATTTGACAGCTGGGTTGGTCCAAGCTCCCCCCCCCCCCCGCAGATTATGTAACTCCTGGATCCTTCCGTGCTGCTTGCATTACAGAGGCAAGCAGGCACTTTTTTCCACACTGGTTTGCTGGTGTAATGGACCTAAGCCAGGACCAGATTTATATCTCAGGAGCCTGTAGGCACAGAATCTTGAGCACCCCACCCCAAAATTTTTTTTCTATAATTGAAATAATTGAAAAACTGTTTCTCTCTGCACTTGAATAAAAAGGAGCAGAATCTGTTTTAAAATAAAGCAAAAATGGAGCAGAATATTACTGCTGTGGTTAACTCTAACCCTAAAACAAACACAAACAGTAACCCACCCTTAACCTAATTTCTAAGCCTGACCCTAGTTTTGAAAATGATGCTCCACTGCAGCCCGGAGAACCCAAACTACTGGGCATCAAAATTCAGCTGCAGCCAAGGATCTTTTTTAAACGTGACTTTTTTTTATAATGCAGATTTTTTTGGTAATTTTTCCAAGTGATATCAAAACTTTAAAAAAAGTATAAAAAATGTTTTAATTGTATAGTTTTATAGATAAACTTGTCTACCACAGGTGGACAGCTTTCTCTGCAAAACTAAATAAAAAATGTATGTATTATTATTATTTACAAATATTTGTTTTACTTTTACCACATTGGGTTGCATTTCTTTAAAAAATTAGAACCCGTGCGAAGGGAAATTTTTAATTTCTCCTTTTTTAAACCTTTTTTATTACAATTTTTCTTTTATTTTATATTATTTTTTTTTTTTTTAGTAAGAGTTTTGTTTTTTACAGAGCAAGGCACAACCCATGTGGTAAGTGCCTCTAGGCACATTTCTTGTTTTCCTAATTATAAATCCGGCCATCATGATGGTTTTTGTTTCCCGTACCTCAAAGTTGCTGAACCCTGCCATAGCGGAACTGCTTTATACCCCTAGGGCTACACATGCTACAGATTGGCAAGTGGTTACATATTTCATCTCACATTTACATGATGCCTCCCTCAAATCGTACCTACATTTGTACCACAGACTATCTTAATATAGAAGTCTTAGGATGTCAGTGATAAAACCAATACTTCTACACATCAGCTACATATCACTTACTGCAAAGGCTGTACTTGAGATGGAATTTCAGTGCTTTGCAGAATGAACGTAGCCTTAATCTGCCATTGAAGATGCTAAATGGCTACCTGGGGACTTAATTATGCAGAGGCAGAAAAGTGTGGCTTCCACAGTGGGAGCAAACCTGTCGTATGGTAATCCTCCGGGTGCTCCACCAAGGGGTCTGCCATCCCGTACCAGACTTTCACAAAAATCGATGGGCCACACCACGATGGCCCATCGTTTTTGTGAAAGTGGGGACTTTCGTTAGTCTGGTATTCCTTCAGGGTACAAACTTGATCCACCATAGCTTACTGAAGTAGGAATGAAAGAATTCAGTGAAAGAATGGTGGCCAGTGAGTAACCCTACCGTATATATAAGTATGATATATTTCCCCATCTCCCAGCTTTCTTATTTTTTATCCCTTTAATGTCCTTATTCTTCATTGTTTTATTAGGTTTTCATTTCACCTTTCAGTTTAAACATCAGCAGCACCCATTCACAAATTAAAGTATTATTGGTATTGTCAATACAACAATTTATTTTTAAATGCAAAAAAAGTTAAAGTTACAGTTAAAGTAAAACAAAAAAAAATTAAGATTATATATTAACAGTACCTTGAGCCATGGTGTTTCTTCTTTTTTCCAGTCTTCTACGAGCAAGCAGTGTGTAATGCTGAGCTGTAGGTCACTGACATGCAGAATGGTGAGGTCGTACTTATATGCAGAGCTTGTCATTCTTCTGAAATCCTGGGTGGTGTCTTTCCTGTGATATTTATCTCTGTTTAGAGATTCCACAAACTGGTATGTTGATAGACACTGGTTATTAGTTAAATGAATTGTTAACTTTAAAAGCTCAGCTTCAAGTTCTATTTCTAGTTAAACAGTAAATCAGTGGTTTCCCTTTTTTTACTGCATAGTTGCATAGTTACATTGGCTGAAAAAAGACGCGCGCCATCGGTTTCAGCCTTTCACACTTTACCTACTGCTGTTGATCCAAAAGAAGGCAAAAAACCCAGTCTGAAGCGCTCGCCAATATGCAACACACTGGGAAAAATTCCGCCGGGAGATTTGCAATCATAAGGGGTACTTATTGGAATCCCAGTTGACAGAGGGATAACCGCTGCATACAAAACATGTAAACAGATGCAAAACACATACTTAAAGTAAAATCGAGGAGGCACATAACGGTTCGACCTCCCTGAAATAGTTGTAAATTCGCTTTTTGGCTGAAGGGTTGCAACCTGCAACCCAAGAGCAAATTTATACTGCCAATTTCAGGTTTACGAAATATAGACATCTTTGTCCAGAGACTATGGACTGCGAAACCATGCCCACTCACACCAATGGCTATATGTCAAGATCCAACCTTACTAAAAAAAAAACAAGAAGCATTGAGAGAACTCCAGACAAATTCTGATTTAATTATCAAATCCTCTGTTAAGAGGGGCAACATTGTTCTAATGCAGTGGTTCCCAACCACGGTCCTCAAGTACCCCCAACAGGTCAGGTTTTCCAGATAGCTGAAGCACAGCACAGGTGACATAATTTGCTGCTCAGTGATTGCAGTATTCAGTCTGCATTTCCCAAGGTAATCCTTAAAACCTGGCCTGTTAGGGCTACTTGAGGACCGTGGTTGGGAACCACTGTTCTAATGGATAGATCTTTTTACACGCTGATGGTACGGCAACCATTGTCTGAAGATTCAACTTATAAATTTAGAACCAAAAATCTGACCATTCCTCTCCGAGCTAAAGAACATCTTACGCCACGATTTTTAGAACAACAAGTAATCACCAACAAGGAATTTGAATTCCTCCTACCTACTGCGACCTTTTATTACTCGTCTAAGATTCACAAAAAACAGACCCAGCCACCTAGCAGACCAATCTGTTCCGGGTCACACAAACCAGGGTGGGTGAGTTATGAGCCCACAGTAAACAACAGCTTGTTGCAGTGGAATAGCTATCATCCTTCCTTCGGGGACCCTGTGGTGAATGCTGAATTCACTGCAGGGTCGGCGAATTGAACTCGCTGAATCGCACCAAAGTTCGCCAAATAAAAGAGCACTGGAATTTCGGTGCTCTTTGAATAAGCCCTTCAGGGAGGAGGCAGGGCAGAGAAACAAAGGAATGGAGGTACAAGACACAAAGAGACACTGAGCATGAAACACAGCATGAGACTCATGGGAGGCACAAGATAGCAGATAAGAATGACAGGAAAAGGGCTGGCTGAAAACTTGGATGGACCACGGCAGGGACTGTAGACCAGAGATGCAGGGGCACTGGAGGCAGGAGACGGGAGATGCAGGGGCAGTGGAGGCTTGATGGCAACAGCGGTAACTAAGATTTGCGGTATTAGCCTCTCCTGTAGGGATGAGCTGTTCGGTTCGATCTGTTCGGAGTTCGCATCGAACATCGGCTGTTCAACAGTTTGCGAACTTCGAACTTTTTGGCACGTTTGCCAAAAGTTCGATTTTTTTTTTTTAAAAAGTATAAAAAATGCTTAAAAAATACAAACAAATCTAGAAATAAAGAGACTCTTTACTGCAGAATATTATAAGCAATGGTTTATTAGATATCGAATTAAAACGGGAATATTTTTAACATTGAAGCCTATGGGATAAAACATTCTTGTTACTAAAACATCAGGCAGACACGGCCCTCTAATCAGGCATTGTAGAGGGCAGCCTGCAGGGGCCTCCCAAGGATCCCCTTGAGGAGCATGCGGCCGCCGGATGACAGAGCTGCGACTATGCGGGCTAGCCGCCCGGGTGCATGTGGCAGAGACAGGCAGCGCAGGGAGGAAGCCACTGCACCTGTGGCCACGGCAGACCCCCCCCCCACAACCAGGATCCAGGGAGCCCCCATGACCACCAGGCTAAGGTAAGGTGACATATTTCTAAAAAAAAAAAATCCAAGGACATTTTTAAATGCCCCTGGGAACATAAAATAAAACTTTTTTTTTCTTTCTCTACCTGGCTGAATGTATTTAATTATATATATTAGATACATTCAGCCAGGTAGAGGGGGGTGGCATGTGGGCTGCGCGGGTGTCACGGATCCCTCTGATTACCAAAAGTGTGGTCCCTTTACGCAGACCGCTCTCTACCCTTCCGATCCTTGAATGGTCGGCAAAACTAGGAAGACAATTAACCAGGCAATAGATAGACAAGAGGTAACACCAGACAGAGGTATGGAATAGAGTATTGTCACGAATCCTTCTGACTACCAAGATATTGATCTCTTGATGTAGCTCCTTTCTACTCTTCCGATCTTGAATGGTCGGCAAAGCTATATAGACAATGAAGCAGGTAACAGATAAAGAAAGGGAAACACCAGACAGGGGTACAGAACAGATCACAAGTCCTCCCTAGGACTTTAGTAATAGCAGAGGTAATCTGATCGTGCTTAGGGTGCCACATAGACTGACCTCGGTACCAACGTTAAGGGCAGAACCTAGAGCAGAGTAAATGCCAATACCAGGGGTTTACACAGGAGGGTTCGTTTGCCAATTGCCAAGGGTCATCACAGGAGGTTTGTTTGCCAATGCCAAGGGTCATACACAGGAGGGTTCGTTTGCCAATGCCAAGGGTCATACACAGGAGGATTCGTTTGCCAATGCCAAGGGTTATACACAGGAGGGTTCGTTTGCCAATGCAAGGGTCATACACAGGAGGATTCGTTTGCCAATGCAAGGGTCATACACAGGAGATTCGTTTCCAATGCCAAGGGTCATACACAGGAGATAGCCAAATACACAAGGCTCTGCGGGAGGTGAATACCACGTCAGGCACCGGTGTAATGGTGAGACTGGGTTTAAACCCGGCGGGTCCGCGTCATACCGCCAGCCCTGCCCTCGGCGTCCCACGTGAGCGCGCCCGGAAGGTTTACATTCGGCGCCTGGCCAGCGAGCAGCGAGGAAGCTGCTGCCAGGCGCCCCATCCCTTGACCCACCGTGACAGCGGGGTCTCAGGCAGTGCGTTGTTTTTTTGTGTGTATTTTTAGCAAACTTATAGGGGAAGGTAAGGGCAGGTATGATATATATATATATATATATATATATATATATTATATATATATATATAGATAGATAAGATATATATCTATATTCTTATAAATATTATAAATATATATATCCAGACTTGTATTACACACACATTTTGGCAACTAATTGCTCCCCCCCCCCATTTGGCTGATCCCTCCAGAACAAATGTTGAACCCGATAGAGCAGAGAATAATATATATATGTGCGTATGTGTATATATGATCTGAGGTCTGTGGGTGGGTGTATATATATATCTGCGTGTTGATATATACATATATATAGGTCTGCGTGTTGATATATACGTATATGTCTGTGTGTGGTATCAATGTATCCCTACTCTATACACAGTGCTCCGTTTCCCTATAATATATATATGATCAGGGGTTACCTTTTTTTATATATTTTTATACTATTCCTATTAAATTAACAGTAATTTTTGATGTATTTTATTCAGTAGAAACTTTTTTTGCCTATATAACATGTGCTTTGTGAAAATAAAATGGTTTTGTGTGTACATTTTAATTCAGTTAGTGGATTCCTGTCCAGTGCGGTGAGAAGCAAACGTAATATAGTGTAGACACGCTGCGAGGCGGAGCGGAGTGAAGTCAAGCCTGCAAAATGTTTGCTTCTCTTCCCTTCGCTACGCTGTGCGTCGCTACACGCTCAGTGTGTCTCAGCCTTTATTCCCGCATCGCTAGCTTACCGAATCAGTTTGTATACTTGTTACTGACCCTGCTTGTTCTGAGGACCCGATCTCTTGCCGACTTTGCCTGCCATTTGACTATTCTCTCTGTGTATTCCCTGCCTGTTCTGTTTGCTTCCTGTTGCTACTGGTGTGCGCCAATTCTCACCATATACAGTAGCGCAGTACAAGACCCTAAACATTGCTGACCCAGTTTTGTTATAGCTGCTGATGTAACTGAATAGATCGGGGATCTCTTCTGCATTACCAAAACCTCCACCTCTGCACTCTTCCACAATATCACAGAGGGGTTACTTACGGTGTGAAGGCACTTGCTGCCACCAAAGGCACAATATTTGGGTGCACAGCCACTGATGCCTATACCAGATTCATATCATTTTAATATTTGACCGCACGGTCCAACCCTGCACTCTCCCACAATACCACAGAGGGGTTACGGTGTGATGGCACTGTTGCCGACACTAAAGGCCCAATTTTAAAGCACCTATTGTTATTTTCATCCAAAGCCTGCATAAGTTTCACAATAATTTAGCCAAAAAAATCACTAAACTTGTTCTGCATGTCCTAAAATGTCTCCTCTTTTCATACAGACTGCCGCCCCAAGCAGTTGTTTATGAATAGATTAAAGGAAAACCATTTACCGTCATTTGAAATGTCATTTTTTTGTTTTTAAATGTTTCTATACATCCTACAAATCTGCCACTTCACGGGCAGGTTATGGGGACCTCCTAGGCACGATATTTGAAGGAATTTTTCATTTTTATTCTTAACCTTTATTTCATGGAATACTCACTATTCCTTTAAAAACGTTTTTTTTTAACATTTTTGGCCTTGTTCCCTGTCCCCCAGGGCACTACCCGGACCCCCATACACCTTTTATGGCAAATATCTTGCATATATGCCCTCTTGGAGGGCACTCTAAAAATCGAACTTTCGAGTCCCATTGACTTGCATTGAGTTTGGTTCGTGTTCGAGTTCGAACTCGAACTTTTGAAATCGTTTGAGTTCGAATGCGAACCGAACACGGGGGTGTTCGGCTCATCACTACTCTCCTGTAGACTTGCTTTACGCCTAGGTGCTGGGATTATCCCCTTTATAGTACTGAAATTGCTACTTTATTGTGCTAAGTGGTTCTATTTCATATACGTTTTCTCATTTCTGTCCCCGTTGGGATTTTTTTGCATAACTAAATATATGGATAAGGTATTCACTGGGTGTATATAGGTTTGGACCTGGTAACGAAGGGATTGGAGTAAATTAGGCAAAATCTAATTTGGGAAGATAATTTAAAATAATTATGTTTAGAATTCACGGTTCAGTTCGTAAGCATCTCTATATATAAAAAAGTTTGCGTCCTTCCCCGCAGTGGCGGACGCAATGCGCATGCACGACGGGGGGGAACGCTGGCATGCGTGAGTGGGGAAAAAAAAGCTGATCCCATCCATTGGAGAGGCACGTGCAAAGCGCCTCTCCCTCCTGCTCACAGCTCAGTATCCACAATTCTCCGCCTCCAGCACCACCTGAGCCCTGCAGCCAGTCACTTGGTTCCCAATCTGCAGCCCCCTCTGCTGTTACCAGAACCCACCTGGTTCACTCGGGACGAAGCCAGGCCGGCACAGACAAGGATTGACTGGACACGAGTCTCTTCAGGAAAGGCAAACTTTATTGTGACGGCACAACAGATGCTCACACAGGATTGAATCGCAAAGAGTGAGCCCCGTTCTCACCCCGACATCGGGTCTTATACCCCGAATACATAATTAGGTACATCCCAATTAGCCCACCTCCGGTGACACTATCCCACCCCACGTGGGTTTGTACCTCCCTTAATCGAATACAAAGACATTACATACATTGGTCATAAATTGGCAAGCTTCATGACATTCTGACACAAGAGGATTTACAATTTCTCTGGATCCTGCCTATGCCCACCTCCCTTAGGCTTGTTTATTGTTCATCCTAGATAAGGCCTGGTCTGGTTTCACACTCCTCTTTGTCTCAGATGCTGCTATTCTGACCTTGGTGTATCTATTCCTCATCCTGTCACTTGTGTGCCAGCTACGGCCTGTGTTCTCATTATTTCAATTACTTTTATGTTAGTTCAACACATTCCTAGAATTCTATGTAAGCTACATCCTAATTTCAACTAATATCTACTATTTAGATTCAAGTGAACCAATGTTCTGAGCAAGATGGCTGCCTGGCTCAAGATGGCGACCATCTTCTCACCTGAGTCCCTTTCATTCCCCCCTTGGCTCAAGTCTCAGATTCTCCTTCTGAGTCTTGTAGCCACTACACTCCACTATTGCTATTCTTGAATACTTCGTACTTTGGGGGACCCATCTTTGCTGGGAACATGTCCTGCGGGTTCATCAGTGGTATCTTTGGTGTTTGTGTGGGTGTTAGAGCCCTCTTGCATAGCGGCCATAGACATAGCCCTATGTGGTACAGGATCATCCCTATCACCAGGATCACCACCACCATCAATATCATAGATCCAATCTGTGAGATAAACCTTAATATTGATCCGAACCAATCTCCAAAAGCTCCGAACCCACGAAGTGGATTCCAACCCTCAGCAGCAATCCGTCTAGCTGTGTTCTGCAACTGTACTACCTTCTCTTGGTGATCCTGGATTACCTGGTAATAGTCAGGGACATCACATGTTGTGTTTCTGATGAATGTGCAACATTCATAATGCATTTTCATTTCACACAGTCCATTCAGAGCTGCACTGATCTGTTCTAGTGCCATATCATGTATCATCTGCACCTTTCATATTTCTCGCAACTCAAGATTCAACAGCTGAATATCCATACTGGTCTTATTTAAAATCTCATCCATCAAATTAGCATAGCTGTTCATTCTTACCATCAACTCTCTTCCCCATCCAGTCCATGCTGGAAACCACGCCCATATTCGATCTTTCTTAGTATACAATTCTCTCTTTTGTCTCTCAAATACCAGTGGATATCTAGGGTGTAGTGTGGTGTCTGTATTGGCATCATCTCCTCTCACTCTCTGGATTGGAATCAGTCTGGCTAAGTAACACATCCCTGTAACTGTCGGTGGGACCCATGTGTAACACATCCTTCCACAGCACACCTGGTACCCTCCTGTTAGTATAAATGGTGATAAATGTAGTGTACCTTTTGACATTTCTATCATCAGCCGCCCCAATCGTCTCACAAAATCCAACGCATCCTCTTTATCAGCAGTCACATTTGCAACTATCAGTTCCTGATCTCTGGTGAGCTTCTTTCTACTAATATATATGAACCCTGACTCACTTTCTGTGTTGATTCTGTATGTGTATGAAGTCCAATTGAACCTACTCGAATTGCACAAGCGTCCCCCCTTGCCTGTTTCTCTATCTGGTCCTAATTGGAAACACCATTCTGGTGGGTACACTGGCCCTGTTATTGGGTATCCAGGAGTGAATGCCTCCGGCTTCTCTTGAGGTTCATCAAAGGCGTGTATTGTAATATTCCCTGACGCAAATGTACTCAAATTCATTGGGATTGAAGTAAAAGGTATATGGATTGTCTCTGGGTGCAGTCTACTACACACCCAACACGCAGTTTGTCCAGACTTTTTGGCATATGCATATTTAAATTTTACAAGTAGATGTCCTCGTGGTGTGATTTCCGGTTCTACATCTCGCCGATATCTCTGCATAGTATGGTTTTCCATCATTTGTCGTGTATTATTCCAGGCTTGGGAGGTGTCTACCTCGTTGGTTGAACTTGGACACCTGGGGCATGTCCCGTGGGACAGTCCATAAATCAGATTTGCAAGGTACAATATTAGTACCAGAAATGCCCCAAGTGTCAGTATCCCCTGGGCAATTCTTTTCACAGTCACATAAACCCAATCCCTCCCCACCGGAATTTCAAAAGTAAAAGTCATCTCTGGTTGATCAAGGGTCGGGGCAGGGCCCCTAAAAATAGCCCTTGGGGTATCCCCCGGGGGATCCCTTTGCTCCTCCGTTGGTGGGTGGTCAGGCATTATTGTGTCCGTCAAAACACCCACTTGTTGAGTCTTTTAGGTGCTCGCAACTGTGGTCTTTGTCAGCTTTAGCCTCAATGGATTGGTCTCGTTGGTGACGACCTTCCACTCTGGTCCAGGATTGGCCGCAGCTACCTTCAGTCTGGAGTGATGTATCCACGGGACCACCTCGGCAACCTTCACTGCTGTGGGGGTTGATAACAGGACAAGGTAAGGACCTCTCCATTTTGGGCATAGTGGGTCATTTTTCCACTCCTTCACCCATACCGAGTCACCTGGACAATACTTATGCAGTGGGGGATATAAAAAGTGAGGTATATTATCTCCCACCCAAGTATTTAGCTTCTGCATTGATTTTCCCAACAATACAACCTGTTCATTTAGCTTAGTTTCACCCAATGCCCGAAGGTCCCCCCTTAGTCCATTAATTAGAGGGGTAGGCCGTCCAAACATGAGTTCGTACAGACTTAGTTTCAATTGGGGAGTTGGCCTGCACCTAATGTGCAATAAAACTATTGGCAGCACATCCAACCAGCCTAGTGACGTTTCTTGGCACAGTTTGGACATCAAAGTCTTTAGTGTACGGTTCATTCTTTCGACTTTTCCCGAGCTCTGGGGCCTGTAAGCTGTATGTAGTTTCCAGGTGATGCCCAACAGGCGGGCTAGCTGCTGCAAACAGTTCTGTATAAAAGCTGGGCCATTGTCCGACCCTATTTCGAGGGGAAGTCCATACCGTGGTATTACTTCTTTCATTAGACTTCTCACTACTTCCGTCATTTTCTCTGTCCTTGTGGGGAAAGCCTCCACCCATCCTGTTAGAGTGCACACCATCACGAGCAGATACTTGTATCCTTTGCAGGGTGGTAGCACTGTGAAGTCTATTTGCAACGATGCCATTGGAGACAGCCCGATTGGCTGTTTCCCTGGAGGTTGAGATGTGCCTGCTCTTGGGTTATTCTTGGCACATGTCACACACTGCTGGGCTATTGCTTTGCAGATCACTGACAGTCCTGAAACGTAGAAATGTGGCTCCGGCTGTTGTTCCATCATTTCCCTTCCTCCATGAGTACTTGCATGAAATGCCCTCACGATCTCAGGTGCCAATGTTGCTGGGAGGACCATTTGTCTGCTCTCCAACTGGAACCATCCATCTTCTCCATATTCACCTTTTTCTTCTGATAGCCATTTCTTCTCTTTTTCTGAGTACACAGGTGTCCATTCACTCAGTGGCACCGGTAGGATTGCAGCCACCACTGGTGTTGCTTTGTATCTTCCGAGTTCCTCTTGGTTTCCCCAAATGAATTCTTCCTTTGGGAAATAATATTGCCAGGCAAAGAACAGCAGATCTTGTGTCTCCTCCGTGTCTTTTACTGCTGGTATAAAGAAATTCATCACACTTTTCTTTATCCTTGGTAGCTTATTTTTAATAAGGGTCTCTTTGAGAAAGAACCTTACCAAAGGGGCTTGGTATTCTTGTGCTCCCAGTTCTCCCAAGCTCAGCAGTATACGTGTAATCCTCAAATTGTTGTGGGGATTGGCTGTTAGATTGTCAAAGCGTGTGGCAAAATTTTCTGCTCGTTCAACTTCAGTCACTTCTGTATTTTCTCCATCCTTCCCCATTAATTTTACGCCGAAGAATTTCAGCATCATTTTGTATGCTCTAAGGAGTCATTGCTGAATTTCTGAGGTGTCACTCATGAGGCGTGCTTCTTGGGGGTGTAGAGGCGAGAAGTGGAAATTCCGGCCTTTTGATTGTGTCGGGAATAGCCACTGGATATAGTCATGGTTTCCTTCCAGTAGCTCATAATTGTTGTGCCATTTTTGTAAAACTGTTTCAATGAATTCGCCTTTTGGATCAAATCTTCTCCAATTCATATAGAATTCGAAGTTTGGCATGGGGAGTTGGTCCTCTTGCTTGCAGAGCAGAATCTTAGAGACTTGATCCGGGGGGGTCAGTGGTTTAGCAGCGACTTTTGCGGCTTGGTCAACACGTCTGTTGCCTTTTGGGATTTCATCATGACCTTTCTGGTGGCCACGACAGTGCATTACACTGACAGCACTTGGTTTCCACACAGCCTCTAGGAGGGCTGTGATTGCAGCTGCATACTTGATTTGTTGCCCCGAGGAAGTGAGCAGGCCCCTTTCCCTGTAGAGTGCACCATGTGGATGGACAGTCATGAAAGCATATTTGGAATCAGTGTAGATGTTCACTCTTTTGCCTTCAGAGATCTCAAGGGCCCTTGTTAAGGCCGTTATTTCAGCCAATTGTGCTGTCGTATGGTCTGGTAGGGGGTTTGCTTCTAGGATTTCATCAGCTGAGACAACTGCATAGCGGGAGACTTTTCTTCCATCATCCATGTAACTGCTACCATCAGTGAATAACTGCAGATCGTATTTGTCTAGGGGTATGTCTTTCAGGTCTGGTCTGCTACTGAATACTTCTTCCATGACTTGGAGGCATTTATGGTTTGGATCCTCTTCACAGTCAGGCAGTAGTGTAGCTGGGTTTAAGGTAGCGATGAGGTCCAGAGGAAACCCGTGGATTCTCACACATCATGGCTTGGTATTTCGTCATCCTGCTATTGCTGAACCAGTAACTTCCTTTTACATCGAGCAGGGCTTTGCCTGCATGTGGCACCTTGACATGAAGAACCTGTCCTAGGGTCAGCTTGTCTGCTTCTGCGATAAGCATTGCGGTGGCTGCCACTGCTTTCAGGCATGGAGGTAGGCCGCAGGCCACGGGGTCAAGTTGCTTGGATAGGTAGGCCACAGGCCTAGGCCATGAGCCAAAGTTCTGGATCAACACACCTGTTGCTGTTTGGTTATGTTCATGTACATACAGTTGGAAGGGCTTACTGTGATCTGGAAATTCGAGTGCTGGGGCTTCCATTAAGAGAGTTTTTAATTTCAGGAAAGCCGCTGCCTGTTCTTCCTCCCAGAGGAAGGGGTCATGCTCTCCTCCCTTGGTGGCTTGATGTAGGGGTTTGGCAATTTCTGCGAAATTGGGGATCCACAGGCAGCAGAAGCCTGCAGCTCCTAGGAATTCACGGACTTGTCTCCTTGTCTTTGGCTGGGGTATACGGCATACTGCTTCCTTCCTTTCTGCTCCCAGTGCCCGCTTAGTACCTGTTAATTGAAAACCTAGATACTTGACATTTTGTTTGCATATTTGTGCTTTATTCCTGGAAACTTTATATCCTGTTTGGCTTAGCAGATGCAGTAGGGCTTTTGTGGCAGAAAGACAGTCTTTTTCTGTGGGAGAAGCAAGTAATAAATCATCTACATACTGTAGTAGAACAACTTTGTCTGGCTGAACGTTGAAGGACAGGAGGTCCTGGCTGAGCGCGCAGCCGAAAATCGTGGGCGAGTTTTTGAAACCTTGAGGGAGGCGTGTCCAGGTCATTTGATGACGTGCTCCTGTGGTAGATTCCTCCCACTGGAATGCGAAAAGGGGCTGGCTTGCTGGAACCAGTCGGATGCAAAAGAATGCGTCTTTTAAATCAAGCACTGTGTAATATTTTGTATCACCAGGAATTAATGCCAATAAATTGTATGGATTAGGAACCACAGGATGTAGAGTTACTGTGGCTTTGTTGACGGCACGCAAATCTTGGACTGGGCGGTACTCTTGCGTGCCCTCTTTCTGTACTGACAACAATGGTGTGTTCCACAGTGACACGCAGAACTTCAATATCCCGTGATATTTAAGTCTTTGTAAATGTGTTTGGATATTCTGCTTTTCTTTTTGTGGGATATGGTATTGTCTTAGAGCCACAGGCGTTGCGCCAGGTTTCAGATCAACATACACTGGGGGAATATTTACAGCTAGTCTGGGCGGGTTCTCTTCTGCCCAGACTCCAGGGATTCCCAAGAGTAGTGTGTACAGGTCTGGGGCGGCCGGCGGGGTTGTTGCCATGCGCCATTCTTCTTCTCTTGGCATAATCACTGCAATTTTTACAGGTTGGGTATTCTGGCTGGCTTGGCTGTACTGCCGCACAGAGCTGCCACTCTCAGGCAGGTCTAATCTAGCGTGACCCCCAGGAAGAAATGTAATTTGGGCTTGCAATTTGCAAAGAATATCCCGCCCCAGGAGTTGGATGGGACATTCGGGCATATACAAAAATTCATGTTCTACATTGTGCCCACCCACACTACATTTTTGGGAAGCAAGGAAAGGGTATTTTGCCGATACACCCATTGCTCCCCTTATATCAACCTCGTTTCCCATTGGGGGTGCAATTTGCTGTGTTACAACAGAATATTCGGCGCCAGTGTCAACCATAAAAATTTCATCTTTGTCTCCCACCCTTACTGTGACCGTGGGCTCGTGATTACCGAGTGGGATGGGCCCAGGTCCGTGTCAATATATACCTTGAATCTACTCAAAGGACGTTCCCGCCAAACCAACAAATCCGGCAGCTTAATTTCTTTCATACCTGCCATTTGTTACTTGGCCATTTGAGGCTTGTTCCCCCGATGCCCCAGCCTCTCCCTGTACCCTATTTTTAGCCAAAAATGCCGGACATTCGCTTTTCCAGTGACCTTCACCCCGGCACCATGCGCACTGATTGAGACCTAGGGGTTCTCTAGGGGCTCCCCTACCTCTTCCCCCTCGACCCCTTGCCCTCTATTGGGGCCACCTCTACCGTTTCCCATGTAGCCAACCACACCAGTATGCCCCTCTGCTTTCGTACCTCCTCCAAATCCCGGTTATGAAACACTTTATTAGCAATTTCTACCAATTCACTAATCCCTTTCCCTAGAAATCCATCTATTCTCTTTATTTTATTACGTATATCCAGTTGTGACTGACTCACAAAGGAGGAGTTAACCAGCCGCTGATTCTCTGCGGCCTCTGGGTCAATTGGACAGTACATCCTATATGCATCTAATAACCTTTCTAAAAATACACTAGGGGTTTCTTTAATGTCTTGTACAATATCTGCTATTTTTCCCATGTTGGTAGGCTACTTCCCTCCCACCTTGACACCCATTATTACCACTGTCCGGTATGTTTGCAAATGAGCTATACCTTCATTAGTATTGTACGGCCATTTGGGATCTGTTTTGGGGTAATGCTCCTCTGCCCATGCCTCTGGCTGGGGTTTGCTATCTTCAACCGCCTGGGCGAGGAGATTTTTCCACGCGCTATTGTTTATACGGGCTCTTTCCTCGGTTGTGAACATTGTCAGCAATAGTTGCTGGCAATCTGCCCAGGTGGGGTTATGTGTAAGCATAACTGACTCTATCATACTAGCCACTGCTGCGGGGTTGGTGGAGTACAGTGCTGTATGTGTTTTCCAATTAAACAAATCTGTCGTTGTGAATGGGACATATGTGTATTGTACTGGCCCGGGTGCCCCATTCTCTAGTAAGGGACCTGGCACCTCCCGTAAGGGGAGCTGCAGTTTACTTTTACCTGGATTATGTTGATATACATCACAGGGCTTAAATATATTGTTAGCCGAACGGGTAGTAGCCCCCTGCTCCACATCTCCACCATCCCCGCTCTCATCAGGGGCTACCCGGTGGTATACACTCCCATCGGGCATTTTGATTTTCTCTGGAGGGGACTCTTCATCCTCTCCCCCCGCAGCCCCCTCCTCTTCCGCAATACCATGAGCCAGAGCGGAGGGAGCCGGCCGGGAAATAGCAGCTGCCTGCTCCCTCCTCTCCACCTGCGCCACCACAGCATTCAGTGCCTCCCTGGCCGCCCCATTACACGATGGGTAGGGCGGGGGAAGGGAATCAATCTCCTCCGGATATTCTACCGATACTGGCTTTCTCTGTTCACCTGTATTCTCATTATTCGGGGGTACCTGTTTCTTGTTTTGTCCCGCCATCATTATAAAATGACTTTTATCCTTCACACAGTACCTCCATATATCTATATACGGTTACTGTTCAGGATGACCATATCTCCCGGTTATATGGGAGTGCACTCTCTGTATTAATTCCGGGTCCATAGACCCCTGTTCTGGCCATTCTGGAACCAACAGTGACCATACTATTGTACACAACATTTTAAAATTTTCCTTACTCAAATCCATACCATAGTGATGTGTCTCATACAACGCTCCAAAATTTCGTACCATATACTCCAAGGGTGTCTCACCCTCTTTTGCCTTCTTGGTTTTGGATGACCCGTTACCCATTGTTACTCTTGTGGGCAGTAACTTTTTCACAACGCAAATATTTCTTTCAACACAATCACTTAATCACTTTATATCAACTGTCTGGTACTTCAGGCAACAGTTCTCCCGTGTCGCTTTCGCTTCCTCCTTCAGTAGCGGACTGCAGTCGCCTGAGTCGGAAAAGTACTTCCGGAGTCCACTCTCAGATTTGCTTCCTCGCTAGGCAAGTAGGCGCACAATCACTCACAACACTCTCAGCATCCACAGCACGTACTGTACCAGATACATTCAGCACAAAACAATACATAAACAATTCTACTCTTTCTACTAGCCGAGGGAACGCCGACCCTCCTCTTGGCTCCTTATACCCCATTAATTGATCTCTAACTCTTGTCTACTTGTGACTATGTGTACCCTGTTCTATAACAACACTCACTCATGCTATTCCGATTGCCTATGGGCAATAAACCCACCTGGCACCACTCCCGCTGCAGCTACCGCTGACCTCACTGGCCCCCTTCACTACACAGAATACACACTAGCACTGACTGCGGGCTCTCAGTCCTGTCACAGAATCCCTCCTCCTTTCCTTGTCCGTGTGCAGCAGTTTTATTTACAAACACTAACTATGACAGTACTACTCCACGTGGCTACCCTCTCCCTCAGATACAGAACTACACCTTGTCGGCATCCAATCCCCCGGGCCCAGACACGCGCTAGCCACTCTGGCTCCTTTGCTTTGTCCGTGCTGTATGAGGCGGGTTCGGTATGCTCGACGAGACCGTGGCCGCGGGTCTCCTTATCCAACTATGGTCGGGCGTTTCCCTTATACCGGTATCTCAAATACACACAAACATAGAAGACACTTTACCTATCGCCGCGCTGCTCGCTGTTTCCTCGGACTCGGTGGTGTCCCAGCTTCCCGGGCCGGGAGTCCGTTTGGGACGAGACGAGGTCCACTTAACAGGAAATCCTGCTTGGCGCCTGCAGATGTCAGCTCACCTTCAACGGACGCCCAACCAGTGGGATCACTCACACCTGCAGTCAACCGCTACGGTGTCCAGCAGTCGTTGCCGTACCGGTAAAGGCCTGGAATCCTGGACGAGCCCCCAAAAATGAAGGGGGGAATGAAAGGGACTCAGGTGAGAAGATGGTCGCCATCTTGAGCCAGGCAGCCATATTGCTCAGAACATTGGTTCACTTGAATCTAAATAGTAGATATTAGTTGAAATTAGGATGTAGCTTACATAGAATTCTAGAAATGTGTTGAACTAACAGAAACTTAATTGAAATAATGAGAACACAGGCCGTAGCTGGCACACAAGTGACAGGATGAGGAATAGATACACCACGGTCAGAATAGCAGCAGCTGAGACAAAGAGGAGTGTGAAACCAGACCAGGCCTTATCTAGGATGAACAATAAACAAGCCTAAGGGAGGTGGGCATAGGCAGGATCCAGAGCAATTGTAAATCCTCTTGTGTCAGAATGTCATGAAGCTTGCCAATTTATGACTGATGTATGGAATGTCTTTGTATTCGATTAACGGAGGTACGGACCCACGTGGGGTGGGATAGTGTCACCGGGAGGTGGGCTAATTGGGATGTACCTAATTATGTATTCGAGGTATAAGATCCGATGTCGGGGTGAGATCGGGGCTCACTCTTTGTGATTCAATCCTGTTTGAGCATCTGTTGTGACGTCACAATAAAGTTTGCCTTTCCTGAAGAGACTCGTGTCCAGTCAATCCTTGTCCGTGCCGGCCCGGCTTTGTCCCGAGTGAACCAGGTGGGTTCCGGTAACACTGCCTCACCTGTCCCTTCCTCCAGATGAGGCATGCAGTAATGAAGTCCCCACAGGAAATGACGGGCTTTTGTCTGTCTTCTCGGGGGGGGGTGTGGTCTGAGCTCCTCAGGTTGGTTGGTGTAAGCAGGGGTCATCAAACTTGGCTTCCTTATGTTTTGGGAACTACATTTCCCATGTGGCTCAGTCAGCCTAATGGGTGACTGAGCATCATGGGAGTTGTAGTTCCCAAAACATCAGAGATCCAAGGTTGCTGACCCCTGGTGTAAGGGACCTCATAGCTTCCTGAACAAATACAGATATATATATGTATACACACCATGTCACCCACGTGTGTGTGTGTGTGTGTGTGTGTGTGTGTGTGTGTGTGTGTGTGTATATATATATATATATATATATATATATAAACAAGGCAATGCTATGCACTCACGCTTCCTTTAGAAATCCAATGTGCCCGGTGCCTGTCATGCGGTGATGAATAATAGCTTGAGAAAGAAGATATGACGGCACTCCAGGACTGTCAACTTGTAATTTATTTGATCATGAGAGTCAACGTTTCAGCTCCCGATTTGGAGCTTTCCTCAGGACAAAAGTTATTAAGTTGTACAATGCAACAGTATGCTTTTATACATAAAGAGTAAAATAAAATTACCCCACCACACACCTGCAGCGTTGCCGGTGTCCCTGTGCGCATGCACGTACTCGTCCCGGTCGCTCCCAGATGACGTGTCTTGTAGACATAGCAACCCAGACGCGCACAGGGACACGGGCAACACTGCAGGTGTGGGGTGGGGTAAGTTTATTTTACTCTTTATGTATAAAAGCATACTGTGGAACATCCAGGTGCTCTTTTGCAAACTTCAAACGAGCTGCAATATTCTTTTTGGACAGCAATGGCTTCCTCCGTGGTGTCCTCCAATGTACTCCATTCTTGTTTAATGTTTTCCTTATTGTAGATGTGTCAACAAAAATGTTAGCAAGTGCCAGAGATTTCTGTAAGTGTTTAGCTGACACTCTAGGATTCTTATTTACCTCATAAAGCATTCTGCGCTGTGCTCTTGCAGTCATCTTTACAGGACGACCATGCCTAGGGAGAGTAGCAACAGTGCTGAACTTTCTCCATTTGTAGACAGTCTGTCTTACCGTGGACACATGAACATCAAGGCTTTTGGAGATACTTTTGAAACCCTTTCCAGCTTCATGCAAGTCAACAATTCTTGATCGTAGGTCTTCTGAGAGCTCTTTTCTGCGTGGCATGGTTCACATCAGGCAGTGCTTCTTGAAACCAGTAAACCCAAAACTGGTGTGTGTTTTTAAAGGGCAGGACAGCTTTCAGCAACACATCCAATAATATCACACTGATTGGACTCAAGGTTGGCTCACTCCTGGCTCCAATTAGCTCTTGGAGAAGTCATTAGGCTAGGGGTTCACATACTTTTTCCACCCTGCACTGTGAATGTTTACATGTTATGTTCAATAAACACATGAAAACATATAATGTTTGTGTTGTATTATTTTAAGCAGACTGTGTTTTTCAAATTGTTGTGACTTAGATGAAGATCAGAGCACATTTTATGACCAATTCATGCAAAACTCCACGTAGTCGCAAAGGGTTCACATACTTTTTCTTGCCACTGTATCTCCTGTAACCCCATGTACGGGGATGGTGAGTGGGAGAAGCTGAGGATCTGCAGGGAATGTCCAGCCCTGGCCCTTTACTACGGGCTCCATTAGACTGCTCACACCTCCATGTGACTGGAGAGGACACACACACACTCAGGAGTAGCATAGTCTGAGCTGCCAGATCCTGGGGAGAGCCTAGCTGCCAGATCCTGGGGTGACCCGTGCAGCCAGATCCTGTGGCAGCCCGTGCAGCCAGATCCTGTGGATGATGGAGCAGCCAGATCCTGTGGATGATGGAGCAGCCAGATCCTTGCAATGATGGAGCAGCCAGATCCTTGCAATGATGGAGAAGTCAGATCCTGGGTGCGCTGAGCAGCTACATCACTGGGAGCGCCAAGCAGCTAGATCCTGGGTGCACCGAGCAGTCACCTCATTGGGAGCACATCATTGGGAGCACCGAGCAGTCATATTCTGGGGAGCGCTGAGCAGTCAGATCCTGATGATTATGGAGCAGCCAGATCCTGGGTGTGCCGAGTACCAAATCATTGGGAGCGCCGAGCAGCCAGATTCCTGGGAGCAGCAAGCAGCCAGATCCCCGGGGGAGCGCCGAGCAGCCAGATCCCCGGGGGAGCGCCGAGTAACCAGATCCCCAGGGGAGCGCTGAGCAGCCAGATTCTGGGGGAGCATCGAGCAGCCAGACCCCCCGGGGAGCGCCGAGCAGCCAGATCCTCCACAACAATAGACTGCCCTCCGGGCAGGCTTAACACCTAGTTAGGTAATAAAACTAAAATAATGGAATAATACATGGAGGGCCCCATTACGTTCTTCGCACCCAATTTTGCGCCAGCGCAAAAACACATTAACGCGAGGGACAAAACCCTTTGCGCTGAACGTTGTATTACAACGTTCGTGCAAAAAATGTGCGATAACGTCTAACGCGGGTGGACCTGCGCGAACCATGCGCGAGCGTAATGTACTGCGCGTCCTATACTTTATAAAATTTTGAGTGCAAATTTTATGCGTTGGTATGCGGATGGTATTACAATCTATGCACAAAATTTAACGGACAACGTTTGCTCGCATAAATTAACGTCTTTGAAAAGCTGGCGGTAACGCCAAATCTGAACATCCTGGCTGAACCCAAATACACCAGCCCAAAAAAAAAATACAGCGAAGTATAGTTACACATTCTATGCATACCAAACAATAAAATTGGGAAATTGTGCATGTTTTTATTATTGTTGCAGCATATATACGCAGATTGATTTTGGCAGGTGCAAAAATTTAACGGGAGACAATTGTGGTATACTGATATAAAATAAATATAGCATGCAAAGATAAACAACGATTCGCTGAAACCATGACCTTCAATATACAGTATTAAGATGGTGACCAAATAGAACCTGCCCATTTTTGACATTTTTTCTTAATGGCCAAATACATCACAAATAGGAATTGAAGGTCATAGATGCATACCTTTATATAGATACTTTCAAGGGCGGACTGACAACTAATGGGGCCCCCGGGCAATAGGAGGTCATGGGGCCCCCTTGTTCTGCACCCCCAGGATGCCACACCCATAATAACCCCACCCCCTACAACGCAACACCCACATGTACATTATTGTGCTAAAGAATTCATTTCTGAACTCCTAAAAATAACCTTTTTGAAAATCCACTTGGACCCAGCAGCGAATTGTGCCCCCTCCATACTTACAGATGGCCACCGCACTGCTGCAGCCACCATCACCCACTCATTGCGGCTAAGGCTGCAACGCGGCACAGAAAGTCCCTGTGGAAAATGTGGGAAACTGACGATCACTTTAACAGATACTGTAGATTCCTGACACACTGCACATTACAGAGCTCCACAGCAATAAAACTATTAGTAATGTGCAGAGTGCATGAGCGTATTACAGAGCTGCACAGCAAAAAAACTCACAGTAATGTGCAGTGTGTATGAGCGTATCACAGAGCTCCACAGCAATAAAACCTACAGTAATGTGCAGCTCACACATGGATATATACTGCCCCCAGCAGCTCACACAGGGATATATATTTCCCCCAGCAGCTCAAACATGGATATATTGCCCCCAGTAGCTCAAACATGGATATATATTGCCCCCAGTAGCTCACACATTGATATATATTGCCCCCAGTAGCTCACACATTGCTATATATTGCCCCAGCTCACATATGGATATATAGTGCCCCAGCTCACACATGGATATATAGTGCCCCAGCTCACATATGGATGTATATTGCCCCTGCTCACACATGGATGTATATTGCCAAGCTCAGACATGGATGTATAATGCCCAGCTCACACATGGATGTATAGTGCCCAGCTCACACATGGATGTATAGTGCCCAGCTCACACATGGATGTATAGTGCCCAGCTCACACATGGATGTATATTGCCCAGCTCACACATGGATGTATAATGACCAGCTCACACATGGATGTATATGGCCCAGCTCACACATGGAGGTATAGTGCCCACCTCACACATGGATGTATATTGCCCTGCTCACACATGGATGTATAGTGCCCAGCTCACACATGGATGTATATTGCCCAGCTCACACATGGATGTATATTGCCCAGCTCACATATGCATGTATAGTGCACAGCTCACACATGGATATATACTGACCCCAGCAGCGGTTTTGTAAGGGACCACGGCGGCGCACTAACAAACCGCCTTGTCGGCGGCGCTCCAGCGTGCCTTCCTGGGCCCCACGTGAATCCTGCATTGACGCCGCCCCCACATGATGCGCGCGCTTCATGTGAGGGGGCGGCATCAATGCAGGGTGCACGTGGGGCCCAGGAAAGCACGCTGGAGCGCCGCCGCCGTGGTCCCTTACAAAACCAGGCCCCCACTGACCCGCGGGCCCTCGGGCAGCGCCCGAGTGCCCGATGGGTCAGTCCGCCCCTGGATACTTTCAATCTATACCCCAGGGGTCAGCAACCTTGGCTCCCTGATGTTTTGGGGACTACATTTACCATGTGGCTCAGTCAACCTAATGGGTGACTGAACATCGTGGGAGATGTAGTTCCCAAAACATCAGGGAGCCAAGATTGCTGACTCCTGGTCTATACGGTGAGAGTCCAGTAACTATCAACTTTTGGAATTTAGTCTTTCAGGGGTAATGCAGACCAGCCTTTTTAGCAAAGCATTGCTCCTCCCGGTCTAGATTCTCCTGCTCCAAATCCATCTTTGTTAAACAGATGAAAAGAGGAGATAAGGGAGTAAATAAAAAGCAAGAAACCACAATGAGCAGTTAAAATTATACAGAAAACACTGGGTTCCATGAAATTATAAGAACAAAGAAATTTAGTGACCACTCCCAATAATTACAATAAAACTATACGTATCTGCTGGCTTCGTACAACAGCACTGCCCCCTCAATACTGACAGGATATGTAAAGAAAAGAGAACTGCGAAGTATAATCTGCAAAACAAATCAATACACACATAGTGCTGATCGCAGATACATCATTTAACCCTTTCGCTGCTGAGGCTTTTCCCGCCCCTGTGCTGAGGTCATTTTTTACCTGTTTTGCGCATCATGTTTAAACGTGTTTTTAAGGCTTATTTTAGTATATGACACCGACATATTATATATCGTTCTTTCCGTCAGACTCGGTAGATTCATAATATGTCATTATTATATGTATACGTTATGTCATGTCTGTATATTATAACAAAAAATGCAATAAAATATGTATTTTCAATAATTTACAATGTGTAAAGTGTTTTTTTCCACATTTTAACATGCGAGCAATTGCGGTTATATTTTGTATGGGGTGCGCTTGTTAAAAAAATTAGAGATGGGGTCTCGTTACATTTTTTTTTGGGGAAAATGACACTATTTTTAACAAACGCACCGCATACAAAAATCGTTAGTGCAGCATCATTGTTCACATTATAATTGAAATGGGAACAATATTGCTACACTAACAAACCAAAAAAAATAAAAAAAAGTGTTTATTTTTTTTTTTTTTATTTTTTTTTTTTTTTTTTTTTTTATTTTTATTTTTCTTTTTTTCTTTTTTTTTACAAAATTTTTAACTTTCATGTTTGGTATCGTTGGAACGGCCATGCTCTGGCCGATCCAACGATACCAAAATTTAACCCCTAACTGCCACGGATCGGGAGATAGGGAGTTCATTGGAACTCCCTATCTCCACACTTGGTGGCAGTTAGGGGTTAACTGTAGGACTGGCGTCATCGTGCTAGCACGATGACGCCAGTCCTCTGGGGAGTTCCCGGAAGCTTGGCCGACATCCAAGATGTCGGCCAGCTCCCGGGAAGGATCGCGAATCGGCGCTTTTCAGCGCCGATTCGCGATCCAGCTCCCCAGGGGTTAATGCCAGGCATCATTTGGAAGGGCAGGCTGTGCCCTTCCAAATGATGCCTGGGTTAAGCCCCTGTGCGCCGCCGATCGGGAGGGAGAGAGGTCCGAAGGACCTCCCCCCCTCCCTTTCAGGCGCCTCCTCCGCACATGCGGGGGGGGCGCCTGAATTAGGTGTCATCGCGCCCCCGCGATGACACCTAATGTTGGCGGCTGCTGGTCCGGATGCCGGCTGACATCCAGGATGTCAGCCCGCACCGGAGGGCCAGCGATCGGCCGGAACCCGGCCGAACGCTGACCCCGATGGGAGGACGCGCTCAGCGCGTCCTCCGCATACCAGCGGGAATGCTGAGGACGCGCTGAGCGCGTCCTTAGCATTCAAGTGGTTAATATATTATGCCCACGCTGGATTGGCACTCACAAGATAAAATAATTAATCAGGCACATAGCAGGTACTTGGTTACCCTCTCCTGATAAGTTGTGTTGCCTCCTGAACTCCGGACCATACGAATATCGCCAAGGAACTCCTTCAGGCTTGTTTAATCAGTCAGTGGAACAGGAATCAGGCTTGTTTGAAAGAAAATAAAACTAGCAGTGGCTCCCATAAAAAACTGGTTTTAATTAAAATAACATGAATAAAATAAAAGTTGGAACACCATCCAACGCGTTTCGTCTCTGCTACATGGTCCGGAGTCCATGAAATTATAAGACTTCTAGGGATCTCGTCATTACGTAGCGTATATGCACATTCATGGAAGTGTTATCTGCAATAAAGTTATTTTATTCTTTCTTAGAATTTGTGGGACCATATGCCAGATGGTTCTCTGTCAAAGCAACCCCTATTAACTCCCAGTCTGCTGTACCAGTGATAAGGATAATGGCATACTGGCAAGGTAACTGAAAGGATGTACTGTATGTGTGCCAAAAGAATTCTTACAGTGGAAATTTCACCAATTTCAGCTCACATGGACATATATTGCCCCCAGGCCACACATGGTTATTTTTGACCCCAGCTCCTGTATAAATTTGCCCCCAGCTCCTGTATATATTTGCCCCCAGCTCATGGATATATTTGCCCCAGTTCATGGATATATTTGCCCCCAGCTCATGGATATATTTGCCCCCAGCACATGGATATATTTCCCCCCAGCTCATGGATATATTGCCCCAGCACATGGATACTGCCCCAGCTCATGAATATACTGCCCCCAGCTCATGGATACTGCCCCAGCTCATGGATATACTGCCCCCAGCTCATGGATATACTGTCCCAGCTCATGGATACTGCCCCAGCTCATGGATATACTGCCCCCAGCTCATGGATACTGCCCCAGCTCATGGATATACTGCCCCAGCTCATGGATACTGCCCCAGCTCATGGATATATTTGCCCCCAACAGCTCATGGATATATTGCCCCAGCACATGGATAATGCCCCAGCTCATGGATATACTGCCCCAGCTCATGGATATACTGCCCCCAGCTCATGGATACTGCCCCAGCTCATGGATATACTGCCCCCAGCTCATGGATATACTGTCCCAGCTCATGGATACTGCCCCAGCTCATGGATATACTGCCCCCAGCTCATGGATACTGCCCCAGCTCATGGATATACTGCCCCAGCTCATGGATACTGCCCCAGCTCATGGATATATTTGCCCCCAACAGCTCATGGATATATTGCCCCAGCACATGGATAATGCCCCAGCTCATGGATATACTGCCCCAGCTCCTGGATATACTGCCCCCAGCTCATGGATACTGCCCCAGCTCATGGATATACTGCCCCCAGCTCATGGATACACTGTCCCAGCTCATGGATACTGCCCCCAGCTCTTGGATATACTGCCCCCAGCTCATGGATACTGCCCCAGCTCATGGATATACTGCCCCAGCTCATGGATACTGCCCCAGCTCATGGATATATTTGCCCCCAACAGCTCATGGATATATTGCCCCAGCACATGGATAATGCCCCAGCTCATGGATATACTGCCCCAGCTCATGGATATACTGCCCCCAGCTCATGGATATACTGCCCCCAGCTCATGGATACTGCCCCAGCTCATGGATATGCCCCAGTTCATGGATACTGCCCCAGCTCATGGATATATTTGCCCCCAGCTCATGGATACTGCCCCAGCACATGGATATACTGCCCCAACTCATGGATATATTGCCCCAGCTCATGGATATACTGCCCCAGCACATGGATATACTGCCCCAGCTCATGGATATGCCCCAGCTCATGGATATATTGCCCCAGCTCATGGATATACTGCCCCCAGCTCATGGATATACTGCCCAAGCTCATGGATATACTGCCCCAGCTCATGGATATACTGCCCCAGCTCATGGATATATTGCCCCAGCTCATGGATATACTGCCCCAGCTAATGGATAGATTTGCCCCAGCTCTTATGGGTATATAGGGCCCCAGCTCACCTCCTCTGCTTCCGAACAGAACGTTCCTCTCCGTGGTGAGCGGCCGCTGAAAGCATGCAGCCTGGCCGCTCACCGGAAACCACCTGACCAGCGCAGCCGAGTTCTCGCGAGATCTCGTGCGCTGGTCAGCTAGTTCCCATCCCACTCGAGCGGCCAAGCTGCAAGCCAGTGGGCCGCTCGCAGGGAGGGGAACAGCCGGCGGCGCTGCTCACAGATTCCGGCGCTTTTTGCTGGAATCTGGCGGCGGCGTTGGGCCCCCCTCCAGTGGCGGAATGCCAGGGCCCGGTCGCAACTGTGACCGCTGCGACCCTGGTACTTCCGCCACTGAGAGAGAGCGATTTGGGGTAGGTCCTTGTCTTGTGTGGAGTGCCCCCATTAGTGTCAGTGCCCCTTCCACATTGTGCCTGGCAGTTCAGGGGTTACAGTGTACAGGTCCCTGACACGCAGAGCGCCACCTGGCCTGGCACAGGAGCCCAGCATCCTTTCTGTCTGCCCAAGCATCTCTCCCTGCACCAGGCCCATACTTTACCTGTGTGCATGGCAGTTCAGGGGTTACAATTGTATATAAAACTCAGTAATGTGTAGTGCGTATATATGTATGTATGTGTGTGTGTCCGCACAGCGGCCAGTAATGCCAGTCACCTGCTGCTGTCGCAGTCATGTCCCCCTGCCAGCTGTTAAGCCACCCTCTAGTATTTTGAAAGCTGGCACCTGCTGGTGAGGTCACACAGGGTGGTACAGATAATATGGGTTTGGTGCAGGGAGAGGTGCCTAGGCGGACAGGAAGGATGCTGGTTCCTGTGACACGTGACACTCTGGGTGTCAGGGCCCTGCACACTGTACTGTACACGGTACATATTAAATGGATTCTTATTCTTTTTTCCTTCTTATTCTTTCCTATTCAGAGGTGTGAAAAACATTAAGAAAAAAGTTGTCACAAGCTATCTGAAAGGAAAAAAGAATAAGAATGCATTTAATATAGGGAGGGGTTTCTTTGGTGGCTGTGGAAATTGCTTGGGATGCAGAACGACAGAGTCGAAGAAGACATATAAAAGATTTTAAGGATATGGAAGACAGAAATTCCTACAAGATATATGGAACCCTTACATGCTTCTCTAGAAATGTTATATATCTCTTGATCTGCCCGTGTGGTAAATTCTATGTAGGACGAACTACCAGGAGTCTAAATGTTAGGATTAGAGAACATCTTAATATTAAAAATGGCGGTAGAAACACACACAGTCCCCCAACATTATAAGGAGATACACAACAAGGACCCTAGAGGGACACAATTCCTTGCAGTCCAAACAGATTGATAAGGATTTGATAGGAGATTTCTTGAAAAAAATTAATCAAATAGAGAGAGATGAAATGGATATATAACTTGAACACTCTCATTCCTCATGAATTAAATCAAGATTCCGAATTATGTCACTTTTTATAAAACTTCTTTAATCCATACCACTTCACCAACGACTAATAGGACTACGTCATAAATGATAATCAACACGTTTAGCACTTTATCCCATTAACGTTAATAATTAGAACTGATAGCACTTTATGTTACAGTATACACAACACTTTATACACATTTAAAGGAACGTTTTTAGCTATATTTATAACAACATATGACAAAATGTTTTTTACATAGAGCACGTTATTTAAAATGGATATAAAAAATAAATAATGTCCAGCCTGTAAATTTTTAGCACGGTAGTACCTTGTATATAAAATTGCACATCCAGATGTCCTATTAGACTAATTGTTTCTTGCTTTTTATATTCAATTCTCCTATTATAAACTAATTTTAGTTCTCTTTCTGTTATTTGCCACTTAAATATACAATCCCCCCCTCTTCTTCTGAGACACATAACATCTAGATAAAACATTTAAGTAACATAGCACATTTTTTATAGGCTCCTTTTAAATACGGCAGGACCTAATTTTAAAAATTGGAACTACAGTCAGGTCCAGAAATATTGGGACATCGACACATTTCTAACATATTTGGCTCTATACACCACCACAATGGAGTTGGAATAAAACAAACACAAAGTGCTTTAACTGCAGACTGTCAGCTTTAATTTGAGGGTATGTACATCCAACTCAGGTGAACGGTGTAGGACTTACAGCAGTTTGCAGATGTGCCTCCCACTTGTTAAGGGACCAAAGGTAATGGGACAATTGGCATCTCAGCTGTTCCATGGCCAGGTGTGTGATATTCCCTCATTATCCCAATTACAATGTGCAGATAAAAGGCCCAGAGTTCATTTCAAGTGTGCTATTTGCATTTGGAATCTGTTGCTGTCAACTCTTAAGATGAGATGAAAAGAGCTGTCACTATCAGTGAAGCAAGCCATCATTAGGCTGAAGAAACAAAACAAACCCATCAGAGAGATAGCAAGAACATTAGGCGTGGCCAAAACAACTGTTTGGAACATTCTCAAAAAGAAGGAACGCACCGGTGAGCTCAGCAACACCAAAAGACCCAGGAGACCACGGAAAACAACTGTGGTGGATGACCGAAGAATTCTTTCCCTGGTGAAGAAAACACACTTCTCAACAGTTGGCCGGATCAAGAACACTCTCCAGGAGGTAGGTGTATGTGTGTCAAAGTCAACAATCAAGAGAAGACTTCACCAGAGTGAATACAGAGGGTTCACCACAAGATGTAAACCATTGGTGAGCCTCAAAAACAGGAAAGCCAGATTAGAGTTTGCCAAACAACACCTAACAAAGCCTTCACAGTTCTGGAACAAGATCCTATGGACAGATGAGACCAAGATCAACTTGTACCAGAGTGATGGGAAGAAAAGAGTATGGAGAAGGAAAGGAACTGCTCATGATCCTAAGCATGCCACCTCATCAGTGAAGCATGGTGGTGGTAGTGTCATGGCGTGGGCATGTATGGCTGCCAATGGAACTGGTTCTCTTGTATTTATTGATGATGTGACTGCTGACAAAAGCAGTAGGATGAATTCTGAAGTGTTTCGGGCAATATTATCTGCTCACATTCAGCCAAGTGCTGCAGAACTCATTGGGCGGCGCTTCACAGTGCAGATGGACAATGACTCGAAGCATACTGCAAAAGCAACCAAAGAGTTTTTGAAGGGACAGAAGTGGAATGTTATGCAATGGCCAAGCCAATCACCTGACCTGAATCCCATTGAGCATGCATTTCACTTGCTGAAGACAAAACTGAAGGGAAAATGCCCCAAGAACAAGCAGGAACTGAAGACAGTTGCAGTAGAGGCCTGGCAGAGCATCACCAGGGATGAAACCCAGCATCTGGTGATGTCTATGCATTCCAGACTTCAGGCTGTGATTGACTACAAAGGATTTGCAACCAAGTAAGAAGGGAAAGTTTGATTTATTATTATTATTCTGTCCCTTTACCTTTGGTCCCTTAACAAGTGGGAGGCACATATGCAAACTTCTGTAAGTCTTACACCGTTCAGCTGAGTTGGATGTACATAGCCTCAAATTAAAGCTGACAGTCTGCAATTAAAGCACATTGTGTTTGTTTCATTCCAACTCCATTGTCGTGATGTATAGAGCCAAAGATGTTAGAATTGTGTCGATGTCCCAATATTTCTGGACCTGACTGTATATTTATATATGTTTTTTAGTTATGAAAAGGTTTCATGATATACTTGTGATTGTCACATTACGTGAATTTCAAGCTATATCTGTTGAAAAAGTTTTTTAAAATTGGAATTATGTATTTTTAAATACGAGGAAGTTTTTATGGCACACTTGTAATCATTATACTATGTTAATTTTATGCAATGGCCCTGAATGTAAGTCATATACATGTTTGGATTAACAATAGGGATAATCCTGAGTCAAACTATTATCCAATTGCCTCGAATTTAAGTTCTATACATGTTTGGAATAATCATAAGGATGATTCGGAGTCAAATTATTTCTAATGAACACTGCAAGAGGCACAAAGGCTGACCATTGGGTCAGCGCCATGGACGGGTGCCGGTCTCGTTCAGCGAAAGTAAAACGATGCAGCTGGAACGCACATCCATTTTCTTCCATTGTAGTTGGAACGCAGAAGCTTGGATGATGCCGCACGCATGGGCGGTACCAATTAACTTTTGCCGCACTTTCAGTTTCGATTCAAAGAACTATTTAAAAGATACAGCGACACAGGAAAATTAAATACTCCAGCTGAGGAAGCGAATAGATTGCGAAACGCGTTCTGGATGTATTTTATCTATTTATTTTATATGGAATATTAATAAAGCTGTTTTTAATTACTCAACACTGATCCTGTGGTTGCTGTATACCAAACAAAAGGATGTGGGAGTACCCAGATGGTTGAGGGGTGATCCAGCGCTCCCATTTAAAACGTTGGCCGCTTATACATCCAGTGCCAGGCTTTGGGCACTTGAAAACGTGAGTGTGGAATTTATTTACAACTAGCTTTTGCCCGCGGCTTCGCTCGCGTGGATTTGAGGATTTCTTAAAATTGTTTTTTAAAAGAAACTTGAGGTTTTTTTTGTAGAACCCCCCCTTTCCCCCCACTTGGGATTTTTGGAAAATTGTAAAACACGTGTTTTTTTTCTCAAGAAGAACGTAAGTGCCAAATTTCACACCTGTAACATCTTTGGTTTTTGAAATATAGGTATACTGATAAAAGTTTTCACATCCCTTTCCCCCACCCCCCTTAACTGGATTTTCGGGAAAATGGTAAAACATGTTTTTTTTGCACGAAGATTGTAAATATCGAATTTCACACCTGTAACATCATTGGTTTTTGAAATATAGGTATAGTGACAAAGGTATTCATCCCCCTTTTTGCCCCCCCATTGGATTTTTGGAAAATGGTAAAATACGTGTTGTTTTATTTTCAAGACGAATCTAAATACCAATTTTCACGTCTGTAACATCTTCTGTTTTTGAGATATAGGTATCCTGTTGAAAAGTATTCACCCCCCTTTTTTCACCCACCACGTGGGATTCTTGGAAAATGGTAAAACATGTGTTTTTTTATTTTTCAAGAAGATTGTAAGTGCCAGATTTCACACCTGTAACATCTTTGGTTTTTGGAAATATAGGTATACTGATAAAAGTATTCAACCCCCCTTTTCCTCCTCCCACTGGATTTTTAGAAAATGGTAAAATAGGTGTTTTTTTGTTTCTCAAGACAAATCTAAATACCAATTTTCACATCTGTAACATCTTCTGTTTTTGAGATTTAGGTATCCTGTTTAAAAGTATTCACCCCCTTTTTTTTACCCCCCCCCCACTTGGATTTTTGGAAAATGGTAAAACACGTGTTTCTTTATTTTCAAAAGATTGTAATTACCAAACTTCACAACTGTAACATCTTGGTTTTTGAACTATAGATATACTGATAAAAGTATACAGACCCTTTTCCCTCGACCTCCCCTTATTTGGATTTGTGGAAAATGGCAAAACACATGTTTTTTTTCACGAAGATTGCAAATACCAAATTTCACACCTGTATCATCTTTGGTTTTTGAAATATAGGTATACTGATAAAAGTATTCAACCCCCCTTTTTGCCCCCTCCCACTGAATTTTTGGAAAATGGTAAAATAGGTGTTTTTTGTTTCTCAAGACAAATCTAAATACCAATTTTCCATCTGTAACATCTTCTGTTTTTGAGATTTAGGTATCCTGTTTAAAAGTATTCACCCCCTTTTTTACCACCCCCCCCACTTGGATTTTTGGAAAATGGTAAAACACGTGTTCTTTATTTTCAAAAGATTGTAATTACCAAACTTCACAACTGTAACATCTTGGTTTTTGAACTATAGATATATGATAAAAGTATACAGACCCTTTTCCCTCGACCTCCCCTTATTTGGATTTGTGGAAAATGGCAAAACACATGTTTTTTTTCACGAAGATTGCAAATACCAAATTTCACACCGGTATCATCTTTGGTTTTTGAAATATAGGTATACTGATAAAAGTATTCAACCCCCCTTTTTGCCC
Source organism: Leptobrachium leishanense (assembly GCA_009667805.1). Classification (NCBI taxonomy): domain Eukaryota; kingdom Metazoa; phylum Chordata; class Amphibia; order Anura; family Megophryidae; genus Leptobrachium; species Leptobrachium leishanense. The sequence continues at coordinate 60,575,508 of CM019072.1, forward strand.
CCTCCCACTGAATTTTTGGAAAATGGTAAAATAGGTGTTTTTTGTTTCTCAAGACGAATCTAAATACCAATTTTCACGTATGTAACATCTTCTGTTTTGGAGATACAGGTATCCTGTTTAAAATATTTAAAATATTCAACCCCCTTTTTTCACCCCCACTTGGATTTTTGAAAAACGGTAAAATACTTGTTTTTTTATTTTCAAGACGAATCTAAATACCGATTTTCACATCTGTAGCATCTTCTGTTTTTGAGCTATAGGTATCCTGTTTAAAATATTCAACTCCCTTTTTCACCCCCATATGGGTGGATTTTCCAAAAATCCTTCCTTAGTGGGTGCCTAAATCATAAAAACAGTGCACCTTCAAAATTTCACATTCCTAGGTTAAACGGTTTCAGCTGGGCGTTGATGAGTCAGTCAGTCAGTCAGGACTTTCGTGTTTATATATATATAGATGGATTTAACCCCCCATTTTGGCCCCCCATGGAATTTTCAGAAAATGGTAAAATACGTGTTTTTTTTATTTTTCAAGTCGAATCTAAATACAGATTTTCACGTCTGTAACATCTTCTGACTTTGAGCTATAGGTATCCTGTTTAAAATATTCAACCCCCTTTTTCACCCCCCTAGGGGCGGAGTTTCCAAAAATCCTTGCTTAGGGGATGCCCACATCATAAAAACAGTGCACCTTCAAAATTTCACGTTCCTAGGTTAAACGGTTTCAGCTGAGCATTGATGAGTCAGTCAGTCAGTCAGGACTTTCGCGTTTATGAAAAAAGTATTCAACCCCCCTTTCCCCTCCCCCCAAGGAATTTTCAGAAAATGGTAAAATACGTGTTTTTTTATTTGTCAAGATGAATCTAAATACTGATTTTCACGTATGTACCATCTTCTGTTTTTAAGATATAGGTATCCTGTTTAAAATATTTTAAATATTCAACCCCCTTTTTTGCCCCCCAGTTGAATTTTTGAAAAACTGTAAAATAAGTGTTTTTTTCTTTTCAAGAATTATCTAAACACCAATTTTCACATCTGTAACATCTTCTGTTTTTGAGCTATAGGTATCCTGTTTAAAATATTTAAAATATTCAACCCCCTTTTTTCGCCCCCCCGTTGAATTTTTGAAAAACGGTAAATTATGTGTTTTTTTATTTTCAAGAATCTAAACACCTGTCAGACCTTTTTAGATATGAAATTTCTATAACGCAGGAATGTTTAAATTTGGGGCCAGGAATTGCGTCACGCAAACAACTTGTCTGCGTCGTTAATATATAACAAGAACAAGAGACAAGCTAAACTCGTTAGTGTTACGCATACAAGAAAGGACATTTAACATTGATCAAAGACGGTCTAATGGACTCTGTTTATTTTATTTATTTGTTACAACCAAACAGGGTTTAGATCAAATGGTTTAAAAAGTAAGGGAACACAATGACAACTAAGATAAATATCTCAGTATTGTGTTTATTTCGTCAGATCGAAACTCTGAAAGCCACGTAAACATGGAACAATAGGTTGCCCAATAAAGAAAAAACCCAAAGAAGGTTAAATGGCTTGGGTAAACCAGCTTGTAATGCTATGCTATTCGGCAATATGTACTATATGGTATGAGAATATTTATTAGTTAGAACTGATAATTTTAGCATCTTATAAAAACACATTCCGTTGATCATCACAAATGTCTGGTGTACTAACCCGCATGAAGCCGATTAAGTCGGGTAACGTGTGAATGTTAAAAACGATACCATGAATGTATGTCCCCTCACATACACATCCCTGTGGATATAAGTAAAGGGGGATGAGATGCACACACGCCGTGGCGAAGTATGCTGGCGATGCCACAATAGAAATAAATTTTGATTTGTTAACAAATCTATGGAGTCCCGGGATATAGGAATAAAAAGACCCCAAACCAGTAAAAGATTGGCCAAACACATAAATTAATTCCTGCAGAAGGTTGATGGATGATCTGAGAGCGCCATCTGCTGGCCAGGTAATATAACACCTGGACAGACCCCTGGAGTTGATGAATATATATATCCTCCAATCAAATGAGGCCACATAGTGATGGGCTAGATCAAAAACTGGGCGGAAGACCACTATATAGAGGGGACACTCCAGAGCAAGAGGAGACACACTGAGAAAAGCTTGGGGAGACCTGAGGGACGCTTGGAGGGAAGAAAGGCAATTATCATCGGCCGCCCCTTTAAGACCGACCACACCCTAATCTTCCACCACTCTATCTTCACTAACCAGATGGTAAAGTATGCCTGAATAATACGATATCTATTTTCTAATTGCATAGTCCTGATTTTAGATGTCCAGCACAAACTAAAGGAATATAAATGAATTATTTTGCTGTTTGAGCCTAATAATCAGTAGAATAGAAATTCTGCCTTTACAGTCCACTGCAGAGGACTGCTAAGAGAGAAACCTATTACCGGCTGCATACTTGAGCCATAATTTAGTGAAATTATTTATATTCAAGAATACTGTTTGTGGACATCTAAAGATCAATTATATACCTATAGTGAGGATACGCTGGGACGTGAAATAGCTTTTATATGTCAAGTACTGTCCGCCCCATTCTAACCTAGCATAACTCCTTCCATATCCATCTTGCAGCCCTTCCGAATGAATGCATGCACTGTAAGTCATTAAGAAGCGTTAGTTAACGTATATCGAATGAAGTGCTGTGATTGATCTGTGGAAGAGATAGTCTCCCTATCGAGTGTGTTATGTATCTCCCTGAAGGAAGTTGCATTTAGTGAATAGGCCCCCACAATAATAAATTGTGCTGCAGGTGATGCCAGTAACTGAGTGTTTATCTTAGCCAGGTGGAGGATTGGTTTATAAGGGGAGAGGTTTAAGTGAATAGAATAGAGTTTGGTGTTTAAGAATTGAGGCGTGTACATCTGTGGTGCGGTCTATTAACCTAAAATATCTGTCCTTAGATTATTGCGTGTCCGCAGTATCGCTACTAATCACGATCTATAATCACTTGTAAATTGTAGTTTGCTTATCCGTTGATAACATACGATTGTATGAAACTTGACGTGTGAATAAATTTTGGTTTGAATTGTTTTACCGTTACGCAGTCTCATATCTTTATTGATTTTATTGTGTTTAAAAATATCTAGAAGAGCATCAAAAGAACTCGGATAACGCGCCATATATTTGTTAAGACGTATATTTTATTGATTGGTTATTTAATCCCTATGTTAGGGGTTAAATACCAATTTATACCAACTGGTATTGGAGGCACTGTCATAATATATATATATCTATGTATATCAAACAATAAGAAAAATATGCGTCATAATTAATATATCCCTGACCTATTAAAGAAGTCAATAATCTCTAACACACCGATTTTCACATCTGTAACATCTTCTGTTTTTGAGCTATAGGTATCGTGTTTAAAATATTCAACCCCCTTTTTCACCCCCTTAGGGGTGGAGTTTCCAAAAATCCTTCCTTAGTGGGTGCCCACATCATGAAAACAGTGCACCTTCAAATTTTTATATTCCTAGGTTAAACGGTTTCAGCTGGGCGTTGATGAGTCAATCAGTCAGGACTTTCGTGTTTATGATAAAAGTATTCAACACCCCTTTTGCCCCCCCAAGGAATTTTCAGAAAATGGTTAAATACGTGTTTTTTTATTTTTCAAGATGAATCTAAATACCGATTTTTATGTCTGTACCATCTTCTGTTCTTAAGATATAGGTACCCTGTTCAAAATATTTTAAATATTCAACCCCCTTTTTTTGCCCCCCAGTTGAATTTTTGAAAAACGGTAAAATACGTGTTTTTTTATTTTTCAAGAAGAATCTAAATACCGATTTTCACGTCCGTAACATCGTCTGTTTTTAAGATATAGGTATCCCGTTTAAAATATTTAAAATACTCAACCCCCTTTTTCACCCCCTTAAGGGTGGAGTTTCCAAAAATCCTTCCTTAGTGGGTGCCCACATCATAAAAACAGTGCACCTTCAAAATGTCACATTCCTAGAGTAAACGGTTTCAGCTGGGCGTTGATGAGTCAATCAGTCAGGACTTTCGCGTTTATGATAAAAGTATTAAACCCCCCTTTTTGCCCCCCAAAGGAATTTTCAGAAAATGGTAAAATACTTGTTTTTTATTTGTCAAGATGAATCTAAATACTGATTTTCACGTCTGTACCATCTTCTGTTTTTAAGATATAGGCATCCTGTTTAAAATATTTAAAATATTCACCCCCCTTTTTTTTGCCCCCAGTTGAATTTTTGAAAAACGGTAAAATACTTTTTTTTATTTTTCAAGATGAATCTAAATACCGATTTTCACATCTGTAACATCTTCTGTTTTTGAGCTATAGGTATCCTGTTTAAAATATTCGACCCCCTTTTTCACCCCCTTAGGGGTGGAGTTTCCAAAAATCCTTCCTTAGTGGGTGCCTACATCATAAAAACAGTGCACCTTCAAAATTTCACGTTTCTAGGTTAGATACCTAGAAACATAGAAAAATGTTGGCAGATAAGAACCTTTCGGCCCATCTAGCCTGCCCAATTACATGGATACTTTACCTGGATTTATCTTTTGTTTAGGATAGCCTTATGCCTATCCCATGCCTTCTTAAATTCAATTACTGTTTTGGCCTCTACCACTTCAACTGGAAGGCTTTTCCATGTATCCACCACCCTCTCAGTAAAATAATGCTTCCTGATGTTACTTTTAAACCTTTGCAGCTCTAATCTAAGACTATGTCCTCTTGTTTTGCTATTTTGTTTCCTTTTAAATATACTCCCTTCCTCTACCTTGTGGATTCCCTTTACGTATTTAACTGTTTCTATCATATCTCCTCTGTCTCGTCTTTTTTCCAAGCTGTACATGTTAAGATCATTAAGCCTTTCCTGGTAACTTTTCTCCTTCAAGCCGTACACCATTTTAGTAGCCCTTCTCTGAACTCTCTCTAAGTTGTCTATATCCTTCTGGAGATACGGTCTCCAGTACTGCACACAGTACTCCAAGTGAGGTCTCACCAGTGCTCTGTACAGTGGCATGAGCACTTCCCTTTTCCTACTGCTAATACATCTCCCTACACAACCAGCATTCTGCTTGCATTTCCTGCTGCGCTGTTACATTGACTACTTACCCTTAGATCCTCTGAAATAATAACCCCTAAATCCCTTTCCTCAGATGTTGAGGTTAGGACTGTATCAAATATTCTATATTCAGCCCTTGGGTTTTTACGTCCCAGGTGCATTATCTTGCACTTATCCACATTAAAACTCAATTGCCGACCATTTTTTTTAGTTTACCTAAATCATTTGTCATTTGGCTGATTCCTCCAGGAACGTCAACCCTGTTGCAAATCTTTGTGTCATCAGCAAAAATACATACTTTTCCATTAATACCTTCTGCAATATCACTAATAAAAATATTAAAGAGAATGGGTCCAAGTACTGACCCCTGAGGTACCCCACTGGTAACAAGACCTTGCGCCGAATAAACTCCTTTTACCACAACCCTCTGTTGCCTGTCACTCAGCCACTGCCTAATCCATTCAACAATATTGGAATCCAAGCTCAAAGATTGCAATTTATTGATAAGCCTTCTATGCGGAACAGTATTAAAAGCCTTACTGAAATCTAAATTAGCAATGTCTACTGCACCACCTATGTCTATTATTTTTGTTACCCAATCAAAAAAATCAATAAGATTAGTTTGGCATGATCTCCCTGAGGTAAACCCATGTTGTTTCTGATCCTGTAATCTATGTGTTTTTAGATGTTCAACAATCCTTTCCTTTAACATGGTTTCCATTAATTTCCCCTGACGTAAGACTAACTGGTCTATAGTTCCCTGACTCCTCCCTACTACCCTTCTTGTAAATGGGCACAACATTTGCTAATTTCCAGTCTTCTGGGACGACTCCCGTTAACAGATTTATTTAACCAATCCTTGTTAACGGTTTTGCTATTACACCACTGAGCTCTTTTAATAATTTAGGGTGGATCCCATCAGGCCCCATTGACTTATTTGTCTTTACTTTAAACAGCTGCTGTAGAACCTCCTCATCTGTAAACTGATATGTAAATGTCTCATTAGTGTTTCCTCCTAACTGAGGTCCCTTTCCTTCCTTTTCTTCTGCAAAGACTGAACAAAAATATTCATTGAGGCAGTCAGCGAGACTTTTATCCTCTTCTACATACCTTCCTTCCTTTGTTTTTAATCTAACTAATACTTGTTTTACTTTTCTTTTCTCGTTTATGTATCTAAAAAATGTTTTGTCCCCCTTTTTTACTGACTGAGCTATTTTCTCTTCTGCGTGTGCTTTGGAAGCTCTTATAAATTGCTTTGCCTCTTTCTGCCTAATCTTATAGGTTTGCCTATCTTCTTCACTCTGAGTTTTTTTATAATTATTGAATGCTATCTTTTTGTTCTTCACTATTTTGGCCACTTCTGCAGAGTACCACAACGGTTTCTTCCATTTTTTGTTTTTTCTAACAAGCCGAATGCAATTGCCTGTGGCCTTCAATAATGCTTCCTTTAAATAATCCCATTTCTCCTGGACTCCCTTTAAACTCCTCCAGTCTGATAATGACTCATTCACACAAAATCTCATTTTACAAAAATCTGTTTTTTTAAAGTCTAAAACTTTTGTTTTTGTGTGGTGCGGCTCCATCCCTGTTCTTATATTAAACCACACTGACTGGTGATCACTAGATCCCAAATTTTCACCTACAACAACGTCTGATACCAAACCTCCATTTGTGAGTATTAAATCCAATATGGCCTCTTTACGGGTCGGCTCCTCAACTACTTGTGTTAGAGATAATCCCAGTAGGGAGTTTAGAATATTTGTACTCCTGGTGCACACAGCTATTTTGGTTTTACAGTTCACATCAGGAAGATTAAACGGTTAAAGGTTAAACGGTTTCAGCTGGGCGTTGATGAGTCAGTCAGTCAGTCAGGACTTTCGCGTTTATATATATAGATTCAGTTTTATAATGAAGTAACAGATTACACTATGTCATTATATTTCTCTTGAGGTGAATACCGTTGAAGCAAGGAGAGAATCTACACCACATCCTGTTAAGAGGATTGTTTAGGAAGAAGCACAGACCTCACCACATCTACCTGTCTAGAAAGGATTCTGTCCTCAGTAAGTGAGTTGATACCATAATGGCGGTCATTAGGTGATAAGAATAAGACCTGTCATCGATGGGATACATTGGCGTTGTGACAGGCTTAAGCAATGTATTGCCATATTTTGTGAACTAAATTCCCATCATTTTTAAACAGAGCTTAGGGTTACCCATTTGTGAAAATTCTTCAGTGGTTTTAAAATTGTTAAAATCTTGAAAGAGTTGTTGGAGTCTTTGAAATGTATTTAATCTTTAAATGTGTGAGCTACTGTTAATGGTATTGAATATATGCATTGGAGTGCTATCCTCCTGGTTTGAGATATATATGTAAATATATATATAGTACTTACAAGGGTTGTGGTTGAGGACAAAAAGTGAGATAAAAATCCTCCACGCAATAATTAATTAAGTTTGTCTGTCCTACCCAGAGTTCCTTGCTGCATATGGGGAATGTAGCACAGGAGCTCTGGGATGCACTTCTTTGAATTGCTGTGATGTGCAAATGGCTTCTGCAATAATAAACATATATATTTATGTATATATATATTTGCTTTATCAATTAATAAAAGGTATCATTGCATCCTGCAATACTCAAATTATTTCATCACCTCAACTTCTGGACTACCATGACTCCTCTTTTCTACTCCTGTATATATATTACGAAGTGATATTTATTTATCTTATTAACAGTGATGCCTGGCAGTGGCTAGCAAATAGTTGGCAGCAGCCAGCAGCCACTGAAGTAACCCATGCAACACAGAGTACTTACAAAGTAGCTGGCAGCTAGCGTTCCCTCTGATCAGATTTTTCATTCTGTAATTCGATCAGCCCAAACAGATTACATTGACAGACCAAATCGAGACACAAACAATTCGGACAAGCCGGAGCTTTTGACCTTGCACAAGTCTGCTTCGTAATCTACTGTTTTTACCCTAGCAGCTGGTAAGCAAATAATGTGACATCCGATACAAAATTGTGTTCTTATTTTAACTCTTAATTGTGTTTCAATGTTGCTTTAAAGATAAATAAAGTAGATATATATCAAAGAGCAGAAGGAAGAGGGAGTCCTGGGACAATAGCGCAGGAGCAGGCAATTCTGCAGAAAGGGAGGGCTGATGGTTTGGAGTTTTGTCCCCAATAGTGGGAGGGGAGGTTTAAAGACCTCACTGTTGTCTAGGGCAAGAAGTAGGTAAGGAAATGATGGTGATGGAATCCTTGATGAGTATATTATGTCGTGATAAATATGACCAAACAGAATTCAGGTACAATAGTGTGATATAAAAACAATGATCACTTGTAAATGTTGTTGAAGGATTGCAATGCTAGGGCGATTGTGATGGAAACCTATATTTCATAGTAGCTGTCTGCGGTCATGTAGCTGCCAAGATACCTGATGTCCTTTCTTGCAGCTTATCCGTATAGAATAGACCGTTGTTGTCAAATTGTTCATTGTCCTCAACTTCATCATTCAGTGATGGTATGCCAGTGTGAATCTTAAACCTTTTGTAATGGCCTACGTATATGTTTAGTGTTTCCATAGAATTGTAAGATTGCAAAATCTAATGTAAGCTGTTGAAAGAATAATAAAAATATTCCACACACACCCAGTGCCTGAACACTACGTCTGTTCAGGAAACCCAATCATCAAATTTTGCGCAAACTCTGTGTTTTATAGGGCACATATAGTTGCGCCATAGAGGCTGTTACAGCAGATGGTTAAGAAAGTCTGCATGCACAGGAAATATGAGTCTATATAGGTTTATCCCAATGTATTTTTTATAGTATGGCTTAATAAAGCAAGTCTGACAAAAAAAAGTATTTTAGCATTTGCCAAAATTTACTTATTTTCTACCTAAAAGGAATTACTCCTGCTTCTTCACGGTTTACTATGGGACAGACACTCAGGGTTATCCAAAGAGATCCGAATTGCTTGAGCAAGGTAACCGAACGCTGAAAATCAACGTTCGGTTACCTTTCCTGGCCATTCGGCTATCCAAAGAGAAGGCAATTCACCAAATCCTGGCGAATTGCCTGCACATACGGTGCCTGTTTGGTCCCTGTTCGAGGGCAGAGAAATCCCCATGAAAAGCACTGCTTCGGCTATTCAGAGAACGAAAACCAGCAGTGAAAGGTTCCCCTATTGCCCTGCCATTCGGGGGTTTAATTTGGCAAGTTAATTCAGGAGAATTCCATAGGCTTCAATTTTAAAAATATTCCCATTTTAATTCAATATCTAATAAACCGTTCATTATAAAATTCTGCAGTAAAGAGTCTCTTTAAGCATTTTTCTTAATTTTGTTTTTTTAAAAGTCCGATTTTTTTTTTTTTTTTTTGAAGCTTACTCTTTTCTGTAACAGCCCTTTTTATTATCATTCCCTGGACCTCCTGTGTAAATTTCAGACATTTTCGCTCAGTAGTTTCTTTGCAAACAGCGTTTCATTTTCACAGATTCACACAAACTATTTTGCTTCGGCTGTGTTTGGCTCCGGTTTTCGGCAGGTTAATCCAGAAGTTTTTGTGGCTTTTCTGCGTGCATTCGCTGGGTTTTGCGGTTAGTTTTCGTCGGGTTTGCGGCAGCCTTTCCCTGCAATTCGGGGACCCTGTGGTGTTTGCTGAATGGGATCGGCAAAAGGAACCGAATTGAAGAGAACGAAAAGACACCGAGAAAAAAAAGCGCTTAAAAAATTATGTAGAATACAAAAATGTTCCAATTTGGGCGCAATCCACAACCACACCTTGTGACATTTTTTATATAGGTTTTTGGAGCAAACAAAAACAACATCATCTCTAGTCAAACTTTTTCATAAAAATTTGGTTTCCATTCGAAAATGTACCATTGCACCTGAACTGGAGGATTTCTAGAAACGAGTCAGACGAACGCATCATGAGCGCACAGAGCGTGCATGTCCAATGGACATACGTTCTGACGGAAGACACGGTAGACATTACGCAGCCCGTTTTTCATGACGGATGTAGAAAAAAAAGGGAGATATGGGAAGCAAAATTACTATGAAAAAGGATATGAAAAGGCATTTTGTGCGTCAAGGTGCTGGACGTCACAAATACGCTGCGTCTGACGACTCCTCATCAGGTACACAGAACGCTACGTGGATGTGGTGGATGTGGCGCACTCTGCGCGTCCATGTTAGTGGGTTCGCGTTCTCGCCTAACTTGCGTCCGTTTGCCATGTGCGTTGTGCGTGCACAGTTCGGTGCGGACGCACTTAGTGTGTGGGTCTCTATTGCTCATGATTCTATGCTACGACGGACGTTAAACTGTGCGGCAACACGGACGTGAGCACTGCGTTCGTCTGACACGGGCCTTAGTGTTAGGGTTATGGTTAGGATGAGGATTAGGTCATTTTTTGTGTTTGGTATGAGCAAAAAAAAATTATGAATATTTGTCATAACATTGATATTAATTTTAGGGTTAGGGTTACCTTGAAGGCTAGCGTTAGGATTATTTATTATTATTCTTTATATATAAAGTGCCAGCATATTCCACAGCGCTGTACAATGGGCACAGTATAGACAGGGTTGCAATACATTGAACAACATTTTGACAAACCAGTACAGGAGGAAACTAAGGTCATATTCTCGTGGGAATTTACAATCTAGAAGAGTTACATTTAGGATTAGCCCAAAATCTTAACCCTTAACCCATCTGCTCCATTTTTGTGTCTAACCTTCTTTTTAACGAAATCAGGTGTCGCTTTTCACCGGATTCAAATTTCAGCACCTTTCATTTACATAAAATTTTTAACAAGTTATTTTTATGGCATCTTTTTTTGGAGTCAGTCCCATAGGTTACTTTTCTTCCGCGTCCTGTTTTGACCCAAAGTCCCAGGTCTCACTCAACTTAGATGCCTATATTCTTGGCTAACATCAGAATGAGGACATTTCTTCTGCTCTTTTCACTGCTCAGACGGTCAGGTTACAGTGCTACTTTACGTTACAATGCTTTATAGAGACTTGTGATGCATTTGGTAGTGGATATAATAATTTTATGATACAATTGATCACTACAAGAATCTCCTTTTTTAACAAGAAAACATGCACTATTATCACAAGCATCTGCATGACATACAGGTATATTCAAAGTAAGGTGAAACTCAGGAGAATGACTGGAGAAGTGAAAATTCTAAGTCAAAATAGCCAAACCAGAAAAATTCTCCCATTTATCTCACTTTCCAAAATCAGCTATTTGGTCTAGATTATTCTCCTCTCCTGCCAGTTCTCCTGGTTTTCATCTTTCTCTGAATAGCCCTGATAGTAGGCATTTGAAATGCAAAAAGTGCTCAGCTCATCCAATGAGTTTACCACTAGCAAACTGTTTACCATTTAATTACCATTTGTGCATACTGTTATTAATTAATAGATTTACAATATTGTACTTATTTTACGTTTAAAAAACATAGTTTGATTTATAAAGGATTTTACCAGGAAGGATACATTGAGATTTCTCTCGTTTTCAAGTATGTCCTGGGTTTGAGAATATTAGCACATAGCTCTTAGTTAAGATAATGTAAAACCATATTGCTAATAAGTGCATAATTTGTTACACAATAGTTTACAGACATCCTCCCACTGATTTATCATTTGGATAAAATATGCTTAAAAAGAGGAATTGTACATGTGACACATTACTGAAACACTGATGTTTTAAGCACTTCCCTTTAAAAATATTTTGCATTTTTGTTGTAACCTCTTCATCATCATAATCATTTATGGATAGATTTAAAAGGGTCTGCTAGGTACTTAAAACCTGTATGTATGTGGATTGTAATTAGTGTATTTCCTAATGAAAAATAATTCCGTGAATGCTGAACAATTTAGAAATTTACTAAATATTGAATAATCTGTTGAAAATAATTTTTGTTTGCAAATATGCTTCAAAAGAGTTGATATTGTACTGGAGAATGTACTCAGGGAATCAGTATTGCAGCAAGATCTCAGGCACTGATCTAGAAATCCCTTAAAATCTAAGGGCTACATTACAATCTTTGTGCTAACGTTAACACTCACCTGCGTGAGCATTAACGTTTGCCGCGGTGTTTACCGCACATTACAATTCAAACGCAAATGGGTTAAGTAACCTGTTTGCGTTTGGTATCTTGCACTTTTCAGTGCGAGGTTACTGTACTTAACATGGGGAGCGCAAAGTGTTAATCAGCGTTAGGATTACAAAGTCCTAACGCCGATTAACGTCTGGCTCTGGTTAGTGGAAAGTTAACCAGAGCCAGAACTTGGTGTTAACGGATTCTGCTTCTGCAGAACTCGTTAACACCAGCCAAAAAAGAAAAAAAAGAATCGTATACTCATCTCCTGTTCTGCGGTGAGGACCACGGCTCTAACAGCCTCCTCCGTCCGGCGGGAGCAGGGAGAGACTGGGGGAAAAAGTTCCTCAGTCTCCCCCTGCGTATCACTACGCCGACCAGCCAGATCTCGCGAGGCGAGGCAGGTCATGTGACTGCCGGCGTCTGGCTCAATGGAGTCCTATGGACTCCATCGAGTGAATGCTCGCGACTGTGCTCAGCGCTGCCGCGAGCATCCTGGGGCGTAGCGCCCGCTACAAATGCAGGCAGCATTTTTTACGCCTGCATTGCAATCCCCCATTAAAACGGGGGCAATTGGGGGAAAACTGTGGGTGCAGTTTTTTCTCCCTACTGCCCCCATTTTAACGCGGGGATTGTAAAGCAGCCCTCAATTTGTCCCCCTCACCACCCCAGTTCCTACGTCCATGGTCTCAAGCAATTCATACTCTGTCTTTATGGACTCAAAATTCACAAATATAAGATGAGATTCTACATTCTGAAGTAGAGCTGATTCTGTGTGAACCTGCCACCGAATGGCACCGAACCGTGAATTTCACTGTACGCTGTAATTTTGTGGCAGTTCGTCTATTCAAAATACTGGCGAATTGACAGAAAAATACGGTGCAGTTTGCCTCAGATTAACACAATTCGGTACCTTTGGTGGCGGTGAAATTGTCCCATAGAGAAGTAATGATTATTCTATTCAGAGAACGCGAAATGCACCAAAATGTTTGTGAAATGCACAGCTTTTTGGTGGTTCAGTCTGACAGGTTTAAACAGATGAATCCCATAGGATTCAATTTAAAGCAAACATTAGCATTTTTATTATTTTTTATTCAACTCTTTATTCTTTTAATTTGCAGAAAAAAAAGCCTATTTATTTTTTAGAATTTTATAGGTATTTTTCTGGTTTTTTTTAATTTAAATTTTTGAGTCCCATTTTATTTTAATGCCTTTTTTGTTTCTGTAACAGGCTGATTTATTATTTTCGATAGGACCTTTTTTATTATTTCTATACATTTTCATGCATTTTTATGTTTTAACCAACTTTTTTTTAAATAGCAGAGCTCTGTTTTTATTTTGCTTTACTCGTTCGGTGAATGATTGACAGCGTTCGGCGGATCGGCGATTGTCTTCGATGGTGTCCGGCGGATCCCGTAACCGGATGTGCTGAACGAAAGAGAGATTCGCTGAAATTTTGGGTGCTCTCTTAATAACCCCTTATGTGTGAGGGTTTGCAATCAACTTAAAATTAACTATTAGCATATTAAAGATATAGTCATTGCTGTGGGCGTAATTGTGGGTATTTCTATGTTTTGGAGAGAGAAAATGGTGTGACTGTATTTCAAAAGAGGAAATTGGTCAATTACATGACAATGAATTACAAACTGGGAACAAGGCTAAACTCAGTTCAAGTTAATATTAGGTCAACTGAATCATGAGGAGGGATATTTGAGCAAAGGTCAATGGAGGGATAAAGAGCAATGTTGAGGCAAATGGTAATTTTAGGATAAGGAGCTATATGAAAGCAAAGCACGTTGTTGAGGAAAGGTGCATTTTGAACATAACGTGAAATAAAGAGGGTTTCGTTTAGGTGGAAGTAAAGTGCTGTTTATACAGAGATACATAGCAGAAAAATATTTGTAGTCCATGGCCAAGATTCTCTGTAGGTCATTAACGGCACAATGGGAGCCGTCTATGGTGCGAAGAGAACCATCAAAGTCACAAAACATACAGGGTAATTCAAAGAGCTCCGAATTGCTTGAGAAAGGTAACCGAACGCTGAAAATCAGCGTTCGGTTACCTTTCTTGGCCATTCGGCTAACCAGAGAGCAGGCAATTTCACCAAATCGTGGCTAATTGCCTGCACATACGGTGCCTGTTCGGTGCCTGTTCGAGGGCAATGAAAACACCATGAAAAAGCACTGCTTCGGCTATTCAGAGAACACAAACCAGCAGTGAAAAGTCCCCGAAATGCCCTGCCATTCGGTGGTTTAAGGCTAGCGTCAGACGAACGCATTTTCGCGTTGTCTGTGAAAAAGTGCGTTCGAACGAATGGACGCATTTTTTCACGGAGTACGCGATAGCGGTCATACGATGCGCATTTGCGTTCGTGATATTGTACGGATCATCAATACAACACTTTTACATCTGGACGTTATGTTGGCCGGACATTAGCAGTGTCTGACATCTCCAAATCACGCAAACACGCCGCTAGTGGACGCAGCGCACTCTGTTCGACCGTACTAGTGGTTTCACGTTCTCGACAAAATGCGTTCGTTTGCCACTTGCGTTGCACGGCCGGACTTTCGTGCGACCGTACTTCGTATATTGGCCATCATTGCCCGTCATTTGCTGCTAGTGCGGCCGTAATTAAGTGCGCCAGAACGCACGTTTAAAGTGCGCTAGTCTGACCCTAGCCTAATTCGGCAAATTTATTCAGGAGAATCCCATAGGCTTCAATGTTAAAAATATTCCCGTTTTAATTCAATATCTAATAAACCGTTCATTATAAAATTATGCAGTAAAGAGTCTCTGTATAGATTTTTTAGGATATTTTAAGCATTTTTCTGATTTTTTTTTTTTAAAGTCCGATTTTTTTTTTTTTTTAAGTTTACTTATTTTTTCTGTAACAGCCCTCTTTATTATCATTCCCTGGACCAGAATATGTAAATTTCAGACATTTTCGCTCAGTAGTTTCTTTGCAAACAGCGTTTCACTTTTCAATCATTCATGCAAACTGTTTTCCTAATTTATTCACTGCGTCTTCTGCTGTGTCGAAGGCTGCGATCGGCTCCTGTTCGGGTTTTTCTGTGGTTTTCGGCAGTTTAATCCAGATGTTTTTGAGGGTTTTTGGCGTGCATTCGCTGGGTTTTGAGGTTCGTTTTCGTCGGGTTTGCGGCAGCTTTTCCCTGCAATTCGGGGGCCCTGTGGTGCTTGCTGAATACACCGCAGGGTCACCGAAATGGGATCAGCAAAAGGAACCGAATTGAAGAGAACGAAAAGTCACCGAACGTGCGGTGACTTTTCGAATCTCTTTGAATAACCCTGATAGTCAAAATGTATGTGCGAGCTGCCAATGGGCATAATTACAAGTAAATAATCTGGCCACTGTGGCCACTCTAAACATTGCAGCCCAACACTTTCTGAGAGAGAAGAAAATTATTACTTACAGTATATGAGGTTTATGCTAAATTTAAGGGTGCTTTTTTACAGACATTTTGTTTTGTAAAATTGGAGACTTGCATTCATAAGGGGCATGCTAAAACATATAATTTTAAAAAGGCCAACTTTATTAAAATAAAGAAAGCTCTCAATGTCATAGACTGGCAGAAACTCTTTCACGGGAAAAACACTGAGGATAAGTGGAATATCTTTAAACTAACACTAGAAAAGTACACGTCACAATATATTCCACTGGTTAATAAATATAAAAGAAACAGACTGAAACCAATGTGGCTTAGTAGGAAGGTAACTAAGGAAATGAAAAATAAAAAGAAGGCATTTAAAGCTTTTAAAAATAAATCTGAGGCATCCTATAAAGCATATAGGGCAGCCAATAAAGCATGTAAAAACGCGATTAGATGGGCTAAACTAGAAAATGAAAAAGAAATAGCCAAAGAGAGCAAGACCAACCCTAAAAGATTCTTTAGGTACATAAATTCTAAAAAAAACAACAGTGAAAATGTAGGTTCACTAAAATCTGAGTCAGGGTATTGTTAACTGAAGATCAGGATAAGGCAGAAATTTTAAATGATTATTTTTCTTCAGTATTTATCAAAGACAAACCTATAATAGGAGACATGCAATTCATTAATAAAAACTTACTAATACAAAGTGACTGGTTGACTCAGGACAAGGTTTTGCAGCAATTAAACCATGTGAATGTGAATAAAGCCCCAGGGCCAGATGGAATTCACCCGCAAGTACTGAGAGAGCTAGGTGTTGAAATATGTAAACCTCTGTTCTTAATCTTTCGAGATTCTTTTCTTTCAGGACTAGTACCAGAGGATTGGAGAAAAGCTGATGTGGTCCCTATATTTAAGAAAGGTTTAAAATTTGTGCCTGGGAATTATAGACCTGTGAGCTTAACATCTGTGGCTGGGAAAGTATTTGAGGGGTTACTAAGGGATAATATTCAGGAATTTATTGGGAGGTATAATGTAATTGGCAAAAATCAGCATGGTTTCATGAAACACAGATCATGTCAGACTAACCTAATTACATTCTATGAGGAAGTAAGTAGAAGTATAGATCAGGGGGTCGCAGTGGAAGTGATTTACTTAGATTTTGCCAAAGCTTTCGACACAGTTCCACACAAAAGGTTACTACTTAAATTAAGAAAAATTGGTCTAGATGAAAATACTTGTTCTTGGATAGGAAACTGGTTAAAAGATAGGGTACAGAGATTGGTCATAAATGGTACATTTTCAAGATGGACACCAGTGGTAAGCGGTGTCCCTCAGGGGTCTGTTATAGGACCAATACTATTCAATTTATTTATAAATGACCTTGAGATAGGCATTGAATGCCATGTATCAGTGTTTGCAGATGACACAAAACTAGGAAAAGTAATACAATGTGAGCAGGATGTTACTTCGCTGCAGAGGGATTTAGATAGATTGGGGGACTGGGCACTTAAATGGCAGATGAAATTTAATCTAGATAAATGCAAAGTTATGCACTTTGGAGTGAAGAACACACAAGTAATTTATACCCTAAATGGTACGGAGTTAGGGAAATCCAAGCAGGAGAAGGATTTGGGAATAATCATAGACTTCAAACTAAGTAACAATATGCAATGTCAAAAAGCAGCCGCCAAGGCCAGCAAAGTATTGGCATGCATTAAAAGGGGAGTTCACTCACGGGATGAAAACATAATTTTGCCTCTGTATAAATCAATGGTCAGGCCACACCTTGAATATGCCGTGCAATTTTGGGCACCTGTCTTAAAAAAAGATATTATAGCGTTAGAAAAAGTGCAGAGACGGGCAACTAAATTAATAAGGGGAATGGAAGGGTTAAGTTATGAGGAAAGACTAACAAGCTTAAACCTGTTTAGTTTAGAGAAACAGCGCCTTAGAGGGGATCTGATAACCTTATATAAATATATACGTGCCATTATCAACCATTGTCTGATAACCTATTCATTAACAGGACTATACACAGGACAAGGGGTCATCCATTTAGACTGGAAGAAAGAAAATTTAGCTTAAAGCATAGGAAGGGTTATTTTACGGTGAGATCAATAAAGCTGTGGAATTCTCTGCCTGTTGAGGTGGTTGGGTCAGAGTCTGTACAGACTTTTAAAAAACGACTGGATGACTTCCTGCAGACACAGAATATTAAGGGTTATAATATTTAATATGTGGGTAAAAGCTTCTTGATCCAAGGAGAAATCTGACTGCCATTCTGGGGTCAAGAAGGAATTTTTTCCCAGTATGTTGCATATTGGCAAGCATTTCAGACTGGGTTTTTTGCCTTCTTTTGGATCAACAGCAGTAGGTTATGTTGGAGAGGCTGAACCCGATGGACACATGTCTTTTTTCAGCCTATATAACTATGTATAACTATGTATAACTATGTACATGTGCAGAGTTTACGGTTTCTTCTCAAACCTGTCCTCAGGACACAAAACCACTCCAGGTTTTCCAGATACCTGTAATATAACACAGGAGATATAATTTGCCACTCAGTAATTGCAATATTCAGTCTTTATTTCCGAAAGGTAATCCTTAAAATGTGGCCTGTTAGGGGTACTTGAGGACCAGGGTTGGGAAACACTGACTTATATCACCTTTAATCTGTCCCTAACCTCTGGGGTCTTTCCTGCTCTCCTCAAACATGCCACGATAGTCCCGATCCTAAAAAAGCTGTCGCTGTAGTCTACTGCTCCCTCCATCTACAGCCCCATGTCCCTGCTCTTGTATGCCTCCAAACTCCATGAAAAGCTTGCACATGTACGTCTGATTGACTACCTCAACACCCTCTTTCTCCTTGACCCTCTGCAATCTGGCATTTGCTCATCTTACCTCACTCAACAGAAGCAGCTCTTGCAAAACTGACCAATGACCTTGCAACTGCTAAATCAAATAGGTGCTACTCTCTGCTGATCCTTCTTGACATATCTGCTGCCTTTGATACAGTTGGCCATGCACTTCTCCTTCAGAGTTAGTTATATAGACCTTCAATGTATTGAAACATAGAAACATAGAAAAATGTCTGCAGATAAGAACCTTTCGGCCTATCTAGTCTGCCCAATTACATGGATACTTTACCTGGATTTATCTTTTGTTTAGGATAGCCTTATGCCTATCCCATGCCTGCTTAAATTCAATTACTGTTTTGGCCTCTACCACTTCAACTGGAAGGCTGTTCCATGTATCCACCACCCTCTCAGTAAAATAATGTTTCCTGATGTTACTTTTAAACCTTTGCCCCTCTAATCTAAGACTATGTCCTCTTGTTTTCCTATTTTTTTTCCTTTTAAATATACTCCCTTCCTCTACCTTGTGGATTCCCTTTACGTATTTAACTGTTTCTATCATATCTCCTCTGTCTCGTCTTTTTTCCAAGCTGTACATGTTAAGATCATTAAGCCTTTCCTGGTAACTTTCCTCCTTCAAGCCATACACCATTTTAGTAGCCCTTCTCTGAACTCTCTCTAAGATGTCTATATCCCTCTGGAGATACGGTCTCCAGTACGGCACACAGTACTCCAAGTGAGGTCTCACCAGCGCTCTGTACAGTGGCATGAGCACTTCCCTTTTCCTACTGCTAATACCTCTCCCTACACAACCAAGAATTCTGCCAGCATTTCCTGCTGCTCTATTACATTGACTACTTACCCTTAGATCCTCTGAAATAATAACCCCTAAATCCCTTTCCTCAGATGTTGAGGTTAGGACTGTATCAAATATTCTATATTCAGCCCTTGGGTTTTTACGTCCCAGGTGCATTATCTTGCACTTATCCACGTTAAAACTCAATTGCCACAGCTCCGACCATTTTTTTAGTTTACCTAAATCATTTGTCATTTGGTGATCCCTCCAGGAACGTCAACCCTGTTGCAAATCTATGTGTCATCAGCAAAAATACATACTTTTCCATCAATACCTTCTGCAATATCACTAATATAAATATTAACGAGAATGGGTCCAAGTACTGACCCCTGAGATACCCCACTGGTAACAAGACCTTGCGCCGAATAAACTCCATTTACCACAACCCTCTGTTGCCTGTCACTCAGCCACTGCCTAATCCATTCAACAATATTGGAATCCTAGCTCAAATATTGCAATTTATTGATAAGCCTTCTATGCGGAACAGTATCAAAAGCCTTACTGAAATCTAAATAAGCAATGTCTACTGCACCACCTGTGTCTATTATTTTTGTTACCCAATCAAAAATTGTTTGTTCTTTTTCTTTGTTATTGTTATTGTTCTTTCATGGTTCTCTTCCTTCCTGTCCAAACAATCGTTTAGTGTCTCATTTTATGGAAGTACTTCCTCCTGGCAACCTGTTGGGGTGGCCCAAGGTTCAGTACTGGGCCCTCTTCTTTTTTCAATCTACACTGCCTTTCTAGGCAAACTGATCAGCTCCTTTGAATTCCAGTACCACCTATACGCTGATGACACTCAAATTACTCCCCTGATCTCTCGTCTACTCTCATGGATCGAGTTATTGAAAGTCTCTCTGCTGTCTCGAATTGGATGGCTTTCCACTTCCTTAAACTCAGTCTTGCCAACACTGAAATTCTCGTTGTTCCTTCCTCCAAGAAGAAGCCAATGCCATCTATCTCTCTTGAGTAAATGAAAAGCTCATTAGCCCAATGCCTCAAGCTCGCTGCCTTGGTGTCACTTTCGATTCTGACAAAGTTTTCTCCACAAGTCCAGACATTGACCAAATCCTGTTACGATCTACTCAAGAACATTGCCCGCATCCGCCCCTATCTGACGCAAGATACCGCAAAGGTGCTGGTTCATGCGCCTGTCATTTCACAGCTTGATTACTGCAACTCACTCCTTATTGGTCTCCTCAATGCTCGTATTGCCCTTTTGCAATCTGTAATGAATGCAGGTGCCAGGCTTTTTTTTTTCCCCCAGAAGCTCCTCACATACATCTCCCCTTTGCCGGTCCCTCCATTGGTTTCCTTCAATAAAAGAAAGTAGAGTGTAATAATGTATAATTATGTGTCATAGAGCGTCACCGGAAAACAAGTGTATGTCACATGATGCAAACTATAAAATCAGAAACTCTGCAGTAAAACAAATTCACAATGATTTGCTGTGTTTATGGTTTCTGAGTCACAAAATATTTGCAGTGACAAGAAAACTAACCACGAAATTCCAGAAAATTTAGCAGACTAGCTTAGTTAGTGTATCATTGTCAATGGGCAAGATTTTCCAAATTTTCCCTGTTACTGCTAGAATCAAGATGTAGGATCCTACAATGAACCAGTACCTCTTTTACATTTATTTTATTCACACAGCTGTGACTCCAATCTTTCATAAAGTCTCTAAAAATACACTATTTTAGAGAAGTTTATCAGCTCACCCCATAACCCTCCCCATTGCACCTTTCCTGATCTGTTTCCAACTGAGCCCCAATGTATCCCATAATTTATCATAAACTGCACTTTAAGTCACCCTCACCACTATGTGCTACCCCACTCCTCTTAGATTGGAAGTTCACTATAGTAGGAACTTCTTTTTTTGTAGTTCTGTGTCTTAAACGTATTTGTTAGTTTTATGTCTTTTGTGTCCTTGTGAGTGAAGAAAAAATGCTATTTGCAGTCAAACCACTAATTATTTTGACTCAATATCTTCAGAATTTTTTTCTAAGTTAATAAATATGCAGAAATCGATTGAAAATCCATAGGACTGTAGATACATCGTGAGAGCAAGACCATAGTAAGTCTACCATGTTAAGTCCCGGCAGGGCCGGCGCTAGCGTAAGGCGGCACAGGCGGCTGCCTTACTATCTGGCTTCCTGCCAGTTTGAGGGGGCAGAATTTTAAAGATTCCAGCCCCTGCCCCGAGCGCCGCCATCTTGGTCGGCCGGGGAGACCCGGCGCAGCGCTAGGGGCCAAACCACCCGACCAGCGCCGCGCGCAATCTTGTGTGAACGTGGCTGCGCTGGTCAGGTGGTTCACGCCCGGTGAGCAGCAAAGCTGCATCATGCCAGCGGCCGCTCGCCGCGTAGGAGAAGAACGCAGGCGGAGCCTGGGGGGCCTGGCAGCAGGTGAGAGCTGGGGACAGTTATATCCATGTGTGAGCTGGGGGCAAATATCTCCATATGAGCTGGGTGAAATATATCCACATGTACTCTGGGGGCAAATATATCCACTTGTAATCTGGGGCAAATATATCCACATGTGATCTGGGGGCAAATATATCCAGATGTAATCAAGGGGGGCAAATATATCCACATGTGATCTGGGGGCAAATGTATCCACATGTTATCTGGGGGCAAATATATCCACATGTGAGCTGGGGGCAGATATATCCATGTGAGCTAGGGGCAAATATATCCACATGTGAGCTGGGGCAAATATAACCATGTGAGCTAGGGCAGATATAACCATGTGAGCTGGGGGCAGATATATCCATGTGAGCTGGGGGCAGATATATCCATGTGTGAGCTGGGGCAATATATATATCCATGTGAGAGCTGGGGCACTATATATCCATGTGTGAACTGGGGGGCAATATCCATGTGTGAACTGGGGGGCAATATATCCATGTATGAACTGGGGGGCAATATATCCATGTGTGAACTGGGGGCAATATATCCATGTGAGCTGGGGCAATATATCCATGTGAGCTGGGGCAACATATCCATGTGAGCTGGGGGCAATATATATATCCATGTGACCTGGGGGCAAATATATCCACCTGTCACTGCGAACCCAACACCAGATCTTGGCCAAAACTGGTAGAATCCCCCCCGAATATATGTATATATGTATCCGGACATGTTCTGGTCTGAGGTCTATGTATATATGTATCTGGGGATTATCTGGTCTGAGGTCTCTGTATATATATGTATCTGGGCATGTTCTGGTCTGAGGTCTCTGTATATATGTATCTGGGCTGGTTCTGGTCTGTATATATGTATCTGGAAATTTTCTGGTCTGTATATATGTATCTGGGAATGTTCTGGTGTGTATATATGTTTCTGAGTGGGCATGGTATCGGTGAGTACCTGGAAAAAAGTATTGGTACTTGTACTCGGTCTTAAAGTGGTATCGGTGCAACCCTAGTGTGTGTATATATGTATGTGTATATATACAGGGTTATTCAAAGAGATTCGAAAAGTCACCGCATGTTCGGTGACTTTTCGTTCTCTTCAATTCGATTCCTTTTGCCGATCCCATTTCGGTGACCCTTCGGTGTATTCAGCAAACACCACAGGGTCCCCGAATTGCAGGGAAAAGCTGCCGCAAACCTGATGAAAACGAACCGCAAAACCCAGCGAATGCACGCCGAAAACCCTCAAAAACATCTGGATTAACCTGCCGAAAACCACGGAAAAACCCGAGCAGGAGCCGATCACCCGCAGCGAAGCCGTCGGAAAAAGCCGAGACCGCAGACAGAGTGAAGTGAATAAATTAGGAAAACAGTTTGCATGAATGTTTGAAAAGTGAAACACTGTTTGCAAAGAAACTACTGAGCGAAAATGTCTGAAATTTGCATATGAGGTCCAGGGAATGATAATAAAGAGGGCTGTTACAGAAAAAATAAGTAAACTTAAAAAATAAAATAAAATAAAAAAAATCTGACTTTTAAAAAAAAAATTCAGAAAAATGCTTAAAATATCCTAAAAAATCTATAAATAAAGAGACTCTTTACTACATAACTTTATAATGAACGGTTTATTAGATATTGAATTAAAACGGGAATATTTTTATCATTGAAGCCTATGGGATTCTCCTGAATAAACTTGCCAAATTAAACCACCGAATGGCAGGGCATTTCGGGAACATTTCACTGTTGGTTTGTGTTCTCTGAATAGCCGAAGCAGTGCTTTTTCATGGGGTTTTCACTGCCCTCGAACAGGCACCGAACAGGCACCGTATGTGCAGGCAATTCGCCAGGATTTGGCGAATTGCCTGCTCTCTGGATAGCCGAATGGCCAAGAAAGGTAACCGAACGCTGATTTTCAACGTTTGGTTACCTTTCTCAAGCGATTCGGATCTCTTTGAATAGCCCTGATAGAGATTATTATGACACCTCTATCCTGATTGGCTTGACATGACATGCTGGGGGGGGGCACCAAAACGCACCTTCGTCTGACTAGATAAAAATGCTTGCACCGACCCTGGTCCCAGGTATAGAATTTTTTCTAAGAAAACCAAAATAAACATTGAAAACCCATGTCCCTGACTTCACAGACCCAAGTATAATATTATTCTCACTAAAATAATAAACGTATACCTCAATGTAATCCTGTAGAAGCATACAGTGCTAATTTTTATCTAAGTTTAAAATTGTAGTTTAGTGAACTTATAATTGCTTCAGATAATATAGGAATCACTGGCTTGATTTTTAGTTGTTAATTAGATGAGATGTGCAGGATAGAATAAGAAAAAAATGCATATCAACCAATGAAGAAAGTATCGTCTTCACCTCCTTACTGGCAGATAGACCCAACTGGAAGACGGACATCGGCATGCACAACGTAAAGCATGACTGTCAGGTAGAAATAAAAATAAAAATCTGCCACAATAGTTATGAAGAAGTTAAAATATTTTGTGCCCTACTACATACTTAACACTCAGCTGTGTGAGGGTTAACGTTAGCTTAAGTCGCCCTAGCGCGGACCGGCATTATTACATTCCGAACGCGATATGGCGATTGCGTGAGTTTACTGTACTTTGCTCTCTCTGTGCTTAACATGGGGATCGCAAAGTGTTAATTAGTTTTAGGATTACAAAGTCCTAATGCTAATTACATCCTGTTGCGGTTAACTCAAAAGTTAACCACAGCTTGGAGCTGTTGCTAACTGATTCAGCTTCTGCAGAATCAGTTATCACCAGCTTTAAAAAAAAAAAAAAAATCAGATACTCACCTCTCATCCCGCGGTGAGAATAGCAGCCCGATCCACCGCTTCTCAGTCTCCCTCCACGATTACTCCACCTCTCGAAGATCCTGCAGGTCATGTGACAGGCAGTCGCAGCCTCTATGGACTCCTTACGGGGCAGGCTGCTGGATTAGTGCCTGCCCCATAACATGGAGCCAAAACGGGGGCGCTAAGGAGAAATCTGCAGGCTCAGGTTTTCCTCCTTAGCATCCCCATTTTGGCGGCAGTAATGTAATACTGCCCTTCATTTCTTCTACATTAGCCTTTCTGAAGGGTTTTGTAGAACATAAAATACAACATAGACAATAAGTGGCTTCTGGACATAGGGTTCTGGATATGCAGCACTATAGGGGTTATTCAAAGAGCACTGAAATTCCACTGGAATTTCGATGCTCTTTCGTTCCCCACACATCGGGGAATCAATTCATTTCCCCCGACCCTGCGGTGAATCCAGCATTCACCGCAGGGTCCCCGGAGTGCAGGGAAAAGTTCCCGACCGCAACCGAAAACCTGCCACAAAACTGCAGATTCTAACGGAAAAACTACAGCAAAACTGCCGAAAAAATATCAGAGCTATCCAATAAACCGCTGAAAAAAGCCAACTGCACCCGAAGATCCGCCGTAAAGCTGCTGAATAAAAGCCGAATGCATCAGAAAAAGCTGATGATCTGCCGAACAGAGCACCCACCAACAGCAGGAAAAAGCCGACAAGCCAATAAAGGGGGTAAAAAAAAAAAAAAAAACAACAAACAACACAACCTCTAAACTTTTAAAAGCTGTTTGCAAAAAACTTCTGGATGAAAATACCTGGAATTAACATATAAGGTCGTATGAAAAATAATAATAAAAAGGTCTGTTACAGAAAAAAAAATGCTATTTAAAGAAAAATCCCAAAAAAATAAATAAATATTATATAGAGACTTTTTGTTGCAGAAAAAAGGACAAATTGTTATAAAAATATTCAATAAACAAGGGAATATTTTTTACATTGAAAACGATGGGATTCGCCTGATTAAACCTGTTAAATGAAACCACTGGACATCAGGACAGTTCACTGACATTTCTCTGCTGTTTGGTGTTCTCTGAATAGGTTAACCATTGCTTCTCGATGGGGATTTAACTGCTGTCGAACTTCACTATATTTTGCTGGCAATTCGCCAAGTATTGGCGAATTGCCAGCTTTTGCATAGCTGAATAGCCACAAAATTGCACTTTTGGTTGGGGCCACTTCAGCTCTCTTTGAATAACACTCAGGGCTTGTAGTGGTCTACTCCTAAGTGGGCTATTTTCAAGTGGAGTTAAAAACAGGAATTCTACCTGTACTGGTCTGTGGTTTGTATCTCTAGAGGGAGAGAAACCTCTGGTTTATTTATTTGTTTAATTTCTCTTTGCTGTTTTTTTTTTTCTGTTGTGCTTTTTGGTTGTTTTTTTCCCCGAGTGGCTGGTGACTTGTTAATTGGGGGCGTGTAGCCTGTCAGGTGATTTCACTTGTATGGCTACGTAAACTCAATGGCAGCTCACTGAGCTTGCTCACAAGGGCTTGTAGTGGTCTACTCCTAAGTGGGCTATTTTCAAGTGGAGTTTAAAAACAGGAATTCAAATAACAGGTATCAATTGTGATATATTCTCTTGTTGTGGGTATGAGTGTTAGCAAGCTTGAAGGTTTGACCCAGTGCACATCCTGCTGCATGTATGCATGTCTGGAGGAATCCTTCCAGGGTCCATATCTCTGTAGCAAGTGTGAACGTGTAGCTCTTCTGGAAGCTCATATTGGAGATCTGGAAGGGCAAATCGTAACACTGAGGCAGATTGACAATCTTGAAAGGAGCCTGCTTCTCACGGAGCAAAGTATAGTTGAGGAATCTAGGGGTGTGGGAGGAGTGGAGTTAACCGGGGAACAGGTTGGTAGCTGGGTGTCAGTGACACGTGGTAGCAGGGGGTGAGGGAAGAGGAAAAGGTTGGCTAGTCCTGATCTTGCGCACACCAACAGATTTGCCCCTTTGAGCGATGATGTTGGGTGCATCAGCTCAGGTGTAGCAGTACTGGAGGAGGCTGCTCCCTCTAACAGCAGGGGGATCAGCCCACCAAGTAAGGGAGGGATAAAGAGGGCAAGTAAGCCTAGACAGGTTGTGGTGGTAGGGGACTCTATTATTAAGAGTAGATAGGGTAATCTGTCGCGCTGATCGCCTTAACCGGACAGTTTGCTGTCTGCCGGGTGCCCGTGTTAGGCATGTGGTTGACAGAGTTGATAGATTATTGGGAGGGGCTGGAGATGACCCAGCTGTCATGGTCCATATTGGTACCAATGACAAAGTAAGAGGAAGATGGAAGGACCTGAAGAATGATTTCAGGGAATTAGGAAGTAAACTGAAGAAGAGGTCCTCCAAGGTAGTATTTTCTGAGATCCTACCTGTGCCACGTGCTACAGTGGAAAGGCAGCGGGAGATTAGGGAGGTCAATGCGTGGCTTAAAGCTTGGTGCAGGAAGGAGGGCTTTGGGTTTTTAGAGCACTGGGCTCATTTTGCACTGGGGTACAATCTGTATAGTTGTGATAGATTGCACCTGAATGGAAGAGGGTCTGCTGTGCTAGGGGAGAGGATGGTTAAAAGGTTGGAGGAGACTTTAAACTAGTGAAAGGGGGGGAGGGATACAGTATCTTACAAAATGGAGACAGAGTAGATAGCGCAAGGGTTTCAGCTCAGACTAAGGGGGTGGAGCCGGGGGGATGGGTAATGTCAGAACAGTGGAGGCATGTAATGTAAAGTCGCATTCAGCATGTGTGGGTAGAGACAACATTAAATGTATGCTTGCTAATGCAAGGAGCCTCAATAACAAGATGGGGGAACTAGAGGTAATAGCATACACTAAGCAATACGACATTATAGGAATAACAGAAACGTGGGGGGACGAAACGCATGACTGGGCTGTAAACTTAAACAGTTATACATTGTTTAGAAAGGATAGGAAACATAAGAAAGGGGGTGGAGTGTGTTTATATGTAAATCAGGATTTAAAGCCTAATATTACACAACTGGAAAGCGATGAGGGAAATGTGGAATCCTTATGGGTAAATATTTTGTTGGGGAATAAACAGGGAAGTCAACTATTGGTTGGCATATGCTATAAACCACCTAATATAGATAATGATGAAGAAGAACAACTGTTAGAGCAAATTAGGAAGGCTGCAGATCATGGTAGCACTTTAATTATTGGAGATTTTAATTACCCGGACATTAATTGGGATAGTGGGACTAGTAATTCAGCAAAGGGAATCCGGTTTCTGAACATTTTAAATGATACCTTCATGTCACAACTGGTAGAAACACCAACTAGAGAGGATAACTGTTTGGACCTGGTTATAACAAATAATGTGGATCTTTTCTCAAATATTAATGTAAAGGAACAGTTGGGAAACAGTGACCATAATATGGTGACTTTTGAAATAAACTCAAAAAAACACATTCATAAGGGGCATGCTAAAACATATAATTTTAAAAAGGACAACTTTATTAAAATAAAGGAAGCTCTCAATATCATTGACTGGCAGAAACTCTTTCACGGGAAAAACACTGAGGATAAGTGGAATATCTTTAAACTAACACTAGAAAAGTACACGTCACAATATATTCCACTGGTTAATAAATATAAAAGAAACAGACTGAAACCAATGTGGCTTAGTAGGAAGGTAACTAAGGAAATGAAAAATAAAAAGAAGGCATTTAAAGCTTTTAAATCTGATAAATCTGAGGCATCCTATAAAGCATATAGGGCAGCCAATAAAGCATGTAAAAATGCGATTAGATGGGCTAAACTAGAAAATGAAAAAGAAATAGCCAAAGAGAGCAAGACCAACCCTAAAAGATTCTTTAGGTACATAAATTCCAAAAAACCTAAGAGTGAAAATGTAGGTTCACTAAAATCAGGGTCAGGTTTATTGTTAACTGAAGATCAGGATAAGGCAGAAATTTTAAATGATTATTTTTCTTCAGTATTTATCAAAGAGAAACCTATAACAGGAGACATGCAATTCATTAATAAAAACTTACTAATACAAAGTGACTGGTTGACTCAGGACAAGGTTTTGCAGAAATTAAACAATGTGAATGTGAATAAAGCCCCGGGGCCAGATGGAATTCACCCGCGAGTACTGAGAGAGCTATGTGTTGAAATATGTAAACCTCTGTTCTTAATCTTTCAAGATTCTTTTCTTTCAGGAATAGTACCAGAGGATTTGAGAAAAGCTGACGTCGTCCCTATATTTAAGAAAGGTTTAAAATTTGTGCCTGTGAATTATAGACCTGTGAGCTTAACATCTGTGGCTGGGAAAGTATTTGAGGGGTTACTAAGGGATAATATTCAGGAATTTATTGGGAGGTATAATGTTATTGGCAAAAATCAGCATGGTTTCATGAAACACAGATCATGTCAGACTAACCTAATTACGTTCTATGAGGAAGTAAGTAGAAGTATAGATCAGGGGGTCGCAGTGGATGTGATTTACTTAGATTTTGCCAAAGCTTTCGACACAGTTCCACACAAAAGGTTACTATTTAAATTAAGAAAAATTGGTCTAGATGAAAATACTTGTTCTTGGATAGAAAACTGGCTAAAAGATAGGGTACAGAGAGTGGTCATAAATGGTACATTTTCAAGATGGACATCAGTGGTAAGCGGTGTCCCTCAGGGGTCTGTTATAGGACCAATACTATTCAATTTATTTATAAATGACCTTGAAATAGGCATTGAAAGTCATGTATCAGGGTTTGCAGATGACACAAAACTAGGAAAAGTAATACAATGTGAGCAGGATGTTACTTCGCTACAGAGGGATTTAGATAGATTGGGGGACTGGGCACTTAAATGGCAGATGAAATTTAATGTAGATAAATGCAAAGTTATGCGCTTGAGTGAAGAACACACAAGTAATTTATACCCTAAATGGTACGGAGTTAGGGAAATCCAAGCAGGAGAAGGATTTGGGAATAATCATAGACTTCAAACTAAGTAACAATGTGCAATGTCAAACAGCAGCCGCCAAGGCAAGCAAAGTATTGGAATGCATTAAAAGGGGAGTTCACTCACGGGATGAAAACATAATTTTGCCTCTGTATAAATCAATGGTCAGGCCGCACCTTGAATATGCCGTGCAATTTTGGGCACCGGTCTTAAAAAAAGATATTATAGCGTTAGAAAAAGTGCAGAGACGGGCAACTAAATTAATAAGGGGAATGGAAGGGTTAAGTTATGAGGCAAGATTAACAAGCTTAAACCTGTTTAGTTTAGAGAAACGGCGCCTTAGAGGGGATCTGATAACCTTATATAAATATATACGGGGCCATTATCAACCATTGTCTGATAACCTATTCATTAACAGGACTATACATAGGACACGGGGTCATCCATTTAGACTGGAAGAAAGAAAATTTTGCTTAAAGCATAGGAAGGGTTATTTTACGGTGAGAATAAAGCTGTGGAATTCTCTGCCTGTTGAGGTGGTTGGGTCAGAGTCTGTACAGACTTTTAAAAAACGACTGGATGACTTCCTGCAGACACAAATATTAAGGGTTATAATATTTAATATGTGGGTAAAAGCTTCTTGATCCAAGGAGAAATCTGACTGCCATTCTGGGTCAAGAAGGAATTTTTTCCCAGTATGTTGCATATTGGCAAGCATTCAGACTGGGTTTTTTGCCTTCTTTTGGATCAACAGCAGTAGGTTATGTGGGAGAGGCTGAACCCGATGGACGCATGTCTTTTTTCAGCCTATATAACTATGTAACTATGTAACACTGCATGTAACCACAGCGCTTTAGCATTTGCCAGGCTGCTTGGCACCAGCAAAAATAGTATGCTCTAGCATTCTGCCAGCCCCAAGACCAATGTGAGAGCTAAGTTACAGCATTATTGGGGTTGAGTGATCTGATCAGTGTTCGTAAATACTTATCCTGTAAAAGCAAAGAAAAAAAATCTTTTCTGTGCAATCAATGCTTGTGTGGAAACATGACTGTATAAATGGAGTTAAAGCTATCAACCAATTAGGAGCAAGTCACCAATGTGCCACACAGCAGAAAGCATATAGGCCACACAATCCAGCGTTTAAAACGCAGCAAGGTGGAAAAACTGCACCCGCAGTTTTTTGCGCCCGTGATGCTGGCAATGCAGGCGCAAAAAATGCTGCCTGCAGCGAGATGCTCACGGCAGCGCTGAGCGCAGCCGCGAGCATCCACTCGATGGAGTGCATAGAACTCTCGCGAGATCCGGCCGGTCGGCGTAGTGATACACAGGGAGAGACGAGGGGGGGACTTTTTCCCCCAGTCTTTCCCTGCTCCCGCTGGATGGAGGAGGCGGTTAGAGCCGCGGTCCTCGCCACGGGACAGGAGGTGAGTATAGCATTCTGTTTTTTGTTTCTTAGGCTTGTGTTAATGGATTCTGCAGAAGAACACCAAGTGCAGGCTGTGGTTAACTTTTTGCTAACCAGAGCCAGGCGTTAATCAGTGCTAGTAGATTGTAATACTAACGCTGATTAACACTTTGTGCTCCCATGTTAAGTATAGGGAGCACAAAGTACAGTAACCTCGCGCTGAAAAGCACAATGTACCAAACGCAAACCGGTTACTTAACCCGCTTGCATTTGGATTGTAATATGCGGTAGACACGGCAGCTAACATTAATGCTGACGCAAGTGAGCGTTAACGTCAAGATTGATTTGTAATGTGGCCCATAATGTACATTTGCTGTGCGCTTATACCAATAAAGATAATTCTAAGTAAATAATACTTTGAAATAAATGTACATGAAGTAAATGAACCACAGGTAAATTAATATCATGCTGTTTTGCCTTCTTTTCTCGATTCCTACAAAAAAGAGGACAAAAAACAACATCTAAAAGTAATATCTAAGGCTAGGGTCAGACGAAAGCAGTTTTAACGTACGTTTAGCCGCACGAAATCACGGCCGTGCTAGCAGCAAATGACGTCCAATGCCGGGGAACACACGAAGTACGGCCGCACGAAAGTTCGTCCGCGCAACGCAAGTGGCAAACGAACGCATTTTGTCGAGAACGTGAAACCACTAGTACGGTCGTACAGAGTGCGCTGCGTCCGCTAGCGGCGTGTGTGCGTGATTTGGAGATGTCAGACACAGCTAATGTCCGGCCAACATAACGTCCAGATGCAAAAGTGTTTTATTGATGATCCGTACAAAAACACGAACGCAAATGCGCATCGTATGACCGCTATCATGTACTCCATGAAAAAATGCGTCCATTCGTTCGAACGCACTTTTTCACAGACAACGCGAAAATGCATTCGTCTGACCCTAGCCTTAAATATTCCAAAATGTCAAACTCACGTTTAGTCCTGTCTTTAGTTATGTCTAATTACTGGCTAATTACTGGGGGTCTGATACTGGCTAATTACTGGGGTTCTGATCCTGGCTAATTACTGGGGTCTGATCCTGGCTAATTACTGGGGTTCTGATCCTGGTTAATTACTGGGGTCTGATCCTGGCTAATTACTGGGGTCTGATCCTGGCTAGTTACTGGGGTCTGATCCTGGCTAGTTACTGGGGTCTGACCCTGGCTAGTTACTGGGGTCTGATACTGGCTAATTACTGGGGTCTGATACTGGCTAATTACTGGGGTCTGATACTGACTAATTACTGGGGGTCTGATACTGGCTGTCTAATTACTGGGGCCTGATACTGGGGGTCTGATATCTGGGGCTCGCGCGGAGGGTTGGTCTTGAAGGCGTGGGGCATACTGGTACGCCCCGCTGACTTCAATGGCCCGCCACAGCCCCTCCAAACAGCCAACAAGGGGGGGCCCTTCATGGATTCTTGCACCGGGGCCCTGAGGTTTCTAGTTACGCCTCTGTTAATCATTGCTGGATTACAAAGTCCCAGCGCTGATTAACGTCCGGCTCTGGTTAGCGAAAAGCTAACCAGAGCCAGGACTTGGTGTTAACGGATTCCGCTTCTGCAGAATCCGTTAACACCATCCAAAACAATTTAAAAAAGCATCTAATACTCACCCTCTGTCCCGCGGCGAGGACCGCGGCTCTGTTTGCCTTTCTCCGGCCGGCGGGAGCAGGGAAAGTCTGGGGGGAAAAGTCCCACCAGTCTCTCCCTGCATATCACTACGCCGACTGGGATCTCGCGAGGAGAGATCTGGCTGGTCATGTGACTGGCAGGGGGGAACTTAATGGAGTGCTATGGACTCCATCGAGTGGATGCTCGTGGCTGCGCTCAGCGCTCCCGCGAGCATCCAGGATTTTAATGGGCAATAACAATGCAGGCAGCATTTTTTGCGCCTGCATTGTAATCCAGCGTTAAAGAGCAGGAGCAAGGGGGAAAACTGCTGGCACAGTTTTTCCTACCTTGCTACGCGTTTTAACGCTAGGATTGTAATAGAGCCCATAATGTGTGGGTACACCAAAAGAGAAAAAGAACAGAAAAGAGCAGAACAAAACTAAAAAAAACTGCTTGTGTCATTTGTGCATACCCAAACAAAAAAGATATGTCAGTAAAGGAGATAAAGGCATACCTTGAGTGAACCAGTGATTCAATAGAAAAAATAAGTAAACCATTGTAGCCCTCGTATGGAAGCAAAGTTCTTCATGGTGGAACATTGTAGTTTATAACTCTTTTATAACACTCATAAAACTTGTCACAGGTTCGTAGCATTTACGTTTTTGTCATATAATCATATAGTGTTGGGAAAAGGGTGTAGCTTCCTCATATGCTGGACTAATTAATCAAGATGAGGTTCACCTGGGACCTCAGGGAGAATGTAGAACATACAGGCAGAAAGAACCCGTATGATTAAACGTGGAGCAGGGACATGTGCAGGCTTAAAGGGGCTGCAAGGGGTCAGGGAGTATGGGCCATGACACCTACAAAGTTCTCACTAACTCTGCTCCTCATTACCTGTCCTCACTAATCACCAAATGCACCCCAGCCCACTCCCTAATGTCAAACAGTGACCTGCGCCTAGCTTCTCCCCGCATCACCTCTTCACATGATAGACTACAGGATTTCTCACGCGTAGCCCCCATCCTCTGGGACCCTCTCCCTTGTACGGTCAGACTTTCCCCTAACTTCTCTTCCTTCAAATGCTCCCTTAAGACATTCCTGTTTAGGGAAGACTACCACCTTACTCAATGACGCAACCAGTCCATCATTCCCACTTTGCAGTCCATCACTCTCACCTTGCAGTCCTCTCCTCCTGTTTCCACCCCCAGCCTTGCCTTTCTAGATTGTGAGTTCCACGGGAATAGGGCTCTCGTTTCCTCCTGTACTGGTTTGTCAAAATGTTGTTTAATGTTTTGTAACCCTGTCTATACTGGGACCATTGTACAGCGCTGGGAATATGTGGGTGCTTCATAGTTACATCGTTACATAGGCTGAAAAAAGATATGTGTTCATCAGGTTCAGCCTTTCACACATCACCTACTGCTGTTGATACAAAAGAAGGCAAAAAACCCAGTCCGAAGCGCTCGCCAATATGCAACACACTGGGAAAAAAATCCTTCTCGACCCCAGAATGGCGTCAGATTTCTCCTTGGATCAAGAAGCTTTTACCCACATATTAAATATCATAACCCTTAATATTACGTGTCTGTAGGAAGTCATCCTGTCGTTGTTTAAAAGTCTGCACAGTCTCTGACCCAAGCACCTCAACAGGCAGAGAATTTCACAGCTTTATTGTTCTCACTGTATGTAAAACATAACCGGTGGAAATCCCAGAAAAGAGATACTATCCAGATGAACTGGCAGTAATCTGAACGCTGGTTGAATGTCTGTGTTTCCTAATAGGACACTTGGTCCCCAATTTAGCCCATGAAGTAGTGATAGAGAGACACTTCCCAAATCTCTTGGAACTATGTGATTCTCCCAAAATGAGTAAAACCAAGGAGGTTTTATGTTTTCCTTTCCTTTTGATCATCCCTATGAGAGGCACTGTGTCAAACATTCCCACATACCGTGAACAAGAGATTAATATTTTTTCATATAACCTATTTTGTTAAACGTTAAAGCATACCTGAGTGGCCATTGCTGGTGTTTTACAAGTATTCTTTATTAATATCCTTAATATTTAATGAAAAATCAATCTTTGAGTATATGGGAAATAGTACCAGCCCGGACACATCCACAAAGGATGAAGATTTTGTGAATTGTTACTCACAGGTCTATTCAATAAAGGTGAAACTCAGGAGAACTGACAGGAGAAGTGAAAATTCTAGGTCAAAATAGCCAAACCGGAAAAATTCTCTGATTTATCTCACTTTCCAAATCTGCTATTTGGTCTAGATTGTTCTCCTGCCAATTCTCCAGAGGTACACCTTTTAGTACTCAACAGACCTGTAAGTCTTTGCTGGTCTACGGTAAATATGTGGTTTACAGAGAATGGCATTGAGTTAAATTCAAGGGCCCCCCATCTTAAAACTTTACAAGCATTCACTGATTGTTCTGTGATACTATTCAGTATATGATAGAAATAAGTAATATAGTATACTAAATATAATATATAGTATTAAAAATTATTGACTTTTCTTCACACAAAAAGTTGAGAAAAATGCAAATATCTTTAATATTTAAATTGATTTTAATTTCTTACGTGCTATGGCTCAACTGCTATAAAATAAACTTTCAATATAATTAGAATGATATTTCCCTAGCACACCCAAGAGACATATTTGACTGTTTGTTCAACCACAAAAATAATTCACAAGGGTTTATACTAATAGGCTACAAGTCGTATAACTACTGGGGAAGAACGTGATTTACTTTGTTATTTTAGAATGTAGAAATCTATGCTTCCACTGGAAATTTTCTTTAAAACTGCAGAAGTGAGACTGCATATGTTGCGTTCTCAATTCAGTAAGTTATCATATAAGAAAAATTTCCAAACAAGTTTTAAAATTCTGAATTAAACAATATTGAAGAGTAGTCAGACACTTTATATTTTATTCACTTAAAAGGAAAATTATTGTTTGCACTCCCTACGTAAAGGTAAGTAAAAAAAATGATTAAGCCATGTTACAAGCAGGATACATTTGTCACGTATATTTAAGCACCAGTAAAATACAGGCAGGATGTTTTCCACTATTTATATAGTGGTATTTGGAACATCTGATCAGAGTGGAATAATACATTTCAATTATCAGGGTTATTCAAAGAGATCCGAATTGCTTGAGAAAGGTAACCGAACGCTGAAAATCAGCGTTCGGTTACCTTTCTTGGCCATTCGGCTATCCAGAGAGCAGGCAATTCGCCAAATCCTGGCGAATTGCCTGAACATACGGTGCCTGTTCGGTGCCTGTTCGAGGGCAGTGAAATCCCCATGAAAAAGCACTGCTTCGGCTATTCAGAGAACACAAACCAGCAGTGAAAGGTTCCCGAAATGCCCTGCCATTCGGTGGTTTAATTCGGCAAGTTTATTCAGGAGAATCCCATAGGCTTCAATGTTAAAAATATTCCCGTTTTAATTCAATATCTAATAAACCGTTCATTATAAAATTCTGCAGTAAAGATATTTTAAGCATTTTTCTGATTTTTTTTTTATTTTTTTAAAAGTCCGATTTTTTTTTTTTTAAGTTTACTTATTTTTTTCTGTAACAGCCCTTTTTATTATCATTCCCTGGACCTCATGTGTAAATTTCAGACATTTTCGCTCAGTAGTTTCTTTGCAAACAGCATTCCACTTTTCAATCATTCATACAAACTGTTTTCCTAATTTATTCTCTTCACTCTGTCTGTGGTCTCGGCTTTCTCGGCTTTTTCCGGTGGCTTCGCTGCGGGTGATCGGCTCCTGCTCAGGTTTTTCTGTGGTTTTCGGCAGGTTAATCCAGATGTTTTTGAGGGTTTTCGGCGTGCATTCGCTGGGTTTTGCGGTTCGTTTTTGAGGGTTTGCAGGTAGCTTTTCCCTGCAATTCGGGGGCCCTGTAGCGCTTGCTGAATACACCGCAGGGTCACCGAAATGGGATCGGCAAAAGGAACCGAAATGAAGAGAACGAAAAGTTACCGAACGTGCGGTGACTTTTCGAATCTCTTTGAATAACCCTGTATATATTTTTACGCATGATTGGTATCAGTTCAATTTCTCCTACCGTATGTATTTAAAATACATTTCTCATTCTCTTTACATGTGTTTTTCATTCACATTTTTCAAAGATGTGTTCAATGCGTGAATTTGGAGGGGTTTGATAAATATTTATATTTAATTTTATACAAGTATTTGCTAGAAAGAAATGATGCTTACAGAATTAACAGCCAAGATACACGAAATTTCAAGCTTGTTCAAGCATTAACGTTACGCGCAGAAATCGGTGTGCGGACTGTTTTTTTTTTACACTTGTTCATGGAAACCGTCTCTCATTAGACAATGAAAAAGCTGTACAATGAGTATTGTCCAAAAGGTAGAAGAAGAAAAAAAGAAAAACAGACTAGCAGAGTTTCAGTAACATAGTATAATGTTATCCACTGTAAGAATTCTTTTGGCACACATACATCCTTTCAGTTACCTTGCCAGTATGCCATTATCCTTATCACTGGTACAGCAGACTGGGAGTTAATAGGGGTTGCTTTGACAGAGAACCATCTGGCATATGGTCCCACAAATTCTCAGAAAGAATAAAATACCTTTATTTCAGATAACACTTCCATGAATGTGCATATACGCTACGTAATCACGAGATCCCTAGAAGTCTTATAATTCCATGGAACCCAGTGTTTTCTGTATAATTTTAACTGCTCATTGCGGTCTCTTGCTTTTTATTTACTCCCTTATCTCC
This sequence comes from Leptobrachium leishanense, assembly GCA_009667805.1. Lineage (NCBI taxonomy): Eukaryota > Metazoa > Chordata > Amphibia > Anura > Megophryidae > Leptobrachium > Leptobrachium leishanense. The sequence goes on from CM019072.1 coordinate 60,612,828, forward strand.
TCTTTTCATCTGTTTAACAAAGATGGATTTGGAGCAGGAGAATCTAGACCGGGAGGAGCAACGCTTTGCTAAAAAGGCTGGTCTGCATTACCCCTGGAAAGACTAAATTCCAAAAGTTGATTGTTACTGGACTCCGTGCGGACTGTTTTTTATTTTTTTTGTATCAAAATTGCTTTTAATTATGTATTAAAGACATATTTAAAAATGTTTTATGAGTCCTGTACATCTGGGTCAACTCCCCTCCTCCCATAACCTGCGCACAATCAATATACAGAGAGGAAATCTGATAATATCCAAAAGCTTTACAGTTTAATTATTTTTTTTGTGTTTAATGGAACATTACAGCAGAAGTACATGGCTATATGAAAATAATTAAACGTAATTAAAATCTTTGCTTGTATAGTCACACAAGACTGTCATTAACCTCCACAGGTGTTGCAGCCATGTTGTCCAAAAGCTCCTGATCTTCCCCAAACTACAATCCCTTGTGTTACTTTGCAGGCACAGCCCCCATCTCTTACTGCCTAAACTTGTTGACCAGACGTGCTCTGTACGTGCCCTCTTATCTCTCAATTGCCTTCATCCTTGTATTTCTGGTGCAAGTCTGCCACATCATCCTGTGACACACGTTTCCAGCCATCTTCCCCAACGTGATAAAGGTTCACCACACCACCCGAGTAAGCATCACGGTATGTGGCTTGGTAAACTGAACGCCGAGCCAGTTCTTGAGCCTCCTCTGTCTCCAGGTCATACCTATACCCTCTGTCCAGGACTCCGTAAGCATACATGGAACCAGATCCCACTGAAAACACGGACCCAGATACATGATTTCCCTCGCTATCCACGTAATACAGACCAGGACCTCTCTTGTCCCAACCAGAGATCATGGTCCCCATAGACAATCCCATTCCTTTATACTGGTACACCATATTTGCCAGCAGCTTGGACGCAGCTGCCACAGAAATGCGTTCCTTGTTCCTCAACTCATAAATACGACACTGCCATGTCAGAAGCCTCTCCCAGAAGCTGCAATCGGCTGCTCCTCCAGTCATTGTGCTCAGCAGGTACGGGTTAATCTCGATGACCTTCTTCACTGTCTGCGAGGCAATGTATGAGCCTGCTGTAGCACGGGAATCCACAGCCACGATTACTCCATGCTGGAACTTGAAAGCCAATGTTGTAGTCCCATGCAGGAACTCGATCCGAGGATCAGCGACTGCTTGTCCGGCTCCGTGGACCATTTGGAAACTCATCCCCTTGCCGTGCAGAAGGGCCGGAGACGGGTCATCCCGGGGCCGGTTCCACAGAAGACCCTCAGAGCTCACTACACTAGCCAGCGCCATGTGTACTACGGGACTGCCGGAAAGCGTGCATCCGCAGACTAAAGTTTAATATTTTCCTTTAAAAACTGGACATGACGGTAGAGACATTCAGGGCAGCCATCAGAAATGATGGGGCCCCTTACTGAACCTCACGATGGGGCCCCCCCCGGCACTCCCTCAACCTCTAACAGCTTTTCTCCCCCTTCAAAAAAAAGGACATAACATAGCACCACAGCAATAAAACTCACAGTAATGTGCAGTGTGTATGAGTGTATCACAGAATCCACAGCAATAAAACTCACATTAATGTGCGGAGTGTATGAACGTATCACAGAATCCACAGCAATAAATCTCACAGTAATGGGCTTTATATGATGGCCTTTGGGTCTGGGTCTGGTCCCTGGGCTGGGCCCTGGGTCTGGTTTGTGTCTTGGGGGCTGGGCCCTGGGCCTTGGGGTCTGTGCTCTGGGCCAAGGCCTGGTCCCTGTCCCTGTGGGGTCTGGGCTGGGTCTGGTCCCTGGGCCTTGGGGTCTGGTCTGGACCCTGGGTCTGGGCTCTGGTCTCTGGGACTGGGCCTTGGGGTCTGGTCCCTGGGGTCTGGGCCTGGGGTCTGGGCCTTGGGGTCTGGGCCTGGGGGCTGGGCCTTGGGGTCTGGCCCCTGGGCTCTGGGTCTAGGCTGTGCCTGGTCCCTGGGGTCTGGACCCTGAGTCTGGCCTGGGGTCTGGGCCTTGGGGTCTGGGCCTGGTCCCTGAGTCTGGGGCCTGGTCCCTGTGGTCTGGGCTCTGGGTCTAGGCTGGGCCTGGTCCCTGGGGTCTGGACCCTGGGTGGGGCCTGGGCCCTGGGTCTTGGTCCCTGGGGTCTGGGCCTTGGGGTCTGGGGCCTGGTCCCTGGGGTCTGGGCCCTGGGTCTGGGCCTTGGGAGCTGGGCCTTGGGGTCTGGGCTCTGGGTCTAGGCTGGGCCTGGTCCCTGGGGTCTGGACCCTGGGTCTGGGCCTTGGTGTCTGGGGCCTGGGCCAGGGGTCTGGTCTTTTGGTCTGGACCTTGGTCCCTGGGTCTGGGCCCTGGGGCTGGGACTTGGGGTCTGGCCTGGGGTCTAGGCCCTGGGCCTTGGATCTGGGCCCAAGCATGGCCGTTCCAACGATACCAAACACGACTGTGAAGAAAGTTTTTTAAAAAAAAAAAAAATTAAAATAAAAATAAAAAAATATTTAAAAACAAAATTATAAAAAAAAAAAAAAAAGTTTTTTTTTTTTTTGGTTTGTTAATGCAGCAATATTGTTCCCATTTCAATTATAATGTGAACAATGATGCTGCACTAACGATTTTTGTATGCGGTGCGTTTGTTAAAAATCGCGTAATTTCCCCCAAAAAAAATTTAACGAGGCCCCATTTCTAATTTTTTTAACAAGCGCACCCCATACAAAATATAACCGCAATTGCTCGCATGTTAAAATGTGAAAAAAATACACTTTACACGTTGTAAATTATTGAAAATTCATATTTTATTGCATTTTTTGTTATAATATACAGACAGATCATGACGTATACATATAATAATGACATATTATTAATCTGCCGAGTCTGACAGAAAGAACGATATATAATATGTCTGGGTCATATACTAAAATAAGCCTTCAAAACACGTTTAAACATGATGAGCAAAACCGGTAAATATGACCTCAGCACAGAGGCGTGAAACGCCTCAGCAGCGAAAGGGTTAAAGGAAGGTGAAAGCATTGCATCATCTGCCTGCATTTTTCAGTATTACGTCCATTGCTTTTCTGGATTTTCACAATCCCTCATTGTCATGGTAATGTCTTTTGACAGATATTTAGCAATATGCAACCCACTACGGTGCTATGTTGCTATAATGAATTTTAAACATTGCGTGCATTTGGTCCGCATGACTTGGCTTGGGGCATTTATTCTTATTTCCAGTGAAATTATGCTGATGTATCAATTGAAGTTCTGCGACTCCAATACGATGAACTATTTTTTTTGTGACTTTGCATTCATTGTCGAGTTTTCATCTTCCGATGCTTTTATACTATCTTGTTTGACTTTTTGTTATCACTATTGTTGATATTTGTTCCTTTTTTATTCATTTCAGTATCATACATTTATATATTCATCACTATCCGCAAAATCTCCTCTTCCAAAGGACGACAGAAAGCTTTTTCCACCTGCAGCTCCCACTTAGCCGTTGTCTGTACATATTACGGTTCACTGATTGCTATATATTTATTGCCATCAGGAAAGTCTTCATTTGATAATGAACTTAAATCTTTGTTATATATTGTGGCCACCCCATTGGTCAATCATATTATATACTGTCTGAGAAGCAAGGAAATCATGGGAGTTTTGAAAAAAAATCACAAATAAAAATATTTTAAAATGATCACGAATTGTCAACCAACCCATGACCAGCCCATGATGATTTTAAGCGGATCTTATAGCGACTTCAATATTCATTCAGCATGCTTTTCAAAAGGTTTTAAATCCTTCAAGATCCAATAAAAAATTTATTTTCTGTCAACAGGAACAAAAGGGGTTATTCAGAGAGAGACGATTTGGCCCCGAAATGTCACTGAACAGGGAATTATGCCGGCTAATGATTACGGAGATGTAGTGTATGCAGCGGCCCCACAGACACACCTTCAGAAACTTACCACATTGTATAACTCATTCTGCCGCTTTGCGCTACAATGTAACTACATGACCCACCATTGTGACATGTTAAAAGAGCTAAACTGGCCGTCGCTGGAGTCTAAACGCACCCTTCACCTTTCCAACCTGGTATTTAAGAGCTTTTCTGGGAAGCTGCCACCCTATCTGAATAGGCTGCTTCCTCCAGCAGTTCCCTCATCCTATAACCTCTGATCCAGGACCAGCACCTTACTTGCAATACCACAATTCAAAAAGAAAGTGGCTCGATCCTCATTTTTCTACAGAGCTCCGCAATTATGGAATAACCTCCCATACGTCATCAAATCTTCCCCCAGTCTAAAGTCACTTAAGAGATCTCTATTAACAAACCTCAATACGGAATGCACCTGTAACATATAACATAATGACTAATTCCTACATATTTATTTTCTGTTAATCTGTATATTTGTGTTTTTTTAATATCTTGCATGGTATTACTTTGTATTTTTGTAACAACTGTAACATTTTAATGTTCTTGAACCCAGGACGTACTTGAAAACGAGAGAAATCTCAATGTATCCTTTCTGGTAAAATACTTTAGAAATAAAATAAATAAATAAATAATTTCCCGATACGATGCCATTTCAGGGCCATTCAGCTATTCAGAGAGTAGGCAGTTTGCCAAATTTTGGCGAACTGCCAGCGAGCACGGTGCCTGTTTGACGGCAGTGAAATCCCCATAGAGAAGTTACATAGTTACATAGGCTGAAAAAGACATGCGTCCATCGGGTTCAGCCTCTCACACATCACTTACTGCTGTTGATCCAAAAGAAGGCAAAAAACCCAGTCTGAAACGATCACCAATATGCCACACAGTGGGAAAAAATTCCTTCTTGACCCCAGAATAGCAGTCAGATTTCTCCTTGGATCAAGAAGCTTACCCATATATTAAAAATTATAACCCTTAATATTCTGTGTCTGCAGGAAGTCATCCAGTCTTTTTTTAAAAGTCTGTACAGTCTCTGACCCAACCACCTCAACAGGCAGAGAATTCCATAGCTTTATTGTTCTCACTGTAAAATAACCCTTCCTATGCTTTAGACTGAATTTCCTTTCATCCAGTTTAAATGTGTGACCTCGTGTCCTGTGTATAGTCCTGTTAATGAATAGGTTTCCAGACAATGGTTTATAATGGCTCCGTATATATTTAGATAAGGTTATCAGATCCCCCCCAAATCGCTGTTTCTCTAAACTAAACAAGTTGAAACTTGTTAGCCTTTCCTCATAACTTAAACCTTCCATTCTCCTTATTAATTTAGTCGCCCGTCTCTCTGCACTTTTTCTAGTGCTATAATATCCTTTCTTAAGACAGGTGCCCAAAATTGCATGGCATATTCAAGGTGCGGTCTTGCCACTGATTTAAACAGAGGCAAAATTATGTTTTCACCCCAAGAGTGAATTCCCCTTTTAATGCATGGCAATACATAAAATACTTGAAAACGAGAGAAATCTCAATGTATCCTTCCTGGTAAAATTCTTTATAAATAAATAAAATACCTTGCTGGCCTTGGCGGCTGCTGTTTGACTTGCACATTGTTACTTAGTTTGAAGTCTATGATTATTCCCAAATCCTTCTCCTGCTTTGATCTCCCTGAGGCTAGGGTCAGACTAATGCATTTTTCACGTTGTCCGTGAAAATGTGCGTTCGAAGAATGGACGTATTTTTTCACGGTCATACTATGCGCAGTTTCATCCGTGATTTTGTACGGATCATCAATAAAACACTTCTTGCATCTGGACGTTATGTTGGCCGGACATTAGCAGCGTCTGATGTCTCCAATTCACGCACACACGCCGCTAGCGGACGCAGCGCACTCTGTACGTCAGTACTAGTGGTTTAACGTTCTCGAAAAAATGCGTTCATTTTCCACTTGCGTTGCGCAGCCGGACTTTTGTGCGACCGTACTTCGTATATTGGCCGTCATTGCCTGGCATCTGCTGCTAGCACGGCCGTGATTAAGTGCGCCAGAACGCGCGTTCGCACTGCCTCAGTCTGACCCTAGCCTAACTCGTACCATTTAGGGTATAAGTTGCTTGTGTGTTCTTCACTCCAAAGTACATAACTTTGCATTTATCTACACTAAATTTCTTCTGCCATTTAAGTGCCCAGTCCCCCAATCTATCTAAATCCCTCAGCAGCGAAGTAACATCCTGTTCACATTGTATTACTTTTACTAGTTTTGTGTCATCTGCAAGGTTATCTCGACTGAAAACCTCCTCTTTGTTGACACAAAATTTATTTCTAAATTCCATGTCTCCTGCTGCTCCAAAGGTGTTGTGTATGGGGGGATGTGAGTAAAATGGTCAAGAAAAGGTTTCACAATACCTACAGTCAGGTCCAGAAATATTGGGACATCGACACAATTCTAACATCTTTGGCTCTATACACCACCAAAATGGAGTTGGAATACAGAGTGCGCTGCGTCCGCATAGCGGCGTGTTTGCGTGATTGGGAGACGTCAGACGCTGCACACGTCCGGCCAACATAACGTCCAGACGCAAAAAGTGTTTTATTGATGATCCGTACAAAATCACGGACGAAAATGCGCATCGTATGACCGCTATCGCGTATTCCGTGAAAAAATACGTCCATTCGTTCGAACGCACTTTTTCACGGAGAACGTGAAAAATGCGTTAGTCTGACCCTAGCCTTAACTAATACAAAAACTGCTGAATCGATCCAATAAACCGTCAAAATAATCAGCTGCTCTGCTCAAAACAGACCACCGAATGCATCCAAAAAGAACCTACCAACTGTCGAAAAGGGGTAAAAAAAATATTAAAAACCCGCAACTTTTAAAGGCCATTTTAAAAAAAAATAGTGCATGAAAATGTACATATATGCAGAAAAAAACAGTTTTGCGCCTATTCCCTAACAGGGTGGCTGCATAGAACAGATGTATCCAGCCCACTTCATGTATAAAATATAACAAGAAAAAAGGGCTGTCATTTGCGCTCACCACTGTAGCTCCATAACACAATCAGAGGTTTTGGTTTACTTGAATGGCCATTAAAGTGTAAGCTCACCTGCCACGTCACGGCACCTCTGTCTCAGGTGGATACTACCTAATGAAAACAGGAGCTCCCATCTGAACAGCCGCATATCCTCATGCTTCTTCTCAGTCATGAGAGAGACTGGTGGGTTTACATTTATACCCTCACCAGGAACAATTCCACTTTGGGATTAAAAAGAAAAACACAGAAAGAGGCAGCAGCAATAATGACCTGGCTGGGGATACAACAAACTATACATACATGTAGAAAGAATGGTTTCGCTACTTCATGTAGAGAACAGCTCTTGGTTTCATTAGGTAGGACCCACTTGAGGTGCCATGACGTGCAGGTGAGCTTACACATTAATGGCAATTCAAGTACACCAAAACCTCTCATTGCGTTTTGTTTTGCATGGAGCTACTGTGGTGAGCACAAATGACAACCCTTTTTTCTTGTTATATTTTATACATGAAGGGCACTATTATACTCTTCGCGCACAATTTTGCGTGTGCACAAAAACGCATTAACGCGAGGGGCAAAACCCTTTGCCCAGAACGTCGTATTACAATGTCCGTGCAAAAAATGTGCGTTAACGTCTACCGCTGGTGAACCTGCGCAAACCCTTTGCGAGCATAATGTACTGTACGTTGCGCGTCCTATACTTAACATTGTGAGCGCAAATGCGTTTGTGCGCTGGTACGCGGATGTTATTACCATCTATGCGCAAATTTTAACCTACAACGTTTGCGCAAATAATTTTAAGGTCTTTGAAAAGCTGGTGGTAACTGCAAATCTGAAGTCCTGGCCAAAACCTAATACACCAGCCCGAAAGTCCTGGCCAAAACCAAAAACACCAGCCCGAAAAAAAAATACAGCAAAGTATAGTTACACATTTTACGCATACCCAAACAATAAAATGGAGAAGTTGTGCGTGTTTTTATTATTGCTGCAGCATATATACTCAGATTGATTTTGACAGGTGCAAAAACTGAACGGGAGACAATTGTGGTTCTTAATTCAGATTGGCTGAATCGTGTGAAAAAACAGTCCACCCACCGATTTCTGCGCGTAGCGTTAATGTGTGCGTGTCTTTTTTCCACGTGTTATTTTTTGACGGATGAAAAAATGCGTGCGTTTAAGCTGCAGTCTATGGCCGCGAACACCCTGCAATATGCCCCAAAGAAGCTCATGTACTTCTTTGGGCGTAGGGCGTTTTACAGCACGTTCCTACGCGCTGTAAAACGCCCAGGTGTGAATGGGCCCCATAGGAAATCAGGGGATTTCTGTGTTTGGGCGTTTTACAGCGTGTAGGAACGCGCTGTAAAACGCCCAGGTGTGAACGGGACCTTATATCTGTGGCATTTAGACAAGCTGCACAGGTTTAGCAAGGATCAGGGCCCTTAGAGACACGTGGCACCTGAACATATAAAGAGATGCCACCCCCTTGATGGCAGCCCTGGGTGTATAGCATTACCAATTTTTCACTCCTTGTATATTAATCTCTGCGCTTGTACAATATGCTGTTTTTACATATTTGGGTTAAGATGGTGTATTTATTTTTTAGTTGTTAATTTTTGCTGGATTAATTGGCTTTAGGGGATATTGGGTTCTCCCCTACATAATTATTACTTGGTCCCATGGGTCTTTGAATGGGGAGTAGGTGGGCTGCACTGTGACCTTGCTGCTCTCCATATTAATACCTCACATGTAGGCTTAGGTTAGGCATAGGTGAGACTGGTGTTCCTCCTTTTGCCAATAACCAGAAGCGCATTCTGGACAGGGTCCTTTAGCATCACGGCCATAGGAATGGCCACAATGTTACACAACCCCGGTTTCGCAGCTGGGTAGATCCTAACTTTCCAGAGCTGAACGCCTACTACAAGGTACTCTGATCGTGCTGCCATGCAGCACCATCTCAGTGCATTGTGAATGAGGTAGGAAGCTTTGCATTGATATAGGGCACATACCCCTCATATTGACGATTAGTGAGTCTCACCTATTGTCTTTGAAGGAGAGTAGTTAGCAACATCATAAATTATCCTATAAGTGTGTTTGGACTAGGGACACGCCACATTACCTAGAAGACGTAAATACATTCTAATCAATCTGGATTGAATGTGAATAAAATACATTGCCAATAATAAGGGAAATAAAGCAACAATAAAATTATTAGGAGTTTATAATTTTGCTAGAAACTGAGTTATTAGAAGTGATATCCCATTCTCGTCTTCTCCATTTTTTTCTTTTTCCCTTTTTAGAACAACTTGTCTTCAAATTAAGTGACGTCATTCTTAATGTCTGTTAATGGTTATATTTTAATTACATTTAATATTTGTTTCCCAGCTGACCCCATGAACTCCAGTAGCTTAGTATCTGTATACCCTACCTGTATAACACACGATTGTGATTTTTATTCTATTAATTAAAAGGGGTTGGACTCAACTCCTTCATTCATAATTCATTATAAATTAGTGGACAATTTCCAGTATATCACTTTAACTTTTAAATGCTATTTCTAAAATATTCAGTCAAAAGATCAATATTCTAATCTATATTACTGAAGTCCAGATTTCAGATAAAATATAAAACTTCCAGTCAGTCATAATCATATTATTGCATATTTGTTATTATATCATGTTATAGCATTATTCATTTGGAAAGCGAACTGAATTATTTTTAACATGTTGATGTGTTCTTATTGCACACTAGGGACTTTCCTGCCATAATTAATTGACTTGGAAACCAACAAGGAATCAATTCTAAGCAGAGAATATTTAATAAATAGCTTGTAGTACTCATCACACTATAAAAGAAAGAGAGAACGCCATCAGGGAGCATCATTTTTATTGATAAAACGCCGCTCAAACCAGTTAACAAACATTTAGTAAGTACATTGCTATTTAAAAAAATGCTGTAACTATTTATTCATGCATATTTATCCAACATTCAAATGTCATATTATTATCAATTGGGTTTAGCCAGTTTACCCAGGATATTAATCCATGATGACGTAGTTACCAATGAGAAAAACATGAATTGCAGTTTCTATGTTTTCCATAATACACAAGTGAAATTCATGTGCACAAATGTATTTGGAGTTAAACATTGTATCTTATGAGAAGATTGAGTATTGCCTGCAATGGACACAGCAACTGCAAAATCACTTAAAACTCTCTGCCCCCCCCCCCTTAAATCCCATACTCACCTCTCATCCAAGGGCTGTTGACTATTATTAAATTGGTTACCACATGGAATACCATTACCTTCACTACGTTTATTACCAAAACCTGATAACGCCTACCATTTAAACATTATACATGTTTTTATGATGTTCGTCTTGTTAAATGTTTGTACTTTTGAGATGCACCAATAAAATTTCATTATAAAGGTTCCTATTTAGGTACCTATTGGCCTAATTGTTTCTGCTTTTTGGTTTTCCTTAACGGTGAAAAGGACGACGCGATCCAACAAAGAGCAGAGTGAGATTGAAACGCGCAAAGCTCCATGGAGTCCCATGGACTCTGTGAGCCGATACTCACGGCAGCGGCTGCTGCTGGTATTTGCAGCTTTGCGCTGCATTCCAGGGCAAGATGCCAAGATAGGACCTACCCTGGAATATGACGGTAAAATGAAGACGGTAATTGAACATTTTCAGGCGCAGATTTTAATGCTTACAATCTCCATTTTACCTTTAACTATGGAATAAGGCCCATACTTTGTCTTGTTTTATGCACAGAATACATTGTCTTTATGACATAATAAATGGTTCAATTACAAGTCGCATATTAATTAGCCATTTAATCTTATGAAAGGATGTGTAATGCCAGCATTAGTTAACAATTGTAATGTTACATAATCAGATTGAAACATTAAGAACAGTTTGACATAAGGGGTTATTCAAAGAGAGCCAAACCGAAAGGTGAATTTCCCCTTATGTTGCAATTTCATGGCCACTTGGCTCTTCGAAAGCAGGCAATTCACCAAATATTGGGGAATTGCCAGCAATATACGGTGCCTGTTCAACAGCAGTGAACTCCCCATAGAGAAGCAATGGTTAATATATTCAGAGAACACCGAACAGCACCGAACTCTCAGTGAAATGTACTGATTTTCAGTGTTTTCATTCTACAGGTTTAATCAGGCAAGATCCCATAGGTTTCAATGTAAAAAATATCTCTGTTCTTATTAAACATTTATTAAAAGTTTATTCTTTTAATTTTCAGCAAAAAGTCAATTTATTTTTTTCAGATTTTTTAGGCATTTATTTATTTTAAGATATCGTATTTTTTTCCTGTCACAGACTTTTCTATTATTATTCATAGGCCCTTACATATATTAATTCCAGACATTTTCTTTTGGATTCAGATTTTAAAAGTGGCAATGTTTTTGTTTGTCAGCTCGTAGTTTTATCCCAATTGTAACAAAGAATTGGTGTTTAGGAGGATGAGTTTATACTTAGCTTTTCGGTACTGAAGTTAGCTCCCAGGAGGTGGTCCACCACTCCAAAAAAAACGCAGAATTGAAGAAAGACGGAGGCTTCAGTATGTCTCAAATATCAATAGTGTATATGGTCAGGGAAACTAATTACTCTCTCAGGAATGATTCAAAACCTAAATCATTTAAAAGATTTTATTCTCATAAAATATAAAATAATGATTCTATATAGAATCATTATTTTATATTTTATGAGAATAAAATCTTTAAAATTATTTAGATTTTGAATCATTCCTGAGAGAGTAATTGGTTTCCCTGACCATATATACTATTGATATTTGAGACATACTGAAGCCTCTGTCTTTCTTCAATTCCGTAGTTTTATCCCAGCGGCTGGTTGGCGCTCTGTTTGGCAGATCGACAGCTTTTTTCTAGTGCGTTCGGGGGTTTTTTGGTGGTTTTGTAGCGTTTTTTCCGTTCGATGCAGCAGTTTTGCGATGGTTTTTCGGATGTGTTCGCCGCATTTTCCCTGCACTTCGGGGCCCCTGCGGTGAATTTGATTCCTGGAAGTGCAGGGAATTTCGGTGCTCTTTGAATAACCCTGATAGTGTAAAGAATAAACCTTGTAATCAATATTTAAGAATAATCATACCGTATCTTCAATTTAGTTTTGATTCCAATGTCTAATCTTTTTATTGTCTTTATAAATTGTCCCAGGTTATGAAGCATTTCCATGATAACTCAATATGTGTGATGAAAACAAGACAGAAATCACTGACATTATAATTCTTGGATTTCACAATCTTGAAGACATCAAAATTCCTCTCTTTATTCTTTTTCTGGCAATCTTCATTATTATATTAATTGGTAATAACTTCATTATCATAATTTTATCAACAAGTCATCAACTTAGACGACCTATGTATTTCTTCCTTAAAAATCTTGCACTGGCTGACATTGTGTTCACATCAAATGCAATGCCTCAATTGTTGCATGTCGTCTTAATGGGAGGAGGGCAAATTTCAGTAACTGGATGTAGATTGCAATTTTATTTCCATAGTTTCTTAGGATTTGCCCAGTCATTCATTCTCACAGTAATGTCCTTTGACCGGTATCTGGCCATCTGTAACCCTTTACAATATTCCTCTCTTATGAATGTTAAGCACTCACAAAATGTTTTCGTGGACTTTGTCTTTCATTCTTATTTCCACTGAAATGGTTTTCGTGTTCCAGTTAAAATTTTGCAGCAAAAATGAAATTGATCATTTCTATTGTGACATTGGTCCACTTCTCGAACTTGCAACATCAGATATATCAATTTTCATCTGGCATGACTTTGCAGTAGCTGTTCTCGTCATATTCTTCCCATTTATATTAGTAATAGCATCCTATGTGTGCATCATTATTGCCATACTTAAAATCACCTCCTTTGCTGGAAGACAGAAAGCCTTCTCTACATGCAGTTCTCATCTCATGATTGTGTGCATATACTATGGATCTCTTGTTGCTATCTACATGGTGCCAACTTCAGGAAATTCATCTAATGAAAATAAGTTTAAGACATTAGTTTACACAGTTCTAACACCATTCATTAATCCTATCATATATAGTTTAAGAAACCAAGAGATCTTGGAAGCCTTTAAAAAAATAATTCATAAGCATGTGTGAATAAATAACTAGGTTCCCGGTTCCAAGTTGGCCTTTGTTAAGTAAGTATGAATACAGCGAGCCCATTGTATCTTTTAGGTACCTAACATCGGCTCAATTAAAAGCCTGCCCCTCCCTTGACCTGGACTTCTCATTCCCTCAAATACCTGCGAGTTCGTATTCCGCGAGATCTTTGTACAGTCTATGATATTAACATCCCTCCGACTGTGCGAACTGTAACTGATGTACTGGCTAAATGGCATAACCTCCCCAAATCCCTTATTGGAAGAATAAACCATTATAAAATAATTAGTTCTCCGAAATTGCTATACCCCCTTCAAGTGTTGCCGGTATTATTAATAATTTGTAAAAATGAAAGACTCTTAAATTCAGCTATTAAAAGATTTATCTGGCGGGGTCTAGCACTGCGCATCAATCTTACTAAGCTCCAACAGCCAAAACATCATGAGGGTGTGACTCTTCCCTAAATTAAAGACCATAACATAGCTGCGCAAAGTCGTCATGTTATTGATTGGCTTAATAATCTATCCCATTTCTCTGACATATCCTTAGATTCCTCTTTTGGCCCCTCAATTCTCCCTTCCATACCTACTCCACTCCCCCCTTAAGGATCTCTCCCCTATGTTGCGGGACATTCCGCTCCTTACCACTACAATTAAAGCTTGGAAATTGTCACGACTGAAGCTCTCTGCACAACCAACATCATCACTCTTTCTACCCTTACCGACAAACCCGCAATTTAATGAGGGACAAGCCTCCATGCCCTTTAACTCCTGAGGGAAGGGGGACTAAAATTTTTATATCAATTTCTATATGTAAATGCAAGAACAATGTTGCCTTTGACAGTTCTGAAGACCAACTATCCACATCTTTCAGTCCCATGGTTTGCATATCTTCAAACTCGCTCCTATATCCAGACGGTAATGGCCACATTCAAAGATAATGACTGGATCAATCGTTTTGATAGCTACATTAGGAGTCGCCCCACCTATGATTATTCTATCTCTTCCTTATATAATATTTTACGCTGCAAAGCTGATTGGCTCACTGTGCCTTCTGGAAACCTCTCAATGGCTCCCTCATTTCCCACACTGCACCGCAAAAGATTTCACATCAGCTTATGCCTACGACTTTTGCTATGGTATCATACCGTGAAATGTTTTTAAAAAAATTACACCATGCATATTATTCTCCCCGATGCCTTTTTAAGATGGGATGGAAATCCTCCTCAATATGTTTTAAGTTCCCAGAGTCACAAGCTGAATTGCACCATTGCTTACGGGGTTGTCCTGTAGTTTCTTGCCATGGTGGCTGCAGTGGGTTGCAAAACCATACTTCAAACTTGGAATCATTCCACCCCGATCCCTTTGTCTGTATTTCAGGCAATATTACACTATCTATTTACTATGGACTGGCTCCATACTTTAGTTAACAAAGAACTCTATGTTAAAAATTTTGTTGGTATGTAGCAATGTTATATTCCATCTTTGGAATCTTCTCTACATATTTCCATCCAAAACTCTCTCCAATATACTGCTTGGTACTCTACGGAGATGGTGGCGAGTAAGCACCCTTTGGCATCCTTGGCTTCTTCTGCCTGAGGATTTTCCACCATCTACAGCTCCCGGGCCCTCTTTTTTCCCCTTTCCCTGACATTTTATCACTCATGCAAGGTTTACTCCAGGCAGTTCTGTTTACTGTTTTCTTGTATTTTTTTTCTGTTTTATGCATTTATTGTGTTATTTAATTTGTTTTAATATCTTTCTGTTGAAAAATGTAAAGGCACGCTCCTTACAGACGATACTCTGCTTGTAAAATGTGACATAAGCTTTTGGTTCTGCTGCATTTTATTACCTCTTTCTCTGTATGCTTGTCCTTTGAATATACATTCTGCCTTCACAATAAAAATAGTGAAAAAAAGTCTGCACTATATATACTAACTACACATACTTATTTCAGTTCATAAAATAACGGTGGCAGTTGGCAGTAATGTAGAATCCTGTGCGACCTGCATAACGTCGCTGAAATGTATTTTCACAGGATTGTGTTCTACAGCAGAGACACAAGGGATCTATTTTTTCTCTCTGTCCTTCCAATTACAGCAAGAGGAGGAGGCTGATAAAATGTAAAACACAAATGTATTAATTTTCCAAGGTATTAAGTGATTTTGCAATTGAAAGTGGGTCATGTTTTTCTTTCACACTTGTATGACAAGCAACTGGTAATTGCTCGTTATTTATTAGGTCCACCTACACAAAGTCCAGGAATCGTTAATGCACACTTAGCTCCCGACCACATGAGTTACAGCTGAACTTAGAATAACAGCATGGATGGTAATACTTGAAAGTCATGCCATAGGTTACGTAAAATTTTGCTAATTCATTTGCAAAGTGTTTCTCATGCATATTTTTTATGCTTGCACAATTGAGGAGTTATTCAGTGAGCACCCATATGTCACTGACATTTGGTTGCTCTCTCGTTCCCCGCACTTAAGGGAATCAAATTCCTTGAGGAGCTCCCATCAGTGTGTGGATTCATATGCTGCATTAATTATACTGCAGAGAGGCGCTTCCCCGCAGTGTGCGGATTCATATGCTGCATTAACCACTTGGCTGCTAAGGACGCGCTCAGCGCATCCTGCCAAGTGCTCCTCCTGTGCTATGGACGCACTGAGTGCATTCTAGCACAGGAGGCAGCAATTGGCCGGGATTCCGGCCGATTGCTGCGCATCTCCCGGTGCAGGCTGACATCTTGGATGTCAGCCCGGCACTCCGGGACCCAGGCAGGGACAATAGATGTCATCACTAGGGATGGGCTGGCGGTTCGATCAGAACATGAGTTTGAATCGAACATTGCCCGTTCGGCGAACATCGAACATTTCCACGTGTTCGCCGCGTGTTCGCCCACAATGCACCATAATGGACCACAATGCACTTTTCCACTGGCCTGAAGCTCGTAATTGGCTACAGCCTTGCACCTGACCACAGGTCAGGTGCAAGGCAGGTGCAAGACTATGCCAATCAGGGCTCAGAGTCCTGATTGGGCAAATTTTACCCAATTATGGGCTCACAGCGCTAAGTCCCGCAGCACACTATATAAAGCTTCCCTGCAGCCCCAGCACATGTTTTTTTTGCAGGAGTGAGAGGAGATTGTTCTTCTAGTGTGTCTCACAGACGTCTAGCACATTTCTGTGAATTGTAATCTGTGTCTTCTCACTGCCAGCTATTGGGGTCTCACTTTCTTCCAGCAGATAATTATCTGGGAATTGTAATCTGTGTCTTCTCACTGCCAGCTATTGGGGTCTCATAGACTTCTAGAAGATATCTGTGAATTGTAATCTGTGTCTTCTCACTGCCAGCTATTGGGGTCTCACAGACATCTAGCAGATATCTGGGAATTGTAATCTGTGTCTTCTCACTGCCAACTATCAGGGTGTCCCACATACTTCTAGCAGATATCTGGGAATTGTAATCTGTGTGTTGGCACTGTCAGCTGCTGCCAGGCTATCAGGCTGTATCACTGATGTATTGCATTGTTCTGCAAAATCTGTATATCTTTAATCTAATTCTAGATACCATACAATAACACAGTTTAATCAAAGTTCATCTCTATCTATTCAGAGTAGAATCTGGGTGTTGCCAGCTATCAGCCGGGCTGTATCACTGACGTATAGCATTGTTCTGCAAAATCTGTTCAGCCTCCATGTCCACAGCTATTCCTGCCGTAGCCTCACCATCATACACAAAGGAGTCAGCTGAATTGTTTGACTACAATGAAAGTGACATGCTGCTTGAGGATGCGCAGCAACTCCAGTGCTCTGATTCAAACTCTGAGGTTGAGGAAGGGAGTATAATCAACCTAGAGGGAGTGGGTGCCAGTGACACACAAGAATCTTATTGGGCAGAATGTCACAAGCAGAACACTGGGATTATGAAATGAAACAAAACACACTTAATCGTGACAAGCTCTGCTGATTTCGAGACCAGCAGTCAGCTTGAGAAACCTTAAACACACTGAGAGAGGAACCCTATATAGTAGGGTGGTACAAAAATCAAAGAACCCAGAAGGTAGTTAGTAGAGGTCTGGCCTCTGGTATGGGAACTAGACACAGCCTGAGAGAATGCCTTGTGATTAGGCCAATAACACTATGTGAATAAACCAGGGGGAAATGCAGGAAAACAAATACCAGAGGGTAAATATAAGGACTAAAATGGAAAAACACAATCGTACGAGCGTAGCAAGAATGAACGACCGCAAAGCGGTACTAGAAAAGTAGCAGGGTATATTAGCGGGGTGTACGTTAGCAAGCCAGGACAGGTTCAGGTCAACTTGGTTATTTCCCCCCCCCCCCGCAGTGGCTGATGATCGGGGATGCATGCACTATACTGTCACCAGTTGAGGAGGCAACGAGGATGGTGAGCAGGGACAGTGCATGCATCAGTGACACAATTCCTTTAGTGTTTCTGCTGGAGTGCACTCTGTGGGGAATTATGGATGTGGCACTAGAGGCAGAGCAGCGGGAGGAAGATGAGGCCTTCCCTAGCTCTCAAAGCCCAAGTCTTTCCACACACAGCATTCCTGCGGGTCCTCAGATCAGACAGGAGGAAGATGAGGAGGATGAGGAGAAGGAGGAATATTTAAGTTGTGGGGGCATTGAAGGTCGGGATTCCTCAAGGGAGGGTTTTGTGTCCCCAGAAACCCAAGGACTAGTACGTGGCTGGGAGGAGGTAGTGCATGATACGGTCATCCTCAGCGACCAGGAACACTCTGAAGCTAATGCCACCTCCAACCTACGCTGCATGGGCTCCCTTATCCTGCAAAGCCTGCTAAAGGACCCCAGGATTCATGCTATCAAGGCGAGGGTTCATTACTGGTTGGTAACCCTTCTTGATCCACGATATAAGGGTAAGGTTGCAGAGCTCATCCTGCCCTCACAGAGGGAGCACAGGATGAAACAACTTGAGGACGCTCTAAAGAGACACTTGTGTAACACCTGTCCAGACACTGGTAGGTTACCAACTGATGACACAAGTGCTTCTGAGGCTGCTGTTTATCAGAGGAAGAGTGGTGAAGGGGACTGCTTGATGATGCCTTTTCCAATTTTTTAGTCCACGACACCCAGGGACGTCAAATGTAGGCACCCATTGCCAGCCTCTTCACCATATGGTGCAGGACTATCTAGGGGCAAGGGCAGACCTGAATAGCTTTACAGCAGATGATCCACTGGCTTACTGGGTGTTGAGATTGGATCACTGGCCAGAATTTAGCCAATATGCTATGCAGCTACTAGGTTGCCCTTCATCCAGCGTGCTTTCTGAAAGGACGTTCAGTGCCGCTGGAGGTTTTGTCACAGACAAAAGAGTGCGTCTGTCCACCGACTCTGTAGACCGGCTGACATTTATAAAAATGAATCAGTCCTGGATCAGCAGCTATCACTCCCCTGATGCTGATGTAACTGAATAGATCAGGGATCTCTTCTGCATTCCCAAAACCTCCACCACTGCACTCTTCCACAATACCTCAGAGGGGTTACGGTGTGAAGGCACTAGCTGGCACCAAAGGCCCAATATTTGGGTGCACTGACGAGTGTACCAGATTCCAATCATTTTAATATTTGAATGCAGAGTGCACCCCTGCACTCTTCCACAATATCTCAGAGGGGTTACGGTGTGAAGGCACTAGCTGGCACCAAAGGCCCAATATTTGGGTGCACTGACGCGTGTACCAGATTCCAATCATTTTAATATTTGAATGCAGAGTGCACCCCTGCACTCTTCCACAATACCTCAGAGGGGTTACAGTGTGAAGGCACTAGCTGGCACCAAAGGCCCAATATTTGGGTGCACTGGGCGCGTGTACCAGAATCCAATCATTTTAATATTTGAATGCAGAGTCCACCCCTCAGAGGGGTTACGGTGTAAAGGCACTAGCTGCCACCAAAGGTCCAATTTTAATGTACCTGTTGTTAGGCCTGCATATGTTTCACCATAATTTAGCCAAAAAATCACTAAACTTGTTCTGCGTATCCTAAAACGTCTCCTCTTTTCATACAGGCTGCCGCCCCAAGCAGTTGCTTATGAATAGATTAAAGGAAAACCATTTACCGTCATTTGAAATGTCATTTTTTTCTTTTTAAATGCTTCTATACATCCGACAAATCCGCCACTTCAAGGGCAGGTTATGGGAACCTCCTAGGCACGATATTTGAAGGAATTTTTTTCGTTTTTATTCTTAACCTTTATTTCAAGGAAAAATCACTGTTCCTTTAAAAACGTCTTTTTTAAAACATTTTTCCTTGTTTCCTGTCCCCCCAGGGCACTACCCAGACCCCCATACACCTTTTATGGCAAATATCTTGCATATATGCCCTCTTGCAGGGCACTCTAACAATCGAACATTCGAGTCCCATTGACTTGCATTGAGTTCAGATCGTGTTCGCGTCCTAACTCGAACTTTTGAAATTGTTCGAGTTCGAATGTGAACCGAACACGGGGGTGTTCGGCTCATCCCTAGTCATCACGCTAGCACGATGACATCTATTTCAGGTGCCCCCCGCGAGTGCGGAGGAGGTGCCTGAAAGGGAGGGGGGAGGTCATTTGGACCTCTCTCCCTCCCGATCGGCTGGGGGCAGCGGTGAAAGGCAGGCACCGTCTGGAAGGGCACAGCCTGCCCTTCCAAACAGTGGCTGGCTTTAACCCTTTGGGGGCCAGATCGTGATTCGGCGCCAAAAGGCGCCAGGTCACGATCCTCTCCCGGAGCTGGCCGACATCTTGGATGTCGGCCAAGCTTCCGGGATTTCCCCCTGACGACTGGCGTCATCGTGCATAGTGCAGTTCTGGAGTTAACCACTAACTGCCACCAATGGTGGAGAGAAGGGGGTTCCAATGAACCCCCTATCTCCCGATCCGTGGCAGCTAGGGGTTAATGTTTGGTATCGTTGGATCGGCCAGAGCAAAAAAATGATAAAAAATGAAAATAAAATAAAAACAAATTAAAAAAAAAATAAACATTTTTTTTTTGTTTTGTTTTGTTAATGCAGCAATATTGTACCCATTTCAGTTATAATGTGAACAATGATGCTGCACTAAAGATTTTTGTATGGGGTGCGTTTGTTAAAAATCGTGTAATTTTTCCCCCAAAAAAATGTAACAAGTCCCCCATTACAATTTTTTTTAATAAGCACAACTCATATAACATATAACCGCAAACGCTCGCATGTTAAAATGTGAAAAAAAACACTTTACACGTAAATTATTGAAAATTCAAATTTTATTGCATTTTTTGTTATAATATACATACAGACAGGACATAACGTATACATATAATAATGATATATTAAGAATCTGCTGAGTCTGCCGGAAAGAACGATATATGACATGTCTGGGTCATATAATAATTAAGGCTTCAAAACGCGTTTAAACATGATGAGCGAAACCGGTAAAAATGAGCTCAGCACACAGGCGTGAAATGCCTCAGCAGCGAAAGGGTTAATTTAAAAAAAAAAAAAAAAATGTGGTTTTAAATCATTTTATTTGTTCTGGGGTTTTTTTTCGTTTCAGATAATTTTGATCAACTTTTTTTCCGTTTTAAAACCTTTTGTTCTGGTTTTTATTTTTAAAGTCTTTGCATTTTTTTAAATCGTTTTGTTCATTTTTGTTCCTTTCATGCCATTTTAATATGATTAAATAAAGTTGTGCAATGCATATTCATAAGAAAATAAGGATCTTTATTTAATAAAAAACGATAGAATCGTCAGAATTACCGTATCAACAGAAATATCGGATCATCCGAAATACCATTAGTTTAAGTCAAAACGAATAGAACAGACGATCCGAATACACGAAAATGTCCGATATCACGAAAAAAAAGTCGATACGAAAAACGAGCCGATCCCAAAACACGAAAATGTCCGATATCACGAATAAAAAAGTCGATACGAAAAACGAGCCAAAACTAAATGAGCCGAAATGGAAATCGTCTGAAACGATCCGAAATGAAAATTTAAAAAATCCGAACGACCCAAACCGAATTGAAAAAAAATCTGCACATCCCTACTGAAAGGGAGGGGGGATCCTTTTGGATCCCTCTCCCTCCCGATCGGGAGGGTTTACAGTTAAAAAAAAAAGGCACCACTTTAAAGAGCAGTGTCTGCCCTTTAAAGCGGTGCCTGTTTTTAACCCCTTACGTGCCAGATCGCGATCCAGTGCCATTCGGCGCCAGATCGTGATCTAGGTCTGGTGGGGGCCGCCATCTTGGATGGCGGCTCCACCTCCGGGTTCCCCCTCACCTCCTGACGTATCCGCATAGCGCGATGACGTCAGATAGACAGGGAACCCGTAGCTGCCTGGGGATTTCCCAAGGAAATACCCTGGTGGAAATAAGGGGTACCTTTGAACCCCGACATCTCCAGAACCGTGTCTGGAGAGGGTTTCATCTGAAAGGCCTGAGCATGGCCTTTCGAATAATGCCAAACATGACCATGTTCAAAGAAAAAATAAAATAAATTTAAAAATAAATATTTTTTTTTAAAAAAACTAAAAACATGTTTTTGTGTGTGTTGTTTTTATTAATGTAGCAATATTGTTCACATTTCAATTATAATGTGAACAATGATACTGCACTAATGACTTTTTTCTATGGGGTGCGTTTGCTAAAAATCACGTAATTCCCCCCAAAAAATGTAACAAGTTCCCATTTCTAATTTTTGTACAAGTGCACCCCATAGAAAATATAACCGCAAATGCTCATGTGATAAAATGTGAAAAAAACTACTTTACACGCTGTAGATGATTAAAAATTCAAATTTTATTGCATTGTTTTAGGTGGAAGTAGCAGGATTTGGTTAGTGACTGAATGTGAGGAGTAAAGGATAGATTGGAGTCCAAGAGGACCCCGATTTAATGAGCCCGAGAGGTAGAAGTAATGGTGGCACCATTCACCCGAAGGGAAATGGGTGCATGACTGGAGGATTTAGAGGAAGGGAAGACAAGAAGTTCAGTTTTAGAGAGGTCAAGCTTTTGGAAATGGGAAGTCATCCAGTCGCAGTCGATAGGCCGACTGTAACACGGTCCAACACAGGAGGAAAGAGATCGGATGAGGAAAGGTAGATTTGGGTGTCGTCAGTATAGAGATGATATTGGAATCCATAGGAAGAAAAGAGGTTGCCAAAAGAGGCGGTATAGATCAAGAAGAGTAGGGGACCCAGAACAGAGCCTTGAGGTATCCCAACTGAAAGAGGAACAGGTGGTGAAGAGGCACCAGTGAAGGAGACACTGAAGGAGCAAAGAGAGATAGGAAGAGAACCAGGAGAGAGCGGAACCACTGAGGCCAAGTTGCCACAGTGTGAGGAGCAGGAGAGGGTGGTCAACAGTGTCAAATGCAGCGGAAAGGTCAAGAAGAATAAGGAGGGAGAGGTTTTAGCGGCAACTAAGTCATTAGTCACCTTGGTCTGAGCCGTCTCAGTAGATTGTTAGGAGCGAAAGCCGGACTGGTGCGGATCAAGCAGAGAGTTATCAGCAAGAAAACGGGTGAGCTGGTTATAGACCAGGCATTCTAGGATTTCGGAGACAAAGGGGAGAGCAGAGATATGGCCTTTCCAATGATACCTCTTATGTCCCTCTAGTTGCTAGGGCTCCAGAGATACAGTGTCTAAATTTTTGCAAATTGTAAAAAATATATATATATAAATATATATATATATCACACAGAGCAAGGCGCCCCCTTGTGGCAGGCGCCTGTAGGCACATGCCTACTCTGCCTAATTATACATCCGGCCCTGTCCAAGACCGAGCTCCTTCTAATTCCCCCCTCTAACTCTACTCCAATTTCTGACTTCTCTATAGTTGTTGACGGTATCACTATTCTTCCTTCTGCCCAAGTCCGGTGCCTTGGAGTGACTCTTGACTCCAGTCTTTCCTTCAGCCCCTACATCCAATTATTTTTCTCATCTTGCCGCAATTACCTCCGCAATATTGCCAAAATTTCGTCCATTTCTGACTGCCAACACCACTAAGGAATTTATCCACTACTTTTTATCTCCCGCCTGGACTACTACAACAACCTCCTGATTGGCCTTCCTATCTCCCGCCTCTCCACCCTGCAGTCCATCCTAAACACATCAGCCCGGCTTATCCATCTCACCCGTCGCTCAGTCTATGCTGCTCCTCTCTGTGAATCCCTACACCGGCTGCCCATCCACAGCAGAATCAAAGTCAAACTACTCACCCTGACCTACAAAACCCTCACTAATGCCGCTCCTCACTACCTGTCTTCACTAATCACCAAATACACCCCAGCCCGCCCCCTAAGATGCAACAATGACCTGCGCCTGGCATCCTCCATTATTTTTCTCATGTGGCGCCGACCCTATGGAATGCGCTTCCTTGCAATATCAGACTGTCCCCAAATCTGGCTTCATTTAAACACTCCCAAAAGACCCTTCTGTTTAGGGAAGCCTACCAACTGACTCCGTAACAAGACATCCAAGCGACCCAAAACAGTCCTCACCCCTCCCTGCATTAACTAGTCACTGCAGTCCCGCCCCTCCTGTTTCTGATCCCCTCACCCATCTAGATTGTAAGTTCCCATGGGAATAGGGCCCTCATGTCCTCGTGTATCTGCTGGCAGGAATACTGACCTGCCTCCTCTATGCAGGGGCGGACTGGGCGGGGGGGGGGGGCTGGGGGGAAAATGTCCCCCGGGCCGCTGCAGTGCTCCCATCTCGGGCAGCCGCGTATAGCTAAGAGCTGCAGCGTGCCTCCCAGATTCAGAACAGGGCAGGCTGTATTGGCGCCGCCCCCTGCTCCATCCATGTGATGCTAAGGGGCACGCAGAACAGGAAGGGCATGGCCAAGCCTGCAGATGCAGACGGAGTCAGCCAGCCTGCATGAAGGAGCAGCCAGTGGAGGAGCTGTGGACACTGCACATCAGACAGAGGCCGGGGCCAGCAGAAACCCAGTTGATTGGTGAGTGGCCCACTGTCTGATGAACTACTACCTCCTCCTCTGTATTGGCTGTCCCTGCACCTGCACTCAGGATGGATTAGACTCGAGAAATAAAATAAAGTGAGGGAGGCCTCGGGCCTGCCTGCTGTGGGGACAATAAAGTGAGGAGCCTGCTGTCTGCTGTGGGGACAATAAATTGAGGGGCCTGTCTGCTGTGGGGACAATAAATTGAAGGGCCTGCCTGCTGTGGGGACGATAAATTGAGGGGCCTGTCTGCTGTGGGGACAATAAATTGAGGGACCTGCCTGCTGTATGGGGACAATAAATTGAGGAGCCTGACTGCTGTGGGCACAATAAATTGAGGGACATGTCTCCTGTGTGGGACAATAAATTGAGGGGCCTGCCTGCTGTGGGGACAATAAATTGAGGAGCCTGCTGTCTGCTGTGGGGACAATAAATTGAGGGACCTGTCTGCTGTGGGGACAATAAATTGAGGGGCCTGCCTGCTGTGGGGACAATAAATTGAGGGGTCTGCTTGCTGTATGGGGACAATAAATTGAGGGACCTGCCTGCTGTATAGAGACAATAAATTGAGGAGCCTGTCTGCTGAGGGGACAATAAATTGAGGAGCCTGCTGTCTGCTGTGGGGACAATAAATTGAGGGGCCTGCCTGCTGTGGGGACAATAAATTAAGGGGCCTGCCTGCTGTGGGGACAATAAATTGAGGGACATGTCTCCAGTGTGGGAAAATAAATTGAGGGGCCTGCCTGCTGAGGGGACAATAAATTGAGGAGCCTGCTGTCTGCTGTGGGGACAATAAACTGAGGGACCTGCCTGCTGTGGGGACAATAAATTGAGGAGCCTGCTGTCTGCTGTGGGGACAATAAATTGAGTGGGCCTGCCTGCTGTGGGGACAATGAATTGAGGGACATGTCTGCTGAGGGGACAATAAATTGAGGGACCTGCCTGTTGTGTGGGACAATAAATTGAGGGGCCTGTTTGCTGTGGGGACAATAAATTGAGGGGCCTGTTGTGGGGTTGTAAAAAAGAATGTGATGGGCCCAATGTTATTTATTACTAAATTTTCTTCCCATGTTTTTTTTATTTAAACAAGGGCCCGAGTTGCTGCACTACCGGCCTCTGGGTTGTACTTGCCCCCTGGGCCAAAAGTTGCCAGTCAGCCTCTGCCTGTATGTATAGTAGATTGTCCTGTTTTTACCCATTGCACCTTGTACAGCGCTCCGGAATGTGTTGGTGCTTAATAAATAATAATAATAACTTTACATTTATCTACATTAAATTTAATCTGCCATTTAAGTGCCCAGACCCCCAATCTATCTAAATCCCTCTGCAGCCAAGTAACATCCTGTGCACATTGTATTACTTTTCCTAGTTTTGTGTCATCTGCAAACACTGATACATGATTTTCAATGCCTATCTCGAGGTCATTTATAAATAAATTGAATCGAATTGGTCCTATAACAGACCCTTGAGGGGCACCACTTTCCACTGGTGTCCATTTTGAAAAGTTATCATTTATGACCACTCGTTGTACCCTATATTTTAGCCAGTGTTCTATCCAAGAACAAGAGCTTTCGTCTAGACCAATTTTTCTTAATTTAAATAGTAACCTCTTGTGTGGAACTGTGTCGAACGATTTGGCAAAATCCAAGTAAATCACTTCCACTGCGACCCCTTGATCTATACTTCTACTTACTTCTTCATAGATTGCAATTAGGTTAGTCTAACATGATCTGTGTTTCATAAAACCATGCTGATTTTTGCCAATTACATTATACCTCCCAATAAATTCCTGAATATTATCCCCTAGTAACTCCTTAAATACTTTCCCAGCCACAGATGTTAAAAGCTCACGGGTCTAAAATTCCCAGTCATACATTTTGAACCTTTCTTGAATATAGGGACTACATCGGCTTTTCTCCAATCCTCTGGTATGATTCCTGAAAGAAAAGAATCTTGAAAGATTAAGAACAGAGGTTTACATATTTCAACACATAGCTCCCTCAGTACTCATGGGTGAATTCCATCTGGCCCTGTTGCTTTGTTCACATTTACTTTGTTTAGTTGCTGCAGCACCTTTTCTTGAGTCAACCAATCACTTTTTATTAGTAAGTTTTTATCAATGAATTGCATGTCTCCTGTTATAGGTTTCTCTTTGATAAATACTGAAGAAAAATAGTCATTCAAAATTTCTGCCTCATCTCGATCTTCAGTTAATAATACCCCGGTGTCACGGTTCCCGGATCCCACCACGCAGTCCTTAAAGCCCAACACTCCACAGAGCCCAAAAGCTACCAACAGGGTAGCCGTAGAAGAATCCCTAACTGTCTGGTCCTTAGACTTGGCCAGGTATACTAGCTAGACAGAAAGGGTTAATCAAAGACAATGTTGTAATACGAAACCAGGTTAGCAACACGGGGTACTCAAATGGAATAGCCGGGTCGATATCAGTGCAGAAGCGTAGTACAAGAAAATAGTCTAGGGCAACGGAAGGCAGAATAGTCAGTAAACAAGCAGAGGTCAATAACAGGTTAAATCACGAGATAATTCAGGTACAAGGAGCTCAGGTATGGATAACCATGATCTGGCACTGCTTAGAAGGAACTGTGGGTTTTTAAAGACCTTCACCAGACTGCGCCCCCCTCTCAAGCTGCGCCTCATGCAGCCACCTCCCTGCCTGTCTCTATTTAAACTGGGTGTTGGTCAGCGAGCAGCATCAGACATGCTGCCGTCAAGCACACTGGAGAGGTTTAAAGCCCCCAACGTTACAGTACCCTCCTCTCCACGGGAGGCCACCGGATGACCAACAGGACAAGTGGCAGGACGACCACCGGGGCGAGTGGCAGGACGACCACCAGGGCGACTGGCAGGATGACCACCAGGGCGATCGGGGTGCGAGGCATGGATTGACCTGACCAACCTAGAGGCAGACATGTTGGAAGCCGGAATCCAGGACCGGTCCTCCGGACCATAACCCACCCAATCGACCAAGTACTGCAGAGCACCCCTAAACAGCCTATAATCCAGAACTTTCCTAACCTCATACTCTGTCTCCCCATCAACCTGAACAGGTGGAGGAGGAGGAACGACCCACGTGTACCTGTTACACAACAAAGGCTTCAGTAGGGAGGTGTGGAAGACGTTGTGCAAGCGAAGATGTTTAGAAAGGGCAAGAGCATAAGCCACAGGGTTAATGCGGCGAATGATCTCGTATGGACCTATAAACCGAGGTGCCATTTTCATAGAAGGCACCCGCAACTTCACATTCCTAGTGGACAACCAAACTCTATCCCCCACGTTGTAGGAAGGAGCTTGTAACCTATGCCTGTCAGCCTTGCGTTTCTGGACAGCAACATTGCGCTCCATGTTTTCGCGAATCTGTCTCCAAATCTTTTGTAGTTGTGTGAGATGTTCATCGAGAGCCGGGATGGCCTGTTCAGCAAACCGAAACGGTAGAGCCGGAGGGAAAAAACCATAGATGGCAGAAAAAGGAGAGTGGCCAGTGGTCTCGTTAACGGCGTTATTACGTGCATACTCAGCCCAGGGCAACAACTCCGACCAATTGTCTTGTTGTTGTGTGGTAAAGCAACGTATGTACTGCTCGAGACCCTGATTTGCCCTCTCTGCTGCCCCATTGGTTTGTGGATGATATGCTGAAGAGAAGGCCAATCGCACCCCCATCTCCGCACAGAAATCCCTCCAGAAACGAGAGACGAACTGAGCTCCTTTGTCAGAGACTATTTCAGACAGAACCCCATGTATTCGTACAATCTCTCTAGCAAAGACGACCGCCAGTTCTTTGGCTCTAGGAAGCTTAGGTAAAGGAACAAAATGAGCCATTTTGGAGAAGTGGTCTACAACTGTCAGAACCACAGTATGACCCTTGGACTTCGGCAAGTCCACAATAAAATCAATGGATAGATGAGACCAAGGCCTATTAGGAATGGGTAACGGCTGCAATAGACCGACAGGCAAGGTTTTACTGGTTTTGCTTCTGGCACAGACTTGACAAGCAAAAAACAAACAGACGTACGTCCTGTCGCATGGTGGGCCACCAGAACTGTCTGGAGATACTGGTAAGAGTCTTAGTAATACCAGGATGACCTGCTGGTTTAGAATCATGAAACGTTATGAGTAGTTCTTGTCTTTCCTTTTCAGGCACAAACAACATATCTGGAGGCTTGTTAGGTGGAGCCCCCATTTGAGCTGCTTGGAGGCATTCCAGAAAAGGCGAGGAAATAGACAAGACCGTGGAAGCCACTATATGTTCAGGAGGAACTATAGGATTGTGGTCTTGTGCATTTGATTCATACGGGTCATATTGACGAGATAAGGCATCAGCCTTTACATTTCGGTCACCTGGTCTGTAAGTCAACACAAAATTAAACTGAGACAGTAGTAATGACCACCTGGCCTGTCTCGAGTTCAAACGTTTAGCATCCCCGATGTACGTACGGTTCTTATGATCAGTGATTATCAACAAAGGGTTAAGACAAGAGTACCTTCCAACAAATGTCTCCACTCTGACAGGGCAGACACAATAGCAAGCAATTCTCTGTTACCGATATCATAATTGCGTTCTGCTGGTGATAATTTTCTTGAAAAAAACCCACAGGGATGTAGAGGCTTTCCTGGAGACTCTCTTTGAGATAGGACAGCCCCAATGCCTATCTTGGAAGCATCAACCTCAAGGACAAATGGAATTCTGGGATCAGGATGCCGTAACACGGGAGCGGAAGTGAAAGCCGGCTTAAGAGCTTCGAATGCCTGTTTGGATTGTGAAGACCAGACCTGATTCCGCAGACCTTTACATGTCATATTAATGATAGGAGAGGCTACAGTGGAATAATTCTTGATAAATCTCCTATAATAGTTGGAAAACCCCAAAAACCTCTGTATGGCTTTGAGACCTTGGGGAAGAGACCATTCTGAGATGGCCGTGAGTTTGGAAGGGTCCATCTCAAAACCTTCTGGAGTGATAATGTACCCAAGAAATTATACAGTAGTAATGACGAATAAACACTTCTCCAGTTTGCAATAAAGACCATTGTCTAGTAATTTTGCTAATACCTGTCTGACATGTTCATGGTGGGTTTTCAGATCGGGAGAGTAAATCAGTATATCGTCTAGGTATACTATAACAAAGGATTGCAAAAAATCTCTGAGCACATCATTAATAAAATCCTGGAATACAGCTGGAGCATTACAGAGACCGAAAGGCATGACCAGATATTTATAATGCCCACTCCTGGTGTTAAATGCTGTTTTCCACTCATGCCCATCTTTTTTACGTATCAGGTTGTAAGCCCCTCTTAAATCGAGTTTTGTGTATACTGCTGATCCCCTTAACCTGTCGAACAGTTCTGATATAAGGGGGATAGGGTACACATTCTTGATGGTGATCTTGTTAAGCCCCCTATAATCGATACACGGGCGTAAATATCCATCTTTTTTAGACACAAAAAAGAACCCAGCCCCTGCTGGAGAAGAGGAACGTCTAATAAAACCTCTCTCCAAACTCTCCTTTATGTACTCCTCCATGATTTGGTTCTCCTTTATGGATAGAGGATATACTTTGCCTCGAGGAGGCATGGTACCAGGATGAATATCTATGGCGCAATCATACGGTCTATGTGGAGGTAGTTTCTCTGCCTCTCTTTTATCAAATACAGCCCTGAGGTCGGCATACCAGTCAGGGACTTCTGTTGACAATGGAGGAACTGTAGGTGTGTTCAGGGCACCAATATGCTGGATGGGTATTACACAGTTAACAAAACAAGCAGGACTCCAAGACTGTATCTCGCCCTTAGCCCAATCAATAACAGGGTTATGTTCCACCAACCAAGGGAAACCAAGCACAACAGGATTGGAAGGTGAACGGATAACCTGTAATATGATCTCTTCTTTGTGCAGGAGACCAGTGGTAAGAACCACTGTAACAGTATCGTGAGTTATCCTGAGGCAGGATAATGGCCTACCGTCTATGGCTTCGACGGCCAAGGGTGTGTCTCTTACAACCAGAGGGAGAGAGATGGAGGAAGCATATTCAACATCAATGAAATTACCAGCAGCCCCAGAATCAACAAAAGCAGTAGTATGCATGGTCTTAGTCTCCCAAGCTATGGATACTGGTAACAAGTAGTGATACTGGAGAGGCTGGAAGTCCCCAACGTTACACCCGAACTGAGATATTAGTGAACCTACACTTTTTTTAAATTTATATTACCTAAAGAATCTTTTAGGTTTGGTCTTGCTCTCTTTGACTATCTCTTTTTCATTTTCTAGTTTAGCCCATCTAATTGCTTTTTTACATGCTTTATTAGCTGCTTTATAGGATGCCTCCGAATTATTATATTTAAAAGCTTTAAATGCCTTCTTTTTATTTTTTATTTCCTTGGTTACCTTCCTAGTGAGCCACATTGGTTTCAGTCTGTTTCTTTTATATTTATTACCCAGTGGAATATATTGGGACGTGTACTTTTCTAGTGTTAGTTTAAAGATATTCCACTTATCCTCTGTGTTTTTACCATGAAAGACTTTAAACATAGAAACATAGAAAAATGTCGGCAGATAAGAACCTTTGGGCCCATCTAGTCTGCCCAATTACATGGATACTTAACCTGGATTTATCTTTTGTTTAGGATAGCCTTATGCCTATGCCTTATGCTTGCTTAAATTCAATTACTGTTTTGGCCTCTACCACTTCTACTGTTCCATGTATCCACCACCCTCTCAGTAAAATAATGCTTCCTGAAGTTACTTTTAAACATTTGCCCCTCTAATCTAAGACTATGTCCTCTTGTTTTGCTATTTTGTTTCCTTTTAAATATACTCCCTTCCTCTACCTTGTGGATTCCCTTTACGTATTTAAATGTTTCTATCATATCTCCTCTGTCTCGTCTTTTTTCCAAGCTGTACATGTTAAGATCATTAAGCCTTTCCTGGTAACTTTGTGCCAGTCAATGACATTGAGAGCTTCCTTTATTTTACTAAAGTTGGCCTTTTTTAAATTTTGTTTTAGCATGCCCCTATGAATGTGCTTTTTTGAGTTTATTTCAAAAGACACCATATTATGGTCACTGTTTCCCAACTGCTCCCTTACTTGAATATTTGAGAAAAGATCTGCATTGTTTTTTATAACCAGATCCTGACAGATATCCTTTCTAGTTGGTACTTCTTCCAGCTGATTCATGAAGGTATCATTTAACAGGTTCAGAAACCGAATTCCCTTCGCTGAATTACTAGTCCCACTATCCCAAGTAATGGTTGACCTATTTAAAGAACGCCGAGCAGCACTGAAAAGTTGGCGAAATGCCCAGATTTTCAGTGGTTTCCTTCGACAGGTTTAAACAGGCGAATACCATATTTATTTCTTAGTATTTTTATGAATTTTTCTGGATTTTTTTAAGCAAAATTTTTTATTTCGATTTTTTTTTAATGGCATTTTTTATTATTATTCATAGGACCTTATCTATTATTTCTGTGCATTTTCATGCTTTTTTAAATTTTAAATGCCTTTTAAAAAATTTATCTTTTTTATCCCTGTTTGGCGACTGATCAACTTTTTTCGGCAGCTGATCAGCGGCATTCGGTGATTTGTTCAATGGACCGTCGGCTGTGTTTACTGGACTGTTCGGTGGATCGTCGTCTGCATTCGGCAGTTTGCGGCAGCGTTCAGCAGGCTGTACGGCGGCATTCAGCGGATCGTCAGTTGCTTTCAGTGGGTTTATCAGTGGCGTTCGGTGGATCCCTTGGAATTGCGGCCTAGTCCCCCCGAGAGCTCACTCAGTACTCTTGCAAGATCACACAGGGCCGCGGAGTGATTCGCAGAGGGAGACTGGGGACAATTTGTCCCCGGTCTCACTCTGCTCCTGGCAACCAGAAGCAGCAGATCAGGCCACCGATCTCAGGATGAGATGTTAGTATCTGAGTTATTGGGGGGTTTCAGCTGGTGCTAACTGATTTTGCAGAAGCAGAATCAGTTAGCACCAGCTTATAGCTGTAGTTATTATTATTATTATTATTATCATCATCATTTATATAGTGCCAACAGTTTCCGCAGCGCTTTACAATAACCAATGGGAAAGATATACAGATAAATGGACAGAGGATGGAAACAAGAGGTGTATAGGGCCCTGCTCATAGGAGCTTACAGTCTAGAGGGATTGGGAGTTTTACTGGATATCAGGATCAATAGTGCCAGCAGTTTGGGAATGATGGGGCCATGGAAGCAGCTTCAATCATGTGTGAGTCAATGGGCAGAGGGATGCGTTGCATCAGTTATGTGGTACGCTAATCTGAAAAGATTGTTTTTGACGGATTTCTTGAAAGCCTGTAGATTAGGGGAGAGTTTGATAGGGCGAGGTAAGTCATTCCATAGAACCATAGCTGCCCTTGCGAAGTCTTGGAGGTGAGAGTCAGCAGCGCGGGTGTAGACAGAGAACAGACGGAGGTCAACCGGCGACCAGAGTTGTCTAGATGAAAGATGCTTGCAGAGTAACGAAGACAAGAAAGGGAGGGGTTGAGTTATTAAGCGAATTGAACGTGAGAGTCAGTATTTTAAACTGTATCCTAAACCGTAAAGGAAGCCAACGGAGGGACAAAAGAGAGGGGAGATAGACGAGTAGTGTCGTATGAGAAAAATAAGTCTGGCACTTGCATTCATTACAGATTGCAAAAGGGCAATACGGGCAATGGGGAAACCAATACCAAGATTGAGTTTAAGGAAGCTGGAAGACATCCAATTCGAGACAGCAGAGGGACAGTTAGTAACTCGATCCAGAAGGGCAGGAGAGTAATCAGTGGAGGAGAGGTATATTTGAGTGTCATCAGTGTATAGGAGTTACTGAATCCAAAGGAGCGGATTGGTTTGCTTAGAAAGGTAGTGTAGATCGAGAAAAGAAAAGGGCCCAGTACTGAACCTTGGAGTACCCCAACAGAGACAGGCTGCCGGGAGGAGGTACGTCTAGAAAATGAGACACTAAAACAGCATTGGGACAGGTAGGATGTGGTCAACTGTATCAAAGGCAACAGAGAGGCGAAGAAGGATCAGCAGAGAGTAGCACCCATTTGATTTAGCATTTACAAGGTCATTTGTCAGTTTCGCAAGAACTGTTTCTGTCGACTGCAGTGAGCGAAAGCCAGATTACAGAGGGTCAAGAAGGAAGTGGGAGATGAGGTAGTCAATCATACGGGCATACGCAAGCTTTTCAAGGAGTTTGGAGATTAAAGGGAGCAGGATCACTAGGTGGTAGTTGAAGGGAGCAGTCAAATCCAGAGACGGCTTTTTTAGGATTGGGACTACCTTGGCATTTTTGAAGTGAGCAGTAAAGACCCCAGAGGTTAAGGGCAGATAAAAGGTGTGGGTCAAGGACAGTCAAGAGAAACAGAAATTGTTATTTCAAAATGTTTATTAATGGTTATATTTTAATTACATTTACCGGTAATATTTTTTCCCAACTGACCCCCTGATCTCCAGTAGCTTAGTATCTGTATAACCTATCTGTATCACCCACTATTGTGACTTTTTTCTACTATTAATCGAAAGGGGTTGGACTGAACTCCTGCATTCATAATTCATTACAAATTAGAGGACAATTTCCAGAATATCACTTTAACTTTTATATATGATTTCTAAAATATTCAGTTAAAAGATCAATATTCTATATTACCGAAGTCCAGATTTGAGATAAAATATATAACTTCCAGTCAATCATAATCATATTTTTGCATATTTTTTTATTATGTCATGTTATAGCATTATTCATTTGGAAAGCGAACTGAATTATTTTTAACATGTTGATGTGTTCTTATTGCACACTAGGGACTTTCCTGCCATAATTAATTGACTTGGAAACCAACAAGGAATCAATTCTAAGCAGAGAAGATTTAATAAATAGCTTGTAGTACTCATCACACTATAAAAGAAAGGGAGAACGCCATCAGAGAGCATCATTTTTATTGATAAAACGCCGCTCAAACCAGTTAACAAACATTTAGTAAGTACATTGCTATTTAAAAAAATGCTGTAACTATTTATTCATCCATATTTATCTATCATTCAAATTTCATATTATTATCAATTGGATTTTGCCATTTTACCCAGGAAATTAATCCATGAAGACGTAGGTACCATGTATATGAATGAAAAAAACCTAAATTGCAGTTTCTATCAGGGTTATTCAGAGAGCGTGAAAAGCAGGAGAATGACTGGAGAATGAAAAATTCTAGGTCAAAATAGCCGATTTGGAAAGTGAGATGAAAGGGAGAATTTTTCTGGTTTGGCTATTTTGACCTAGAATTTTTCATTCTCCAGTCATTCTCCTGCTTTTCACGCTCTCTGAATAACCCTGTATGTTTTCCATAATACACAAGTGAAATTCATGTGCGCAAATGTATTTGGAGCTAAATATTGTATTTTATGAGAAGATTGAGTATTGCCTGCAAGTACATCATGGGTGAGTTCCTGAGCATTTATTTTTTTCTTTAACCCCATAGAGACCGGGCGGTTTCCGGTTGTCAGTCCAAAAGTACCTGCTGCTGTTTTTGGGCACTATTACTTTCTTTGCGCAAACGTTAACGCATGCGCAAAAACGCATTAATGCGGGAGGAAAAACACTTTGCGCAGATGTCCGCACAAAAAATGCGCGTTAACGTCTAACGCTGGTGGACCTGCGCGAACCCTTTGCGAGCGTAATGTACTTTGCGTGTCCTATACTTAACATTGTGATTGCAAATGCGTTTGTGCGCTAGTGCGCGCAAGGTATTACAATCTTAGCGCAAATTTTAACGGACAACGTTTGCGCGCATAATTTTAACGTTTTTGAAAAGATGGTGTTAATGGCAAATCTGAACGTCCTGGCCGAAACCAAATACACCAGCCCAAATAAAAAAATACAGCTATGTATAGTTACACATTCTACTCATACCCAAACAATAAAATTGATAAGTTGTGCGTGTTTTTATTATTGCTGCAGCATATATACTCAGATTGATTTTAACAAGCACAAGAACTTAACGTGAGACAATACTGGTTCTTAATTCAGATTGGCTGAATCGCGTGAAAAAACAGTCTGCCCGCCGATTTCTGCGCTCAGCGTTTTAATGCGCGCCCGTTTTTTCTTTTTTACGCGCGGTATTTTTTTACGGATGAAAAAATGTGCAAGGATTGTAATACTAGCGTTAATTTACACGTGCTAACGTTTAATGCTGTGCGCAAAAAAAATAGCGCTGCGCGTGCATTTTTGCCAAAGAATGTAATAGTGCCCTTTACGTTTCTGCGCAGTTTGTATTTAAGTCAAATTTTGCTGTTACTCGTTTATGCAACCCACACATATTATATACCTTTTTTCGCACCATTAAATGGACTTTTTAATTATACCATTATTTCCATCATATCAGATAATTTACGATAAAAAAAATATGAAATATGATGAAAAAATAGAAAAACACGCTTTTCGAAATTTAATTCCCGGAATCTACAACCGTCAAAAAAAGACCCCATCTAAATAGTTTTGAAATTTTGTCCTGAGATTAGAAATATCCAGTTTTTGCTTTTTAACCCCTTCACTGCTGAGCCATTTCACCTCTGTGCGCTGAGCTCATTTTGAAAAAAAACTTCTCATCAGGTTTAAACGCCAATTGAAGTCCTATTTAATTATACCCCCAGATAAAAAAATTAAAACAAACAAAACACTTTTTTAAATGATTTTTTATTATTATTGTTATTTAAAAAAAAATTATAATTTTACACCAAACCTAGCCATGGCCATGATCGGGCCTTTCCAATAATGCCAAACACAACCCTCTAGCTGCCATAGATCGGGAAATAGGGGGATTCCAAAGGATCCCCCTATCTCCACTTGGCAGCTAGGGGGTTAACTGGCCCACTGACGTTATTGCACAGATGTCGACGACGCCAGTGAGTGGGGCTTGACTGGCATCCAAGATGTCAGCTAATTCTGAGCTTGAATCCTGATTCGGTGCCAATTAGTGCCGAATCGTGATCCGTCACCTAAGAGGTTAAAGAGAGACAGACTCTTCCCTCTCCAGCAGTACCTTTCTTTTCTACCTAAGTGGAGCCATTTGATGATGTAATTTTTAGGCGACCCCGGGACATTGCACGGAAGGGAGGGGGGTGATCCTTTTGGTCGCAGCTGCTCAAACCAGGCACCACTTAAAAGGGAAGAGTCTCCCCTTTTAAGCGGTGCCTGGTTTTAACCCCTTACCTACCGGGCTGCAATCCAGCCCAGCTCCGGTTGGGGCCGCCATATTGGATGGCGGCTCCACCTCCAGGGTCCCCCCTGGCCACCTAACATCATCGCGCATGACGCAATGACTTCAGTTAGCCGGGGAACCGCTAGCTGCCCGGGGATTTCTCAAGGAAATCCCCTGGTGGAGATAGGGGGTTCCTTTGAACCCCCATATCTCCCGAACTTTGGCTGCTAGGGTGTCATGTAGAGTATCATTGGAAAGACCTTAGCATGGCCTTTTGAATGATACCAAACATAACCAAGTTTGAAGTAAAACAAAATAATACAAATAAAAATATTAAAAGAAATTAAAAAATAATTTAAAAAAATAAAAACATGTCTTTTTTATTTGTGTGTTGTTTTTATTAATGTAGAAATATTGTTCCCATTTCAATTATAATGTGAACAATGATGCTGCATTAATGATTTTTTTCTATGGGGTGCGTTTGCTAAAAATCTGGTATTTCCCCCCCCCAAAAATGTAACGGCCCCCATTAACAAGCGCAGCCCATAGAAAATATAAATGCAAAAATTCACATGATCAAATGTGAAAAAAAAACCACTTTACACTTTACACGATGATTAAAAATTCCAATTTTATTGCATTTTGTGTAATAATATACAGGCAGTGCATAACTTATACATATAATTATGATGTATTATGAATCTGCGGGGTCTGCCAGAAAGAACGATATATAATATGTCTGGGATGTATAATAAAACGTGACTTCAAATCACGTTTAAACATGATGAGCAAAAGCGGTAAAAATGAGCTCAGCAGTGAAGAGGTTAAGGGGTTAAAGGGTTATTCACATATCACCAATGTTTTAGTCAAACAGTGGTGGATTTACATCAGTGAACTATGGGGATCAACTGCTGTGAAACTATGGTGATTTCACTAGTATATTTTCACTGTAGTTTACTGTAAATTAGACCATCGTTTCCACTGCTATTTCTGTCAAAGTCGTTCAGCATAGTTTTCAACCTGGTTTTCACCGCTCTTTCCAAAGTAGTTTCTCCTGATATTTCCAACATACAGTAGTCTTCATCATAGTTCTTGCCATTGTTTCTACTTCATTTAGTGACCAAGTTCTTTAGCATGTTTACATTAGCATGTTAGCAATGTTTACAGTGTGGAACAAAAACATGACTTGTATGACGTCAAAGTATTATCCATTAGCCGCTTGAATGAATATTGCATTAAGAAAATAATACATGAGGGCAGGTTATATTTATAAAGGGTTTTGTTAGTATGGCAGCAATTCTACTAATGAAGTCTAAGGAAATATTAAAATACAGGTCTGGCACCTTTTATCTGGAATGTTCAGGTTCAGATTCTTCTGGACTTTAGAATCCTGGAGAATCAGATACTTTAGATGCTAGGAGTGCTCTGCGCAGTGGTGGTTGGTAACATTTCAAGTTGGTGGGGCGCCAGTCCGGAAACATGAACGTTTTAAACATGAATAGAAATATGTCTATATGGCACTTCTACCACCAAAATATGTGGATGATCCGATATTTAGGGAATAAGCCTAATGGACATTTTCCAATTAATGAGGCAAATAAAATTAGGGATGTGCGTTTCGGGTTTCGGAATTTCGGAATTTTCACGAAATTTCCCGATTCGTGTTTTCGGATGCGGCCGAATTTCCGAAAAATTTTAGATCCGAAAACGGCAGATGCGAAAAGTTTTCCGAGCCGAAACGAAATATTTTCGGAATTTTCGAATGGACTTGAAATGTGTCAAATCGAAATTTATTGCTTTGAAACGAGGAGAACAGACGTTCCGAAAAAACGAAAATTTCCGAACTTACGAAAAGTCGATACAAAAAACGAGCTAAGTGACACGAAAATAGGAAAAATGGTCGAAATTCCGAAAACATGTACAATTCCGAAAAACGAAAATTTGCGAAATCACGAAAAGTCGATACAAAAAACAAGCTAAGTGACACGAAAATACGAAAAATGGTCGATATTCCGAAAAAAAGTACACGAAAAACGAATTGAGCCGAACCGAATCGAAACAGAAATCGGTCGAAACGAGCCGAATCGAAAAGTTTAAAAATCCGAAAAATCAAACCGAATCGAACCGAAAAAAAAATCGGTGCACAAGCCTAAATAAAATGGCCATAAATTCAATTATTACAAGTGTAATCCAGAATTTAACCCCAAGATGTACACATAAACCATTATTCAGTATAAAAAAATATCTAAAAGTGAAAAAAATATTTTATTATTACTTGCTAAAATAAAACCCTGAACACGAATCCTACCCATTTTATTCTGAAAATACAAAGCTTCAATGTATGAAAGAAAAAAATCCTGTTTACTATTGCTATTTAGCACATTAAGGCAAATGTGGTTGTGCAATTTCTGTCAGTAAGGGGTTAAGGGAGGCACCTGGTGTATGATGCAGATAAAATCTACATTCAAGCCTCAGTGGAGTTTGCTTTGGTCGGTTTTGTTTGATGCCCATCAGAGTTCAAACAGTCAGAAGCAGGGGGCTTGATAACAGCAGTGTTCTGTAATTGCCAAGACTTCCCATAGAGCCATTATCAGATTTCCGGATGCTGGTCAAAGACAAATAAATTCTCAGACAAACAAAACACATAAAACAAGAAACATGTAAGAACGGTCAGGACTAGCAGAGGTTGGCAACAGATCAGGTATACAGGTTACAGGGAGTAAACAGAATGGGTGGTCAAGAAAGCCAAGGTCAATACCAGAGAACATATAGGAATGCTTTGCAGCAATACAGAAACCAGGACTTCACAGAACCTGAACTCACAGGAACGGAATATATAGAGTACAGGGAACAGTCCAAGAATAGTCAAACAAGCCGATATCAAAACCAGAGAAACTATACACGAAATGCTAAGTAGCAACACGGGAACCAGAATACAGAAATGCAGGAACAGAAGTCACTTTCAGAACTCATACCAGGTCACTGAGCCTCTGTGCTGCTGGCATTTAAATAGGGAGCAGGTCTGGTTAATTGGACATGTGACCCCAGACCTGAACAGCACAGCAGAATCCAGGAGCAGTATAAGGCAGAATAGCCAAACACAGAACGTGCAGAGCTGCCCTTAATCCCTCTTACCACCAGGAGGCGCGGCTGAAACTGGTGGAAACGTGACAGAACTATGGCTGCGCCACCACTGACTCTGCAGCATTTCTACACAGGCATGCTACCTGGAGTTAGCATGTCAAATGCTGGCCTCAGCAAGTGCTTCAGTCTGTTGCAGGGCCGCTCAATCCATAGTCAATAATCTTTTTTCTTCCTGTCTTTTACAGCAGTTCTGAATAAAAAACACAGTTATAATAAGTTTTAATAATTTAGTTTATATCCAAGTTTGAGTGAGTAATTGTTAGGTGATAGGGTTACTAGGCAGTCTACTTAATAATAAATGGGTCATATTTAATAGGTTTTACGTGACTTTAATGTAAGTACATTACATCATGAATTCATATGCCACAAAGAGTCATCTGTTATCAGTGAGTAATCTGTATATGTCTGTGAGACTCAATAACAAGACAGCCTTTTCCCATGATTAAGTTCTACAGATGCAAAAGCTTGATTTAGAACCCACTTTAATATAATAATCTGTGTTGTAATTGCCATTTGTCTCTGAGCAGAGCGCCAGCGCTCTCTGATGACATGTCATCTGAGTGCCCGTACCACTTAGGGACATACTTTGCAGTCTGTGCTGGAAGCATAGATCGCATTGCATGCTCACGGCCACTCAGACCACCAGGGATTTAAACAGAATCTTTAGAAAGGATGATGGAGCCTGGCGACTGTATAAGAGATACAGCCAACTGGGCTCCAGCCAACCTGCCCTAAAGGCCATCGGCAGACTGGAGAAATGTCCAGTGTACACGATGGACAGTCCAGGCCTGCATATAACTAATGAATATACAGCAGCAATGGATTTGGCATTACCTGGACTGCAAGGAAAAATAAATTGGGCTGGGCTTTTAAATGCACATCAGAGAATTTGTTTATCTTTTATATACAATCTTACATGCACACACTTATCCAAACATTTCCACACACAAAGTCAAGGTACACACACACTGACAAGCACACTTAGCCATACATTCCCTCAAGTATATACAGATATTTAAATATCTGTCGTGAGGCATATGATAGAAAAGGCATGCTACTCATAATCGCATTCAGTGGATACATGATCATTTTACATTATTATAAATGTTGCTCTACATATGTCAGTTTTAACATAGGAGTAGTATTCTTACAATCAAACTTTGGATGACATTAACTCTGTGTATCTGTGGCCAAATGTAATCTGCAGTCATCGTAGAAGCCTCAAAGATCTGGTAACTCTAAAACTGGTAAAGAGTTCACACTTTGCTCACCTTGCATTTGATGAAAACACGGAGACACATGATCCATTTCACAGAACAGAAATCTGGGATTGCTCAATTGTCACCGCCTAGTACAGTGCCAGAGGTGAAGGTACTTTTCATACATGGACATATCTGGTGAAAAAAGGAACAAGACCCAAACACAAAACACCCTGCAAATTTTCAGCACGTAAGTTACATTAAAAAAGAATTATTGTTGAACAAAACCCTTGAAATCAACACAAAGGAATATTTTTAAAATTAAGATCTGCTGCTGCATTGGCAGGCGTTACATGTAAAAACATTGGGACACATTACATTCTTGGTGCTAACGTTAGCGCTCACCTGAGCGTTAACGTTAGCCCTGGTGGCCACCCATATTACAATCCAAACGCTAACGGGTTAAAAAAACCATTAGCGATTGGTATCTTGTGCTGTTCAGCGCGAGGTTACTGTACTGTACCTATGCTTAACATGGTAATTAGTTAATTAGCGTTAGGATTACAAAGTCCTAACGCTAATTACCATCTGGCTGCGATTACCAGAAAGTTAAACACAGCCTGGACTTGGTGCGAACAGATTCCGCTTCTGTAAAATCCGTCAGCACCAGCAGTAACCCCCCAAAATAAATCGTATACTCACCTTCCATCCCGAGACGAGGACCACGGCTCCAACCGCTTCCTCTGGCCACCGGGTAGCAGGGAGAGACTGGGAGAAAAAGTCCACCAGTCTCCTCCTGCGGATTAGAGTAAACACAACGTAGGACTACTGTGGCGCTAAGAGAAGGATAGGGTATATGTATACAAAAGGGAGCTGCTAGAATCCTATAAGGTTAGTCTGTCCAACTAACAAGCAAAGATAAATATACAAACACAAAAATAAGGACAGCGCTCCCACGAAAAGTTATATCTTTTCAACCAAAAAGAGATTGCGACAAAAAAATCTTTCTGCTTTTTAACTGCACAGTCTATTATTTACTACAAAAGTCTTATAAAAAAAAAAAAAAAAAAATATCTCAAAGGAAAAGTCACCGGTAGAGAAGAAATCTTCACACGAATATATAAATGGGACCACTCCCTTGAACTTTTTCAGTTTCTAGGATCGTCTTTTCATCCAATAAAGGGCTCCAAACATTCAATTCGCCCTCCTGGTATGTATCCACAGTGGAAAGAAGCCTCAGCACAAGATCCACACCTCCTCCAGAGATGCACAGGGAACACTGATGAATCCCTGGGTGGGGTTAACCATTGCGTTGCTGCAGGAATCTCTTCAGAAAATTCCTCAGAGAAAACAAACGAACAATAGTGCAGCCAGTTTTTACAGGGACAGAGTATAAAACCTTTATATGGTAATAAACTTACCCTGTTCAGAGCCTAGCCTGGCTCGGGGAAAACTCGCATAGGGTTGTAAGAAGTGGCACAGCCCTTAAAAAGCCATCTCAGTTTAGAGTCATCAATGTAGTCAGCAAGTGAAAATAATAAAACATTTATTCCAATAATATGAAATATCAGTGATAAAAAAGACAGGAACCAGACGCGTTTCGCGCTTTACAGCGCTTCTTCAGTGGTAAAACAGACAAACAAGGGTACATTTCAAAAAAGGGGTTCATTATATACTCAAAGACATTTAGTGAATGAGCCAGCAGCCCAAGTAA
Organism: Leptobrachium leishanense; assembly: GCA_009667805.1. Classification (NCBI taxonomy): domain Eukaryota; kingdom Metazoa; phylum Chordata; class Amphibia; order Anura; family Megophryidae; genus Leptobrachium; species Leptobrachium leishanense. The sequence continues at coordinate 60,655,188 of CM019072.1, forward strand.
CCCGCCCACTTCCAAATTGGAATACATACAATTAAACATATAAATGTGTTGATAAAAGTCAATAAACAAAATACATATACAAATCCAAAGCTTCTCCCCAGAACTCAACACCATCTGAACACAAAATTTTAAAAAATAGTGGATATGGCCAATCCATTTTATCGTTGGTCATCCGGTGTATTTAAACAGATCTTTATTGAATGAGCTGGCAACCTAAAAGGCCCGCCCTCTTCAAGTTTTAAAATACACAAAACTGGCAGTGTTAATATATAAAACTAACACACTACATATATAGATCGCTGCTCTTCGATCACCTCTTGAGATCCTACCGCCATAAAGGCAAAGGACTTTTATCAACACATTTATATGTGTGCCACTTCTTACAACCCTATGCGAGTTTTCCCCGAGCCAGGCTAGGCTCTGAACAGGGTAAGTTTATTACCATATAAAGGTTTAATACTCTGTCCCTGTAAAAACTGGCTGCACTATTGTTCTTTTGTTTTCTCTGAAGAATTTTCTGAAGAGATTCCTGCAGCAACGCAATGGTTAACCCCACCCAGGGATTCATCAGTGTTCCCTGTGCATCTCTGGAGGAGGTGTGGATCTTGTGCTGAGGTTTCTTTCCACTGTGGATACATACCAGGAGGGCGAATTGAATGTTTGGAGCCCTTTATTGGATGAAAAGACGATCCTAGAAACTGAAAAAGTTCAAGGGAGTGGTCCCATTTATATATTCGTGTGAAGATTTCTTCTCTACCGGTGACTTTTCCTTTGAGATATTTTTTTTTTTTTTTTTTTTATAAGACTTTTGTAGTAAATAATAGACTGTGCAGTTAAAAAGCAGAAAGATTTTGTCGCAATCTCTTTTTGGTTGAAAAGATATAACTTTTCGTGGGAGCGCTGTCCTTATTTTTGTGTTTGTATATTCCTCCTGCGGATTACTACGCTGACCCGCCGGATCTCGCGGCGCCGTCTGCCTCAATGGTGTACTATGGACTCCATCGAGTGGATGCTTGCGGCAGCGCTTAGCGCTGCTGCAAGCATCCCGGGCTTAGCGGCCGATAACAATGCAGGCAGTTTTTCTAGCGCCTGCATTGTATTATCGCGCTAAAACTGGGACGCAAAAGAGAAACCTGCAGGTTTTCTCCCTAGCGTCCCCATTTTAGCGCGACGAGTGTAATGTGGCCCATTGCTTTTTCTCCTCATATTCTTGTCTTGTCAGCCTTGTCCAGTCACTGTTCATTTGTCCTCAAGAAAAGCTCTGCTAATTACTATTACGTGGACAAAAACTCAGCTAAGGTTTGTTCGGTTGTAGAGGGTAAGGGAAAATCTGCAGGTGCAGATCTTCCTGCTTACCGTCTCCGTTTTACCATTAACTATGGAATAGGGCCCATACTTTGTCTTGTTTTATACACAGAAGGTCATTGTATCAAGGCTTCATAAACACACAATACATTGTCTTTATGACATAATATTAAATGGTTAATTTACAAGCCACACATTAATTAGCCATTTCATGTTATGAAAAGATTTGTAATGCCAGCATTGGTTAATAATTGTAATGCTACATAATCAGATTGAAACATTAAGAACAGTTTGACATAGTGTCAAAAATAAACCTTGTAATCAATATTTAGGAATAAGCATACCTTATCTTCAATTTAACTTGGATTCCAATGTCTAATCTTCTTATTGTCTTTATAAATTGTCCCAGGTTATGAAGCATTTCCATGATAACTCAATATGTGTGATGAAAACAAGACAGAAATCACTGACATTATTATTCTTGGATTTCACAATCTTGAAGACTTCAAAATTCCTCTCTTTATTCTTTTTCTGGCAATCTTCATTATTATATTAATTGGAAATAACTTCATTATTATAATTTTATCGACAAGTCATCAACTTAGACGACCTATGTATTTTTTCCTTAAACACCTTGCACTGGCTGACATTGTGTTCACATCAAATGCAATGCCTCAATTGTTGCATGTCGTCTTAATGGGAGGAGGGCAAATTTCAGTAACTGGATGTAAATTGCAATATTATTTCCATAGTTTCTTAGGATTTGCCCAGTCATTCATTCTCACAGTAATGTCCTTTGACCGGTATCTGGCCATCTGTAACCCTTTACAATATTCCTCTCTTATGAATGTTAAGCACTCTCAAAATTTGGCTCTGTTTTCATGGACTTTGTCTTTCATTCTTGTTTCCACTGAAATGGTTTTAATTTTCCAGTTACAATTTTGCAGCAAAAATGAAATTGATCATTTCTATTGTGATATTGGTCCACTTCTCGAACTGGCATCGTCAGATATATCAATTCTCATTTGGCATGACTTTGCACTAGCTGTTCTGGTCATATTCTTTCCATTTATATTCGTGATAGCATCCTATGTGTGCATCATTATTGCCATACTTAAAATCGCCTCCTTTGCTGGAAGACAGAAAGCATTCTCTACATGCAGTTCTCATCTCATGATTGTGTGCATATACTATGGATCTCTTGTTGCTATCTACATGGTGCCATCTTCAGGAAATTCATCTAATGATGATAAGTTTAAGACATTAGTTTACACTGTTCTAACACCATTCATTAATCCTATCATATATAGTTTAAGAAACCAAGAGATCTTGGAAGCCTTTAAGAAAATAATTCATAAGCATATGTGAATAAATAACTAGGTTCCCAGTTCCAAGTTGGATGAATGAATTCAGCGAGCCCTTTGTACCTTTTAGCTCAATTAAAAGTCTGCCAGTATTCTAACTGCCGGACTCATACTTGTTCCAGGCCACAAAGTAATGTTGGCAGTTGACAGTAATGTAGAGTCCTGTGCGACCTGCGTAATGTCGCTGGAATGCAACTTCACAGCATTGTGTCCTACGACAGAGACACAAGGGAACTATTTTTTCTCTCTGTCCTTCCAATTGCAGCAAGAGGAGGAGGTTGATAAATAAAATTTAAAATACAAATGCATTTATTTTCCAAGGCGTGAAGTGATTTTGCAATTGAAAGTAGGTAATTTTTTTTACTTTCACACTTGCATGACGTGCAACTGTTAATTGCTCGTTGTTTATCAGGTCTGCCTACACAAAGTTCAGTAATCTTTCATGGACACTTACCTGCCGACCACATGAGTTACAGCTGGACTTAGTATAAAAGCATGGATGGTAATACTTGCAAGTTATGCCCTAAATTCTGTAAAATTTTGCTAGTTCATTTGCAAAGTGCTTCTCATGCATATTTTTAATGCTTGCACACTTGGACTTCAGATGAATTACTACCCTCCACTCTGATAGAGGGGACATCACAATGACTCATGTTATAGCGGGTGGAGCAAAGAAAAAAGTCAACTATTGATGTTTTTTACCACTTCTAATAAAATGGGGCAATTATATGTGATATTTTAAAGAAGAATGGTGTGTCACTTCATTCAATGTGCCAGTTATAGATAAAAGGCAATGCTTAAGTCTGGTAACTAATGTGTGAAAACATTTTCACCATAGCGGTTTTGTTACTTAATATGATACTGCCATCTCAATTCTTCTTTTGTAAATAAAGTATGTATTTGTACGCAGTTGTATGGGAAAATAACCTGTTTATGTTAAAGATGAGGGGCTACCTCTTACGGGGTTAAGAATGCTAATATTCACAAGTACATCCTTGATAAAGATTTCAAGTGCTATTTTTTTCAGTAGTATGAATTTATTCACTGTAGCGTGACAGTGTGATTAGGGGCAGGGTGATCAAAAAAAACCATATAGTGGTACTGTATTACACAAAAAAGGTGCTAAGATAGAGGGGGCACATTTCCCACTCACACAGTTCAGAGCCTGCATAATACTGGCTTGGTAGGAAAGGCAGCGTGCCAACTTCTAGGGGTGTAACACTGCCCACTGTGTATCGGGAAGCCCCTCAAACAAAAAATGGAAGAAATACATTTCATACGGCAATATGTCGTTCTTTCTGATAACATAATAGGTGTTAATCGAACCAGTCACATCTGCTGGGGCCTTGTAAAATCCAGCTCTGAGATAGATTGCCTATGACACCTTAACTAGGCCATGTCCCATCTCTCCATCCACTGCAGCTTAGGGCGATAGAGGCTTCTGGTCCCGAGCCGCTGGCCAAACCTCAGCAGGGCACTCCTGACGAGTCGGTCTAGCTCAGAGCACAAGTGTTAGAAATTTTTCTCTAGTTTAATTTCACTCTATTAGTTACGTTGCCTCCATAAATGGAATTTGGTGTCTCTGGAGGGCCTGTGCTAAATGAATAGTTACATAGGCTAAAAAAAAGACATGCGTCCATCAGGTTCAGCCTCTCACACATCACCTACTGCTGCTGATCCAAAAGAAGGCATAAAACCCAGACTGAAGTGCTCGCCAATATACAACACATTGGGAAAATATTCCTTCTTGACCCCAGAATGGCAGCCAGATTTTTCCTTGGAACAAGAAGCTTACCCACATATTAAATATTATAACCCTTAATATTCTGTGTCTGCAGGAAGTCATCCAGTCATTTTTTAAAAGTCTGTACAGTCTCTGACTCAACCACCTCAACAGGCAGAGAATTCCACAGCTTTATTGTTCGCACTGTAAAATAACCCTTCATATGCTTTAGGCTGAATATCCTTTCGTCCAGTCTAAATGGGTGGCCTCGTGTCCTGTGTATAGTCCTGCTAATGAATAGGTTTCCATACTTTCCTCACAACTTACACCTTCCATACCCCTTATTAATTTAGTCTAGCGCTATAATATCCTTTTGTTAAGACAGGTGCCAAAAATTGCACGGCATATTCAAGGTGCGGTCTTACCATTGATTTATACAGAGGCAAAATTATGTTTTCATCCCGAGAGTGAATTCCCCTTTTAAAGCATGCCAATACCTTGCTGGCCTTGGCGGCTGCTGTTTGACATTGCACATTGTTACTTAGTTTGAAGTCTATGATTATTCCAAAATCCTGCTCCTGCGTTGATTTCCCTAACTCAGTACCATTTAGAGTATAAGTTGCTTGTGAGTTCTTCACTCCAAAGTGCATAACTTTGCATTAATCTACATTAAATTTCATCTGCCATTTAAGTGCCCAGTCCAGCAATCTATCTAAATCCCTCTGCAGCAAAGTAACATCCTGTTCACATTGTATTACTTTTCCTAGTTTTGTGTCATCTGCAAACACTGATACGTGACTTTCAATGCCTATTTCAAGGTCATTTATAAATAAATTGAATAGAATTGGTCCTATAACAGACCCCTGAGGGACACCACTGATGTCCATCTTGAAAATGTACCCTTTATGACCACTCTCTGTACCCTACCTTTTAGCCACTTTTCTATCCAAGAAAAAGTATTTTCACCTAGACCAATTTTTATTAATTTAAATAGTAACCTCTTGTGTGGAACTGTGTCGAAAGCTTTGGCAAAATCCAAGTAAAACACATCCACTGCGACCCCCTGATTTATACTTCTACTTACTTCCTCATAGAACGCAATTAGGTTAGTCTGACATGATCTGTGTTTCATAAAACCATGCTTATATTTGCTAATTACATTATACCTCCCAATAAATTCCTGAACATTATCCCTTAGTAACCCCTTAAATACTTTCCCAGCCACAAATGTTAAGCTCACAGGTCTATAATTCCCAGGCACACATTTTAAACCTTACTTAAATATAGGGACCGCATCAGCTTTTCTCCAATCCTCTGGTACGATTCCTGAAAGAAAAGAATATTGAAAGATTAAGAACAGAGGTTTACATATTTCAACACATAGCTCCCTCAGTACTCGCGAGTGAATTCCATCTGGCCCTGGGGCTTTATTCACATTCACGTTGTTTAATTGCTGCAAAACCTTGTCCTGAGTCAACCAGTCACTTTTTATTAGTAAGTTTTTATCAATGAATTGCATGTCTCCTGTTATAGGTTTCTCTTTGATAAATACTAAGGAAAAATAATCATTCAAAATTTCTGCCTTATCGTGATCTTCAGTTAACAATACCCCTGACTTCGATTTTAGTGAACCTACATTTTCACTCTTGGGTTTTTTAGGCTAGTGCTGACGGATTCTGCACCAGTGGAATCCGTTAGCAAAAAGTCCAGGCTGTGGTTAACTTTTTGCTAACCCGTTAGCGTTTGGATTGTAATATTTTGTGCTACCAGGGCTAATGTTAATGCTCACTCAGGTGAGCACTAACGTTAGCATCAAGAATGTAATGTAACCCTGAGTATCTAATCTTGCAATTTAATTTATGTTCTCTTCGTTTAGTGTACCATTATTGTCATGTTTTTCTGTATGAAATTATAGATAGAACCTTTGTAGCGCATCAAAAATAGATTTAAAGGTAGACTTCAACAAAGAGGTATATCAAACATAAAGTGCTTCAGTCTTAAAGTGCTTCAATCTTAAGGTGACAAATATTTAATCAATGTACACATATAAAAGTGCAATGTGCCATAGAACACAGTAAAGTGCAAAAATATATAAAATTCCAGCAGTGCGATGGGTATAAGAGAGTCTATAAAGTGCAACAGTGTCCGACTGTGCAAAATGTGCAAATTCAATGATATCCAGTACAACAGTATGAATACCAGTGGGAAAATTCCTTAAAATTTACTTCTCTTTATGTTCAAGCGATGCACAAATATAGTCCTCCTTTCTTGATCTGTGTATCTCTTGCCGTCTCTCAATAGTGGAGAGGATAGCCAGAAAGGAGAAAAAAGTGAGAGAAAGGAAAAAAAAAAAATTTGGAGGGGAGAGAAAAAATGAAGAAATAATCGTGCAGAAAATCCCAATTAAAAATGGCAAATAAATCACTCATAGGAATATGGAAACTCACAGTTATAAGAGCCCAAAAAATCCCTGGCTCTGTTTATAGCTTCCAGCCGTATAGAGGGTGGCGTATCCCTTCTTAAATCTTCAACTCTGGTTGCGATGGCTACAATAAGATAATAGACAGCGCTCCCATAGTATATTACCGTATTATGATAAAAAAGAGGTGATAATGTATTGAACTCACCAGATATGGAGCCTCTTCCACACAGGCTCACTCAATACAGCGTCAGGTACACTATGGTGGATACCCAGAACCTCTTCTCAACAGTCTGAGGGCCAGATATCAGGAGCTTCCAAGCGGTGGCAAGTATATATCCAAGGTGTTTGGAGATTTTTGTGGACAATAGTGCACCTAAATATACCGACTGAGGAAGGCTGTTAATGCCGAAACGCGTCTCGGTAACGCATCTGTCCATTTTTTAATATGCAATAAATTTTTTAATAAATTTTATATGGTTTATATTCTATTGACTACTCTCCTTGGATATATACTTGCCACCGCTTGGAAGCCCCTGATATCTGGCCCTCAGACGGTTGAGAAGAGGTTCTGGGTTCACCATAGTGTACCTGACGCTGTATTGAGTGAGCCTGTGTGGAAGAGGCTCCATATCTGTTGAGTTCAATACATTATCACCTCTTTTTTTATCATAATACAGTAATATACTATGGGAGCGCTGTCTATTATCTTATTGTAGCCATCGCAACCAGAGTTGAAGATTTAAGAAGGGATACGCCACCCTCTATATGGCTGGAAGCTCCTAAACCTAGAGCCAGGGATTTTTTGGGCTCTTATAAATGTGAGTTTCCATATTCCTAAGAGTGATTTATTTGCCATTTTTAATTGGGATTTTCTGCACGATTATTTCTTCATTTTTTCTCTCCCCTCCAAATTTTTTTTTTTTTTTTTTCCTTTCTCTCACTTTTTTCTCCTTTCTGGCTATCCTCTCCACTATTGAGAGACGCCAAGAGATACACAGACCAAGAAAGGAGGACTATATTTGTGCATCGCTTGAACATAAAGACAAGTAAATTTTAAGGAATTTTCCCACTGGTATTCATACTGTTGTACTGGATATCATTGAATTTGCACATTTTGCACAGTCGGACATTGTTGCACTTTATAGACTCTCTTATACCCATCGCACTGCTGGAATTTTATATATTGTTGCACTTTACTGTGTTCTATGGCACATTGCACTTTTATATGTGTACATTGATTGAATATTTGTCACCTTAAGATTGAAGCACTTTAAGACTGAAGCACTTTATGTTTGATATACCTCTTTGTTGAAGTCTACCTTTAAATCTATTTTTGATGCGCTACAAAGGTTCTATCTATAATTTCATTTTTGGTTAATGCAGATTTTGGTTGTTTTTTCTGTATATTGCGCTTACCCCTTTGGGCAGCATCTCACTACTTATTAGTTATAATTTAACTACTTCATAACACTATATTAATCTGGTTTATAAATAGGCGCCTACGCTGTATGAGATATATATATATATATCTTTCTTCTTTTATATTTTTCTGTATGATTAGGTAACTCCTTTTAAATATATATACCAGTAAAAGTTAAGTTTTATCTAACAGGCCACGGCCTGTGGCTACACACTGTCTCTTCCAAACTAACCAATACGTACTTCGGGTTACCCCCACTTGATATCTGAAGTTACAGTGTTTCTACTCTGTGTGATCAAAACACGGCTGACTCCACCAACATTCATATTCAATCGTGGCTTATTTATAATCACAGTACAAGTCGGCATTCATGGTACCCTCAATGAACTGTAGCTCCCCAGTGCCTGCAGCACTCATGCAGCTCCAAACCATGACACTACCACCACCATGCTTGACTGTAGGCAATAAGGCTGAGCCGAATACCCCCGTGTTCGGTTCGCATTCAAACTCGAACAATTTCAAAAGTTCGAGTTCGAACTCGAACACGATCCAAACTCAATGTAAGTCAATGGGACCCGAACGTTCGATTTTTAGAGTGCCCTCCAAGAGGGCATATATGCTAGATATTTTAAATAGAACCTTTGTAGCGCATCAAAATAGATTTAAAGGTAGACTTCAACAAAGAAGTGTATCGAACATATAGTGCTTCAATCTTAAAGTGCTTCATTCTTAAAGTGACAAATATTCAATCAATGTACACATATAAAAGTGCAATGTGCCATAGAACACAGTAAAGTGCAACAATGTATAGAATTCCAGCAGTGCAATGGGTATAAGAGAGTCTATAAAGTGCAACAGTGTCCGAATGTGCAAAATGTGCAAATTCAGTGATATCCAATACAACGGTAGGAATACCAGTGGAAAAAATTCCTTAAAATTTACTTACAGGGTTATCCAAAGAGATCCGAATTGCTTGAGAAAGGTAACCGAATGGTGAAAATCAGCGTTCGGTTACCTTTCCTGGCCATTCGGCTATCCAGAGAGCAGGCAATTCGCCAAATCCTGGCGAATTGCCTGCACATACGGTGCCTGTTCGGTGCCTGTTCGAGGGCAGTGAAATCCCCATGAAAAAGCACTGCTTCGGCTATTCAGAGAACACAAACCAACAGTGAAATGTTCCCGAAATGCCCTGCCATTCGGTGGTTTAATTTGGCAAGTTTATTCAGGAGAATCCCATAGGCTTCAATGTTAAAAATATTCCCGTTTTAATTCAATATCTCTAATAAACCGTTCATTATAAAATTCTGCAGCAAAAAGTCTCTTTATTTATAGATTTTTTAGGATACTTTAAGCATTTTTCTGAATTTTTTTAAAAAAAATAAGTCCGATTTTTTTTTTTGATTTTTTTTCAGTTTGCTTATTTTTTTTGTAACAGCCCTCTTTATTATCATTCCCTGGACCTCCTGTGAAAATTTCAGACATTTTCGCTCAGTAGTTTCTTTGCAAACAGCGTTTCATTTTCCCAGATTCATACAAATGGTTTTTCTAATTTATTCACTGCCTCCTCTACCTCACAGCTGCTTCGGCTCTGTGTGATTCGGCTCCTTTTCGGCTCCTGTTCGGCTTTTTCGAAGGTTAATCCAGATGTTTTTGCTTGTTTTCAGCGTGCATTCGGTGAGTTTTCGTCAGGTTTGCGGCAGCCTTTCCCTGCAATTCGGGGACCCTGTGCTGTTTGCTGAATACACCGCAGGGTCACCGAAATGAGATCGGCAAAAGGAACCGAATTGAAGAGAACGAAAAGTCACCGAACGTGCGGTGACTTTTCGAATCTCTTTGGATAACCCTGTTAATCTTCTTTATGTTCAAGCAATGCACAAATGTAGTCCTCCTGTCTTGGTCTGTATATCTCTTGCCGTCTCTCAATAATGGAGAGGGTAGCCAGAAAGGAGAAAAAAGTGAGAGAAAAAAAGGAGGGGGAAAAAAAGGAGAATTCAAGGGGAGAGAAAAAATGAAAAATAATCGTGCAGAAAATCCCACAGCGTCGCGAAGAGAAGCAAACATTTTGCAGGCTTGACTTCACTCCGCCCCGCCGCGCAGCGTGTCAACACTGCATTACGTTTGCTTCTCACTGCACTGGACAGGAATCTGGACAGGAATAACTAAATTAAAATGTACACACAAAACCGTTTTATTTTCACAAAGCACATATTATATAGGCAAAAAAAGTTTCTAAAATGGTCAAGAAAAGGTTTCACAATACCTATATATGGTGCGCTGGGTGAGGTGGTGAAGGTACCTTTTGGGTGCAGCTCTGTGATGAGTGGGTTGACAGAGTCAAAACCCCAAAACACTCTGTCTGTAATAACAATTTTTAGAAGAGAGAGACACACTCCAGAGCGCAAACCTGTACCTAATGAAAGAGTGGGAGGAGAGGTCTTTTCTCTCTAGGTGGCGTATTGCTCAAAGGTTGAGTCTATATGTACATATATTCACACAAAATTGCATACATTCACACAAAATTGCATAAGCAAAGATGTAAGCATACATATATCATATAAAATTTAAAAACAGCATTGCATATATGGTCTGATTGATATAAAAGATCCTTTGTAACGCAGTATTGGTGGTATATCACCACCTAGTGTCCGTATTTCAAAAAGTCTTTCAATTGAAAAAATGTGTAATAAATAAAAGTTCTTTCCGATCTGCAGCACTTCTGTCTCTCTTGTACCTCCGACAGAACAGGAGAGTGTGATTAGAATTGTGCTGGCTTCATGACTGATGAAGCCGCCACCTGAGCGGTGAAACGCGTTTTAACCCTTTCGCTGCTGAGGCTTTTCCCGCCCCTATGCTGAGGTCATTTTTACCTGTTTTGCGCATCATGTTTAAACGTGTTTTGAAGGCTTATTTTAGTATATGACCCAGACATATTATATATCGTTCTTTCCGTCAGACTCGGTAGATTCATAATATGTCATTATTATATGTATACGTTATGTCATGTCTGTATATTATAACAAAAAATGCAATAAAATATGAATTTTCAATAATTTACAATGTGTAAAGTGTTTTTTTCCACATTTTAACATGCGAGCAACTGCGGTTATATTTTGTATGGGGTGCGCTTGTTAAAAAAATTAGAGATGGGGTCTCGTTACATTTTTTTTTGGGGAAAATGACACTATTTTTAACAAACGCACCGCATACAAAAATCGTTAGTGCAGCATCATTGTTCACATTATAATTGAAATGGGAACAATATTGCTGCATTAACAAACCCAAAAAAATAAAAAAAAAGTGTTTTTAACTTTTTTTTAAAAAAAATTTTTATTTTTATTTTTCATTTTTTTTTTTTTTACAAAATTTTTCACTGTAGTGTTTGGTATCGTTGGAACGGCCATGCTCTGGCCGATCCAACGATACCAAAATTTAACCCCTAGCTGCCACGGATCGGGAGATAGGGAGTTCCAATGAACTCCCTATCTCCACAGTTGGTGGCAGTTAGGGGTTAACTCTAGGACTGGCGTCATCGTGCTACGCACGATGACGCCAGTCCTCTGGGGGAGTTCCCGGAGGCTTGGCCGACATCCAAGATGTCGGCCAGCTCCGGGAAAGGATCGCGAACCGGCGCTTTTCAGCGCCGATTCGCGATCCAGCTCCCCAGGGGTTAATGCCAGGCATCATTTGGAAGGGCAGGCTGTGCCCTTCCAAATGATGCCTGGGTTAACCCCCTGTGCGCCGCCGATCGGGAGGGAGAGAGGTCCGAAGGACCTCCCCCCCCTCCCTTTCAGGCGCCTCCTCCGCACAACGCGGGGGGGCGCCTGAATTAGGTGTCATCGCGCCCCCGCGATGACACCTAATTCTGGCGGCTGCTGGTCCGGATGCCGGGCTGACATCCAGGATGTCAGCCCGCACCGGAGGGCCAGCGATCGGCCGGAACCCGGCCGAACGCTGACCCCAATGTGAGGACGCGCTCAGCGCGTCCTCAGCACACCAGCGGGACTGCTGAGGACGCGCTGAGCGCGTCCTCAGCAGCGAAGTGGTTAAAGGACACCATTTATTTTAATTTGTTTTATATCTCCACCAAGCCCATTTTATTGTTTTTTTATACTTATGTGAATAAAATCCACTTCTTTATTGGCCATCCCTGCTTCTGGTATTGCTTTCAACCAAGGCACCATACAAAGAATCCTAGCGCCCCCAGAAGGGAAGTCCTGGATCTGCTGGGCCCTTGGACCGATCACCACAGGAACAGAGGAGTAAGCACCAAAAGAAGAGTGGTTTCACAGACCAGCCGCTTGCAGCACGAGGAATAAACCTGCGTAAGTGTGCATCCATCATTCAGACTAATAATATGCAGTGCTTGGCAGTGTCGATGTCCCAATATTTCTGGACCTGACTGTATGCAGACCAATTTGATGTAGTGTGCGGGTATGGTCTGAGCATTAACATACTGACCCCCTTCAACCTCTGCAGCAATGCTGACAGCACTCATATGTCTATTTCCCAAAGACAACCTCTGGATATGACACTGAGCAGGTGCACTCAACTTCTTTGGTCGACCATGGTGAAGCCTGTTCTGAGTGGAACCTGTCCTGTTGCTGTAAGGTCTTGGCCATGGTGCTGCAGCTCAGTTTCAGGATTTTGGCAATCTTCTTATAGCCTAGGCCATCTTTATGTAGAGCAACAATTCTTTTTTTCAGATCCTCAGAGAGTTCTTTACCATGAGATACCATGTTGAACTTCCAGTGACCAGTATGAAAGAGTGAGAGCCATAACACCACATTTAACACACTTGCTCCCCATTTATTTATTTATTTATTTATAAAGCATTTTACCAGGAAGGATACATTGAGATTTCTCTCGTTTTCAAGCATGTCCTGGGTTCAAGAACATTGAAGTGTTACAAAGTAATACAATGCAAGATATTAAAAAAAAAAAAAACACAAATATACAGATTAACAGAAAAAATATGTAGGAAATATAGTCACTAGGTTACATGTTTACAGGTGCATTCTGTATTGAGGTATGTTAGTAAGGAGCTTTTGAGTGACTTAAGACTGGGGGAAGATTTGATGATGTCTGGGAGGTTATTCCATAATTGTGGTGCTCTGTAGGAAAATGAGGACCAAGCCACTGTCTTTTTGTATTGTGGTATAGCAAGTAAGGTGCTGGTCCTGGATCGGAGGTTATAGGATGAGGGAGCTGCTGGGGGAAGCAGTCTATTCAGGTAGGGTGGCAGCTTCCCAGAGATGCTCTTAAACACCAGGCTGGAAAGGTGAAGGGTGCGTCTGGATTCCAGCGACGGCCAGTTTAGCTCTTTTAACATGTCACAATGGTGGGTCATGTAGTTACATTGTAGCGCAAAGCGGCAGAATGAGTTATACAATGTAGTAAGTTTATGAAGGTGTGTTTGCGGGGCGGCTGCATACACTACATCTCCGTAATCAATAGCCGGCATAAGCATTTGCTGTACAATCTGCTTTCTTACCGCGGGACTCAGGCAGGATTTGTTTCTGTACAGGGCACCTAGTTTGGGGTAAAGTTTAGTTAAGAGTTTTTCGATGTGGGGGCCAAAGGATAGATTAGGGTCCAACCACATACCTAGATATTTGAGAGATGTGACTGTGGTCAGCGTGCCATTTGATTTTGTCCCAACACATAGATGGGGATTTTGCAATTTGTGTAGTTTAGGTGCTGTTCCAAAGAGCATCGTTACAGTTTTGTCAGTATTTAAAAAAAGTTTGTTGTTTTTGATCCACTTTTCTACCTCTCACACCTGAGACCTTGTAACACTTACGAGTCACATGCCACCGGGGAGGAATAATGGCTAATTGGGCCCAATTTGGACATTTTCACTTAGTGGTGTACTCACTTTCGTTGCCAGCGGTTTAGACATTAATGGCTGTGTGTTGAGTTATTTTGAGGGGACAGCAAGTTTACACTGTTATACAAGCTGTACAATCACTACTTTACATTGTAGCAAAGTGTCATTTCTTAAGTGTTGTCACATGAAAAGATATAATAAAATATTTACAATAACGTGAGGCGTGTACTCTCTTCTGTGAGATACTGAATTTTTTTTTTGTTGCTGTTCCCGGAGTATATCATTAAGAAGTGCTGGAAGACAGCTGGAACCTTACATAACCTGAAAGGCATGACTAGGTACTCGTAATGCCCACTCCTCATATTGAATGGTCTCCTTTACACAAACTTGGTTATAGGCGCCTCGAGGATCGAGTTTCGTATATATATGGTGGCACCTATTAACCTATCGAAAAGCTCAGTTATCAGGGGTATAGGGTATACATTCATGATGGTTTTTTGATTCAGGCCTCAATAGTTAATACAAGGAAGCAAGTCCCCCTCTTTTCTGGGAACAAAATAAAACCCAGCCCCTCCAGGTGAAGATGAACATCGTATGAACCCTTGAGCTAAATTGTCCTTAATATATTTCTCCATGATCTGATTCTCCTTCTGTGATAATGGATATACTCTCCCCTTAGGAGGCATTGGTCCAAGAAGGAGATCGATAACACAGTCATATGCCCTGTGAGGAGGTAATATTTCAAATTGCTTTTTAGCAATTGCCTCCTTTAAGTCTATGTTCCAATCAAGTATTTCAGTAGACAAAGGAGGTGCAGTAGGAACATTCAGAGCATTGATACATCATATGGAATAAGACAGTGAGACCAACAGTATGAACTCCATAACTAGATATCTCTGTGAGACCAGTCCATAACAGAATTTGTTCAGATAACCATGGAAAGTCCAGAACAATGGGACAAAGAAGTGAATCAATAACCTGGAAAGTGATGGTTTCTTTGTTTAACACTCCTGTAGTAAAGGAGGACTGGTCAATTGTCATGAGTAATTTATGACCATGACAAGGGTCTACCGTCAACGGCCTCAATGGCCCAGGTTGTCTCATACAGGGTTATTCAAAGAGATCCGAAAAGTCCCCGCACCTTCAGTGACTTTTCGTTCCCTGCACTTCGGGGATTTGGCGATTCCTGGTTCGCCGACCCTGCAGTGTATTCAGCAAGCACCGCAGGGCCCCTGTATTGCAGGGAATACTCGCCGCAAACTCGCAGAACACTCGCCGAACACTGACCGAATACTCACTGAGCACTCACCAAAAATCTGCAGAAACAGTCACAAAACCAAGTCGAACACTCTGGAAAAATCCAAGCAGTCGGCGATCACAGTCCAGAGCAGCTGCCGGAAAAAGCCGACAGGCAGACGAACGTGGTGAAAAAAAACCCAGTTTGCTTGAAAGTTTGAAATTTGAAACGCTGTTTGCAAAAAAACTACTGAACGAAAATGTCTGGAATTTACATATAAGATCCAATGAATGATAATAAAAAGGTCTGTTGCAGAAAAATAAAAAAAACGATTTAAAAAAAAAACGGAAAAAAATCCAAAAAAATGCCTAAAAGATCCTAAAAAGATATAAAAATAAAAGAGACTTTTTACTGCAGAAACCTGAGCAGCCGCCGATCACAGTGCAGAGCAGCCGCTGGAAAAACCCCACACAGCAGACGAATGGAGTGAGGAAGAAGAAAAAAAACAGTACGCTTGAATGTTTGAAAAGTGAAATGCTGTTTGCAAAGAAACTACAGAACGAAAATGTCTAAAATTTACATATAAGATCCAATGAATAATAAAAAAAAGGGCTGTTACAGAAAAGAGAAAAAACAATTAACAAAAACAACGGAAATTTGTTTTCGCAAAAAAATCCAAAAAAATGCCTAAAAGATCCTAAATAATCTAAAAATAAATAATTTTTTTTACTGCAGAATAGTATAATAAACAGTTTATCAGATATTGAATTAAAACTGGAATATTTTTAACATTGAAGCCTATGGGATTCGCCTGAATAAATGTGACGAATGAAACCACCGAACGGCAGGGCACTTCACTGACATTCCTCAGCTGTTCGGTGATAACCAGTAGGGATGAGCCGAACACTCCCCGAGTTCGGTTCGAGCCTGAACTCGAACCCAATGCAAGTCAATGGGGCTGAAAATTCGGTTTTTATAGTGCCCTCCAAGAGAGCATATATGCCACATATTTGCCATAAAAGGTGTATGGGGGTCCGGGTAGTGCCCTGGGGGGCAGGAAACAAGAACAAAAAGTAAAAAAAAAACGTTTTTAAAGGCACAGTGAGTTTTCCATGAAATAAGGGTTAAAAATAAAAACCAAAAATTCCTTCAAATATCGTGCCTAGGAGGTCCCCATAACCTGCCCGTGAAGTGGCAGATTTCTAGGATGTATAGAAACACTTAAAAACAAAACAATGATGTTTCATATGACGGTAAATGCTTTTCCTTTAATCTATCCATAAACAACTGCTTGGGGCAGCAGTCTGTATGAAAAGAGGAGACATTTTCGTACACGCAGAGAAAGTTTACTGATTTTTTTGGCTAAATTATTGTGAAATATATGCCGGCTTTGGATGAAAGTAAAAATAGGTGCTTTAAAATTGGTCCTTTAGCGTCCCCAACAGTGCCGTCACACCGTAACCCCTCTGAGGATATGAATCTGATACAGATGTCAGTGGCAGTGCACCCAAATATTGTGCTTTTGGTGCCAGGCCTGCAAGTACTATTATACAGTAACCCCTCTCTGGTATTGTGGAAGAATGCAGGGGTGGACCATGTGGTCCTATATTGAAAAGATATGATTCTGGTCAAGGCGTCAGTGCACCCAGATATTGTGCCTTTAATGCCAGGCCAGCAAGTATCATCATACAGTAACCCCTCTGTGGTATTGTGGAAGAATGGCTCTTGTGACATCCCCAAGTGGCATCCTAAGTGGACGTTTAGAGTTGATTTCCTGGAGTTTTATCCATGATGCCCTATGCCATCCACCATCATGATCCCTAATTCCTGTGTCTCCTCTCTCCACAGGTAAGACTCTATCACCCAGTATCCACAGACACCCACATCTCAACTGATCCCCTGCATACTTTTGCTGGTAGGACCCCCATCACCCAGTATTTGCAGGCACCCACATTGTAACGTTACCTTGGTCTCTTTTTTTTATTTATTTTTGTCTCCTTTCTCCACCATTTGCTTTGCTAATTAGCATGTGAATCTCCTGCCCTATTGACACAGCCCATCCAGCATCAGGTGTTTACCTTTTAACTGCCTGAATGCAATTAGTCTGCCCTATATAACAGCTAAGACTGGCTCCATTTGAGCCTTGGCTCTTGTGACATCCCCAAGTGGCATCCTAAGTGGACGTTTAGAGTTGATTTCCTGGAGTTTTATCCATGATGCCCTGTGCCATCCAACATCATGATCCCTAATTCCTGTGTCTCCTCTCTCCACAGGTAAGACTCTATCACCCAGTATCCACAGACACCCACATCTCAACTGATCCCCTGCATACTTTTGCTGGTAGGACCCCCATCACCCAGTATTTGCAGGCACCCACATTGTAACGTTACCTTGGTCTCTTTTTTTTATTTATTTTTGTCTCCTTTCTCCACCATTTGCTTTGCTAATTAGCATGTGAATCTCCTGCCCTATTGACCAGCCCATCCAGCATCAGGTGTTTACCTTTTAACTGCCTGAATGCAATTAGTCTGCCCTATATAACAGCTAAGACTGGCTCCATTTGAGCCTTGGCTCTTGTGACATCCCCAAGTGGCATCCTAAGTGGACGTTTAGAGTTGATTTCCTGGAGTTTTATCCATGATGCCCTATGCCATCCAACATCATGATCCCTAATTCCTGTGTCTCCTCTCTCCACAGGTAAGACTCTATCACCCAGTATCCACAGACACCCACATCTCAACTGATCCCCTGCATACTTTTGCTGGTAGGACCCCCGTCACCCAGTATTTGCAGGCACCCACATTGTAACGTTACCTTGGTCTCTTTTTTTTATTTATTTTTGTCTCCTTTCTCCACCATTTGCTTTGCTAATTAGCATGTGAATCTCCTGCCCTATTGACACAGCCCATCCAGCATCAGGTGTTTACCTTTTAACTGCCTGAATGCAATTAGTCTGCCCTATATAACAGCTAAGACTGGCTCCATTTGAAGCCTTGGCTCTTGTGACATCCCCAAGTGGCATCCTAAGTGGACGTTTAGAGTTGATTTCCTGGAGTTTTATCCATGATGCCCTATGCCATCCAACATCATGATCCCTAATTCCTGTGTCTCCTCTCTCCACAGGTAAGACTCTAACACCCAGTATCCACAGACACCCACATCTCAACTGATCCCCTGCATACTTTTGCTGGTAGGACCCCCATCACCCAGTATTTGCAGGCACCACATTGTAACGTTACCTTGGTCTCTTTTTTTTATTTATTTTTGTCTCCTTTCTCCACCATTTGCTTTGCTAATTAGCATGTGAATCTCCTGCCCTATTGACACAGCCCATCCAGCATCAGGTGTTTACCTTTTAACTGCCTGAATGCAATTAGTCTGCCCTATATAACAGCTAAGACTGGCTCCATTGAGCCTTGGCTCTTGTGACATCCCCAAGTGGCATCCTAAGTGGACGTTTAGAGTTGATTTCCTGGAGTTTTATCCATGATGCCCTATGCCATCCAACATCATGATCCCTAATTCCTGTGACTCCTCTCTCCACAGGTAAGACTCTATCACCCAGTATCCACAGACACCCACATCTCAACTGATCCCCTGCATACTTTTGCTGGTAGGACCCCCATCACCCAGTATTTGCAGGCACCCACATTGTAACGTTACCTGGTCTCTTTTTTTATTTATTTTTGTCTCCTTTCTCCACCATTTGCTTTGCTAATTAGCATGTGAATCTCCTGCCCTATTGACACAGCCCATCCAGCATCAGGTGTTTACCTTTTAACTGCCTGAATGCAATTAGTCTGCCCTATGTAACAGCTAAGACTGGCTCCATTTGAGCCTTGGCTCTTGTGACATCCCCAAGTGGCATCCTAAGTGGACGTTTAGAGTTGATTTCCTGGAGTTTTATCCATGATGCCCTATGCCATCCAACATCATGATCCCTAATTCCTGTGACTCCTCTCTCCACAGGTAAGACTCTATCACCCAGTATCCACAGACACCCACATCTCAACTGATCCCCTGCATACTTTTGCTGGTAGGACCCCCATCACCCAGTATTTGCAGGCACCCACATTGTAACGTTACCTTGGTCTCTTTTTTTATTTATTTTTGTCTCCTTTCTCCACCATTTGCTTTGCTAATTAGCATGTGAATCTCCTGCCCTATTGACACAGCCCATCCAGCATCAGGTGTTTACCTTTTAACTGCCTGAATGCAATTAGTCTGCCCTATATAACAGCTAAGACTGGCTCCATTTGAGCCTTGGCTCTTGTGACATCCCCAAGTGGCATCCTAAGTGGACGTTTAGAGTTGATTTCCTGGAGTTGCGGGACTGGAGGAAGGAACTGCAAGGCCCACTTTTTACTCTGGGTAAACACACGTCTATATCATGCTTTCTCTCACGCTTCTACTCTTTACTTCTACCTTTCTCCTTAAATGGAACTCCTGCCCCTCTACCATCGACCCCTACACTATCTGCATCTCTCCCTCCCTCCTCTCGTCCCACATGATGGCCTCTCATGAGCTCCTTTGTTTCCTCAGAACATGGTCTCCCTCTAACTCTCGTGCTGCCAATCACTCCCACTCCCACAAATCCCATTCCCACCTTCTCTTTCTCACCCTCCTGCTGCTACTCTATGCAGGTGACATATCCCCTAACCCAGGCCCCACAACACATCCAATACTTCCCTCTCATCCTATCTCCATCGCACATAAATCACCTCCCTGCGAGCCCAACAAAAAAAACAGACGATTGAAAGTGTGAAAATTGAATGCTGTTTGCAAAAAACTACTGAACGAAAAAATGCCTCAAATTTACATATAAGGTCCTATGAATGATATTAAAAAGGTCTGTTGCAGAAAAAAACGCTTTTTAAAAAATGGATAAAAATTTTGCTGAAAAAATCCCGAAAAATGCTTAAATGGTCCTAAAACCATTAATCAGTAAAGAAACTTTTTATTGCAGATTAAAATAATAAACGGTTTATTAGATAGAGCAAAAACGGGAATATTTTTAACATTGAAGTCTATGGGGTTCGCCTGAATAAACCTGACAAATGAAACCACCAAACAGCAGGGCACTTCAGCAACTTTTCACTGCTGTTTGGTGTTCTCGGAATAGATTATCCATTGCTTCTCTATGGGGGATTTCACTGACTTTGAACAGGCACTGTACTTGCTGGCAAATTTGGCGAGCTGCCTGCTCTCTGAGTAGCCGAAATGCCCCAAAATGTCACCATACGGGGAAATTCCCTGTTCGGTGACATTTTTGGGCCAGATCGGCTCTCTCTGAATTACCCCTCTTGGCATAATCAGACACAGTTCTAAATCCCTGATTGATAGATCTCCTACCTAGGTCGAAAGTCCTCCTTAGTTCCAGAATGAAAGTCTCGTAATCACATATAGGCTTTTTAGACTCCCATGGGAGATTAGCCCAGAGAAGAGCCCTATTGGATAGATGGCTTATAACAACGTCAACTTTGGCTCTATCAGTACGACACATAGTGGGTCTTAACTTAACCCTTTCGCTGCTGAGGCTTTTCACACCTCTGTGCTGAAGTCATTTTTACCGGTTTTGCTCATCATGTTTAAACGTGTTTTGAAGGCTTATTTTAGTATATGACCCAGACATATTATATATCGTTCTTTCCGTCAGACTCGGTAGATTCATAATATGTCATTATTATATGTATACGTTATGTCATGTCTGTATATTATAACAAAAAATGCAATAAAATATGAATTTTCAATAATTTACAGCGTGTAAAGTGTTTTTTTTCACATTTTAACATGCGAGCAATTGCGGTTATATTTTGTATGGGGTGCGCTTGTTAAAAAAATTAGAGATGGGGTCTCGTTACATTTTTTTTGGGGAAAATTACGCGATTTTTAACAAACGCACCGCATACAAAAATCGTTAGTACAGCATCATTGTTCACATTATAATTGAAATGGGAACAGTATTGCTGCATTAACGAACCAAAAAAAAGAAAAAAAATGTTTTGTTTTTTTTTTATTTTTTTTTTTATTATTTTTTTTTTTAAATATTTTTATTTTTATTTTTTTTTTATTATTTTTTTTTTTAAAAAACTTTTTTCACATTCGAGTTTGGTATCGTTGGAACGGCCATGCTCTGAGAGGGTGAAAAGCAGGAGAATGACTGGAGAATGAAAAATTCTATGTCAAAATAGCCAAACCAGAAAAATTCTCCCTTTCATCTCACTTTCCAAATCGGCTAGTTTGAACTAGAACTTTTCATTCTCCAGTCATTCTCCTGCTTTTCACGCTCTCTGAATAACCCTGTATATGTCTAATTGAGTCAAAAATCCCTGACAAGCAGCTGGTGTACCATCAAGCCATAATGGTGCAGTCTTATTCGCATGGAGGGATTGTGTTTCTGAATCAACAGACACCTGAGTCACTGGTGCAGGAACTGATTTAGATGGATGCAAATGAGTTGTACAAGCTAGAATGGTCTGGAGCACCTGAGCAAACTGGTCCATCCTATGATCTTAGTCATCCTGTCTAAGGGCGAATGCAGCCAATTGACAGGTCTGCAGGATCCATGGCCCTGTCGTAATGTCACAGAATCCCTTGATCTCTACATGCAGACACTGCCTACCTACACTGATGGTCTTTAGAATAGCCGTATTGCTAAACCCAGGACAGATTCACAGAATAAATGAAGCCAGAACAAGCCAAAGTTAGGAACCTCAGCAGATTCTCAGACAAGGCTAGGAGTCAGAACCACAATGGGTAGCCAGACAAAGCCAGGGGTCGGTACACAAGGTACCAAGGAGAGCATGGGTTAACACTAGAGAGTAGTCAAGTACAAAGTCAGAGTCAATACACTGTATACCAGTAACACAAGAACATGAATCGCGCTGATCAGGATAAAACACGACAAGGCAACGAGACTTGCTCGCAACTGGATTCTAAAAAAGTGCGGGCATCTCATCATCACTCCCCGCCCTGCCCACGTCAGTGATACGCTCCCGCGATCACCTGACAATATCACTCGACAGCTGGCCAGAAAGCAGCGAGGATGGTGCTCCCGGCTGCCAGGCATCCAGGCGGTTCATGACACACTCCTCTTCACCTCTCATACCCCTCCTCTCCCCCTCACCTCTGACTCTCTCCAGCACTCTCACCTCCACATCCTCCTCCCCATCAACACTCCTCCTCTCCCCTTCCTCTGTCTCCTCTCTCACCACCCTCCATGACAGAGGGTAAAACAAAAATGACAGGGTAGAATACACAGCGTAAGGGGACACAATGGATACAAGCGGGGCCAAGGTATAGGTAATGACAGGGATGCATGTGAAGTGTAGTGACGTATGGGCCTATGTGTATATGAGGCTATGTGTGACGTGTATTTACGTATAATGAAGGGTTAATGTAATATATAATGAAAGGGTTAAGAAAGATGTCAAGATAAGATGCAGTAATACTCCTTCCTACGCTCGCAAACTGTACTCCACATTCTCTATACTCATGATTAACCACCAAACTCTCAGGGCACTATGTCTGACTCAGGAAAGCACAATCACAGTCACTGTGTTGCTTGCGAAGCTGGTATTTATAGTGTCTGAATGGGAGGGGGCAGGCGAGTACAAGCCCAGAAATCATAATAAACAGGTCAAAAGTGGCGATCGCACCCTTGATTGCGCTTAGTGATGCTAACTGTAGCATCTTGAGGTCGCTCGGAAATTGGCTGGAACTAAAATTTAACACATCGCACTAATTTTCACTGTATCATCTGCCTTTTAGCATTAACTATGGAATAGGGCCCTTGTTTTTTACTGTACTTTACAGATTCTTTATTTGACATGGGAATTGCAAATCAATAATGGACGCAGGAAATGCAAGCCATTCCAAAGTGCAGCCAATTGTTAACAGATTAACAAACCGTGAAAGTCTAATGGCTCCGGAAAGATGGTGTTAATTCCTAAAGTAACAGAACCGGTCTAAGAGCCGGCTATGGAGTTTATAAAAGTAATGCTTGAGAGCAAACAGGCAATTGTAAGATTGGGATATAAGGGATCCTTGATGAAGTTTTATTTACAGGATGAAATTTATGTGTCTGAACCCCTGTGCCCCAATCAGCACTGCAGCAGCCATAGGTGCTTCAATCACTGCACTGTGCTTCATCCCTACTTAAGGGTCAACCTCCCATGATGCAGTGCTGCTGCATTGCCAGGATTCCAAGCTTTGATCCACTGACTAGCTTGATGGAGGTTACCACAGAAGCCTGCATCTTGCTCATCCTTGCCTCAAGACGCTCCAACCGTGTCCTGTCTGAAGACCCTCCAACCGTGTCCTGTCTCAATACCGTCCAACGTGTCCTGTCTCAAGACCCCACCAACCGTGCCCTGTCTCAAGACCCTTCAACCATGTCCTGTCTCAAGACTGGTCTGCTGTATACTCCAGCAACCCTGCTAAAGATCCTGCATTACCAGAGACTCCATTCCTTTGTCCCCCCCTTTGTACTGTGAATCCTGTCTGTTGCCTCTGTATCACTGCATAGTGGGCTCACCCCCTCACTCTCCAACTGGGATCCCAGACAGACGCTAATGGGGAAAGCCTATCCCTGCAGGTTTCCCCTTAGCGTCCCGATTTAGCACCATATCTAGCTATGGCGAACTTTTTCGTTCCCACATCGGTGCAGTAATTAGCAATAGGACTTTGTAATCCTAATGCTAACTGTGCTGTCTATCATAATGTTTATGCTTTAATAAGAAGTATCAGTGATAGATTGTGTAAAGTTGTAATGTATGGTACATTAGTTATAGTGGAGTGTAGCACCATCTAGTGTCCTTTTGTGGTAGTACGGCTGTTAAACCATTTCATATATATTAGTAATGTATAGGAAGGAAGTTATCATTAATCAGAGAATGCTGGGTAGAATCTTGACAGGAAGTGAAGCATTCACCATTTTGTGTCTGAAAGTTATTACTGGAAGCGAGGCATGTGTTTCTCATCCATCGCCATCTACCCCTAGAGAGCTAAAAAAGTATCATCAAGTAAGGAAAATGCTGTTATGCATGCAATGTGATGTTTATGAAGTTTGTTTTTACTGTATTACAGTTTCACCTGGCTTGTCTTAATAAATCTGAGATCAAAATAAATATGGTATCCAAGTTTGTGAGACAAGAAGGTTTAGCTCGATGTCTTCGGACAGAACAGTGAAATTTTCTAGCTGACCTCCGAGAGGAAGATAAGCTGACTGCGAAGTCTGTACAGCCCGGGGCTACACAGCATCCATACAGTCAGAAACTTTAAAGAAACATACCTGCGGCAGGCGAAGCAAGCAGCCAAGCTACACAGAGGCGCGCAGCGTCGTCACGAGCGGTCTCTATACAGCAAGACAGTTTCTTCCCCGCAGCATGCCTCACAGTGAGACATCTTCAATCAAAACAAGATCACAAGCAAGCTCATCCAAGTCATTTGTCGCAAATGCAGCAGCCATAGCCCGTTCGAAAGCGGAAGCAGCAAGAGCCAGGGTCGCATTCGCAGACCAAGAGCTACAGATGAAAAAGCAAAGACCGAGCTAGCTCAGCAGGAGACGTCCCTGAAATTACAGCAATCTATCTTAGAAGCTAACATGGAGAGGCTGGCAGTAGACCGAGATGTTGCCGTTGCCATTGCAGAAGCAGAAGCATTAGAAGCAGCTGTCTACATTGAGTCAAAGGAATGTAGAAGCATGCCGAGTTTAGAGGAAGACAGTCAAGATGCAACGCAACGAAACCTCACGAATAGAATGTCCACCAGCACTATAACCCAAGCAGCATCCCACAAAAAGAAACCAAACAGGACGTCGGTGAGTCACAACAGATAAAGCAAAGACGAGACGACCTTGGAACCCAGTGCGACAAGCAAGAAAGGTCTGACAGAGTGCCAGACTTTCCTGTCCCAACCAAACCTTCTATTCCACAAGGTACACACCTTCATACAACTACCAAACACCTGTCTTCACTCCAAAGGTGTATGCAATGAGTCCGTATGAAATGCCAACCTTAAGCAGGTATGAGCCCAACACACCTAAAGAGGAGACTTCTATCAGGTATGCCTATACACCGCACCAAAATACACCAGCAACCTACCCCAATCACAATCAGGCTACTATAGACTTTGCAAAATTCCTTGCGAAACGTGAGTTAGTTACCCAAGGTCTTGTCAAATTTAGTGATCGCCCTCAACACTACAGGGCGTGGCGATCCTCTTTCCAGAGTGCTATTCATGGTCTAGATCTATCTGCAGGGAACAGATAGACCTCCGTAAAGTGGCTCGGCAATGAGTCTGCTGAACAGGCCATAAGGATCAGAGACATTAACATATAAATCACCCTGAGATAGGCCTTACAAACATATGGGACAGACTGGATAGGTGTTATGGTTCACCAGAAGCTATAGAGAATACACTATTTAAAAGGATAGAAGACTTCCCAAAATGCCCAGCAGAGGTTATCAAAGGCTCAGAGAATTCAGTGATCTGTGTATGGAGTTACGAGTGGCTAAAGCAGAAGGAGACTTACCTGGCCTTTCTTATCTTGACTCTGCCAGAGGGATTCACTCCTTAGCACAAAAACTTCCTTATGAGTTACACGAAAGATGGATCACTCATGGCTGTAACTACAAACGAGATCACAATGTGCCTTTCCACCCTTTAGTGAGTTTGTAGACTTTGTAGACAGACAAGCAAGAATGAAAAGATGATCCCAGTTTCATTTTTCCAGTGTCTTATTCCACTTCCTTTGGCCCCAAACAACCCAGAGCTCCAGTAGCCGTGCACAAAACTAACATTTCTTCCAAAGGTTACAGAGTCTCAACTAGAGGATCGAGACAGCGACCCTACAAAGTTCTGCCCTCTACATAAGATGCCACATCCTCTACAGAAATGCAGAGCCTTCAGGACAAAGACTATCCAGGAGCGCAAAGCTTTCCTCAAGGAGAACAACATTTGTTTCAAGTGCTGCTCTTCATCTACGCACTTCGCCAAGGACTGCAAGGTCAGTGTCAAGTGTACAGAGTGTGGCAACACAGAGCACAACACAGCTCTACACCCAAGGCCTACTCCAAGAACCTCCCAACTGTGCATGGTGACACAGAGCAAGGCAGGGAAGCCAAAGACTCTAGTACAGACGCCATGGCAATCACTTCACAGTGTTACTGAAGTCTGCAAAGGAACTACAGGCGGCAGATCCTGCTCCAAAATCTGTCCTGTGAGAGTTTACCCAAAAGGACGCAGAGACAAAGCGGTCAAGCTCTACGTCATTTTGGATGATCAGAGTAATAGGTCACTAGCGAGATCTGTGTTTTTTGACATTCTAAACCTTAAAAGCCCGAGCAGCCCTTACTCCTTAGAACGTGTGCAGGTACAGTGGAAACGGCGGGAGAAGAGCTGACGGGCTACAAATTGAATCTATGGATGGTAAGACATGCTACCCTTACCGACCATAATAGAGTGCAACCATATGCCAGACAACAGGTCAGAAATTCCCACACCAGACGCAGCAGCTCACCACACTCACTTAAAGCACATAGCACATCTCATACCAGAACTAGACGATCAGGCTCAGATAATCTTACTTCTCGGGAGAGATATCTTGCAAGTCCATAAAGTTAGAAAACTGATAAACGGTTCCCAAAACGCCCCATATGCCCAAAAACTAGACCTCGGGTGGGTCATTATAGGTGATGTTTGCCTAGGGGGTGCTCACAAACCGGCATCTGTTAATAACCTGCTCACTAGTACCTTCGAGAATGGTCGTCCTTCTCTTTTCCAACCCTGTCAGAATCACATCCTCATAAAAGAGCTACCACACAACAACACCTACGACGACGACCAAAATGACTTAGGAAGCACAGTGTTTAAGAGGACATAGGAAGATGACCAGGTAGCAATGTCCATAGAGGATAGACTCTTCTTAGAACTTATGGAAAAGAGTATAGAGAAAGATGTGACTAATAGCTGGGTTGCACCTCTTCCCTTTAGACCTCAAAGACGACGTTTGCCCAAAACCGAGAACTAGCACATAAACGCCTCTCGTCCCTAAGACACAATCTCAAAGGAAACCAGAGATGAGTGAACATTTCTTTTCCTTCATGGAGAAAAATTCCAGAACGGTCATGCTGAGATAACCCCAGACCTCAAAGACACAGAAGAATGCTGGTACTTACCCATATTCGGGGTTTACCACCCTAAGAAGCCAGGGCAGATTAGAGTGGTGTTCGATTCTAGCGCAAGCATGAGGGTGTCTCTCTAAATGATGTCCTTCTCTCGGGCCCTGACCTTAACAACAGACTGTTAGGGTTGCTTCTTCGCTTTCGCAAAAGATTCAGTTGCATTCATGGCAGACATACAACAAATGTTCTACTGCTTTCTTGTTAGAAGAACACCGTAACTTTCTGAGATTTCTCTGGTTCAAGACAACAACCCTTCTGGAGACATCACAGAATACCGTATGAGGGTACACATATTTGGCAACAGTCCTTCCCCTGCTGTTGCTATATATGGCCTCAGACACTCTGCTAGAGTAGGCGAGTCAGAGTATGGGTCAGATGTCAGACAATTTGTAGACAGAGATTTCTACGTAGACG
Source organism: Leptobrachium leishanense (assembly GCA_009667805.1). NCBI lineage: Eukaryota > Metazoa > Chordata > Amphibia > Anura > Megophryidae > Leptobrachium > Leptobrachium leishanense. The sequence continues at coordinate 60,683,085 of CM019072.1, forward strand.
ACTGCTTGAAATCACTGCCTACAAATGAAGCCGCTATCAGTCTCCTCAAAAGGACTCAGCAATGCTTGCCTGTTCCAACTTAAAACTTCACAAGATTGCTTCCAACAGTAGAGAAGTCTTGGAGGCCTTTCCTGTCGAAGATCGTTCTAACGAGTTAAAGGACTTAGATCTAGGCACAGACTCACTTCCCATGCAACGCAGTCTTGGTTTGCTATGGGACTTAAGATCTGACACCTTTACCTTTCAAGTAAACACAGAGGAAAAACCTTTACCCGTAGAGGCGTCCTGTCTACCATAAATAGCATGTACGATCCTTTAGGTTTTGCAGCACCTATCACTATCCAGGGTAAGGCACTACTGAGAGACTTGACCTGTGAGTCGTTAGATTGGGACCACCCTCTCCCCACTGACAAGAGAACCTATGGACAGAGTGGAAGGACTCACTGACAGTTTTATCTAACCTTAACATCCCACGACCATATGTCCCTCTGTCATCTGAAGGACTATCAGACGCAAAAATTTGTGTGTTTTCGGATGCTTCTGTTAAGGCAATTGCTGCTGTAGCTTACCTGAAAAACCATAGACAATAAAGGACAATGCCACATAGGGTTTGTAATGGGGAAAGCCAAACTTGCACCACTTTCCGAGCACACCATACCAGGCTGGAGCTTTGTGCTGCAGTCTTAGCTACAGAGCTAGCTGAAACTAATTGCAACAGAGATAAACGTAGAAATTCAAAAAGCTGAGTTTTATACAGACAGCAAAGTAGTTTTGGGTTACATCCATAATGAAATTAGACGTTTCTACATCTATGTCAATAACAGAGTATTGAGGATAAGGAGGGTCTACCCTCCAGAGCAATGGCATTTCGTGCCCACAGACCGTAATCCTGCAGACCTAGCGACCAGATCTGTAGCAGCCAGCAGCCTTGAGAGTACTTCGTGGTTCACAGGTCCCACCTTTCTACGCAGTACCGACTGTAACATTAAAGACCCCGCCACATTCGAGTTAATAGAATGCAGACAAGGATCAGGAAATTCGCCCTCAGGTATCTACTGCAGTATACAACAACTTCTCTTAACCAGTTTAAAACTCGCCGTTTCATAGGTTTTCCACCTGGAGGTCATTAGTTAGAGCTATTACTTGCCTGAACCACATAGCTCAGTCCTATAAACAAAAACCACTGACTCCAGACAATTGCAGAGGTTGGCACCACTGCAAAAACGGCTACTCAGCGACTGACCTAGAACAATCTAAAAATTGGTTAATATCTGTTGTACAAAGAGAGGTCTTTGCTAAAGAAATTAATTGTATTCTCAACCAGAAACCTGTTCCTAAAGACAGTAGTTTAAAGAAACTTGATCCAATTCTTGATGAAAATGCCATGTTGAGAGTAGGAGGCCGTTTGAGAGAAAGCGAATTAGAACTCTCAGAGAAACATCCGTTAGTGATTCCCGGTCACCATCATATTGCCTACTTACTCATTCAGCACTACCATGACCAAACTAAACACCAGGGTCGACTGTTTACTGAAGGAGCTGGAAGAGCTGCTGGACTATGGGTAGTCGGAGCTAAGAGATGTGTGAGTAGGATCCTCTTCAAGTGTGTCATCTGCAGAAAAACTTCGTGGAAGGTTACAGACACACAAAGATGGCCAATTTTACCACCTGACAGACTTAGCATGGATCCACCTTTTACCAATGTTGGCCTTGATGTTTTC